>JAREIK010001208.1:1162794-1801353 GCA_029783825.1 Sapria himalayana
CTATGTCTATAGTGTTTATTATTCTATCTATCAATCTATCTATTTGTCTATCTATCTATCTATCTTTCTATCTATATGTCTGTCTATTTATCTATCTATCTATCTATCATTTATACAATCTATCAATCTATCAATCTTTCTATGTGTCTATTTGTTTCTCTCTCTATCTATTTATCATTCCACCAGTCTATTAGTCAATCAATATATCTATCTCTCTGTCTATTTGTCTATGTATCTATCTCTCTATCTATTTTTATTTTAACCTGTCTGTCTATTTGTCTATCTATCTATATGTCTATTAATCAATTTGTATATTTATCTTCTATCTATCTATCTAATTTTCTATCTTCTATTATCTAACAATATTTTTTGTTTATTTTTCTATCTATATATATGTTTTTCTATCTATCTATCTATCTATCTATAGTCTATCAATATATCTAACTGTATACATATATTTCTTTCTATCTATATAACTATCTTTATTTATATTAGTTTATCAATCAATCTTTCAATCTGTGTGTGTGTGTGTGTTGTGTGTGTGTATCTATTTATCTATCAATATGTTTATATATATCTTTGTCTATCTATCTATATATCTAACTTTCTATCTGTCAATCTACCAACCAATATATATATCTATCTATCACAATGTGTATCTCTTAATCTTTTTTTTATCTAAATATCAAGCAATTTTTATATCTATCAATTTGTATATATATCTATCTATCAATCTATATATTTTGTATTGTTTATCTAATGATCTATCTATCGATCTATCAATATCAATATATCTTTATTCCTAACTTTATATCTATTCATCTATATAATTGTCAATTGTTTATTTATTTATCTTACTATCTTTTATATGCTTCTCTTCTTATCTGTTTATATGATAATCTATCTATTAGTTTTTCTGTCTATCTGTCTATCTGTCAATCTATTTATCTTTTTATATATCTATTTATCTAATTGTCTATCTATCTATCTATATGTTTATCTGTCTATCTTTATATCTATCTATCTGTCTGTCTATTTATCTATCTATATATCAATAAATCTTTCTATCATTCTATTAGTCTATAAGTCTATCTATCTAAGTCTATATCTATGTATCTATCTATCTGTATATTTGTCTATCTATGTATTTATCTATCTGTTAATCTGTCAATCAATTAATCAATCGATCGATCTATCTATCTATCTGTCTGTCTGTCTGTCTATCTATGTATCTTTCTAATCATCTATATGTTTGTCTATCTTGTTGTCAATCAATCTAATTGTCAATCAAATTATCCGTTTATCTATTTATCTAACTCTATATTTATCAATCAGTCTTTCAGTCTATCAGTTTATCTATCTATCTCTAAGTCTATCCATCTATCTCTTAATCCATATATTTATATTTATATATATGTATATATTTTTTTAACTATTTATCTTACTAAATCTCTATTTGTCAATCTATCTATTTATATTATTTTTTATCTATCTATCTGTCTGTCGGTCTATCTATCAGTCTTTCTATCTATATATCTATCTTTCTACCTATATGTCTATTTGTCTATCTGACTATCTTTCTATCAGTCTATATATCTACATGTCTATCTGTTTATCAGTCTATCAATCTATCTATCTATCAATATGTATATTTGTCTATCTATATATCTATCTATCTATCTATTATCTATCTATCTTTATATCTATTTATCTATTAATTAATCTATTAGTCTATTTATCTATCTATCTATTTGTTTATATATCTAAATTTCTATGTCTATCTATCTATCTATCTATCTATTATCTATCTATGTATCTATCTATCTATATATTTATCTATCTGTATTAGTCTATCTATCTTTTTGTCTATCTCTCTATATATCTATATGTCTATCTATGTACCTATCTATTTATATATCTATCTATATTTGTAATAGTCTATCCATCTTTCTCTAAATCTATATATCTATCTTTCTATCTATATGTATATCTATTTAACTGTCTGTCTATCTATCTATCTAAATCTATCTGTCTATCTGTCTATTTATCTTACTTTGTATATCTCTATCTATCTATCTATCCATTTATATATCTATCTATCTATCTGTATATCTATCTATCTTTCTATCCATCTTTCTATCTTTGTGTCTTTTTATCTTTCTATATTTCTATCTATCTGTATATATGTCTATCAGTCTATCTATTTATATGTCCATCTATTTATCTATCAATATGTTTATCTATCTATCTTTCTATCTACTATCTATATATCTATCTATCTTTCTATCTCTCTATTATCAGTTAGTCTATCTGTCTATCTATCTATTTGTTTATATATATATCTATCTAAATGTTTCTCTATCTATCTATATCTATCTATTATCTATTTGTATTAGTCTATTTGTCTATCTATCTTTCTGACTATCTTTATATATATCTATATGTTTGTCTATATACCTATCTATTTTTATATCTATCAATTTGTGTATTAATCTATCTAATTATCTTTTCGCTCTATTTATCTATATGTCTATCTATCTATTTTTGTATTTGTGTATTTATCTATCTTTCTACATATTATCTATCTATCTATTTGTTTATCTATCTATATATCTATCAATCTAACTGTCTATATGTCTATATATCTATCAATCTATATGTCAATTTGTCAATTTGTCAATTTGTCTACTTCTCTATCTTATTTTTTGTCTTTCTATCTATCTCTTTATCTGTCTATTTCTAAATATATATATCTATCTATCTATCTAATGATTTGAATATCCATCTATCAGTCTAATTATATATCAATCTACCATTTATTTGTCTATCTATATGTCTACTTGTATTATCTAAATGTCTATCAGTTCAATAAATTATACTACATTATCATATAAAAAAAATAATTTTATAATATCCTTTAACATCAAAATAATAGCATATAATACAAGGTCAACACAAAAGTTAACATTTCAATCTCAAAAACCTTTCAAAAATCATACATGACACTAACTTTATACTCAATCAAGTTAAATAGATTCTATGGCTTATATCTAGGCAGGGTATAAAAAAACTAAATAAAATTTTAGAAATAAAAAATAAAAAATCTAAATAAATCAAGAAGAAATATTTCTACTTAATTTCAGATGTCTTAATTGACTATATGGTGTGATAGGAACAATAATCTCCTCTTCAACTTGTTTCACTTGCCAAAAAATTAAATATTATGTCATAATTCTTAATCATAAAAGAACTACTAATAAATTATACAAATATTATTAATTTAAAATAATTCATTAAAAGTATTGTATCTATATTATTGTTATATTCATTTAACATTATTTAACATTTATTTTTTTCATCCAATCAAATATTAAACCCATTTGTGTTCGCACATACCAGCCAATCACACCAATCACATGATGTAGCTTTTAGAAACGGATAGAGGAAAGACATTACTTAAAAATAACTATTAATTCAAGCCATGAGGAGTAATTCGATTTAGACTTGGATTTTCTCCTTAATGTTCTCAGTTTGAGTATTGTTAGGGCCATTGGAGACTTACCCAATCATTAACTTCGAAATTCCATGATTTTAGTGAAGGTGCACAAAAAGTAGCATGAATATCAAAGCTAAAGTAACTTCTACTAGAAAAACCAACTATTGGACCTAAAAATATTACCAAATACGTTGTTGCATGCACATATAAAAAAAAGTAACTCCATCTTTTATGTTATTTTGTACTTTGAAAAAAATTACTGCAAAAAAATGAAAAGTATTAAGTAGTTAATTTAAAAATAAATAAGAATAAGATACTAAGAATTAATATTATATCAATCAGTACACTTGAAAAAATAATTATTGTAATTGAGAAACTAAAATAATGAGTACTACTTTAATGATGTAGGTATTATCTTAATTTCAATGTTAAGATAGTACCTACAATACATTAAGGTAATACATATAATAAATTAAGGTAGTACTCGTCACTTTAGTTTTTTAATTACAATAATTTTTTTTTCAAGTGTGCCGATTGATATAATATCAATTCTCAGTACTTTATTTCCATTTATTTTAAAAATTAACTATCTAAAATATACTTCTCCCAAAAAAACAGCACAAATATCAATGGTTTCCCTAATTAACAGTGTGAATTGAAGGCTTTACGAAAATTATGAATATATCTATATAAAAATACCTGAGAATTTTGAACCAGAACATCAATGGCAGCTAGATAAGGAGCAACAGAAAGTGTCTTGTTCACAAAGTGAACCCGATCTTGAATTTTGTTCTGCAGAACATATCCTCTTAATTCTGTCTCAAATTTAGTCTGAGCAGTCATATCACTTCCAACTATCAAAGCATGCATGGAAGGCACTCTTAGCCTCTTTTCTTTTATCAATTCCAATGCATCATTGAAAGAACGTAAAAATAAATCCTGGCCTTTACCTCGTGATACACCTGCAAGCACTCGATACCATATCAGCGAAGAAACAAAAATCATCAAATAATATGCATTCACGTTCACCACAATTACAGATTTACTTAAGAGAATTGTAAGGCCAGCACTTTTCCAAAAAGAAACCTAAAAAATATCATTGTAAGACTCATACCATTATCAAAAAATGGTTAAAAAAAGTTTCACGACAATATTTATATTTACATTTAATAATTATACCTTTAAAGAAACATTATATGTGTCTTGATCAACATTTATTAATGCCAAACCTAAGATGTAGTATGTTTTTTTTTATCTATTTATTTATTTTATCTTTTATCTTTTTTTTATATTTTTATTTATTTTTTTTCTTTTTTTATTGTTTATTTATTTATTTTTGATAAGATGTTGTGAACACTACCCAATAAACTAAACTTAATGAAAAATGTTCAATTTATAATTTATCATGACTAATAATAATAATAATAATATAACCAAAAACGAAAAAAAAGGTAAAAATTTCTTATTTTAGCTCTTATGGCAAAAAAAAAAAAAGGAAACTATCATTAATAAAAAATAATTAAGTAATTATTCGATATAAATTTCTTATTTGAATCCACATTGAAGAAAAATACTTTTCATATCAAACTACAATCAAGTTATCAAAAAAGAAAAAAAAAAGAATCAGACAAAGAAATAAACTAAAATATCATCTTGGATATGCCAACAAAATGTCAACAATCCACATGTTTTCAGTATATTCTTTTTAACCAAATGGGGCTTGACCCAACAAACACAAATAAAATTTGTACATGTATTCAGCTGTAAGGTTGAACCAAATTGATCAAAACTTCACATGCAATGTCATATGAGATAAGTCAAATAAAAAAGCCTCAAGAAAAATGAAAAACACAAAAAGTGGAGAGAGAGCAAAGAAAATAATGGCAAGAAAAAATGTGACAATCAAGAACAAAAATCTGTAGAATTGCAAAGCTCTAAAAAGAGTATAATTTTAAAATTTTATGTTTGTGTTTATTTTTTGTTTTTTATTTTATTGTATTCGTTGTGGATTTATGTTCGCATTGAGTTTTCTTTTTGAGATTTGATGTTTAATAGCTTAAATTTATACATAGTATAAGAGACAAACCCTAAGTACAAAAACAAATTTTTAAAATTTACTAGAGGAGCACAGTGCACTTATGTATGCATGAAGAAACTAATAGACGTGCGGAGGTACATGAACATCACACACCCATGTGTATGGCAGACATCAGCACCCAATACGAAAACATCCATGGTGCACAACGGGTGCAATGCATGTATGGGCAGGCCGTGTGTGTAGCTGGTGCAGTGAGGGTGCACAGTGGGTGCAGTTATTGTGCACCATGAGTGCAGAGTTGGTGCACGTTGGGTGCAATATTGGTTCACAGTGAGTGCAATATTGGTGCAATGTTAGTGCCGTTTGTACATTATATGTGCAGTGACTTGGTTTGCTCAATGATGTGCTACATTTTATATAAAAGAAGTCAACATTCCATTGATTATTTTATGAAGATTTGGACATAATAATGATTCACAATAGGCTACAATAGTTCAAACATAATTCTTTAATCAGAAAATTATGAACTATCAAACAAATGAACTACCCAACAATAATATGAAATAAAAATAAGTATAGATTAGCTTGCATCTTTTGATTATTATGAGATGATCTATCAAGTTAGAATTAATGTCTACTTCCTCATCTTGTACTCTATGCTTTACAAGATACTATATGTTCACTTAATTTTCTTTTTGATAAATATCTTACATGTCTAAACAACTCAATATTGATTTTATTTTGATCCTAATATTAGCATATTGGTAATCTGCTACTTATCCATTTTTAACTTAGTTATTTATCATTGACCAATTTTAAAAATATTAGTTATCTTTTTATATTAGAGTGTGAAACATACCAATTAGAATAACATACTAGAACTTCATTTTTGCTCACCAAATATATGTGAGCAAAAACTAATTCGACATAATACATTCAAACATATAAAAACCGAATAAAGATAAAATCCTAAAAAATTATATATTTTATCATATTTATTAAAGATTATAAATTATTTAATTTTATTAATTTTTTTTATTGTAGATCATTATTACTTATAATTTTTTAATTTATTCATTAAAAAATATTAATTGAATAGTAACATAACAAAAAATTATATATGTCAATACATAAAAAAATATATCAAATAACTTCATTACTTACAGTATCACTAATAATATTTGATTACAAAAAAAGATCATATATTAAATTACACGTGTCATCATATCCATACAAAATAAAATTATAAAAATAAAAAATAAATATTTAACTGAGATGATACAAATACTCCTTTTTGAGGAGAGTATTACCCGAATACTTTCATCTGTTATTTCTCAGTGTGAGCCTTTTTATATATTACATCCCAAAAAAAATTATTTAGAATGTCTCTCATAATATTTGTGAGTACTTAATTTATTCATAAACTCCCCCAAATTTTGAGATAATATGATGCTCAAGGCATTAAAGTATAATTTTCTTAATTATTCTAATATCTAAAAAGGACACTAATATTTTTTACCAATAATAATGAATGCAGTCATAATCTTTTTTGAGTATGCTTCGTTTTTTATCAAGTCAAAAAAAAGTCTAAAAAATATATTTAAACTTATTACTTTTCCATACCCCTCTAGAGTCTCATTTGGGCCTTAAGTTAGGAGAGAGAGTTACTTATTAGCAATATCTAAACTTATTGGTTCAAAAATGATGATACTTCTATGACATTATCATGTGATCAATAAATATAAAACACATTAATTCTTAAGAAAGAGATTTCAAATGAAAGATAATCTCACATGAGTCTAATCAATCTACTATTTCACGAGTCTACTCTAATTCTACTCAAGATTTGTCAAAAACTAGTAGACTAAACCACCCATTATTTAGAATCTATATAAAGAGAAAGGGATACATAGATAAAACTAAAAAGGATACATAAAAAGAAGAAATGTCACACATTACTTTTAGTCAATACCAAATTCCTTCATAATTTTTAAAAATATGTTGAAATTAGAAAAGAATCTCACGAGAATTCAGATGATTCTATAGTCAATTCTTTTAAAATTAATCTTTCGATCGCTTTCAAAAAAATAGATGAGTTATAGTTAAGATCATATTTCTCCAGTATTAATAGTCACATATTCTATCTTATTTTACTTCCTTTGCTATTTCTCATGATAGTATTATTATACTCCGTCTCCTTTTATGATATCATTTCACACAAGACAACATCAGATCACATTGAAACAAGCATATGCCCTTCACTCCAATAAGATGTGAAAACTAGTATCTCAATATTTAAAAATATTTATTATTAATTACAAATGAAAATTCACTGTAAAGACCTATCAAGATGAAAAAGAAAATCACCTTAAGATGAAATTTGTTGAAAATGAGTTAATTCAGACATTTTGTATGGAATATTAAAATATTTTTTTAGTGACCAAAATAATTTCATACAAATTTTTATTTTATTGCATCACACAAATAAAAGATACATTAGATTAACATAAAAAATATATTTCTTTATATTGATCGTGAAGATTAAAAAAAATATGAAGCTACATAAATTTTAAGCAGCATACTTCAATATAGTTTATAAATTATAAAAGATATTATAAAACATAAAATAATCATTAAAAATATGGTTTAAGAGGTTTTCATATATAATAACTTATTTTGATTTATATAAGTGGGTTATATATTTTTCTTTACTTTTTTAGAGCAGCTCTAATGATAGATTTATTTTAAGGGGAATTATTTTTTGGTGCATTCACCAAAACATATTTAAAAAAGGAAACCTATTTTTTAATATTATAAAAAAATATGTATTAAACTCTTAACAAATTAAAATTTAGTACACTCAAAAATATAATAAATTCTTAAGAGAGATCATTACAATTTATATTTGTGTATTTTTTTTTTTATTTTTTATTTGATCTTACACTTTATCAATGGAAATACCCAACAAATGGGCAGCTCCAATCTAAACCCTAGCCTATTAATTCCCAATGTATATTTATATTTTATATGAAGTTTTTTATTTGAGATTGAATATTTAATGACTTGAAATTTTACAATAATGATTTATTGATGCATATAGTTATTTAACAAGAAAATATAATAATAAATATTACCAATAAAATTCTTTTGAGAATATAACTCATCATGAGGTAATCTCTTTACAATGTCAAAATTGAATTCTCACCCGTGAGAGAGAGCAGTCTACTACCCATTAACACAATGTATGAAATACTTCTCTAATTCTAATGACAAATGCTCGATAGCTGTTTTCAAGTCATACAAGTCAAAAAAAATAAAAGGAATGGCATGATGAACAAATCCGTTTTCGGATAGCCCATCTCGCAAAGCATATTTGGACGACATATAGCGAAGACATGGTAATATTTCCACATGTTAAACTCAAACATGATCCTATCATTGATTTCTTGTCTCTAGCAAGTAAGCTGGGGTGATTTTGGAAATATATTACTAAGCAAAAAAAAAAGCTACTTAAATCTTATGTGTGCATAATGTTTGAGAATGCATCAACTTTTTCTTAATTGTTTCTTGATTATGTCATTCGTTCATTCTCTAGCTAATTTCTATGATAGAAAAATGAATAGGAAATGTATATACGTGAAACATACTGTTAATAATTGCAAAGAGCAAATCTTCATCTCTTACACCCAAAGACTCCCGAATATGTTCCCGCAGAATTCGTTTTGCAACATTATCTTCAGCAATATCCATGAACTCTTTACTATTTCCAAGGTGAACCACATATGTATCAGGCATTTTAATCCTGCATAAAAATTTAAAAAGCTTATTATATACAAAGTGAAAGAAATGATTAAATATATTGCCTTAGGACGAGCAAACGCTAGCAAAAGATACCATGCTTTCTTCACTAACAATAAAATCTGAAAGTTTCGCAATCAGTACAAAGTAAACAATGTAATGAATAGAGCATCAAAAAGGGATAAAAGAAAAAAAAAGTACACAGTACACAAGGCTCCTATCAAGGTAATGGATCAAACTTATGCAATCTCGATCCCCAATAAATCATACGACAAGTCTTGAACCAGAGACCCAAGACCCTTAAGCAAAGATATTTATTATTGTATCATGGCACAACCTCTTAAATAGATTAAATCAAAAGGTTTAAAAAATTAATCAAAATATCCCCTATCAATAACATTTAACAATAAATGATATATTTTTTATAAATTTACCTAAGATTATACATAAATACCTACATTTAAAAAAATAAAACAAAATAAAATAAAGAAATAAAGAAAATGAAGAAAATAAGAGAAAATAAGAGAAAATAAGTGAAAATAATAGAACTAAGAGAAATAAGAGAACTAAGAGAAAATAAAGAAAACAAATAGAAAATAAGAGAAATAAAGAGAAATAAAGAAAATAAAAAAAATAAAGAAAATAAAGAAAATAAAAAAAATAAGAGAAAATAAGAGAAATAAGAAAATAAGAAAATAAGAAAATAAGAAAACTTAGAGAAAATAAGAGAACTAAGAGAAATAAGAGAAAACGAAGAGAAATAAGAGAAAATAAAGAAAACAACGAGAACAAATAGAACAAAGAGAAATAAAGAAAATAAAGAAAATAAAGAAAATAAGAAAAATAAAGAAAATAAAGAAAATAAAGAAAATAACGAAAATAACGAAAATAACGAAAATAAAGAAAATAAAGAAAATAAAGAAAATAAAGAAAATAAAAAAATAAAAAAATTACACTCATGCCAACACTTTAATTCCATTTTAAATATTAGTTATATCATTATAAAAATTATAAACAAAGTAAACAATACATGTCATGCAAGAATGGCACAAGCAAGTGCGATGGTCGTACTGGTAATTTGAGCAACCAGAAAAAAATAAACAAGAAAATCCAGACCACACATATAATTGACCCGGACCAATTCATCTTGAGTCCCCAAAGTTGGGATGCATGCATTTGCCAATTTCACAACTGGGCTAGGTCATAACTGGCTCGGTGGTCTTGAAAGAGGGGGGTTATCCAATGGTCAGAATGGCTGCGTGACAGAAAAATCTACCAGGAAAAACTGGGTCGGGCAAGCAAAGTGACCCAAATGTCAAAAACATTTCTCTGAATCACAGCCAACCCAGTCGAATATTGGGCTTGAGTTTGGGTCAGACTAATGGCATGATCCCTAAATTGCATGAAGAAATCATATTTTTCTATATGTTTTGAAAAAGTTTATAAGAAGAATTATTCAACGATTGGATTCAAAGTGCAAGCACCTGCACACAAAATACAACCAAACAAATTATACAAACATCAGAATGTCCAGAGTTTTAAAAAATATTATGATTTGTGGATCATGTGTTAGGAAACTAAGTACAATATCTTAGATCCCCTGTTGCCTCTTGAACCCATAAATGTTCGACAAAATTAAAACAATTAAGATAAAAAATAAATTCTGAACACATGCCTTGAAAGGCAACCATTGGTCATTAGAAACTACAAAATAAACCTTTCCACCCAAATAAAGTGTTTCCAAAATATAACAAATCAAAAAAATTAAGTAGCGTACATCTTCACTCTTTATCAACAAAAATATTTTTATGATAGTTCAAGGTGGAACCTTTATGGTTAAGGGGAAAGTCAAGGAGAGAGAAAAGAAATAAAAAGGAGAGAGAGAGAGAGAGAAGCAAAGAGAAAGGGAAAATATAAAATAATTTATGCTCTTTCCATTAACCAAAAATCAAATACACTTATACACATAAGATTGGGCAACCCACATGCCAAGTGCTCACATACAAACCAAAATAAAACAAGAATAAAATAAACTAACAAAACTAAACTAAACTTTAATAATCATTCTTCAATTTGATACATATATGACATATACAATCATCTTGGAAAAAAAAAAGACAAATGCGTCCCTCTAAACATTTTCTTGAAGAATACATAAGTTACTCACTGGGAGTCATATAAGTTATAGCTATCAAACCTTCTTGAATTTTCTTTTATATAAAATAACAATCAATCTTAATTAATTTCATCCGCTCACAAGATACTAGATTGAAAATAATATGTCAAACTATTTGACTATTATAGTAAAATATCATTGTATCTGAAATGGTGGGCCTAACTCCTTCAATAAATGACTAACCAACAAAGACTCGTAGATAACTAATATCATCTCTTTACTATGCTTCTGTACTAAATTTTAAAACAATAATACTTTTTTAGGAAGAAATATTTTATAATAAATCTCCTCACTAAAATCATTTGAGTTCAGCTAGAGTCTTAGTACGTCTTTATCCAACTATATCCCTAACCTCTGGAAAAAATCTCATATGTTTGAATCTACTTGACATATTTGAAAATCTGAAATAGTATGTCCATATCAGTTTGTCTGACAGAATCAAAAAAATATATAACTACACTAATATCATAAATGATATATGATCTAATTGACATTAGATAGTTCAGATTTTCTATAATTCTCTTATATTAAAAAAAAAAAACAACCAAAGAGTTGTTATTTTTAGATTAGTCTACATTCGAGTCAAATGGTTAGTTGACCAATGCATATCTCAACATGTCAATGTCATACAAAATATGTAAAATAGACCTATTCAAGGAAAGAGAATTGTACCTCCTAATTATGCAACCCTAATACTCATAAAAATATCCAAAACATTCCAAATTATTCAACAAAAACTCGATTTGCAAGAATAACTTCAATTAAGACATACCTAAATAAATCTTCTATAATCCTAATATTATCAATAAATATTACTAATATTACATATTATTCATTTGATTCATGTTGGTATAAATAAAAATAATTTGACATATATCTCTTTATATCAAAATAAGTGAGTGCTAAAAGAAACTCATTGAATGACGTGACATCCTCGGAGATTACTTCAGGCCATAAAATATCTTCCACAATCCACACATCATAGATGCATTTCCTAAAATAGTAAAGCTTGATCATTATTACATAAATATCTCATTCTTAAACTCGTCAAGAAGAAATATATTTCACACATATAACTTATATTTGATCCACATATGAGAAACAAAAAATTTGATAATAACTATTTTGGCCACATGAAAAAAATAACCAGTAATTTATATAATAGATTTGTGTAAATCATCTTGCTAACAACCTTAACTTAAATCAAATAACCTTCCTTTCAGATCAAATCTTCATCATATACATTTATTTGAATTTCACCATAAGTTTATCTGAAATTTTTAAAATAAGATCTCATGTATGATTAGAAACAATAACACTTAGTTCATCCAACAACTCTTTTAGTTATTTTAGATGACTAAGTATCTCAAAAAAATATCATGAATTATGTAGTTATCAATAAAAAACAAAAAATAAAATACAGAGAATCAAAACAAGAATAAGAGAATGCATATCACAATGAATACTAGATAAAACATAATATTAAATTCTTCCGTAGAACAATCATAAGATCCATATCAATACTTTGAACTGAATCAATTGATATGATCAATCACTCAAGAAAAGTTATAGACGTATCCATTTAATATATACCTTTAAATTAGGAATATTAAGTCTCTCAACTTTTATCTCTTCCTTTTTAGAAGACTTGTACTTCATATCTAGTGGGACATAGACTCTCAACTCCTCATGGTTCACATCACCAAGAGATGTCCCGCTACTCTCCCTAATACCAACTGTGTTGGTAGTATTGAGAACAAAAGTCAAGTTAGTCATCACTCTATGAGGAGTAACAACTAGACAATGAGATGACATTATCACTATTGTATCCAAAGGTGCATCTTCCTGAATAAAATCCTGAAAAAAAAAATCAATCCTCAAAAAATATCATATTTACACTCATAATAATCATTTTGACATCTGATAAGCAACACATATACCAATGTTGATTATTATAGTATCCAAAGAAGACATATTTCATGACACGAGCAATACTCTTCTCACTACTAAAAAAAAAACCTAAACAAAACAAATACTCTCAAATATCATAGAAAAAAAGATAAAGATGTATTTCTCCTAAATACACAAATTAATATGAGATATGATATAAAAAAATATAATATAAAATTTGGTTAATAAAAAAAAATAGCAATCAATATCACTTCTCCCTAATGGAATCTGGGAATTTTCTATGCAATAGAAATATATTAATCATCTTAACCAAATGTCAATTCTTTTTTTCAGATATTCTATCCTGCTCATAAATGTAAATACTAGAAAACTGGTGAATGTTAGAAGGATATATTAATAGACTTATTATATATAATGCATTCAAACATATGGAAACCTAGCAAGACAATTCTATGCCCCTCAAAGAAACAATAAAACTGGTGTTATTATAATCCAAAGAATTATCATTTCATAATATTTTAATATTATAATTAAATAGCATTTCTACCTTTTCAACAAATTTTATAAAATACATAAAATATGAGTATTTTATTAATATATATATATATATATATATAGAACAATTATCAATAAAACTTATAAAATATCTTAGATTATTATATGTGCTAATTTTATAAAATCCCTATTTATCTAAATAAATTATATATAATAAGTCTACTAATACCCTCCCGCCATACCATATAAAAAACTCTAATATGCTTATAACTAGCAGTAAAATGAAATCATCCCCTTGGTGTTTAGCATTAGAATTTTTAGCTTATCAAATAATGAATATTCAAGCTGAAAGTATACAATCAATAAATCAATAATATTCAAACTCTTAGTAGAGAATCCTAATGATGAATAAAAATAAGTATAATTTATCTTGCTTAATTCTCAATAAATACATATTTGCTTGGCTTATCAGTCACGCACAAAAACATCAAAAAATAAAATAAAAAACACTACCACACCCATTTGTCTACCAAAACAATTTGCCAAAAATAAATCATGACAAGACTCAAGTACAAAAAGAATATGTCAAAAAAATCAACATTAATAGTATTATGTGTCGTGTCATATATAACGATGTCATTGGCCATAACATTATCAAATACTTTAAACTCAAAAAAAAAAATGTACGATCACATGTGACATGGATACTAGCTTATGAATATATGATCTAAGAGTATACTAGAGTGAGATCATTAGAAGAGAGAATTGTAAAAATAGAAGTGTCATTGCTAGAACTAGTAGAGCCCATCATCATATCTTTTTTACAGTTTCACCACCAAAACCACTATGAGAATGACGCAGCAATAAACCAACACAATCACAATACCAAAGCAAAACACCACCACACTACAACAATTTCACCACCAAAATAACTGTAAAACCACCACAAAACCCACTGCACTGTCATTGTACCACCAAGGCACCTGCACTGTATCTTCCCAACATATTATTCACGCATTTGTGAAATGTAAGACAGATGAAAATCATGACTATACTACTGAATACTAATGCCGCCATACAGATGCCATCACACAATATTATCAGCACTCACGGATGGTGTGCCACCATGTTGGTCACTGTGTGTAACTCACCATCACCAACATTTTTCCTTTGATACCATCCTCACATCAGAACACTTAGAAATTTCAGAGAAAGTTGAGGAGAGAGAGAAAAAAGGATAGAGTAAAGAAGAGAAAAAAATATAGAAAAAGGAAGAGAGAAAAAAGAAATAAAAAACTTATCTTTTTTCTATTAAACAAAAACCAAATATCAAAAACACATATATACTAAAATTAGGATAATTCGCATATTGAATACTTCCATATGAACCAAAATAGAATAAGAACACAATAAATTATTATATTTTTTATCTTTTTAATAATATTATTATTATTATATTTTTCCTTTTATTGTGTTATTGATGAGAGCACAATATATAGGCTACCCTAAATAAAATTTGTTGGTTGTTTGTATAAATGTTATTGAATATTATTTGCATTATTTATTTTGTGCATATGTCTCTACATGGCAGAAGAGGTAACTCTAAGAAAAATGAAACTATATGTGTGAAATTAGAACAATAAACCCTAAGAGGAGGAGACAAATTCACTATACACCGGTCTCCACTATCGCACACCTACCATGTGCAACAAAACTCAAAACCACATCGTTTACAAAAATCAGGCATTGACACTCACTACATTGATGCCACGAGTGACTGCGGGGAGAGGCATGATGAATTAAGAATACACATTGAAGCATGGAAGTTCATAGCCTTTACAAAATTGTATCCCCAAAAGTAGGATTTCAGGACAATTGTGATTTTTAGTAGAATTGATATAAAATAATGGTTTTAAAAACATTAATCTTAATTTAGGGTAGATTTGTATTTTTTAGGTTTAGGATTGGAGAAACCTGAATTTTAGTTGACAGTTTGATTTTTGGAATTATGATATGATACTGATATACATACTTTCCTTGAAGTGCACATATATTTGAAAAAAGTACCATGCCAAAAAAAATTATTAGGTCTTATTTCAAAAAAGAAGTAGATAAATTTATACAATACTAAGATTTTCTATTATAGATGTAAGTTTCATATATTAATCTAATAGTAAAAACATATTTAAAAATAATTTCAATGATATTAAAATAAATTAGAAATATAATACAATATATTAGCATATCTAGCAAACTATAAAAACCTTATGATCTTTGTAAGTCAATAAACCTAAAAAAAATTATCAATAGATACCACAAACATCATTAGAATTCAATATATCTTATATTAGATTTATGTATTAATTACCAATACGTTCTATCTGATTTGTTAACAATAAAATTATGAAATAAAAATTAATAAATTAGATTTGGATATTTCATTTTTAAATAAATTAATTTTTTTTTATAATATGACAAACTTGTGTTTATCTCTACACACTCAAACATCTTGTATTGTATTTATATGTATATATAATATGAATAGCATATTTAAATAATATATAAAAAATCATACTTTAATAACATAATAATTTGATTTGAAAAAAAATATCTTTAAAATATTGAGCTAATTTTTTATCTTTTTATTACTTAGTTACATATACAAATTCTAAAATTAAAGAAATAAATAAAAAATATAATTAAATACAAATATAATTATATTAACTGATCATAAAAAGCAAATAGAGTTTATAAATAATTATGTGTTGGGCAATTGTGCTTCCACGGTAGTAATATTAAGATACAGAAACAATAGAAATAATAGAAAACAAGTAATATATAGATCCAATCCAGCAACCACGGCATAATCAAAAAATAAGAAATAAAACACAAGAAATAACGTGGTTCGTTAGTCGCTCAGTACGACTAGCTACATCCACCAAAAAATACTTATGCGTTACAAATTAAACTAACAAAATAATATCACAGTATGCAGCGCATAGAACAATCGCGATAAATCGCGCAGAGAGAGAGAGAGAGAGAGAGAAGACGAGTTCTCCAGGTCCAAAAATAACCACCCGAAATTAAAATTACAAAACATTTATAATTAACCAAAAAATCTCTCGGTTCATTTAACCGGAGCAGGTCGGATCATGGGACGAGTCAGGCTCTGCTGCAAAAATTTTGGTCTGCTGACCGATCACTGGGACCTTTTGTTATTGTGCAACTGCTACCTATGTTGCACGGACACGGATACGGACACGGGGATACGACACAGCAAGATACGGGGACACGGTAAATTCTAAAAAACTAAGATACGGATACGGCTAAGATACGTCATAATAAAAAAATAAAATTAAAAATAAAAATTATTAATTATAAATATTAGGTATTTTAAAATAATTTAAAATTCTGTATTTTAAAATAATTAAAAATACTGTATTTTAAAATTCTGTATTTTAAAATAATATAAACAAAATTTAAACCCTCTAACACCCTCCCCCCTCCCGAACCTTTCCCCCCCTCCCGAACCTTCCCCCCCCCCCCCCTCCCGAACCCACTCCCCCACCACATTTTCGATTTTCGAACTCTCCCCCTCCCGATACAGATTCCAAAACCCCCCCTCCCGATACAGATTCCAAAACCCCCCCTCCCGATACAGATTCCAAATCCCCCCCTCCCGATACAGATTCCAAAACCCCCCCTCCCGATACAGATTCCAAAACCCCCCCCTCCCCTTTATAGAATTAGGTTACCTTAGGTATTGTCGGTGGCTCGGCGGTGTGCTCCTCCCCTCCCTGTTTGACGCAATGACAACTGTTTCCGAACAACACGTCGGATACGTCTTTGACGCGTATCCGACGTGCCACGTGGCATATCGGACACGTATCCGACGCGTGTCCGACCCGTGTAGCCGTGTCCACGTGTCCGACACGTGGACATGGCAGTTCCTAGGCGTATCCATGCAACACATACTGCTACATCCCCGGCCTCTTAATATTTCATTTCCTGCACTTACATGAAAATATTAGAACAAAAATATTTGATCATACAAACAGATTATCAAAAAAACAAATTACATATATAACATTAAAAAAACTTATTTAAATTAGGAAAATAAGTTTTATTAAGCCTCCAAGAATGAAGATTGATATAATATTCTGAGACAATACCTTTTTAATTCTATTAGCTAGAGATAAACAATAGGATAATCTATCGAATAAGTATGAGTATGAGAGAAACTTAGATACCAATTACTTCTATTTGTAGCAGAATTATATGAAAAACTTAAACATATAAAATTACTAAAAATCATATGAATTTACTTTTTTCATTGTATATAAAATGATATTTAATTTACTGACATCTCCAATATCTAAAATAATATTAGTCTTTTGTATGATAATAATATTACTTTAGATAAAAAGACTAAATTATAGGTTGATATTATAAAAGTTTTATCATACTTAAAAAATTAATAAGATATACAAATAAATCTTCAAGATCAAATCCAAATAATTCAATTGATATAATAAAGATGTACATGAAACATTTTGAAACTATAAAGATTAAAATTAATTTGAATGATAAACAATGATTTTTTAGTTTTTATCACTTTACCATGTATTTTATTTTTTTATTCTGAAAGATAATATTATTAAATTTTATTTTGCTAGTGTCAAAGTGTATATGTTTATCATTTATGTTATTGTGTAATATTAATTTGTACTCAATACCTATAATTATTACTAGAAAAGAAACATATCTAGTCTGCTCATATAAAAAATGAGCCCAATGAGAAATCAAATAATCATATAGTAAATTCCTCAACTTTTATTTTTCAATCACTATCTGGAGAAAATAAAGAATTTGCACTCAATACCCAATTTCATAAATTATATTGTAAACAAGCCTTATCCTTTTTGTTATTTCTTTTATTATTTTTATTGATTGTACTAGAATACTCAAGTTTCCTTCTAAGATATTATCTCATACATGATAATATCATACCATGTTAAAATAAATGTATGCCCTTCAACTCTTATAAAACCCAGAAACTAGTATAATGATTTTTAGAAAAATCTTTTGTTGGTAGTAAGTTTGTGTTCACCATGAAGATATGCTTAGATGAAATGATATAACAATTTAAGACAAGATTTATAGCAAAGAATTTTACTTAAACATTTGATGTGGACTACTAAGATTATTTTTATATAGTGGCTAAGATTACTTTAGTATGAATTTTTATTTTTTTGCAGCATCTTATAATTAAAGAATATGTAAGTTATATGAAGAATAAATTCTTGGATGGTGACCTTGACAAGGCATATAAGGAAAAATCACTAGGGATTTAAACAAAATATTTAGATATAGTTTGCAGATTTTACAATGTATTGCATAATCTAAAGTAGTCGCCACAAATTTAATTTATGAGATTTTCACAAGTAGCCACTTCATTTGATTATACTAGTATCTTAGCCTCTTTCTTATTTTTCTATAGGAATATTGATTATAAGGTAATTTTATTGATTATCTACATAAATTAAATTCTAATTATGTGAGATGATAATTTGAAGGTCACACAACTTCTGATATATATTCATGCATAATTTTAAACAAAAAATATTTTTTTGATATAAAATTAATTTATTCCACTATTGATAATATTATGTTACATAAGAGAAATGTACATGACACTCTTATAGTTGTTAGTCATTTGAGTTATACTCTAATAAATATTCTTATTGATCCAAATATTGACTTCATTTTTTATGCTACTCTTTGCATAAATACTTGCTGCTCAATAAATCATATTAATGAAATTCTTTGCATTTAAGGTATGTGAAAGAGTCTCTGATTTAAATTTTATTGGGAATCATAAATACTTGCTGCTGGTCAAGTATTAAGATTTAATTTAGGAACCAACTTGCAACAAAATGAGATCTATGATATGACTTTGTTATTTTCTTTGAGATGATCTTATATCTTAAAAAAATAAAATGCATGTAATTATTTTAAGATCTAGTATAAAAGTAAAATTTAGAATGATTACTTTAATTACTTATGAAATACTTTGGATATGTCACATACTCAAAGAAATTGAATATATAATTTATTCTCACACTACTATTTACTGTGGTAATCAAATAACAAGACATATAGTCTTAGATTCATAGTTATTTGTTTTATGAATAAACAAAATATATATATATATAATATTCTTTTAATCTAAAAGAATATTAAGGAAGAAACTATTATTATAACATATATTCAAATAGTTAAGTAAGCAAAACATATTTTTATGAAAGGCTAAAAAAGACCTCAACTTATCTTTATTACCTATAAGTTTAGTGTTTTAGACTTGTATACACCAATTTAATAGGTTATCATTTTCGGACCTACATTTTTTTTATAATTTTTGTATTTTATTATGATATTGAAGATAACACATAACCTGTGAACTACTGCAAAAAGATTTGTCTATTATATAATGACATTCTTTGTATTATATCTAATATTAAGTGTTATTTGTATAGATTTTTAGACGCCAAGAATAACAAGGTCCTCTCCGCGATTCTCAGTCGCCAAGAACAATTTGTGCCTGAGAGAGAAAATCTCCATTCTTGCCCGAAACAAGCTCTCAACAAGCTAAAAATGGATAAAAAAGATTTTTCATTACATAATAAATCATTTGCCTCGATAACCAGAGGGACCATGCCTCTTTCACGAAGCATCGGGAGCAAAAACGGGAGTCCCGCAATTTTTTTCTCCATGGAGCAGATGCATGGGTTCCTGGAACCGTTCGAGTATACACTTGTAGGGAAATTTTCCCATGGCAGACCTCGCGTAAACGAGCTTCAGAACTTCATCTCTACATTGAAGCTTAAAGGAAATGTGAAGTTCGCGGATTATGATGCGAAACATATATTTTTACACTGTTGCTTGGTAGAATACTACTACCGACTGTGGCAGAGGGGTATTTGGCATGTCGAGGGCTTCCCCATGAGAATACTGAAGTGGACGAAAAGCTTTAGCCCACTCGAGGAAGCCCCCATTGCTCCGGTATGGTTTTCTCTGGCCAATTTACTATTGTTTCTATATAATGTACAGGCCCTTCACGTTATCTCGAGTTGCTTGGGTAAACTCATGCTTCGGGATGAAGCTACCACCTCAATGACAAGAATAGGTGCTGCCCGATATGTGTAGAGTATAATCTCCTCAAGCAGCCGCCTAACAGAATATGGATAGGCAGTGAAGAGGAAGAAGAAAGATTTTGGCAAACAGCCATTCCAGAAAATTTACCTTCATACTGCATTGGCTGTAGAATGCTAGGACACGACTTAGATATATGTAGAGTGGGAAAACAGGAAAAAGAAATAGAGAGGAGACAAGAGGTTAGAGGTAGGGGGGCAGAAAAGTGGGTTAGGAGGGAGGAAAATATACCAAAAAAACAAATGGAAAAGCTAGTTGGGGAGGGTTCAATGGTTATTTTCTCAAGTAAAAGGGAAGGAGAGGGGGTAAGAGTGGAAAAGAGAAATAGGATTGAAAAAGAGAGTAGCATAAAAATAAGACAAATAGAGGAAACTAATATAGGAGATGAGGGGAAAGATATGAAAGAAGGGTGGGAGAGGGTGAAACTAGAAGAAAAAGAGGGAAGAAACTTAAAGCTCGGCGAGTATTAAAGGAAACGCTGGAGGACTACAGCTGGATGGATGAAGACCTTCTGGATTTTCCAGATGAGGATGCGGAGGTCTTCAGTTGCCCTTCATTTAGTGAAGAAGAAGTTAAGGGTGAAAGCTCCCTGGAAAAGGTAAAGGATGATTTGGAAATTTATGAGGAGGATTGAGATAACCTCTCCAGAGAACAAGCAATGGAAACCATAAAGAGGATGACTATGCATCTTGGGCAGCAGGTAAAATATAACGAAATAATAAATATTCTTTCTAGCACAACTAAAACACCAAGAAATAGGAAGAAATATTTTAACAAGACATACGAGACTAAATGCACTACGAGATTACAAACAAAATCAATAATTAATGAATATGTGTCTTTACTGGAACATTAGAGGGGTAGCAAATACCCCTTCAATTAATAGATTGAAACAATTAATAAAAATACATAAATTTTTTTTAATAATTATAGCAGAACCTATGGTCGAGAAAGATCAAATAATAAAATATAGTAAAAAATTAGGATTTAAAAATGCGTATGCAAACTTGAATAGTAAACTCTGGATTATGTGGCATAACTATATGGACATTATTATCTTAAAAGACATAGAACAAATAGTTAATTTTAAATCTAACTCAAATACAGAAGAAATAATATCAGTGATTTATGCAAAAAATGATAAAAAAGATAGACTAGATCTATGGAAAGAAATGCAGAACATTGCTATAAAAAATATTTCATGGATTATAGGAGGAGATTTTAATGTTATAAGAAATGCATAAGAAAAGAAATGTGGAAAAACCTCAAATGCACTGGCAATGTCACAATTCAACGATTGTATCGCCAGTGCCAACTTAATGGAGGTGGAGTATATTGGCTCAAATTACACCTGGTGTAATAACTGGGGTAAAAGATAAGAAATTTGGGCAAGACTGGACAGGATCATGTTTAATGCTAAATGGGCAGCGACTCATGGAGTTACGAGCCTAAGACATTTAAGCAGGACATGTTCGGATCATAGCTCATTGCTCATAAAAATTCATAAAAGTCAACCAATAAAAGGCAATTTTAAATTTCAAAATATGTGGGTTAAACACACAGATTTTGATAGAATGGTTCGAGAATATTGGGAAGAGCCAGCATCGGGAAAGCCCATGGAGGCTTTTTCGGCTAAATTATTCAGGTTAAAAAGATGTATTAAAACATGGAATAAAGAAGTTTTTGGAAATATAGACCTACAAATAAAACAAGCGGAGGAAGAAGTGACAAAGTTAGAAATAATATATGACACTACGAACAAAGAAAAAGATAGAAGTGAACTTAGTAAGGCAAAAGGTAAATTGAGGCTTAAGCTACACACGGAAGAAATATACTGGAAACAACGAGCAAAAGTTAAATGACTGAAAGAAGGAGATAGGAATACTAAATTTTTCCATAATATGAGTAAGATAAAAATAAACAAGAACTAAATAAAAGGTATAAAAAATGATGAAGGAAAATGGGTGGAAGAAGATAATAAAATAAGAGCCCTATTTGAGAATTTTTTTTTTAAATCGTCTATGCGGGCAGCTCATACATGAAGGGGATAAACTAATAAATGAAGTTAAATTAAACATCTCTAAGGAGCAAAATCAAATGATAGAAAAAATCCCGGATAGGGATGAGATTAAAAATGTAGTATTCAGCCTGGACAAAGATAGTGCAGCAGGACCAGATAGATGGAATAGTAATTTCTTCCAGGTATGCTGGGAAATTATTGAAAAAGATCTTGTACTTGCTATTTCTAGTTTTTTTGCAGGGGCGGATATTCCTAAAACATGGGCAAATTCTCTCATTGTCTTGATATCAAAAAATAAATCCCCACAAAAATGTGAGGACTTCAGACCTATAAGTTTATGTAATGCGATATATAAGATTTTAGCAAAAATTTTACAAAATAGATTAAGCGATATTATGCCATATATTATATCACAGGAGCAAACGGGCTTTGTTAAAAATAGATTAATGTCGAAAAACATAAGATTAGCATCTGAAATGATGAAAGACAGTGGTTAAAACAAGAGGGGAGAATTTAGTAGTAAAGTTAGACTTATCGAAAGTATTCGACAGGGTAAAATGGGACATACTCTGCTATACTATGAGAAAATTTGGCTTCTCAGAGTTATGTATTGATATGATATATAGATGTGTGTCAAGTGTATGGGTTAAAGTCATTGTAAATGGGACGAAAGGAGAAGAATTCAAGCCTAAAAGAAGCTTACGGCAAGGAGACCCGTTATCTCCTTTATTATTTGATATATATTTAGAACTGTTGATTTTAAATTTAAAGAAAAGAATGTCTGAAGGGAAGATCATTCCATTCAGACAACCAAAAAATACTCCAAAAATAGGCTGCCTTGCATATGCCGATGATCTTATAATTTTTACAATGCGAGTAAAAGATCTTTGATATACCTTATGGATCTTTTGCATACATTTGAAACTGAGACAGGGCAGGCGATAAATATAAAAAAGTGTAAGTTTATGCTGGCAAAGAAAGTAACAGAAAAGGTGAGTAATAAAGTAAAGAACATCACGGGATTTACCGAGAATAAAAGAGTGCTAATGTATCTAGGATGTCCTATATATGAAGGTAGACTGAAAGAAGAATATTTAATATCACTACAGGATAAAATGAATACTAAAATAGCAGGTTGGAAAGAAGAGCTATTGGGCTTTGGGGGCAGGATCACATTAGTCACTCACGTCCTTCAAAGCACAATAGTGCATATTCTATCAATTATTCATCCTCCAAAAAAATTTACAAATAAATTAGAATCAACAATGACTAACTTTTTATGGGGGAAAAAGACGAAAAAAATAAAATTCACTGGAAAAGATGAGAGGATATTTGCCTCCCAAAAGAGGAAGCCGAATTAGGATTAATATCTTTGCAAGACATGGCAAACGCTTGGGACTGTAAAGGTTGGTGGAGGCTAAAAAATGATAGCCTCTGGGCGAGCTTTATGAGAGCGAAATATGTAGTACATGAAAAGGTGAATAGGAAAAATGCTTCGAATTCCTGGAAAGCTCTAGAAAAACAGAAAGAAATAGTAGAATCTTATTCTAAAGAGGAGAAGAGCGGATGGAAATGGACCCTTACTCCGCAAGACAACTTTACGCTCAAAACGGTCAAAAATTTGATTCGAAAGAAAAATACGATAAACCCAATCTTTAAATGGGTATGGGAAGTAGGCAGCCCACAAAAAATGTGCTCTCTTGTATGGAAAGCTCTTGTGAATGCATTACCGGTAGATACAAATATTCAAAAGAAATGTATAAAGATAGCTTCCAGATGTGATTGCTGTCATCAAGCAATAGAATCTATAGATCATCTATTTTCAGAAGATAAAATTGCATTTGAAATATGGAAAAAGTTAGAAATATTTAATAATATAAATATTAATAAGGAAACTTTAATAGATAGGATTAAAAGGTGGAAAAGGCACCCCCCTAATACACCGACCAAAAAATGGCTAAACCAAAATTTACCACACGCAGTAATTTGGTGTATATGGAAAGCAAAAAATAAAAGTAGATTCGAGGGCATAAAAATGAATGTAGATAATATCCTTAAAGACATTAAGTTGGAAATTAGTAATATATCTTGTACAAAACCTATCATATTAGATAATTCTGAAATGGATAAAGAAGCCAGGAAAACATGGAATCTCTCCGCTAAGATTAAAAGGATTCATTGGGTTAAAAGTATAAGCTGGAATAGGCCCCCAGAAGGTAAACTATCGTTGAATACTGATGGTAGTTTCAATAGAGATTTAGGAATTGCAGGAGGTGGATGAGTAATAAGAGACTCTGAAGGTAGAATTAGGAAAGCTTTCACACTAGTAGGAAAAGCCTATTCTGCACTGCATTCAGAAATTAGGGTACTAAAGGAAGGATTATATGTCTGTAATAAGCTAGGATATAGAAATTTGCCAATACAAGTAGATTTAACATTATTGGTTGAGTTATTTAATAAAAAACTAGTACTGTGGCGGCATGAGGAGGAGATAGAAATAATAGTGAGTCTTGCTAAAGAATTAAATGCATCAATATCACATGTATACCGGGAAGCAAATGCATTGGCAGACAAGCTTGCTAAAATAGGATTGTTAGAAGGGGCTGCGGAGTATGATGATGAATCTTTGCCAATAAAATTGAAAGGATTAGCACGATTAGATAAAATTACATTCTCTTACCTAAGAATAAGTAAAAATAGATAGGAATATTGCTTAAAGAAGAAGCCAAACACACATAATCAGGTGATTCAGCAAGAGGTATAATGGATGGTAAAATGAATTGAAATTGTAGTATTTGTTGCATTTTTTTATTTTCTTAGCAGCTTAACAGGCTTCAAGCTAAGGAATGACAGCAAAGGAGGATGTGTTTGGAGGAAAAATTTCGCGAAACTTCCTTTTCAATTTTGTTTAAATGAACTAAATGCATCAATACTGCATATATATTAAGAAGCTAACATTCCAGCAGAATGGCCTTTATGTAAGAGTTAGGAAGGGTGGAGGCTGAGCTAAATTTAAAATAAAACTTAGATTATAATTTAGATTAAATAATCTAAAAAAGAAGCAAGTATGTGAGTTTTAAAGCATGAGATTCTTGGATATACATTGGTGTTTAATTTTCAGCAGCGCAGCTCCATATGAAGTGGTAGATTCAGCATGGGGTCTTGGTTGGTAGGTTGTGCACATGTTTTGCAGGATGAAGATGTTAAAATACTAATCTGCCAATGGTGTTTATTGTTTTTCTAAAGTGTTAACTTTGCGGATGTTCTATAGGTTAATAATGCAGTTTATATATATATTGCTTTGGTTAAATAATCAAAAAGAAGTAAGTAAGTGAGTCTTAAAGCATGGGCGCAGCTCCATACTTGGTTGGTAGGCTGTGCAAACGCATAGATATGTATTTGTTCATTGTTGCGGATTAAGATGTTAAGCTATGCGGTTGTTATTTTATACTGTTGACGGTCCCTCGGATTTATATATTTGCAGGATTAAGATGTTAACTTTGTGGATTAAATAATGCAGTTTATATATATATTGCTCTTGATAAGATCATACAATCATAAGTTGTTTATCACTGGCTTACTGGACTGCTGTTGATTTTCGACTGATCACCTGGTCCTGTGGGTGATCAACATTCATGCAGTTTATACGAGCTCGGAGGTGATTTATTTATATGTTATAATCTGGTTTAAAAGGTGATATAGACAGAGCTATGCAATAATCTGGTTTATTGGTTGAGTTATCTGTTATACAACTGTTATTGGTTGAGCCATGCAGAAAGTCCTAGGTCTTGTGGCAGCTCGTGAAAAGTGTAGAAATGCAGAAGGATGACGGCCGAACAACAGACACGGTGAAGAAGGATGACTACTATGCTTATTTTATAATTTGAAGCGTATAAAGTATATAAAAAGAAGGATGACGGTGAACAACAGACACGGCCGAACAACAAACGGCCGAACAACAAATGAAGCGTATAAAACGTATAAATGCACTGGAGCGTATTAATGAAGAAGGATGATGGTTGATAAATATTCGAGAATGACGTGAATAACAGTAGACACGGTGAAGATACGAGGACAGATGCGGAGCATAGGAAACGGCCGAACAACACATGAAAGCAAATTAAAGATGGGCCGAAAGATAGGCCGAAAATAGAGGCTTCTTAAGAGGCTTGATAAACTAGAGCAAAGCCTCCAGCCTATTCTAGTTTAATTTATAAAATGAAAATGCTTATTTGAGAAAGTTCTTAAAATCCAATATGTTAGCTACTATGTTTAAGGTTAAGATGGGTGTAAGAGGGCTACGGGTAGATGTAGGATGTAAAAATAGTATTCCTCCGCCAAAAGAGAGGGTTATTAATAATAAAACAAACTTTATTAAAAAAAAAAGTGTTATTTGTATAATTCATTGTGTATAAAATTCTACATAAACTAACAAAACAAAACAAAACTTCAATGACTACCTTGCATAATTTCCAAGCATTTCAGCTGAATGAAAAAGATTTGATTGTGTGCTAAAGAAGTTTTAGTTCAGACCAATCAGCATAGAGAAGTAGATATTAAACATGAAATAAATGGGGAAACAATTTTGAAAATTATTTTAAAACAATTATAAGCATTAGTGAGCCATGTGAAAGTGTGGTAGGGAAACTTAAATGATAAAAAAGTATTGATTAAAAGTGATAATCATGTTTTTCAAAAACAAATGAATAAGAGATTGAAAAGATGTTGGGAAGATGAAATGTACTACACACAAAGATCACAATATTGTAAAAAAATAACAGAATATTTTTTTAAAAAAATAACAGCTGGAAAGGATCATAAAACTGAAATTAGCTCCTAGAGGGATGTTCAGGGTGTTAGAAAGCATGAAACTTATATTTTCAACACATCATAAAATAATCCTAATTTAATTCACAAAGATGAATTAAAATAACATTTTTTTTTTATGAAATAAAATATGATAGTGTATAAAGCATTACAGGAAATAAAATACACAGTATTAATCAATGATAATATCGAGTAAAAATGAAAATTATTCATTCGTCAAAAAAAGAGCTAAGATCCATATATATATATATATGGCTTGTGTTATGGTTAAGTAATACATTTTTATTATTCTTGCATTTATACATAATGGATAAAAGCACCCAACATGCACGTTGCCCCAACTCCTTTATTGTCCATAGGATTGTTTGTATTTATTGTGAGAATTCATTATAAAAATTTATATTTGTCATGATACAGAGCAAGGTTATGTATGTTAAAACTCTAAGTGGAGATGTGGTTACATGCATAATACGTGTGTGCAAGCAAGGTGTGGCAGTGTGCGAACGAACACACAAGGTGTGTCATGTAGTAGAGTCCAAATGCACACACAATGATTGTGTACATTGTGTAAATAGCATGCAAAAGCATGCATAGTAGGATGTGTGCATCTTGGGAGTTCAATTATTAACAATGTGTGGTCTCCTTTTTGTACAAGTAATAGAGAAAAAAATAATAATAATAATATGATGGTATTTTTTGGCTCTTTTTAACTGAGATAATCAAAATTCTGACTATTACTTTATTAAGGTTTGGAGTTATAGACAACAGAATTCAAGTAGTTGGCTCCTTGAGTCTGAACATGATTTTTTGACAAGAGAAAGATAGATCACCTGACAAATGAGATTTGCAGTAATGTGATAAACACAATATGATTAAAGATTGCCTCTCAACTACTAGTTACCATGTGATAATCCATTGAGATTAGGTTGATCTTTGTTTTCTTATGTTGCATGACATGCAACATATATTGTAATAGTTAGCAATATCATTATACTCATTTCAGACTACACATAAATACGATGTCATTTCATAGCTCATGAGATTGAAATTAGAGAAGTCTACAAACTAGAGCAAATCATCACTTATTTTACCTTTTCACATAAATATGATACACTGCTCTTGGAGTCATGTACAACAAAGGTGCATGTGAGTGAAAGAGTAAGATAGATGAAGCAGCTTCTTCGTATTATATTCTCTACTCAATATCTAATAATCTTTTAGTATTCTGCCACCAAATTCTGAGTGATTGTGAGTTTTCCACCAACTATATACATGTCAATTATTACAGAAAAATTCAATACGTACAAGGAAAACTAACACATCGAATTATACATTGTTCATATGTGATTACACAAATACTACTACAACAGATCTCATAAGAACTCTGAATTTAAAAAATTTTTGATTAAAAATAATATTTATATGTTTGCTTACCTTCTAAAACTTCGTATTACAAGCATGTATTAGAGATCATGCATTTGTACGATAATAAATATTTTTGTTCAATAGTGATAGATTTCAAGTTCGAGACTCATCAAATACAGTCAATATGATTCTCACTAAACGAAAGAGAGACCTAATCCATTAAGTATGAGTAATAGAGAGAGCACTAGTCATAGTAAAGATAGAAATATGAGTCTCAAAATAGTGGACAAATAAACAAGAAGAATGATCATACTAAGAAAAATTGCTAGAAGTTTTTTCAAAAAAAGAAAAAAAAAACAAAAAACACAACAAATTATTAAGTCATACACCGCTTAGCGAAGCCTCATAGGAGTTCTCACAAAGTTTTGTCTCATTGATTCTTAATGAAGAATAATATATGAAATTCCTTATCAATAAGATAACTCGAAATATTTCTTATTTTTAGGTACTATAACCCTTGTGACTTATGTATTATCAATTCATAAACTAATAATCATGTTATATGTAATCATTTTTCATTTACTATATTTTACCTTTGTTCCTTAATGATATAATACCTAATGACAAATAATCAAGATTACTACATAATTATGGCGAAATTCAATTAGGCATATTATTCTTTTCATGTATTCTCTTTATTTAGAATTGTCTTGTTAATCTTTTTATATGAATTATCTTTCAAGATAAATCACATTTAATTTTATTTCTTTTAATTAATATTATTTTATAAGATTGAAAAAATTAAATAAAAATTAATTTTTGATTGAGCATAATAAAATGTATGTTTTTATTTCAATGATATGATATCTCACTAAATATTTGAGTGTTAATGATTGATTATTTATTTACTCTTAGTTTAGTCACCTATCATTGACTAAGCTGAGAATAATTTATCCTAATATTAGAGATGCCTCTAATCTTATATGTATTATGTATTTATATAACCTATAATATTTATACTTTATTAATTTTTAATGCATCCATTTAAGGTCCTAGATTTTTTTTTATTTTTTAAAAATTTCATAAAAAATATAAAATTAATTCAATAAAAATACAAAAAATATTAAAAGTGATAATATATTAAAATATCTACCAAATAACTTTATTTACTATAGTTAATGGTGTCAGACTAATCAAGTGAGCTGATGCACCAAAAAGCATAACTAACATATTATACCCCATAAAGGCATATTATGTTGGACTAAATTGGTATAGGGAATAAAGATATAGAATCTTCAATCTGATATTACACAAGTAGATAAAACACATAAAAATAAATTATTTTTTTAGGAAAAAAATCCAAAATGAGACTATCACTACCACTTATTTTCTTACAGCTGATCAATTAGCTGACATATTTGGGAAAGAATTGAAAAAACATAAGCTCATTTTTTTCTTCCCACCTTGGTGCTTTAAGTATTTACACATTAACTTTAAATAAACACATTAAATTTTAATATTATTTAAATATTATTTTTGAATTTAAACTTTATGGAAGCAAGCTTCCGAAATATATGCTACCCCAATCCCTATTTTCTTATTTATAAGTTATTATTGGTGGTTGTATTTATTAAGAGATTTTATCATTTAAAATTTACATTTATCAGCTAGAGTTGGGGTATCCCACATACTTGGTGCTCTCATCCATGCTAAGAAAAAAATAAAGAGTAAATAAATAAAGATTATACCCAATGAACAAGGTTCTCAATTTAACATTAGATTTGAAAAGTTTGATATCTCAATAATTATAACTCTAAAAATTAGAAAGATTGTATCAAATGAGTCTCTAACCCATGACGCATCATGCTTAGAAGATAACAGTTATCACCATACCAAGACATAACTTTTAATACATACATGTAACACGGAACCTTAATAGGTAGAGGTGGCAAGTAGACCAGATAGCCTAGGCACAGCCCGAAGCATGGCCCAACTAAGCCATGCATGGCCTAACATGGCACGGTATAGAACCGTGCCTGGTCTCGGGTCATGCCGGCCCGAGGCAAGGCTCGTGCCATGCTGGGCCAGGCAGGTGCCAGCCTGCCAGGCCTTGTGTTGGGTTAGGTACGACCCGGCTGCTTGGTCCATAGGCACAGTTCAGCAACATGAGTACGTATCATGGCCCAAAACTCGGACCAAGCATCAAGTGCAATCCAATCGAATCATGGCAACACCACTCGATTTTCTTTAAAAAAATATTATTTTATTCTTAAAAATCAGCCGCGCTGCCTAGTACACATAAAGGATTTTTTTTTTAAAAAACTAACCATGTGGTTGGCTAAGAACGTCCATGTGGCATAACCCAGGTGCACATGGCCACGCATGCCTCCGCCTCCCCCCAAGAACTCAGCCCGACTTCAAGCAAATGCCTCGAAGGCCAAATAGAGGTGTCAAACGGGCCGGCCCAGCACGGCACGGCCCGTTTTTCACGTGCCCAGCCGTGCTTCCGTGCCGTGCCCGGCACGGCACGGTTTTTTAAATTCGGGCACGGCAAGGCCGTGCCGTGCCGGCCCGCTCGGGCACGGGCGCACGGCAAGGCAGGGCAGGCAAGGCGGGGCGGGTCTGTTTGGACCCGACCCGCGGTCTTTTTACCGGGGGCGGGGCCCGGTTGGGTCACGAGTCACGACGCAGGCACGCGGGCCGGCGTGCCGTGCCGGGCACGGCCCGGCACGTGGTTTGTTCGCCCGGGCCCGGCACGGGCCCGGGCACGTTTTTTTATCGTGCCGGGCCGGCCCAGGCACGGCCGAACCGTGTCGTGCCTCGTGCTGGGCCGGGCCGGCCCGGCCCGTTTGACACCTCTAAGGCCAAAGCTACGATAGATGATCCAACAACTGTTGAGTTTCTGCCCTATTTAAATAATAAAAAACATTGAAAAAGTAATATATATATATATATATATCTTTATAAATTGGATTTGAGAAATCAATTTTTTCATTCAAATCATATTCAAATCCATCTTCTCTCTCTCTCTCTCCCTCGTCTCGCTTTTCGGGTTAGTCTTGAGTTTTTTGTAAAGCTTAAAGAATACGAACAAGACACTAGACACTGGACCAATGGTATGAACGGCAAAATAATGAGTGTTGTGCAGGCTGTGGCTTTCTCTCTCCTATCCATAAACCTACCTAACACAAAATCGCTAACTAGATGTTTTTTAATGTTAATTAATCTTAAAATTCTATTAATATCAATTATTTTTAATTTAAAAATTAGAATATAATTCATAAACTATAAAAAAATAGAAATGATAAATAAGAAATTTATTATAATGAAATTAATATTAACATAGGTATAGATAATATTAATAATGATACCTTGTGAAAAGGTTCGAAACCAAAATCTTATTTTCTCTCATGACCTCGACCCAAACTCAAATATCTAAAAAACTAAAAACTAAAAAAATATATTTAGTTTAGACCTATTTTAACATATTATAAAATACAAAATAAAAATACAAGAGATATCAATGAAGAATCAGCACAATAAAAATATTATAAAAAATATATATACAAGTAGGAGTACGTGTGAGAATGAGCACCTAAAAAAATATGTCAATCATTGCACCGAAAAAGATAATACATTAAATCCTAGACAAACTCAACTAAGTAATGGGATATTTAAAGCTGAAACTAGTACAACTTTTTTGTTGACCTCTTTCATATATCACAATGAATTAGAGAGAGAATGCATGACTGAACTGATCACAATGATGATCTTCCAATTAAATTTTAGAAAGATCATAGAGTAATCAGTATCATGCAGATAAATTTTTAGTCTATATATTATAGTATTCCTAAAACCATATGTATGAATAATATGCTAAAATATTATAAGTTAAAAAAATAAATAATAACTAATAAATTTAGACAATATAATAACATGACGTCTGTGACGTCGGATATCTACATGAATTGCAATAATATATCTTTTGTATGCCTCACCGCCCACTATGTAGATTCTAAATAGACACTCAACAAAAAAATACTAGAATTTTCAGAGATTTTTCATCCTCATGAAGGTTCAGCAATATACAAGTGCATGATGAGAATTTTTAGAGAATATAAAATTCAAGATAAAATATTTAGTATCATATTTAATAACGTATCAATAATAAAATAGTCATTAATATGTTTGTTAAGGTCATTAGATATAAGTTAGTAAAAAAGATTTTTCACGTTAGATGCATATATCACATCATTAACCTGATAGTACAAGCAGATATATAATTTATTTCTCCAATTTTTTAGAAAATATAACTCACTAAAATATCTTTAGAAGTATAGCTGACAACATAAGTTTTATAGTCTCTATTTGCCTGTAGGCTTAAAGAATAAGAAATTTCAAATGAATGTAAGACACTATTGATATTATACTTGTCTGATGTTAAGATCATATGTTGGATAAGATCACATAATATCTGACTACGTTTATGATAAGTATGACAAAATTATTATTGACTAGAGATGCCGAGATATAAAAATTTTATTTATGAAATTCATAAAAATTTTTATGACAAGACAAACATATATTTATCTGTTTACACTCCCACCACATGATATGTACTCAAGTACATATGCAACATTATTATCATGTTTAAAAAGTTTAGAGATGATCCATATTTAGTGACATGACTATTGAGATCGAAACCAAGTACTTAAAGTATCGGTTCATCATTCTATCTCTTTAATGTCTAACAGTTTTTATTGATCCTAATATTAAGATAAAAAGATAAAAAATATTTTAACATACATATCTACATATTTGAAGCAGGAACACCAACCTGATAATAATTATAGTCAGACTCCGAATACAGATATGGACGCTATATTTAGGAGGTTATGGCTTCTTCATTCAATTAGTGAAGAAGAAACGACGAGGTGGATCATTGAATAGGATGCACTGTCTCAGTACTTAAATACTGAGTATACACAATCCTATTACATAACCATAATAAAAAGCTAAAGGTATCAAATAAGTCATATCGGGTCAGCCCAACACAATTTTAGCCCGCCCGACTGTGTTTCCGTGCGGGGCCAAGCACAGAACAACTATTGTACCGTGTCATGTCTGGCTCGACACGGGTTCTTTAGGCCATGCTCGGCATGGCCCATCAGCATGGCTAGTTTTTTACCATGTTGGGTTAGGCCCATACGGGTCGATTTAAAAAAAAATTGTTTTTGTTAATAATATTAATGTAATTATAAAATATAAATTTAGTTAAAAATAATGTTTAAAAATAATTAAATTATAAATTGAAAATTTTTGAATAGTTATAAAGTTTACTTTTTTTATGTTATTTATTTTAATTATATTTTAATTAGATTAATATATTTAGATTATAATTTATTAGAATTAAATTTTAGAATTTTTAATAAAATTCTTAAACACAAATAAAATAAACACAAATTTTCATTAACAAAAATTACAAAATCAAAAAGCCAAATCTAACGCCCAAACCAAAGCAAATACAATATAAATAAAAATAAGTATAAAATATCAAAATTAAAAATTAAAATCAATTATAACTCTTAAGTAAAAACATAACTATAACATAAGTGTCACTGTCGACATGTCACAATCCCACAATCAACAATCGTCAAGCATTAAGTGGCAACCTCATCAATCATCCATCAGCATATTAATATCATCATCAATATCAATATCACTATCATATGAATCATCATCAGCAATTAACTCATCCACTTTCGTTGCAGTTTCACTCTCAGCCCAGTATGATCCTTGATACTAAACCTCGAATCTTCTCAATCCTTCATACATGCTAAAGCCTCAACAACATCTAGACATAATCTCAATTTCCTATCCAAAATCACATTCACTGCAACCGAAAAAATAGACTTTAATATAATACTTAACACTGGAGGAGTCAGTAGATCTCGTGTTATCTTAAATAATATGGGAAATATAGACTCATATGATTTTTACCATTGTAATATATCAAGATTCTTAATATCAGAATATGATATGATTGAACAATAATCAATATCTAAGTACCAAGAAAGTTCACTCCTATCGACGACCCTAGAGGTGTCAAACATGCTATGTCGGGCCGGCCCGACTATGCTGGGCCAGACACGACATGGTTACTATATTGTGTCATGCCTAACCCGACACGGTTCTATGGAGGTCAGCCCAACATGGGCCTGCGACATGAATCCGCCAGGTTTGGGTCGGGCTAAAACCCTAATTTAAAAAAATTAGGATTTTGGTAGCGCGCCACCGCGCCACCGTGAATCTTCTTCACTTTCGAGGGTCAGCGAGTCTTGCCCGTCGGGCTTAGCTTCTGCCGCTGGGGTGGTTTCTCAGCTCGTGCCGAGGTACCATGCCAACAAGCCACGGTACTGTGCTGGGCCAGGCACGGCACAAGGCTCGGTTGGCCTCAGGAAGCATTGCACGATTCATGTCGTTGACGGGCAAAGCATGGGCACGGGCAATAAAAATTACCGTGCTGTGTTGGGCCAGGCATGGCCGAAACATGTTGTGCATGTGCCAGACCAGGCTGGCCCAACCCGATTGACACTTCTAGACTGTCCACTCCATCGTTTCTCCCTCGCTAACTAAATAAAAAAATTATTATCTCCAAATATAGTGTCTGTCAGTACTCACAATCTCACTACTACTACCATTATACCTAGTATCGTAAAATGTAAAAAGGTCTAGCAACTTCTCATAAATGAACCTTTCAGGTGAATCTTCTAGGTTCATGCACGAAAAAATATAAGACAAAATATTATCTATCAATTCCACCTTAATCTTAGAGTCCATGCATGCAGCGATACAATAAAGAGATAGAATGGTAGACTAATATTTTAAAAACTTGATTTCTATCTTTGCAACCATATGACTAAGTGTCGTGTCAGCTCGATACTTCCTAAACATGCTACTAATATTACATATGCACATGAGTGTAATACAAGTCATGAAAGTATAAACCAACGAACACATGTTTGTCGTGTCATAAAAAATCTTCAAATTTTTCATAAATAAAATTCATGCAGCCCAATCAGTGTTGTCAATATAAAATTCATCATTCTTACTATTTACGTAGTCTGATATCATGTGTTCGTATCCAACACATGACTCTAATATTAAGTGTGTAATTCCAATGGTGTCTAACATCCAATTGAAATTTTTTCTTCTTAAGATTCATAGACAAACATAAACTATCAAACTCATTTTGTCTGTGAGGCATGTAAATGTATTTTAGTGAGTTACGTATATTATCCAAAGCGGGGAATACACCTTCATACTCACTTGTACAATCAAGTTAATCACGTGACACGTGAATCTGACATAAAAGATCTCTGCTAATGGTGTGTCTCTAATATTTCTAACAAATGTGTTAATCACTATTCCATTATTAGATGCATTAACGAATATAATACTAAAAATTTTTTATTAAAGTTTTATATTCTCTAAAGATTTTCATCATATACTCAAAAATAGCTGAGCTATTAAGAGATTAGAGAATCTCAGAGAATCCTAAATTTTTTTTATTTAGTCCATTTAGAATCTACATAGTGAGCGGTGAAGACGTGCATAAGATTAATCATCATGCCTAGTCCAAATATCAAACATCATGACAACACTCTACTATATGTCATAAATTTATTAATTATTATTTGATTTTATAACTTATAAAATTTTAGTATGTCGTTCCTATATATGGATATTGAAATCCTACACAATAAGCATGCTGAAAATATATTTACATGATGCTCACTACCCTTGTATCTTCCAAAAATCTAATCAGAAAACTCATCAAGGTGATAAATTTAGTCATACCTTCCCTACCCAACTCATTGTGGTATATGAATGAGGTAAATTTTGAGACTAAGCTCGATCCAGCCTCAAAAAATACACTGCTAAATTAAGTTTACTTATGATCTAATGCACCAATTTTTTTGGTACATATTTTGGCATGTCATTTAAGGTGTACAGTCCCAAATACACTCTTACAAGTAAAACTTTTCTTATAATATTTGCACAATGTCGTTTCTTCTTCCTCACCCCTAATATTTTTTTTGTTTTGTTATATTAAAATGAGTTCAAACTACAGAAGTCCTCCTAGTTTTTTATTTTTTAGATGTTTGGGTTGAAACGACTAGAGAAATAAAAGTTTCAATAGTCTCGAACTTTTGTGTAAGCTTTTTATTTTTTAAATTTAAATTATTTTCATTAGTATTAGTCATTTTTTTTTATTTTTTAAGACAATAGGATAAATTAAAGAATAGAGAGAAAAAAAAAGTAACAAACTAATTATTTTTAAATATTAATTATTATGTTATGTTAAGAGTTGTAGTTAAATAATTAAAAAAAATAAAAATACTCATAAAACAATGTAAAGGTAAAGCACGTGCACCACACTAAGATTCCAACTTCCTAAGCCAAGCTCAAGTTGTAAGTCCCAGTAAAGTTGAGCCAAAATCACAAGAGAGAGAATATTAGGAAAGAATTTTTTTTGAGAGAGTGAGAATTAATATTTTTGAAAAACATAAAAATTAGAGAAAGAGAAATGACTTTTATAGAATATAATTATGAATTTTTTAAAAAATATATATATATATTTTTTAAAATTTTTATTAATTTTTTTGGGGCGGAATCATGTGGGCCGCTGGATTCTGCCCCATAACCGTTGGAGGCAAAATCCAACGAAAAAAATTCAAAAATTTTTATTTTTTTTTAAATTTCGAACCATTGGGAATTGAGGGAGGGCCGGAGGAATAGGTGGAATCAGACCCGGGCTCAGGCAATTTCCAAAACCATCGGGCCTAGCTTCTGCCGCTAGGGCGGTTTCTCGTGTCGTGCCGAGGTATCGTGTCAATGGGTCACATAAATCATGCCGGTCTAGGCAAAGCATGAGGCCCGATTGGCCTCAGCACGGCACAAGCACAGGCACGGGCACGAAAAATTTCCATGTCATGTAGGGCCAGACAAAGTTTTAAAAGGCGAAAGCGTAAGGCGAAGCGTTTTTGTATTTATGAGGCGAGGCCTAAGTTTCGAGGCGTTGAAGGCGTAAGCTTTTTGAACCTCACAATATATAATTAATTAATATTTTAAAATATATAAAATAAAATAACATAAATAAAAACATGAAAACAATTCATTAGGATTATTTAAAAACATAACCAAGTCATGAAATAAGAAGTAGAGTAAATTGTTTTAATTTAAATCCTCCTCTCCAAGGTCATCATCATCTTCATCCAATGTATCAAAAGTAAGAAAATGTTCACTATCATGTAACCCCATTTCATGTAAATCTTCATCTTCATTAATTGGTGTCAAATTGAACTCCTTCTCTTTGCCTTTGCCTCCACTTGTACCTAGTATAAATTATTAATGATGTGTAAATATTATAAGTTTTTTTATTAAATTTAATTAAATTTATGACTTCAATTTTTGAGTACTTACTTGTTACTTCGTTATGTTTCCTTTTGTAGGAATATGAAGAAATCATGTGATCCGATGATGCTTGAGTCTGTTGGGAGTTGGATGACACAACTCTAATAGCATCGACATTGAATAACTCATCATCTTGAAGCCAGCAAAGATCAAGGGGGAGGAGGGGATTTTCTTTCTCCGCAATCCATTCATCATCCGAATCAATCTCCTCTACCAAAATCGGATCAACATTTTGCTTCCTTTGTAGACTTCGTTCTCTCAATCTAGTGTTGTACCTTACATACACTAGAGCATTCAACCTTTGATGTTCAAGTCTATTTCTTTTTTTTGTATGTATCTACAAAAAATAAAATAAAAAAATTTATATGTTAAAATGAAATAAAGTTCTCTAACATTGAAATAGAAATATATGTATAAAAGTTTACAAAAAATAAAAATATTACTGATTCAAACGTACTCCAATTTCTTTCACATCCCGAAGCACTACAAGTAAGGCTAAGGACTTGAATAGCAAACTTTTGCAACTCTGGTGTTGAACCCCCAAAACGCATCCACCAACTTGTAGGACTTCTTAATGTTCTAGAATCAATTGCAATACGACTCCCAAATTCACTCATTGCTTGATCAAATGAGTCCAATTGAATGTCAGCTTTTAAACGTTCTTGATAATCTAACATCCTATCCATGCATTCAAATAATCTCTTCCTCACCTCATCAACATTAGAGAACTTATCCCCATACTGCAATTGAGGATTAAGATAGTAACCTGCTGCATGTAAAGGTCGATGAAGTTGCGGAGTCCATCTTGCATCAATTTTCCTCTAAATTGGGCCATATTTTCTCTCCACTCCCCCACAATTAAATGCAATCTTCTCCTTAGCCGAATCCATCAGCACATAAATATAACCCATGGCTGGTCTTTCCTCTGAATCAACCTCTCTCAAGACACTAACTAATGGAACAGCAGTCTTTATGCAAAAAGCAACATGAGACCAAAAATTTGGATCAAACAACACTGTACTTCGAGCTTTCACACCTTCTACCTTTTTAGCCCATTTGCTTGAACATTATTTTTCTGATAAGAACATTGCTATAAGAGCTTGCTTTTGCTTATAAAGGCTTTGGAGAGTAAGAAATGGAGTAGCAAACCGTGTAATTGCTGGACGAAGAAGTTCATGATTTTTTGTAAATATTCTCATCAAGCTAAGAACCCAAGTATGCCCATATATGAACTTCACTACTTGCCTAGCCCGAGCAAGTGTAGTAGCATGAACATTGACCTTTCCAATATCCTCCAACATCAAATCAATACAATGTGCAGCACAAGGAGTCCACCACAATTTTCTCCTTTTTTCCTTAAGCCTCATTCCAGCATTTACATAATTAGAAGCATTATCAGTAATGACTTGCACAATATTCTCCTCCCTAATTTCTTCAACCACGTCATCAAGATATTTGAACATCAATTCTCCATTTTTTATTGTATCAGAAGTATCAATTGATTTCATAAACCAAGTGCCAGCAGGACTATTCACCAAAAAATTGATAAGACACCTACTCTTTCCATCTGTTCAACCATCAGACTTAATTGAACATCCATATTGTTTTCAAGATTTTTTGTGATCTTCCATAATGATACTTAGGTCATTCACCTCTTCTTTAAGAATCCATGTCCTCAATTCGTGCATAGATGGAGGCTTAAAACCGGGCCCAAAATTTGCAACTGCATCAATCATAGGAATCCAATAAGGATCATTCACAGTGTTGAATGGGAGACCTTTTGAATACATAAACCTACTAATTTTTCTACACACTTCCTTCCTTTCTTCTTGCTTCCACCTTGAATTCAAAGTACTTTGATGAGGTTGTGAAGTGGTAAATTTATCCATGGGTGCCCTAGGAATAGGTTCCCCACTCCCACTCTCACTCCTTAAGGCACCTATTGTTTTGGACAAAGCACTCTCATGCATTGAAGTTGGACTCATACCAATTTCTTGGAGCAATTCATTTCTTTTAATTTTTTGATCCTTAAAATTGGCCAATGCTTCTTTGCATAACAATCTAACATCTTCACTAACTTTGGGGCACGATTTCATACCATGATGAGTTCCGGCTAAGTGATGCTTGAGTCTATTCACCCCTCCCGCACATCTTTGATTGCAAAATTTACATCTCAAATATTGCTCCCCGGAAACTTCAATAACACATTTCCACACAAAATCTCTTCTTGAATTTTTTGAATTGGAGGAACTCATTCTAAAAAAAACACCAATAATAATATTCACATTTCTATATAACAATATAATTGACTAAAAAATAATAATAAGACATAATTGAAAGGAACTTAAAAATGAAATTCAGAATTTAATTGGTTTATATTTTAAAAAGCCAATATTTTTTTAGAGGAATTTAAAATAAAATTAATAATTTAATTCATTTAAATTTTAAAAAGTCAATATTTTTTTAGAGGAATTTAAAAAAAATCGGAAGGCTGTTTAAGGCTATTTGAATTTTTTTTTTTTAAAGATGATTGATAAGCTGAAGCTGAAGCTCCAATTACCTTAAAAAAATTAAGAATAAAATAGATTGGATGAATCTATTTTAAATTATTTAACAAAAAAAATAGACAAAAAAATTCAAGGGGGGGGGGGGGGGGGTTGGATTCGGGATTTCGAAGGGGGGGGGGGGATCAGGATTTCGAAGGAGGGGGATCGGGAGGTCGCCGAGGGGGGGAGGAATCGGGAGGACGCCGAGGGCGGAGGAATCGGGAGGACGCCGAGGGCGGAGGAATCGGGAGAAGACATACTTGGAAATCGGGATTTCGTGCATAAATGGTTGGCCACTTGAGGTAGGGTTTCGGCTTTGAGCTTGAGGTAGGGTTGGCCGCTTGAGGTAGGATTTCGTGCATAAATAGTTTGAGAAAGCTTTTGATTTAGTTATCCACCGCCTCAACGCGTTTCTTCTGACGCCTCAACGCGTTTTTCCGCCGCCTCGCCCTTAGGCGCGCATCAAGGCGCGCCTGGAAAGCGCCATTAAATACAGTGGGGCCAGACATGACCGAATCGTGCCGTGTCTCGTGTCGGCCGGCCCAGCCCGGCCGGTTGACACCTCTATATGAACCTTGATATTTTACAATGGTATAAATCATATGAGTCCACCTATCTGATACTTTCTAAGATGACATGCAATCTATTGATTTCTCTAATATCGATCATATCATTAAAGTTTACTTTTTCTATTACAAGTAATGTGATTTCAGATATGAGATCGAGATTACGACTAAAAATATGAAAGATTAGAAGAATTCAAAGCTGGAAGTCCAGGATCATGCTGGAACAAGACCGAAGGAGTTACTGGCAGATGATAATTTATGAAACTTTGAAGAGATTGAGCCCACTGCTCGTGATACTATCAGATGCTTATGTAATGATGATCAATTATTTATTTATATTGATTGACATTAGAATTGAGCTTGTATGTCTTATCACATAAATCATGATTATAATCGAAATTTTTATTTTATGTTGTTATGACATTGTATTTTTTTTAGATTTGATTGGATAATAATTGAATAGTTATAGGTATATTTTTTTGATTTTTTTGATTATTAAAGTGTCAATTATGATTTGTGTTAATGAATTTATTTTGTTGTGATTTATGCAAAATAAATAAATAATATAATATCGTAACTCATAATGAATAACTTATAATTTTAAATTTGTAAAAAAAAATCATTAAATTGCAACTAGTAAGTCAATCTCGGTGACAAGTCGACCTAGTCAGCTAAACCTAGGTAAACTGGCATCTCCATGCCAGACAAGGCTTGCCCCTGCACAGCCATGCATGACTTAGCCTGATTCTACCTAGACTTAGGATGGTCGAGCTGGGCCAACCATTATCTAATAGTATCGTGCCCAACATGACACGACCCATTTAACACCCCTATTCCTAGGTGGTTAACCTTCATAATACTATTTTTACTCATATATTTTAAATTTTATAATTCTTATAAGATTTAACGTATTGATATTTATGTAATCACACATATAAATAATAAATAAATAAAATACAATAAAAATCAATCTCAACAAGTCTTTAAAAATAGTGCATACATATTAGAAAATATATTTTAAAGAAAATAAATAACATTTGTACATAAATAAAAATGAAAAAGATTTTTAATTTCATAATTCTTATTTACAATTATATCACTAATAGACACACATATTATAATTATAAAATAATCAACATATATTCAACTAATATCACACGTACTTATCTAAAACTTACTTGAAAAAAATAATTTCATTGGAGCTATATCTAAAAATCATTATTCATATTAAAAATATTATTAATATATATTACTAATAATACATAATATCATATTGATCTACATTAATAAAAATAAGAATAATCAAATACACATCTTAATTAATAAAAATTATAAATGCAAAAAAAAATGATTGAATCATGCTTTTTAAAAAAATAATTTGATACACATAAAAATAATTTGATATACATATAATACCTACAATTTATGGTAAATCAAAACTTAGTACCAACTACGGATCATGTCATACTCTATGAAATTGCTTTAGCCAACAAAAAGTCTCAATGAGATGATCTTTCACCATCCTAAGTGATAAATATGAAGGAAATAATATCTAAGATTAAGCAACTATTAACAAAAGACAAAAAAACCAAAATATATAAAATAAAAATAAAAAATTCATATAATTGAAAATACTAAATAAAACATACTTTTGGTTCATTCAATGGAGCAATCAAACACATAAAGCCAACAATTTAAATTAGATTTGCTAACATAGCAGATGGCTCGACAGAAAAATATTGTGAATATATTTGTCAAATATACAACTTTAAATTATAATCATCAAGTCTCTCAATCTTAATTTTCTAAATTTGTAAACTCATACCTTACATCTAGTGGGATACTCACTAGAAGCCTCTTCCCCTCTCACACCAAGAGGAGAGCGTCACTATGGTCATGGTTTGATGAGACACCAAAAAATGCCTCACCACTTTCTTCAATACCAATTATGATTTGTGATAATAATATTAGGAAAAAGAATGAGTGTATTTGTCCCTCTATTAGTAGTAACAACTAGACCTAGTAAAGAGTATATCACTAGAATATCTAAATTTATTTCTTAGATCGAATCCTTGAAAAAAATATATTATCCTCAAAAAAACATCATATTCACACACATAATAATCTCAGTCTCTTGTGAGTGATGTTTATACCCGACTTATCATGTGCAACACTGTTTCTATAATAGAAAAAAAAATAATGAATAAAATAAAAACACCCAATAATCTTAGGTGAAAGATAAATTTATTTTACTTTTGAATACAGAAATTAATATGACATAAAACCTAAAAGAATAAAAAATTATATTAGATTGATCAAAAGATTAGCATTTAAAATTATTTCTCCAAAAATGTCAATAAACACTTCTATATAGTTGAATAGTCCAAGTTAATTCAACTAAATTTTTATTCTTTCTTTTAATTATCCAAATCTATACAAGTATATCAGTGCAGGATGTTTGGTGAATTATCTCATGATTCTCATAATAAAAGAATACTAATATGAAAAATATTTTAATATATTATCATTTCTTAACATCTTAATATAACATCTGACAATCAAATTATATTTTTACTATTTGATCACATTTTTTTAAATAGAAAAAATATAAGATTTTTTTAAAATAGATAATTATGTATAATAAATATTGTGGAATATAAAAGGAAAAAGGCTACAAGCGGGAAGCTTAACGCGAAAGAAAATAAATGAAGGTTCTCTCTCTCCTTCGTTTACATGGTATCAGAGCCATTCATCTCCTCTGCCTACGAATTTTCGAGCCAGATGCCTTAGGTTTCGTTTCCGCTTCAGTTTCCATTTCGATACTGATTCGTTGCTGAGAACGGCTTCGTCGATCCCGCATTGGAAACACATCGCCGGAGAGTTCTGAATCTTCCGGCTCCTCCTCGCCGCCCGAACCTCGTCGATACTGATTCAGTTTCCATTTCCGCTTCAATTTCCTCTCTTAGAAGATGAAATTGAAAGTTCCAGTAAGTTCCAATCCTCTTCCTCGTCATTCAGTGATCTAGGGTTTCCCAAGCTTCTACACTTTCAATTCTCAGTTTTTCAAGTATAAGTGTTTCTTGTTTGGCATTTGTGATCACGTCCACGTCAAGGCCATCCAAAACATATATCACACACGTACAGTAAACTCTATCAACATGTTTTCCTGTTGGAAATCATGAAAACCATCTAAGATTGCATCCAGTCCTGGCAGAAAGAAGGATACATTCCTCATCGGGGTGTTCTGTAAAATTTGAGTGCAGTGAATTCCCAACATTATCAACAATGGCTGCTAAAACTTTTATTTTTTCCTCTATTATATATGGATCTCCTATGATTACTTTGGAGAAATTGGTTGGCAGTGACAATTATCTTTCCTGGTCACCTTCTGTTGAATTATGGTCCTTACTCTTATTGGCCTCCGTCCGGATCTTGAGCATGTCCGCGATCAGATTCTTGGCAGTTCATCAGTTCCGTCCTTGGATGATGTGTTTGCTCGCCTCCTTCGTATCTCGTCCACTCAGACTTTGCCATCTGATAGCACTTCAGATTCTTCTGTGTTGGTTTCTCACACTGCCACTCAAGGAAGCCGTAGAGGTAACCGAGGTAGGGGCCAACGTCATCATTGCACTTATTGCAATAAACTTGGCCACACTCATGATCGTTGCTATCAGTTACATGGACGGCCTCCTCGCATTGCTCATATGGTCCAGTCCTCTGATTCTCAGCTGCCTCAGCTTCCGAGCTCCTTCGCATCTCAGGCATATCATGCTTCTGTTGCCTCTGTTGCCCAGCCTGGTAATACTTCTGTCTACCTTACCCACACATCTTCTCTTGGACTCTGGATTCTAGATTCTGGAGCTTCTGATCACATATCTGGTAATAAGGATCTTTTCTCCTCTATTTCTACTACCTCTGCTTTACCTACTGTTACCTTAGCTAATGGTTCTCAAACTGTGGCTAAAGGTATTGGTTTGGTCATTCCTCTACCTTCTCTACCTCTCACTTCTGTCATTTATACTCCTAAATGTCCTTTTAATCTTATTTCCATCAGCAAAATTACTCGTACTCTTAATTGTTCTATTACCTTTTCTGATAAATTTGTGACCTTGCAGGACCGGAGTACGGGGAAGGCGATTGGCATAGGACGTGAGTCTCAAGGCCTCTATCACCTCACCTCGGATTCATCTCCTGCAGTTTTCATTTCCACTGATGCTCCTCTCCTCATTCACAGTCGTTTGGGCCACCCTAGTCTCTCCAAGTTCCAGAAGATGGTCCCTCGTTTTTCCACTTTGTCGTCGCTTTCGTGTGAGTCATGTCAGCTTGGAAAACATACTCGTGTCTCGTTCCCAAAACGTTTGGATAATCGGGCAAAGTCTCCTTTTGAGCGTGTCCACACTGATGTTTGGGGTCCTTGTCGGACTGCGTCTACTTTAGGATTTTAGTATTTTGTCACTTTTATTGATGACTATTCTCGATGTACTTGGTTATTTTTAATGAAAAATCGAGCTGAGTTATTTTCTATTTTTCAAAAATTTTATGCTGAAATCTAGACCCAATTTAATATTTCTATTCGTGTGTTACGCAGTGACAATGCAAGGGAATATTTTTCATCCCTCTTTACTTCATTTATGTCTCATCATGAGATTCTTCATCAGTCATCTTGTGCTCATACTCCTCAACAAAATGGGGTAGCTGAGCGCAAGAATCGACATCTTGTTGAGACAGCTCGTACTATCCTACTCCATAGTAATGTTTCTCTTTGTTTTTGGGGGGATGCTGTTCTTACCGCTTGTTATTTGATTAATCGTATGCCCTCCTCTGTTTTACATGATCAGATTCCTCATTTCCTTCTCTTTCCTGACTAACCACTTTATTTCCTTCCTCCTCGTGTCTTTGGTTGTACTTGCTTTGTTCATATTCTCACTCTTGGACAGGACAAGCTTTCAGCCAAAACCATGAGGTATCTCTTCTTGGGATATTCCAGACTTCAGAAGGATTATCGTTGTTATTCTCTTGAGACTCATCGCTACTTTATCTCTGCTGATATTACTTTCTTTGAGGACTCACCATTCTTTTCCACCACTTCTGAGTCTCTTCTTGTTTCTGCAATCTTGCCTATTCCCATTGTCTCTTCACCTGATGTTGTGCCTCCTCGACCACTTCAGGTTTATCATCGTCGCCCTCGTGTTGATGCTCCTCTGTCGTTTGCTGAGGCACCTGCTGACTCACTTCCTATCCCTTCGGCTTCACCTACCCCAGCTTCACCCTCTCCTGATGACTTACCCATTGCTACTCGGAAAGGTAATCGCTCTACTCGTAATCCTCATCCTATTTATAATTTTTTGAGTTATCATCGATTATCTTCACCATATTCTGCTTTTGTCTCTGCTATATCCTCTGTTTTTCTTCCAAAGAGCACCCATGAAGCTCTTTCCCATCCAGGCTGACGACAGGCAATAGTGGATGAAATGGCTGCTCTAAACTCTAATGGCACTTGGGATCTTGTTGTTTTATCCTCTGGTAAATCTGCAGTTGGTTGTCATTGGGTCTATGCAATTAAGGTTGTTCCTGATGGTCAGGTTGATCGCCTTAAGGCCCGCTTAGTTGCTAAAGGCTATACTCAGATTTATGGTTCTGATTATTCTGACACATTCTCCCCTGTTGCCAAGATTGCTTCTGTTCGTCTGCTTCTCTCCATGGCTGCTATGTGTTCTTGGCCTCTTTATCAGTTGGATATTAAAAATGTCTTCCTTCATGGTGATCTTGCCGAGGAAGTTTATATGGAGCAACCTCCTGGTTTTGTTGCTCAGAGGGAGTCTGGTTTAGTGTGCAAGTTACGTCGTTCTCTATATGGCTTGAAACAATCTCCTCGAGCATGGTTTAGTCGTTTTAGTTCTGTTGTTCAAGAGTTTGGCATGCTTCGCAATACAGCAGACCATTCAGTTTTCTATCATCATAACTCCTTGGGGCAGTGTATTTATCTGGTTGTTTATGTGGATGACATTGTCATTACAGGCAGTGATCAGGATGGTATTCAGAAATTAAAACATCTTTTTACCCACTTTCAGACCAAAGATTTGGGGAAACTCAAGTATTTCTTGGGAATTGAGATAGCTCAATCCAGTTCCGGTGTGGTCCTTTCCCAAAGGAAGTATGCTTTAGACATCCTGGAGGACACCGGTATGTTAGATTGTAAACCGGTAGACACACCTATGGATCCAAATGTCAAACTTGTACCAGGACAGGGGGAGCCTTTAACAGACCCAGGGAGATATCGACGACTCGTAGGTAAATTGAACTATCTCACCATTACTCGTCCAGATATTTCTTTTCCTGTGAGTGCTGTTAGTCAATTCCTACAATCACCATGTGATAGCCATTGGGATGCCGTAATCCGCATTCTTCGATATATTAAAAGTACATCAGGCCAAAGTGTGTTGTACGAGAACAGAGGTCATACTCATGTTGTTGGTTACACAGATGCAGATTGGGCCGGCTCACCCACAGATAGACGTTCCACTTCAGGGTATTGTGTTTTTATTGGAGGTAATCTAATATCTTGAAAGAGTAAGAAACAAGATGTAGTAGCAAGATCTAGCGCTGAAGCCGAGTATCGAGCTATGGCTTTGGCAACATGTGAACTCATATGGTTGAAACATCTTCTTCGAGAATTGAGATTTGGAAAGGATGAAGAGATGAAACTCATCTGTGATAACCAGACCGCATTACATATTGCATCCAATCCAGTCTTTCATGAAAGGACCAAGCATATTGAAGTTGATTGTCACTTCATTAGAGAGAAGATCACATCAGGATGTATTGCTACAAGTTTTGTTAATTCAGATGATCAACTAGCAGATATCTTCACTAAATCTCTCAGTCGTCCTAGGATTAAATACATTTGTAACAAGCTTAGTGCATATGACGTATATACTCCAGCTTGAGGGGGAGTGTGGAATATAAAAAGAAAAAGGCTACAAGCGGGAAGCTTAACGCGAAAGAAAATAAACGAAGGTTCTCTCTCTCTCTCTCTCTCTCTCTCTCCTTCGTTTACAAATATAATCATCAAACTTAAGAAAATATATTAAATTATCATATGTGGTAGTGTTACAAAATCCCTAAATATCTAAATATATCAGATATAATTGGTCATTACTAATACACACCTAATTTTAACATATCAAATATGAAGCTGTAGTATATTTTTCTAACTAACATGATTCATAGTCAATAGAAATTACTCATTTTGTGTTTGATTCCATAATCTTCAATTTAGCCAAAAATAAATATTCAAGCTGAAAATATATAATAAATAATTCAATAATAATCTAGCTCAATCCTCTAAAAAGTACAATACATACATCTAGCTCAATCCTCTGAAAATATACATAATCTGCCAATTCTACATAAAAATATCAAAATGAGAAAAAATAACATTAAAAAAAAAAACTTAATGAAAATAAGTTACTAGAACACCTGAGTATAAATAATACTTCTGTCAAAAAATATGTGTAATATTGACATTGTCATACTTCTAACCAATACATGGTATCATTAACCACAACAACATCAAATATTATATTTAGCAAAAGATAAAAATTGAATTTGATTACTCATAGCATGATTAATGACTATTACAATTATAATCCAATATTCAGAAATGAATAAAAAGAAGAAAGTGTAGTAGAAGTGCATCAACTTGAGCTGGTCCAAAAAAAAAAAAAGTCTAAAATATTCATATTGAATAAGTATAACAAGACCAATAAATTTACATGCAAAAGTTTAAGTTTCAGTAGAACCAGTAGTCTACTATACAGCCTAAGAATCTCAAAAAATCTTCTGTAATTCAGGACACAATGTTCAATATCTCTCTTGAGTGTATTCCATGATCTTCCATAAAAATAAAAAATCACAGTTGACTTCTAAGTTCTACAAGAACCTTTCTTCGCTCTCTCACTGTCACAATGCAAAAAAAAAAAAAAATTATAGAAGTTTAATTGAACATTCCAACTCTACTAGATTTGAGTGTCATTATAAATATATAAATCATCAACTAATAAATCTTCAGAAAAACTAAAAAGATACTCTCACTAAGGATCCGTGTCCACAAAATAATACATTACTCTCCAAACAAATACAAGTAAATAATATTGTGAATTTGATTGTAATCTCCTAAGCACAGTCAAATCCAACAATACAAATATCATTCCATCATTTCGCTCATACAATTGTGTTTGGACTATATAATTGGGTAATACTATTACATTAGAAAAATATCTTAAAAGAATACATCAAATCTATTAAATCTCAAATTTTTTTTGCACATTTGACACGAATTAAATATATTAGTCATATTAAAATCAATCAACAATCACAAATTAACAAGTAAACCCAACATATATTTTGCATATCCAAGACCCAAAAACTAAATCATCACTAAATTGACTCATAGTAAATACATATATAGCTTCAAATTTTACTAAATTATTCTCTATGATTATGATTATACATTGATCATCACTATTTTTTAATACCACACCAAATAGTGGAATCTTGGACAACATTGTGTAACACCAAACAGACTTGGAACAATCAACCCAATTCAGACTTGGGTAAAATCTCCATTGAAACATCAACACTGCACAAAATGGTTTCTTACACCTAAGATGCACAAATATTTATGCAAATTGAGATGCAAAAAATAAAATAAACAACACTCAATAAAAAAAATATACAACCTAAGCTCATATTCCAAGTACTCCCATCAAGATTATGAAAAATAAAATAAAATAAAATAATATTGCAAAATAATAAAATCAAAAACTACTACATTTCATGTCAAACTTGCACGTAAGAATCCAAAACACTCCATTGAACTTACACATACAAATCCACAACACTCCTATTAAACTTTTATACACAAACCCACAACACCCACATCAAATTTGTACATACAAGTCAACAACCACCATGAAAATGTATGTTGGTTCTTGTATTCTTTGAATATATAGTGTAATAATGATTACATCTTAAATTTTCTCTCAATAAAAAAATATTTTATTTCTATGTATGTTGTTCGCTTGTGAAATACCAAATTAGAAACTATATTTTTCGTTGTCTCGCTACCACAATAAAGAATAGTGAGACACAAAAGTGCATTATAATTTCTCAAGCATATGTTGCATCTAAAGTATTTCACAAATTAGCTATCACTATCACATTAACTTTGTCTTTGATTAGATCTCGAAGCAACTATATATCTCTTATTTTTCTAAGAGACAGTTGTTACCAAACAAAATGGAAAACTCTGACATAGATTTCCTTTTAGTGCATGCTGATACCCTATTCAAACCTATCAATACTTGACTAACTACAATATTTTATGATCTATGAAATAGAACTCAAATCCTACCAATTTTTTTATATACCTCAATATACGAAAAATTATATCAAGATAAACATGCCAATAAAAATTTAGTAAACGAATAACTATTCCGACTTACTGATTTATATCTGATCATTCATAATCAAATAATTAATATTTCATATAATTTTTTTATAAGTAATAAAGTTAACTAAGTGATTATATCAAAAATAAAATTAATACTTAAATCAATAGAGACATCTGTTGCAACACAACCTAAAAAATTAACATTTATAAAAATATCGAGTACATATTTTTTCTATGATAATAGATCATGTAAGCCGAACCCAACTTACATGGTAGGGATTTAAATAAAAAACCAGCTTCATCATGAGTTAATCAATAGGGCATGACCCATGACTCATAATCCACTCGTGCTCAATCACGGGTCATTATACTGGTTGACCATGTCACTAGGCCAAGCACATGGATCATGTCTGGCCCCGCACAAGACACAACTAGCTCACCCAGCACGAGCCATGAATGGCTTGACATAACACAATTTTGAATCTACTGTGTCGGGCCTGACATGGCTAATTCGAGTCGTGCCTTGTGTTGTGCCCTAACAGGCCGGCCCACTTCTTGACACCTCTAGTCATCACTCATTGTGCCTCATGCATTTCCATGCATGGCCCACATCCCTAGCATAGAGGCACGACACGTGATACGAACATGATTGATTTTTTAAAAAATTAGCAATTAAAAAACAACTAGGTCGGCACCAACAATAACCATCTTTTAAACCATCATGTATTTCAACATGACCCAACCAGACCCATAAGCAATGAGTTGGACCCTAGTACTGGTAGAGCAATGCCAATTCGAATTAGACCTGGAATGCCTAGTTAAGAATGGCATGCCATCAAGTCAAATAGGGTAGAACTACAATTTCATGGTGCAAAAATAGCACAACACAAGGACCCCTTTCGTGTCATGTTTTGCACGACATTGTGGCTCAGCTATGCCACCAAAAATTAGGTCATGCCAGTACAACACAGCCCATTTGACTTTGACACCTATAATTTGGCTAGATATTAAAATTTTAAGTGTGAATGTTTAGGAGTCTAAATGGGCTGACAGCCCTCATCACAGCAAGGTACATCCCACAAAAAATGTTTTGCGGCACGGCACGATAGAAATCATGCCTGAAATAGAGTTGTGCCAACCCATGGCATAATTTGGGTAATGGAAGGCCAAGGCTTCTAGCATGCCTGCCACAATCAACACAACACAACACATGTCGACCCATGTGGGCCAGTTTCGACCTAACTAGCCAACCCAAGCTAGTATAGCCCTAACCCAAGCTAGATCAAATTCGAATCATGCCTTATGCGTGGCCTTGGTGGGTTTGGCAAGGAATGACCTAGCCTGACACGATTCGGCACGACACAAACAAATGGAGGGCTAACAAATCATGCCGAGTTACAATTTTTTGAAACCATACAGACATGGCACGACCCATGCTACATAAGTGTCATGCCTGACATGGTTTCAAAAAATGCATGGCCCACCTGGGCCTAAAAAATCATGTCATGTCAGCCCCACAAAGCTCGTTTAACATTTCTAAGTAAGTTTCATACACCAAAAAGGATCAGATTTCTACTTGATTTGAAGGAATGACCCAAGCATGATCTGAGTCATTTTGTCAGTTAGGATGAATTCGGCCCAAGCATGCCAATGACTTTGGGCATACCATGTCACATGTATTTCAAAAGATTTTAATAATTCAATTTGAATATTATTTTTTCTTATTAATATTTTGCATAATCAAAAAAATTTAAAAAAAAATTTCTTCAGAACAAAACAAGATAATTTGTATGTTTACTTTCTTACAATTAGATTCCCTACTAGGTAATTGAGCATTATTAACCATATAATTATATATTTTCGAATTGGTCATTTGTCTACGATCAAGCTAAGAATTTTAGATTTCAATATTAAGGATATCTCTATATTAAATTGAGGTCTGTCAGAAAAAAAAAAACATATTGCATTTTATGTCAAATTTGTCATATTTATGTAATTAAATACCTATTCGATCGAATTCAATCATATATATGAGAACCTAATTGAGTTGCGATAATAGAAAACATGAGATATTTTTTTTATTTTCATTGATAATTATATATATTATATTTGACTTTATTTTTAGAATATCTCAATTTTTTAATTTTTCAACTATTTTATAAAAAAATTAAAATTAATTTAATAAAAATATAAAAATTATACTAATTGATAATATTTTAGACTACAAGTCAAATAACTTCATGACTTAATGCACTAATCACATAATCATTCAAACTTTCAATACTAGCACACTCTTATAAAACAAGATTACAAAAGAAAAAAAACATATTTAATTGAGATGATTAGAATATCTCTATAGTTGTAATATTTCAAGATATTTTAAAAAAATATGATTTTAATCATTAATTATCTAATTAACTGAATATCTTTCCCAAGCATTTTTTATTGTGTCTTTTCAAATTATGTATCATATAGAAATATTTAATTTATTTTCTAAAATTTTTGAAAATACTTTATTAAAGATAATATTAGTAATCTCTCCCAATGATGTCATAAAATATCACTCATAATAATAAAATATATTTTTCTTGGTTATTCTAATAATAAAATATATATATATATATATATATATATATATGTGTGTGTGTGTGTGTGTGTGTGTGTGTTATTCGTCCAAGAATAATAAAATACTAATTAATGATTGTCATCTTTTTTAGCAGAAATTATTCTTTAGCAAGCTTACACCAATTAAAATTCATATGTAACACATATACATTTCTTAGTCATTGTGACCCTCTAGAGTCTCTTTCGGAAGTCCAATTAGAAATGAGTGTCACTCCTCAATTATTTCTAATCTTTTTGAACCATATTATAATGATTATCCTCTCAAGCTATCATATTTACCAATAAATAAAAATAAATTGATTCTAAATAGATTAACTGACCTAGTCACATATGTCTTCAAACTTATTCTAGAATGGAACCTAAATAGCCTTTTTAGAACAAAAAAAAATTCATGAAAAATCAAAAGATCTCACATCCAACTCATCAAATAGTTGAGTAGTCAAGAGATCCAAAGAATCTCATTACACAAAAAATAAATGCACTATAAATTTTGATACTTTTTATGAAGATAATTTAATCTCTACATCCAATTAGAAGTGTCAAGTGGGCAGGACAACCCGGGTCCGGCACGAGGCACTGTCCGACTGAGTCGTACCTAGCCCGGCATGACACGATACAGAACCATGCCTCGGTCCATGTCATGCTGGGTAGGGGGTGCCGAGCCTCGTTCCGGGCCAAGTATGACCCAGTTTCCTAGCCAGAAGGCACGAACCAACTGGTAGGGTCGAGTTTCAGGTGCAATCCCATTGGACTGACCCTAAGCCCCAAGTCAAGACTCCCAAACCAGCACCAGCCCCGACCCCGAGCCCCTAAGATCGGCCCAATCCCGAGGCTCAAACCTTCTGGAATCCTCAAGATCAAACTGAACTAACCCTATCGATCCAAAAAAAAAATTAAACAAGGATGCATCTAGCCGTTGGATGCACCCACAATGGCTAGAGTAGAAATTCGACGACTGTCAGATTCCTGTCTTAAAAAATTAATTAAAAAATTATAAAAAATGATTTTAAAAAAAATATTTTTCTGTCTATATATATTCTCCCCTCATTTCTCTTAATATCACTTCTCAAATCTCGCCTCACTCTGCTCTCTTTCTATCCTAATTCCTATTCTCATTCTCTCTCTCTCTCTCTCATCTTGTCTCTCTGACTCTCTTTCCTCTTGGAGTTCGGTTTGCTTCGGCTTTCCTCTCGGTCTAGGGACTAGGGTATGGACTACGGACATTGGATATTAGCTTTCAACATTCCATAAATGGCAAAACGGATAATATTTTTTAAATTTTATTTAATTTTTAAATTTTAATTTTTATTAATAATTTATAATCAATAATATTTAATTTAAAAATAAAATTTAGAATATAATTATAAATTAATAAACTAATAAAATATAAAATTATAAATAATGATTTAATAATGAGAACGAGATTTACATTAACATAAACATAGATAATTTTAATATTTATAACCTCATGCTTATGACAAGTTTCTAGACCAAAATTATGTTTTCTCTCATGGTATTGACTCAAATATCTAAAAAATAAAAAACTAGAAGAAAATATATAGTTTGAACTCATTTTAATATATTACAAATTAAAAATATTAAGAATATCGATTAAAAATAGCACAATGCACATATTTTAAAAAATTTTAAATTTGTATGAGTGCATATGCAGCTGGACCCCTAATGAATGATGTAGAATAATACACCAAAAAATATAGTACATTAGAATATAGACAAATCCAACTAAGCGGTTGGATCTTTGAGATTGGACCTAGCTTAGCTTTAATATTGACCCCCTTCATATACCACAATGATTTAGGGATAAAAATCATAGTCAAATTGATTATCATCATAAATCTTCTGATTAGATTTTTGGAGGATTCAAGGATAGTCAGTATCATATAGATTTATCTAAAATCTGCATATCATAGGATTTCTAAGTTCGCATTTAGGAATGACATACTAAAATAACTATAATTTAGAAAAATAAATAATAACTAATGAATTTAAAAAATATAATAACGTGGTATCAGTGACGTCTGATATCTGGACTAGTCACTATAATGCATCTTATGTATGTCTTACCATCCACTATATAAATTCTAAATGGACACTAAATAAAAAAATTTTAAAATTCACAGGGATTCTACATTCTCATGATGGCACAACCATAATGAGTACATGATGAGAATTTTTATGTAATATAATATTCAAAATAAAATATATAGTATCACATTCGATAATACATTTAATAATAGAGTAATCATTAATATATTTGCTAGGACCATTAGAGATAGGTCATTAGGAAAAATTATTTACGTTAGATGTATCTGTCAGATTATTAACCTCATAGTATAAGCAGTAATAAAAATTATTTCATTTACTTCAGAAAAAATACTTAACTCAATAAAATATCTTCGGACACCTAGCAAACAACAAGATTTAGGTATGTTCTGTTAGTATCTGCTAAGAAGCACGAACACAGATACGGACACGGGAATACGACACGGTAGGATACTAGAACACGATAAATTTCAAAAAACTAGGATACAGATACGGCTAGGATACGGCATGATAAAAAAATAAATATAAATATTATCATTAAACAGTAATTTAGATAAATAAAAAAAATACTCAAATATTATTTTTACAAACATTCAAACACAAACATAAGAAATATTAAAACAAAAGATTAATATTTTCTAATAAATCAAATAAAATGGCTTCCAGTTCAGGTTCATCTAAAGAAAGATCTACAATCTCAAGAATTCCAGCATTTTCAACATCCATTGAGTCAAAACCATCACCTCCAATATTTTACATTTTAGATTCGCCTTCATATAGTTTTGAGATCTCCTTGACAGAAGTTCAAGATTGTTATGGACATAAACTAAGTCTTCAGCTCTTTGTAGTGTCACCTTGTTTCTCTTTATGGAGTGAATAAAATTATAAGTACTCCAATTTCTTTCACAACATGAGAATAAACAAGGTTGTCCTAACAATTTCTTTATGAAGTGAAGCATCGGTGCAGCGATTCCATGAACAACTCACCATTTAATAGGACTTATGTATCATCTGTCAATGATGAAATCACTACTAGAAAAATCTTCCAAAAATACTGAAAACATAGCATACTCGCCATTTGTTCTTTTCTTTTCACCTTCATTAGAAAAGTATCTTTCAAAATATTTTTCTCTCTTACTATTTCTAAATCTCGATATGGTGGGACATAATCACGAGACTCACCAAGTCATTGTTGACTATAATACTTGCAAGTTAAGTTATAACATTAATTATAAAATATTAAACATTATAAAATATCATTTATATTAAAATTAGTATAGTCTACAATTCAAACTCTTAAATTTACCTTAGATTTAAGGAATGAGCTAGGGAATATAAAGGTGTGTGACTTTTATTCTATCTTTCCACAAAGATTTCATTCACAATATAAAAAAACCTCGAGGTAAAAACACACAGCAATGCATATAAGTTCAATTATAATTAAAACTTAAAAACTTTCAATCAAAACTTTAAAAATTGAAAATATAATTAAAAGTATACCTTGAATTATCTATGAGGCTTTTATGTTCTTTCTTAGAAATAGCTTCCTTCACTTTTTCGATCATAGAATCTCATCACTCATAAATATTGTGAATGCAAGATTTGTCAGTGTCAGCTAATCGAAGTATCTAATAAATGGGAGTTGTAAAGCTGAGAATATAATCCACATTCATCTAAAAATCTTTATTTCGTATTTTATCCTTTACTTCTTTAACTTTCACTAAATAATCTTCTTTATACATTTCCTATTATTTACTTATAACTAATTGCACCAAGTCTCTTTTTATTATTTTAAATCGTTTAAGCATAACAATAGTTAAAGCAAAACATGTATCGGTCACTGAAAGTAACTTCAACTTACAATGATTATTAAACATTGACAATCTCATTGCATGATTCATAATGAAATTCTTGATAAAAAAAATATCACTTGAAACTTGAGTGATTCAACCACATTGTTCCATCATATCATCATATCTTGAGTGTGTTGGTGCACAGATATTCTTCAAAGCAAGATTGAGAATATGAATCACACACGGGGTCCAAAAGATATGCTGAAATTTTGCTTCCACAATGTGTCCTACTACTTTGCAAGCTGCAGCATTATCAGATATAACTTGAACTACCTTTTGTGGACCAATATCTTGTATAATGGTAATCAACAAATCAGCTATAAAATATTTGTCCTTAGTCTCTCCTCCATAGTTTATTGCTTTCAAAAACATTGGTTCACTTTCAAAGATTGTCATGATATTAATAAGTGGTCTTCTTTGAGCATCTGACCATCCATCACTGCAAATGCTCACTCTTTTCTTATTCCAAGTCTTTTTGATTGGTTCCAATAAATTATCAATATTATTCTTCTCCTTCTGCAATAATATTGTTCTTAATATATTATAACTTGGTGAAACATAACCTAGAAATTGACTTACACTTTTAAAGGCATGAGCATAATAAGTATTTCTAGCAAAGTAAAAAAACAATCCCCCAGTATAAAACATCCTAACTATCTCACTGTCAATTATTTCACGTGCACCAAATTTGAATGCATTTTCAATTGATCCCATAGTCTCCTTTCTCCTTTTTAGATCAATTAGACAAACACTAGAAGAAGAATTCTCAAAAAAAGAATTTGTAATGCTTAATGTGGGAAAAAAAACTTGCTTAAAATTAAATTGTTTCATCCTTTGTTCAGATTCCTCCATCATCATACGCATCTCGATCAAATTTTAATTCGTTATTTTAGTACATGATGCAATCCCAGCCCCTTTAATTTTTAACAAGTGAGCCTTGACTCTATAATATGATCCTCTATATATCTGTCTACAAAAATTACATCAAAAAATAATATTCTCTCTTTTCCTTTATCCAATTCCACATCTTTCGTGACATACCTCCATAATGAAGCATTATCATCAACATCTTGAATATTTTGTTGATTACTTGAATGCTCAAAATTACCACTCATTTTATTGTATAATTCTGCATTAAAAAAAATTATGTATTTTAAATAATCTATATTATTTCAAAACCTATTTAATCTAATTTTTTTTTCATCGATACAATAAGACAATTTTCATTATATTTTGCATATTTACATATTACATTAATTCATTTAAAATAAATTATATAACTCAAACTATTATACTTACATATTGTATATTGCATAATTAAATAATACAAATAGTACATATTAAATACTACAAAAATTATTCATATTTATATATTCCTTATTTTAATATTACATATTTATCATTATACTTAAAATCATGCATTTAAAATTAAAATAAATTATATTACCTACATCAATCTTATTTGTTTATTATATTTTGCATATTTATTAAACAAATAATAATAATTAAAATATAAAAAAATAGATTTAAAACCTCTAACCCCCCCCTCTGCCCCCCTCCCGTTACTGCTTCATACCCCCCCCCCCTCTGCCCCCCTCCCGTTACTGCTTCATACCCCCCCCCCCTACTGTTGCTGCTTCATACCCCCCCCCCCACCCTCCCGTTAATAATTAAAATAATGCTTTGAATCCCACCCCCCCCCTCCCGTTACTACTTCTAAATCCTCCCCCCTGCTTCTAAAAAAGTTACCTTTTTCGAAACCTTACTGCTTCAAAAATCCTGACACAATGATGAATTATCCCCCACGACCAGCTTCGCCGACACTCAACGATGTCGGCGGTAGGCTGCTCCTCGATTTTTTGGAGTTGGAGTAACGCCTTATTTTATAATGTGTTTCCGACACGTCGAATTTGTAACAACGCGTTGGATGCATCTCTGACGCGTCTGTCCGATAAGCCACGTGGCGTATCGAACACGAAATTTGTCAATGATATGCCACATGACGTATCGGACACGTATCCAACACATGTCCGTACCGTGTCCACGTGTCCGACACGTGGACACGACTGTACAGTGACGTATTCGTGCTTCCTTGAGTATCTGGATCTAAATAAGAAAAAATTATATACAGATGTGAAACATCATTAGAATTACATATACCTGATATAAGAGTCATGTGTTAGATACGAATACATAATATTCGACTACATCAATAGTAACAATGATAAACTTATTATTGAAGATAGATAATTAAATACAAAAATTTCATTTATATAATTCTTGAAAAAATTTTATCACACGATGAGTATATATTCGTCAGTTTATACTCCCGTGATTTGCATTGCACTAAGGTGCATATGCAATATCAGTAGCATATTTAAAAAATTTAGAGATGACTCGATATTTAATGACATGTCAACTAAGATGAAAACTAAATACTTAAAGTACTGGTCCACCATTTCATCTCTTTATTGTCTGACTATCTGCATGAACCATAGGATTAAGATAAAAAAGATAGAGAATAATTTGACATGCATATCCTCATGCATGAACCAGGATCACTATCCTAAAAAATTCATTCACGAAAAATTGATATAATTTTTTACATGTTACAATACTAGGTATAATTATAATTGCAGCCAAGCTCCAAGTACAGACATTGATACTATATTTGGAAATAATGACTTCTCTATTCGGTTAGCGAGAAAGAAACATCGAGGTAGACTATCAAATAGGAACGAGCTATCTCGAAAGTTAGATATTGATTACTGCTCAATTCTATCATATAACAATAACAAAAACCGTGATATTTTATAATAGTATAAATCATGAGTCCACCTATTCCGTGCGGCCTAATATGGCACGGAATCTACTAACTCCACCGGTGTCAAGCATAACATCGGAGTCTATTTTCTATTGCAGTTAATGTAATTTTATATAAGAGATCGAGACTGTGACCAGATATCATTGAGACACTAGCATACATGAAGGATTGAGCATCCATGTTCATGCTGGAATAAGAACAGAGACGTTACTGACAGATAATTACTGGCGAGATTTTGAGAATGTTAAGTTCACTACTAGTGATACCATCATATGCTTAAGCGATGGCAATGAAGATGATTAATTGCATACTTTTACTAGTTGGCATTGAGATTGAGGCAGTTGAGCATGCTACTTGCATTATTATTATTATGACTTATGATTGAGATTAATGGTGTTTATTTTATGTTATGATTTATGAGTTATGATATTGTATTATTTTATTTATTTTTGCATTGAATGATAAATTAAGAATTAATATATTTTTTGATATTTGTTGTGATTTATCATTTATGTCATTATATAAAATAGATAAATAATGTAATATAATATAATAGCACACTCGCAGCTCATAAATATTAACTTAATATAAAAAATTTGTAAAAGAAAAATTCTTAAAGAATTTATCCATATTATACTTCCCCAATTTCAAGACAGAGAAGGTGAGTTGAGTCACGAGGGTGACTATGCAAGTCGATCTCGGGCTTGAATTCGAAGTCCTAGGAACTAGGCACCTAGCTATGCTAGGACTAAGCTAAGCTGGAAAACCAAGCCCAGACTAGCCCGACTCAGCATGGCCCAGCACAACCAGGCACGAATCCAACTAGACTCGGGCTAGGCAAATTATATCCATGTTGTGTCAGGCACGGCACGGTGGCCCAATTAGGCCACCAAAAACTATGTCGTGTCAGTACAGCACAGCCCATTTGATACCTCTACATCCAATACAATGATAGAATACAAGACAACCCATAACTATTAATGAGATTCTTTGAATCAAAAATCTACTTGATAAGATTTCTAGTCATTTTTCTCATCAATTTCTATTATGATAGTCATGTTATGAGACATAAAAGCTACAATTCAATAATCTATAAGTAAACAAAATACATAAAAATATATTATTTTCTTTGCGATGAGAAAATTCAAGATGAAATTATAATTATAACTAATATTCCTACTTATGATTAGTTTACCGACATACTTATGAAAAACTTGAGAATACATTGACTTAATTTTGTTTCCTTCAAGATTATTATTATTATTCTGTATATTTACACACTAATTTGATACATATATTATATTTTTTTAATTACTTTTTATTATTTTACTTTTGTAATGGGAGCACCCAACATATAAGTAGTCCTAATATTTTTTTGTTATTTTTATTGGTAATGATTTCACTTCATTTTGCTAATGAAATATATTATTCATATTATTGAGTTTACTTTAAATATAGTAAAAAAAAACTCATAATCTATCAACAATTTAAAATAAATTCTCACATATTATAGTATAAAGCAATAATATTTCCAACAAAAAATTTGATAAGTAAATAGTAACCAAATTTTTCATAAAAAACATCAATAAAACGTAGCATATTGATTGCAAATTAGAGATTGTAATTCATATTGGGCTATTTGGATTGATCTTGGCCAAATGAATTTGATAATAAAAGCCTTATCTTCTCATGTTCATAAAATCAATCACAAATATCTTATTCTCAATAAGTGAGAATACATCATATTTCTTAATTTTTTATTTTGTAACACAAAAAACACACATATGAAAACCAATGAGGTTAAATTATGAATCTCCCATAATAAATTTCATTGAAAAACAAAGGCAATTGGATCAAACAAGACTTGAGCCAATAACAAAAACACAATAATTGTATAGGTGTTCCCTGTATACTTGCAACAGTCACAAATATTTGTAAGTCAAACAAGCAATCAATAGGCTAAATTTGAAAAATAACACATACAAATACCTCGGTAAAACTCAAAATTCATTTAAAAGTTTCTCAAATCATAATGTTACACGATATAAAAAGAAGAGAATAGATTTCACACCTATTAATGTATTTCTTGAAAGAAAAAATTCACCATCAATGACAATATTATTGATATTGAGAAATAAAAAGATAATACATAATTCATCATCACTCTAACACTTTCATTAAGAAATGCTTACAAGACAACTATTAATAGTGGAAATTATAATTTTAGACAATGATAGTAAGCCACTATATGTGCTTTAATATCAAATTGAGAAATAACATTAAAAAAAATTATATGAAAATTTTTTATTTTGATAGTTAAATAAAAAATAATAAATATAAAGAAAATAATAAGATCACTCAATATGAATGAGCACTCATATAACTAAATTTAAGTATAACTCAAAAAATAAAATAATAATAAATATATAACAATATAACATATAACTCGACGATTAAAAAAAGTAACATAATTTTTTTATCCCTTTAAATTTTTCCTTTTTTTATTTTCTTTTTAGAAATGTTAATATGACATATTATGAAAGAAATAATTTTGGTAATTACATTCATTTTTTTAAACATAGATAAAAAACAAAAAAAGATTTTAAATACATTTCAAAATATTCATAATACTTAAGAAAAACATTTCTATAAAAGAAAACTAAAAATCATGGACCATCTTTTTTGAAAAGTATGAAACACAACTAAATTGTGCCAATACATAAGCACTAATATATAATATCTCATTAAAACTATAAAATTAAAGTTTTTGAAAGAAAATAATAATAATAGGAATATTAATCACCTGTAAAGTTCTCATGTTATATGCATATCTTAAAAGTCATAATTTTGTGTGAAAACAAGTGATTTCATCCAAGAATAGTAAATTTAAGATTTGCAACTCATCAGATACCTCTTTGATTTTGAAAGTAAAATTGTCGAGATATTAACTTCTCTAGATCTCATACTAAGAGAGAGTCTTGTGCACAGATGGGTATGACCTCCACGAGAGACACAATTGAGAAAGGAGTGCCTTGCTCAGGCCCCAGGGTTAGGTTATTTGCCCAAACGCAATGTTAATTCACACATCACATCTTTTTAACTAGTAGGGTTCACCTATATCACTATTTCACTGACCAACATCATGTAGCAAATAATGGCTCAGCTAAATAAAAACCAAAAGTGTGCTCCCAAGAGCAAAATGACAATTAAGTTAATATAACAGAACAAAGAAAAATGAAATGTCAATATTGGAATTTTATACCTTAGTTGCTCTTGTGTCCTATTCTTCCAGTATTCTGCTGTGACATGTGAATCAATCATAGCACCAGCAACAAGAGGAAGGTGTTTGAGATAATCCAGCTTAAAGTAATGACCACGCATCTCATGTATCCACCACAACACCTTTGGAAGGACATGTGGAACATTATTCTTTAAAACAGCATCCAACCATTTCCCAGAAACAGCAGTGTTCAAAACAACCAGGTCGGCTTTAAGAGCTGTATCAATAGCCTCTTGACCCCTTGCAGAGAAAACCTATTCAAATTAGACAGAAAATTTGGAAATTTACTCTTTCTTAGAATCAGAGTCAAATAAGAAACCTCGTTAAGATTTATAACTTCTTCAACCTCAAATAATTGCTTATTATTCAGATGACCAACACACAATGAGTGAAATCTAAAACATGCCTTACTAATAATCAGAGCAAGGAAAGCCCTTGTGAGATGTAATATATGCTAAGGTTAAAGAAGAGTATGCCAAGACATTAAAAAGGATTCTAAGTTACATCTATCACTAACACACAACCATGTTTGGAAAACTTTTCTGGAAAAGATTATGTGCTGGAAAACACAATACAAGACCAAGTGACATAGATTACCAACAAACTACAATGAACCAGTTTAAACCTAACCAACAAGAAAAGTATGGCAGAGAACAGATTTAACACTTTCTTAAATAATTCAAATACAAAAAACAAAATGAAACTAATTATGAATATAAGATGTGACTTCCAATTAATGACACATATTGAACACATAAATCTGCAATGATCAGTCCCACGAGTGTACTGAAATATGAATAAGAGTTACCTTTATTCCTCGCACCAACATCTTCTGCTCCAAATTGTAAGTCACTTCGTCAGTTTCTGATGGAATTTGAATGGTAATCCAATAAACTTTAGTACCCACCCTTCGTAAAAGAAATGATAGCTCCATCAGCAGTAATGGACCCCCTGAAAAAGAGCAAAATAATAATCGGCAATAGCCACTAAACTAAACCCAATCAGAGTAAATCTGCTTGATTTTTAATTGATTTATGATGTATTGTTTAGTTTCATGAACACTTATCCCATATATATCTAATTTCATTCAATAGCATTGTAGTAAATAAATTACAAAAAATATTATGTTTGATATATTTTTTAATTACTTTGTTTGTTGTAAGAAATAATCGTCAATTAATTTTTGGAAGAAAAGTATTTGTAAAATAAGAGTATTATGATCCTTTTTCACACTTTTCCATTTCTCTTCTTTTTTATTAACCATGTTTGTGTCGACTTAGACATAGTTCAATTAATCTCATGTGAAGATCAATCTTCCCCCCTTGATTCCACCTCCAAGTAAATCCAAGTAGGCACATTGTCTTCAATTCAAATGTGCATTCTCAGCTTGGACACTCATTGCTGACCAAATTGAAAATAATTTACCTTAATATGAGCATATGAGGTATATTAGCTAAGAAAGCTGACCAAAACTTCCTATCCTACAATTCAGTCTGGTTTGAATAAATATTTATTCAATCTATTACATTAAGATGTATAAAACCTATAAAAGATACAACAACAACAAAATAGAAGGATTTGATCATATTTATTAATAATTGCTTAAGTTATATTTGAATATATTTCTTTTATAAAAAATCATGAATTTTTTTTATTTCTTAGATTTTTCACAAAACAATAAAATCTTAATTCAATAAAAATATAAAAAAATTAAAAAGTAAAAATATATTATAATATATGTTAGATTAATTTAACGCATATTATATGATTTATAGAATTATATACTAAACGTCTTGCACTTGTACACTCTAACAAAATGGACGACTGAAAAAAATAATATATATCTAATAGAGATAGCTAGAACATTCATAATTGAGAAGAGTATTCCAAAGTATTTTTTAAGAAGATATAATTTTAACTATAATCTATCTTATCAATCAGAAATCCTCTTCTATTCTTTCTCAGTGCATACACTTCCAAATCGTACATCCCACAAAGAAATTATTTAGATTGTTTACCAAAATTTTTTAATATGCATATTCTGTTCTCGATCGCTCTCTAGGTCAACACAAATTAGCATCTAGAGCCTTGAGTTCTATTTTTTATTGATATTCTAATGTCCAATAAGGTTATAAAAATTTCTTATCAGAGACTGATATGATTTTAATGAATGCATATATTATATTTTATATCATAACTCATTCTTTAATAATCCTAAGATAAGTATGAATCAAAATGTTAATTTCATATTTATTATATCCTTCATCTTTTACCAATAGCCCTGCCTAGACCATCATTTAGCAAAAAGTTACTCATTAAATATATCTGATCACATTAATATTGAGTATGATATTATTCTCATGAAGTTATTATATATACCAATAAACTTAGATTATATTGAGTATAGAGAAAGTGTGAGTTCTCGAATAAGAATATATCATTAAAACTCAAATAATATAATATTACACAAACCAACATTAGTACATATATATCCAACCGAGCTTAAGTCGAGTCATTAACATTTCAAGTCGAACTCGAGCTCAATTGCTCGAGTTGAGTTTTAACCGAGTTTTGATCGAGTTGAATCTGAGTAACTGGTAAATTATCTCATTTCATTAACACCCCTAATTATTATATATCCAACTTTAGGAGAATCGGTGTATAAAATAATATATATATATTTATATTTATTTATTTATTTATTTTTTATGTTTATAATACTAACCTATTAATATAATTTATAGAATAATATCATATTCTGTAAAATCTTTTCTTTAAAAAAAATTAAATAAATTTTAAAATAAATATATTTATAACTAAATAAATAATAAAAATGTATGATTATTTAAGAATTAAAAATAAAGATATATTAATTATGTCATCCCCTAAAATATAGGTATAAAATTAAAAAATATATATTTAAAATTTTATATACAAAAATATTCGAGTTTCTCACTAGTTTTTCGAGTTTAGTTATGTATTGCTCGACTCAACTTATTAATATTTCGAGTCGAGCTTGAGTCAAGCTCACTCGAGTCGAATTTTGATCGAGTTTTGGCCGAGTCGAGTTCAAATAGCTCACGAGTTATCTCGTCTCATTAGCACCCCTAGTACATACTCATTTTGAGTCTGAAACTAAGAGACCTAACCATAATTATTAAAAATGTGCCTGAGAGAAGCCTAAAGCACAAGCACCATGAAGCCCTTACCAAAGCACCTCACGTGAGGAAGGCATCAAGCATGCCCATTTGCATAAGATATGCAAAGGCATGCCTTATGGAAAGAACACATGCTTTATATATTCTAATTTCTCTTAAAGTATCTCACAGTTAGAAATATATCAGCTAGACATGAAAAAAATATTTTCTCATAATGACCTTAAGGAAGATATATATATAATAGTCATTAAAGTTTCGAGCAGTACAATCTAATATAAAATTATTAATTAAGAAAAGCATTATACGGCTTGAAAATGTCATTGAGAGTCTAGTTAATGATATATTCATAGTAATTATTTTGTTTGAATTATACAGATGCAATACTATTTTTTTCTAGTTCTTACGAAAAAATCTTGATGACAAGATAATTTTGTTAACTATCTACGTGAATGAGGTATGCACTTGATACTCAATGAGTTGATAATCATCCGACTCATTGATTATCTACATGAATTATATTTTGATTATGAAAAAATGATTAAGTTGAGAATCATCCAACTCAATGAGTATTTTAAAACATAATTCCAAATGAAGAGCATCATCTTACCATAGATGAGGTATACACTTGATACTCTTGCAGAGAATACGATAAAAGTTGTGCTCCAATAGATACTCCTATTAATCTAAGTACTAATTTCAATTTTAATACGCCACTTCTAGTTAATTCTAGTACTAATAAAAAAATCATAGTAAAAATTAATTATTTGATTATGTTCAAACCAGATATAGCATACATAATTAGCATAATGAGTTGATTTATAGATTATCCTCAATAGGTTTAATTTTCATATTGAGATAAGTGAAAAAAATCTTTATGACTTAGAATCTCTTTTAGAGATCATGAATATTTGTAATTAATCGAGTATTCTTATTTGAGTGGGCACCAGCATGCAATAAGAGAAGATCTATGATAAATTTTTCTATTTTTTAAAAAAATAACATTGTCTCCTAAAAAAAATAAGAGATAAATGATTATTTTAAGAACAGACATAGAAATAATATTCAAAGTAATAATAACAGTTACTTGTAAAATATTTTGAATATGATATCAACTCGAAGAGATCGAGTATGCACTCTCCTTTCCTATTATCATTTAATGTGACAGTCAGGCAGCAAAATATATATCATTCAATCTAAAATTTCATGAGAAGATTAAGCATATTGATGTGGATTATGACATACATTCAAACAATTATGCAATCAACTAATATGTTCATGAATTTCTTGAAGATGTCTCAGATTAGATGTATCAAACAGGTTGTATCATGTCAGCACTGCCTGTTTATGTGTGGCTAGCGGTGCCACCATGTCATTCTCAACACGACATGATTGCCAAACATCAGATATAGCATGACCAATATGATCCTCATCAGTATCCGTTCGTGTTGGGCCATGTCGAGCCATGTCTGAGCATGCCAGTTGGTGTCAAAACGAGACCATGTCAGTTTTGGACTTTTGGTTTTTTTTTGGACATAATATAAAAATTCAAATAAAATTTAAAATATCTTTATATTAAATTTTTTATTGAAATATTTATTATAAATATTAAATTTTAAAAAATTAAAATAAAACAAAGATTTAAAAAATTGACATTTATTATCACATTTACCTCAAAAATAACACGACTACATGAATCATCAATCAGTATTTATGATATGATAGTACGAATGCAGATGCAGATCATTATCATTATCATGTATGTAATTGAACATATCACTAATAGTGACCTCAATATTCTTGATCTATATGTATCATTAATCTTCTGTCATCATTTTTTGGATCTTATCATAAATATTTAACCTTGAATCTTCTCAATTCTTTATGCATGTAAGTACTTTTTATGATATCTAAAAATAATATCAATCTCGTATCTAAAATAATATTAACTGTAATAAAAAAAATAGACTCTGATTCTATGCTAGAGACCAAATGAGTGAATAGATCATATGTCATATTAGATTGTACGAGATAGATAGATTCGTAAGATTTTTACCATATCAAAATATTTAAATTCTTATTATCATCATGTGATATAATAAAATAGTAATCAATATCTAAGTACTAAGATAGATTACTTATATTTGATAGATCACTTTGTCATTTGCTCATAATTAACTAAATAGAAAAGTTATCATTTGCAAATATAATATCCATGTTAGTATTTGGAGTTTACCTATAACTATCATATCTAATATCATAATATATAAACAAGTTAATTAACTTTTTGTGAATGAAATCTTCAGATTAGTATTCCTTGTTTATGCACGTAAATATATTATCAAAATATTTTCTACCCCTCCCACTTTAACCCTAAAATCCATACAAAAAATCAAACAATACAGAATTGAAATGAAAAACAAGAATTTTAAATATTTGATTTTTATCTCAAAAATCATGACACTAAAATCAAAATGTAGAATAATTTCTATACTTATTAAACACACTATTAATATTGTATATGCACTGCACCTAAATACAATGCAAGTGGTGTGAGAGTACAAAAATGGATACATGTCATTATGTCTTAAAAAACTTTTAAATTTTTCCTTTAAAAAATCCTTATATCCTAGTATGAATCATTAATAATATATTTGTCATTCATTTATTGAAAGAGTTTGATATCATTTGTTAGTTGCCAACACATGATTCCAATATCAAGTGCTAGCTGCCAACACATAATTTCAGCATCATTCAAGTATAATTCAATTAGTATCTCACATCCATTTAAATTTTTTTCTTTTTTAAACCCACTAACAAATAGAGACTTCTATACTTTTGTTGTCTAATGACATCCTAAAGTATTTTAAAAAATTTTTTATTTTTTTTAATGCTAGAGAAATAACTTTGATTATTATCTGTAATATGAGATTAATTATGTGACACATATATCTAACATAAAAAATCTCATATTTCCTAAAAATATGTAATATGAGATTAATAGTTTATCTCTAATTATTCTAATAAATATACTAATAGTTAATCCGTTATTAAAAATATTATTGAATATAATACTAAATATTTTATTATGACTATCATATTTCCTAAAAATCTTCATCTTATACTCATATATAACTGAGTCATCATAAAAATAAAGAATCTAAGAAAATCTTAAAATTTTTTATTAATATTTTATTTTAAATCTACATAATGGACAGTGAGATATGCAAATGATGCATCAATACAACTAGTCTAGATATTAGACATCACGAACAACACTCAATTACACCCCCTAAATTCATTAATTATTAATTAGTTTTCTAAATTATACTATTTTATTATATTATTCCTATTTGTTGACCTAAGAATCCTAGGATAAACAGGCTGGAAATAGGTCTCAGGCCTACATAATACTTACTATTCTAAGATCCTCCAAAAATCTTATCAAAAGACACATAATCATAGTCAGGTTGGTCATGTAATCCCTTTCAAAATTATTATTATATATGAAGAGATTCAAAAAAACTTAACTAAATCTAACTTGAAAGACATTGTCGCTTAATAAAATTTGCATGGGAACTAATGTACCATATTGTTTAGTGTATTAAACGGCATGCCTCTTAAGATGGTAAATACCAAATACACTCCATGTATATATCTTTTGATAATGTATACATTGTGTCGATTCTTCTTTAGCATTCTTAAAATTTTTATTTTTTATTATTTTAAAAAATATCTATTTTGTTGAAAGATTTGTTTTTAAGGCATTGACAATGACATGCCATCGAGCAATGGGACTGACCATTGTCAGGTCATAGGTCACCATGCAGTTAGACCATGACACCGAGCCAAGTCTAGGTTCAGGCATGGTTCTGGACCATGCCATGTCTAGCCTGCCACAACCAATTCGAGTCGTGTCTCATGTCAAGCACAAGCCACTTAATACCTCTACCCCAAGCTAAGTATTATGGACTTATATGCACCAGCATGACGAAAAAAGTTGCGATTTTATTCATATTATTTGATGGGAGCATCCAACCAATGAGTTGCCCCAAACATTTTCGCCAGTTATAAGAGTGATATGTATGAAATTTTACACATTGAATGTTATTACCCCTATTTTTTTATTAGTATCTAAATTCTACATGCCATAAACTAGATTCTCACCGACATAGCCCAAAGAAACTAAGTATTTGCTCTCAATTTTCACTACATTATCTTCAATGATCTCATATTCATTCCAATCATTTTCTATTTTTTTTATCTCATAATATGGCACAAATATCATTCAGAAACAATTTGCAATTGCATAAATCACCACGACCCCATGCAAAATTTTCGAATATAAAAATTTTAGCTTCTACAAAAACACTCACATCACACACTATCTTAAGGCCAAGTTTTTAACTTCGACCCACAACAAATAATTTGCATCGATGTCATCATGTTGACCATAATGAGATTTGTCGCCATCATCAAAAAAAAAACATTTCTATCGACACAAAAATATGCATTTTCTATCAAACATTTGACGACCCCCATATAACAAGAACAACCAAAAATATACACTTTATGTATGAATTTTACTATTATAGTACAATAGCACTACCATAATCAACAAAAATAATAAGCATTTTCTATCTCTGGCACCACCAGAGGGTGTGAGTCACCTGCGCACCCCAACAACACCAGCACCACTTTGCTAAAAACTCATCTCTAAGACCATGTTAAAGTCAATCTACTAGGATTAGGATTCCAATAAAAAAGACATCAAGAAAAGAAAAAAATGAGGAAAAATGAATGAGAGAAAAAGAATTTTATTAATTAAAAAGATTAATACCTAATACAATATAAATTTTATATATATATATATATATATATATAAATAATTTGAAATAACACATAAGTCAAATACTATCAAATAATTTAAAAACTATAAAAATAATTATTAATAATTAAAATGCAAAAAAAAACAAAATATACATTCAATAAATAAAATGTCATCCATATCACCCTTATATAATGAGCAACAACTATTGTGGTGGCCTATTAGCTAGGTGCTTCCAACAAACAACATAAAATAAAAAAATAAAATATGAATCAAAACTACATCCCCTTCAAATTGGTACATATAAATCAACAACATTTAACTTGAATGAGAAAAAAATAAGTTGAGACATCTTCAAAACCTTCAAAAAAATATTTGTTGGCTGCTATGATATCAAAATATAAGTTATACTTGTGGTATCATCCTGAATCTTCTTTCTAAAGAAATAATTTACCTCAATATGTTTCGTCTGCTCATGAAATAATGTATTGAATATCAAACAAATCATCTTAAACAATGAAAAACTACTAATGCAACTATTAACAATTAAAATACAAAAAAAAAAACATTCAATGGATAAAATATCACAGATACCACCCATAGATAATGAGCACAAACTATAGGAGTAGCCTACAGATTGGGTGCTCTCATCAAATAACATAAAATAAAAAAGTAAAAAAATAAATAAAAACTATAATATTACCATCAAAATTAGTTCATAATATCCAACTTAAAAGAAAGAAAAACTAATGAATCTTCAAGGCCTTTGAGAATATATCTATTGATTGTTCTGATGTTTAGAGGTGACACGTGAGTTGGACAGCCTGGGCCTGGCAAGAAACATGGCCTGATTGAGTCATGCCTGGCCTGGCATGGCACGGTCCAAAACCATGTTGAGGCATGGTTCGTGCAATGTCGTGCCAAAGTCTCCTGGGCCTTGTGTTGGGCCAGGCACAACTCAACTGCCTAGCCCAAAGCCACGATTCTTCGGCACGACCTAAACCATGCCTAGGAACTTGGGCCATGTTTGGGCACAGTCCGAACCTGACCACCCATGACACTCGTGACCCACATCCGCCACTGATCCACTGCCATGCACCACACCACACCCACACCCCTAGGACCTTCACCCACCCCCAAACCCAATGCTCCGACTTCCCATCCCCAATCAGCAACAATAAAAAAAATCTTGGGGGTTGGGTGCCTACTAGTTGTTGGATGACCCCGCGGCCCCCAATGGCTTTCGACAAAAATTTGACAACTGCTGAATTTTTGCCCATTTTTTTTAATAAAAAATATATAAAATATTAATAAAAAATGTTTTTAAATTTGTTTTAATTTATATATATATTCCTCTCTTATTCCTAATCAATATCAACAAATTCACATTTTTTTTCTTTTTCTCTCTTGTCTCATCTCGTTTTTCAATCTCTCCCCTCTCACTCACGGGAATCGGGTATGGACTGTAGTGCAAACATTGGATTCAGATATTGAACATCACACATCATCAAACAAACAGGTTAATGCTTTATAGTATAATTTTTCATATTTTGTTTAATTTATTTATTTTTATTTTTATTTATAATTTAATATAAAATAATATTTATTTTAAAAAATATAATTTAGAATATAATTAATAAACTAATAAGAATTAAAAATGACAAATAATAATTTTAATGACGAATGATGATAACAAAATTAACATTAACATAAATATAACTAATTTTAATATGGATAACAATAATACTACGAAAAGGTCTGAGACTACTAAAATCTTATTTTCTTCCATGATCTCGACCCATCTAAAAAAATAAAAAATTAAAAAAAATCAATAGTTTAAACTTACTTTAATATCATACAAAATAAATATGTTTTGGGTATCGATTAAGTATTGATACAATACAAATATTATAAAAAATATTAACTTATAGGAATACATATGAGACTATGTACCTTAAGAGACAAGCCAAGTAGTGCACTAAAAAATATGATATATTAGATCTTAAGCAAACCCAATTGAATGGTGAGGTCTTTGAGGTTAAATCTAGTTTAATTTTTATGTTGTCCCTTTCATATACCACAACGAGTTAAGAAAGAAAAATATGATCAAACTGATCACCACGATGAGTCTTCCAATTAAATTTTTGGAGGATCCAAGGATAGTCAGTACCATACAAACCTATTTTTAGCCTTCATATCATAAAATTTCTAAGTTCACATCTATGAATGACATACTAAAATACTATAAGTTAAAAAAAAATAAAAAATAATAAATTTAGAGAATATAGCAGTGTAGTATCCGTGACATTCGATATCTGGACTATTTGCGATGATGCATCTTATGCTTGTTTGACCATTCACTCTGTAGATTCTAAATGAATATTAAATAAAAAAAATATTAGAATTTTCAAAAATTCTCTATCCTCGTGATGACTCGGCCATTATGAGTAAATGATGAGAATCTTTAAAAAATATAATATTTAAAATAAAATATAAAACATCACATTCAAAAATGTATCTAATAATAAAGTAATCATTAACATGTTTGTTAATACTATCAATAACGAGCCATTATGAAAGATTTTCTATGTTAAATATGTGTCACGTCATTAACCGCATAGTACAAGCGATGATGGATATTATTTCACCCACTTTAAAAATATATGTAACTCACTAAAATTTCATTGTATGTCTCACAGACAACATTAGTTTGGTAGTCACTATTTGTCAACCGATCTAAAGAAGAAAAACTCCAATCAGATTTGAGACATTGTTGGAATTACACATACCTTATGTTAGAATCATGTATTAAATACGAACACATTATATCCACCTATGTCAATAGTAAGAGTAATGAACTTATTATTGACGATACTAACTGTGATATATGAATTTTATTTATGAAATTCTTAAAGATTTTTTATGAGACGATGAACATGTGTTCATCAGTTATACTCTTACAATTTGTATTACACTCAGGTGTATGTATAACATTAGCAGCATGCTTAGAAAATTTATAGATAATACGACATTTTGTGACATGGCTCTTGAAATATAAACTAAGTGCTTAAAATACTAGTCCGCCACCCTAACTCTTTATTGTCTGACTGCTTGTATGGACCATAGAGTTAAGGTGAAAGGGACAGAAAATATTTTAACATACATATCTTCGTGCATAAACCATAAACACTAACTTGAAGAATCCATTCATGAGAATTTGACTGAGCTATTTACATACTACGAAACTAGATATTATGATGATAGTAACCAGGGTCTGAGTACAGATATTGATACCATATTTAGTAATAATGACTTCTTCATTCAATTGGCAAGAGAGAAATGACAAGGTGGATTGTCGAATAGGAGAAAACTATCTTAGTACTTAGATATCAATTACTATTCAATCATATCACATATTGATAATAAGAATCTTGATATTTTATAATGATAAATATCATATAAATCCACTTATCTTGTGTTATCTAAGATGACACGGGATCTACTAATTCTTTCAGTGTCAAGCATAGTATCAAAGTCTACTTTTTCTATTGGAATGAATATTATTTTAGATAGGAGATCAAGATTATGACCAGATATTATTAGGACATTAGCATGCATGAATGATTGAGAGGATTAAAGCTTAAACATCTAGGATCGTACTGCAACTACCGCAAGAGCAGAGGAGTTAGTAGCAAATAATGATTAATGAAACTTTAACAAGGATTGAAATTGAGCCTACCACTAGTGATACCATCAGTGATCAGACACTTACAAGATTGATCATTAATGTATTAATTTTTGAGCTTGTATTATTATTTTGTACTTGTATTATATTATGAAATAATTTAAATTTATAATAATTATTTTATGTTATTTTTGTAAGTTGAGATTATAATTTTATTTTTCTATTTTATTTAATTAATTAATTAATTTTATATTAAAATTTATAATATTTAGAATTAGAGATGACCAAATTTCAACGAGCCCAAAACAGCACGTCCCGACATAGCTCGGCATTACCTAACACGAAATCTGTAAGGCCCGGCATGAACTGGCCTGAATCTGGTAAACTCAGGTCGATCGGGCCATGTCGTGCCAGGCACATCACAACTTCTGTACCGTATTGTGTCTGGCATGGCACGGTGGCCCAAGTGGGCCATCAAAAAATGAGTTGTGCTAGCCCGACACTACCCGTTTGACACCTCTAGTTTCATCCACTCATAAAATATTATATTAAATGTTATATCTCCTCAAGAAAATGCCGACTACAAAGTAATTATTATCATTATTTTGAATTCTACCTCTATTAAATCTTAAAATAATTATTTATCTTTTACTTTTTTAGGAGATAATATTACCTCTAATAAAAATACAAAAACCTGATGTAGGTCTCCTCTTGATGCATGATAATACCCAATTCAAATTTTAATATCTAACGAACTACAAGTGCTCATGATCTCTAAAAGAAATCTCAAGTCATATAGGTTTCTTCACATACATCAATAACGAAAAAGCTACATTAAGATAAATTTACTAAGAATCTAGAAAATAAATAATTATATTAACTATATATATTATATTTAATTTCATCATAATCAAATAGTCAATATTTCTTATAATTCTCATATAAGTAGTAGAGTTGACTAGAAGGGTCATATTAAAAATAAATTCACTACCTAAATCAATAAGAGTACATACTAAAGTGCAAGTCAACAAACTAATCTTTATAAGAGTATCAAATATATATCTCATATGTAACAAAATAATACTCCTTATATAATAAATTATCTCTATATCAAAAAAAAATATTTAAAACATCTCTAAGTCTTGTCTAAAATTATGTTTTAAAGGTACTTTTTAAGTTGAATAATTTACAACACATTATCTTTCATAATCAAAATATCATCCACATAAAGAATCAAAAAAATCAACAAACCATCTAGACTCCTCTAAAAGAACAAGGAAAAATCAATAATGAATATATGTAATTGTAACCCAAACAAAATGATTATTGTGAAAATCTAGCAAATCAGACTCTAGGTGATAGTGATTGCTTTAAGCCATACAATATCTTATGTCATATACAAACTATATCTTATTGTACTGCTCAGAATCTCAAAGACTACTCCATATACACCTCCTCCTCAAAATAACCATAAAAAAATATATTGTTCATATCTAATTAGTGTATCCTCCAACTCTAAGATGCTGCAAAAAAAATAAAAATATATATTGAGATCATTTAAGCCACTAAAGCATAAGTGTCCTGATAGTTAAAACAAAATATTTAAGTATATCCACTTGTTATAACTTTCATCTAAAGACAATCTACCTTCCTATTTGGACATGTATTCATAGTAAACCCTCACATACATCAATAATAGATTTTTTTTAAAATCATGACACTAATTTTTAAGTCTTATTAGAATGAAAGACATACATATCATCTATCATGACTTAATATCATCCTAAATGAGATAATATCTCAAAATGAGACTCAAATATACTAATATCATCAAAAAAATAATAAAAGTAACAAAATAAATAAAATAATAATATGATAAAAAATATGAAATCAAGTGCTCACTACACTTCATCTATCCATTCCAAAAAACAATCAGAATGTTAAGATCAAAAAGACTAGATGCAGGTCATTTGGCTCTTAGATTGGCTCATTCGTGGTCTAATTAGGCCGAGTATGTTTCTCTCTCCTAATATATACTCTAAATCATGAGTAGAGATGACAATAGAGATGGGTCGCTCGAGCATGGCCCGGTTTAGTCATGCTTGACCCAATTCAATCGTGTCTGGCTCAGTATGGCACGGTCTAGAACTGTGCATGGTCCCGGGTCATGCCGCCCAATGGCACAGTTCATACTATTTTGAGCAGACATAAATCATGCCTCGTACTAGGGTAGGCATGACCAATTAGTCTGGCTCGGAGGCACGATCCAACAACCTGACCGCCCACCAACCCAAAACTGGCTAAGGGTCATGGGTCAAATCCCGTCAAGTGATTGCCAGATAGAACAGGTTATAAATATAAAAAAAATTTAACCAGTTAAGCTAGATCTTGCTTATGTGGTCGAATACAATTGGCGGGCCACATAAGCTGGCTACCCATCACATTTTCATGCAATGGGTTCTACAAGGAACTATCTGACACAATGCTACAATTGGTCGTACCATAGTGTCATGTGGTGTCGGCCACTATATTCCCATGTCGTGTCAGGCACCACACTATGGTACAACCATGCCTAGATAAAATAGGTCATGCCGGCATGGCATGACCAGTTTAACACCTCTACTCGTGGGTGGTCAAATATCCTAATTATTGAATCAATATGAGCCTATATTGGTATATACTCTAGTAAAATTATGTTATTTGGAACTAAATAACATCACTCTACTTAGGAAACCTCTCTTTTTATATAATCTAGATTTGTTAGTATGTATAATACTTTCATGAGAATAACATCATATTCAATAATAACACAATTAAATGTAGCCAATGGGCAACTATTTCTACATATTGATAATCAAAGATAAGAGAGGAATAATAATAAATCTAAGTATAACAGCTGAATTTATATTCTACGTATGCTCATTAAAGAATTAATAATAGTTAAAAAATAGGATATTTGTACTCACAAAAATTTTACAAGTCTCTAATAAAAAATATTTCAATCAACTTTGGATACTAAAGTATCCAAGAAAAATAACTAAAGACTCTAGATGCTAGTTTGTCCCATCCTGAAGAGTAATTAAAAATAAAATAAGTACATCCAAAAATTATGCAAGATAAATAAAATAACTTTACGCTAGAATATAAGATATGAAATAATACTAAAAAAATAAAAGAGAATATTCGATTGATAAGATAAATTATGATTGAAATCATCTCACTATAAAAATATTTCAAAATATTCTTTTCAAGTAGAAATGTTGAAAATCATTTAAATCAAATATTTATTTTTCCTTTCAATCATTTATTTTGTTGGGATGTGCCAAAACAAGAAATTTGGTGTATAATTTCATGATCTATATAATATGTGCTAAATTTGTCTAACATACATTATAATGTATTATTCATTTTAAATTTTCTAATATTTTTATCGAATTTAATTTTTATCATTTTATGAAAATTCTAAAAAATAAAAATAACTTATAATTTGTCATGAAGAAAGATATATCTTAATATATCTCGAGCACTCATCAGTAAACATGACAATATATCTAATTTCTTCTCTGATCAGATCTTTAATAATTCTTCATACCTCTGAGTGTATCAAATCGAATAAGTTTTTTCTCAAACCATAATGACATGTAGGATATAAAACTTTGATTAACTCTTCTAGCTGACACACTTCACATTTTAAGATTAAAATATCCTTAAAATTGATATAAAATATTCTCAACTTGACTAGAAATAAATGTCCAAGTTAAGAATAAACAAGTAACATGTCAGAAGCACTCATATATCTAGAGGAAAATCTTATTGTTGAAGAAAGAATATACAATCTAATCTGCTCAATCCTAAGTGTAGTCTTCCTCAATATCTATCAATCCTACAAATAAAGATCAATGGAAGTAAAAACAAAATTATAATTAAATTATCTAGAAAGACAACTTACAAATATTAAACTAATAAGACAATCATAAATAAGTAGGATATAAAAAAAATAAGAATTCAAACTGAATATCATAAGAGTCAATAACTTTTGAATATTTTCCATTAGCGATAATAATAATCTCATAAAAAAAATTAAAAATAAAATATAATTACAAATAATATGAATATTTGCTCTTGTATCGATAATTCAAGCATATAAAATAAAAATACGAATAAAACAACCAATAATACTTAAAAGAAAAAAATAAACTACTATTATCTTATAAAAGAGCTTTGTATACTCCTCTATACTAGTAAGTATCAAGATGAATAGACTCTGGGAGAACACGTGGATGTTTCCAATAGTTAGTATGTCTCTCTCACTATTGCATAATATCTTCGGCCTGCTCTCTAAAAATTATATCCAATTATTATTTCTAGTATGACTCATCTTCAATTAGTTAGTACACTTAACAAATACTCTCCTCCATTTACTTCTACTATAATAATTTATATTGTTCCACAAAATTATGATTCCTCAGAAATATACAAATAATAGCTACACTTAAGTCTTTCCCTTTTTTTCCAAAACTGTATAAACAATTGTGTTTGCCACTTTACACCACTGCATGCCTTTAGAGTTTGCTAATAAAAACCCACTACACGTTGCGGGCCTCTACCATACGTTGCACCTCCACCAAACATTACACCCCCATTGAGTGCTTGTCTAGCACTGTGTGCATCTCCTGTCATGCACTAGGAATGCTTAATGCTCTTATGCATGCAATTGCTACCCTTATTGTAAGCATTTTTATTTTTTTTTTATTATTATAGATAAGAATAGGCACCTTCTAGGATTTATAATCTCAAAATCACATAAACATCTATTGCTCTTATACCAAATTAACAATTAAAATGTGAGAAAAAAATACACACTACACTTATATAATGGGCAAAAATTATTGGGGTAACACACAGTTGGTTGCTCCCAAAAAATAACATAAAATAAAAAGTGAATAAAAATCATCACAATAATAAACAAAAATAAATAAATCAAACTTTAATAACACTCCAAATATACAAAAGAAAATTTTAAAAACAAGCACTAACTAGAATGAAGCATGTCACATATCAAGTGTTCTCATCCATATAAATAAAATTACAAAAAAAAAATGAACATAAATCATAGCAGAGTACAAATTCTCATCTTTGAGCTTTTTCTTTCACATTAGATCTTAATTGCATGATGAGTTCACCGAACTTACAAATATTGTTTTCTGCTTTCTCATGCATCGAACTTCCACTCAAATTTTTCTTAGAACATATTATTTAAGAATGTCAAGCGATCAAATTATTCATTGTTTATTCACATATTCTACATCAATAACTTTTTTCTTCCCATTATCTCTCTTCTTCTCAAATCTCATCTCATTCACATCACATAGCATTGCCCAACCAAATCCTAATTGAATTTCAACATGGTATCAGAGAGCATTTTTAGATGAAAGAGGATCAACATTGAAGTGCGGGGGGTGACAATGCACATTGCCGATGATAGTAATCACCAGCAATTTTTTACTATGTTAGTAGTGCCAGAATTTTTTGATGATGGCAATAGCGATGCAACACTTCAATAGTAAAATACTCATGTATGATGAGTATTTTAGATTGATTTTTATATTTAGAGATCGTCAGACATCGTACAATCTGCTTTATGTGATCTAATAGTCATTTCCCAATGCAATGATGGCCAACACAGAGTCACCAATACAAAACCATTTTTGAAGTCCTTGTATTGTGATTCCACAGTGGCCAACACAAAGCCACCAATACAGAACCTTAGTTGTGGTCGTGAGATAGTGTCTGGATGGCTAAATTATTTGAAATTTTTTTTTCTCATTTCAAAAATTTTAATTTAAAATTGTGGCCTTGGGATATAACCATACTCAATTAATACTCTCAATAATTTTATGTCCAAAAATCATGACATTGAATAATGGGCGCAACTTTGGTTTCAGTAATTTTAATTCTATAATTTTTTTTGAGCTCAAAAGACATATTTTTATTAAGAAATCATGACTCTAACTTGAGAATATAAAATCTTATTAAAGAAAAAAACATAACACTAGGATACAAACATGACATTTAGCACAAATAGGATACTTAATAAAAGCATAACAACATGGTATCATAATATTCTAGTCATTAAATTCTATGAGAAAAGTATGATTACAACTCCAAAATAATATCAAAACTGCTAAAAATATATTATACATTATAAATATTATGCTAATAAGTTAGTAGTATTATCATATAAAACTTATCATTACCAATAAAAAAGAATTTTGATCAAGAATAAATGTTAAAATTATGCAATACTCTACGATCTACTTTTCCGCCAAATATATCCAAAAATTTATTAATTTCACGATTATTCATTAAAATCTATTAAAACTCTAAAATCATGAAATCGATCTATAAATATCTCATTCTTCTATGGCCCAAAGAAAATTGAGGGTGACATCTTCATTATAATTAATATTAGTGTGAAAGTGTGTCAAGCTGAGATAAAAAAGAAAAATAATTAATTTTTGAATAATACTACTACAAATAACCCAAAGAAAATTAAAGGTGACATCTTCATTATACGATGATGATAAGATTACTAGGAGACCTGACGAGGATACTCCTAAAACAAAAAAATAATAAAAGTGTCATGTTTTTCTGTGGTAGATTAAAGCATACTCAAAAAAGATATTAGACATTACACCTTGAGTTAAGACAAATTTTCATGGTTCAGAATCAATATGACAAACTAATAGACATATTTGTGCTAGTTCTACTATGGGCACATCTACTAGTCATATGATAGTCATGTTTTCTCATAAATAATATTTCATGCTTTAATTTTTAGGTGCTACTAGTGTAGGCATGTCTACATTCACGGCACTTTTTGCTCACCACTTCACTTTAGATTATTGGGTAATAGGCACATTTATAGTCATATGACAATGATAATCATACCACAAATAATTGATCACTTTTTATTTCTTTTGTTGATTCTAGATCCTTTGATATTATTATGACAAATAGTATCTTTATATGACAAGAGGGCATGACAATATCAACATTAGTCCTTTCTATTTGACACATTTTATATGTACCAAGAATTCATCATAATTTATTTTTTATCAACTATTTTATAAAATACAAATTTAACATCCCTAAGGATTGAGCAAGATGGGTTATATATGTTTTTTTTTTTGATTCGCATAAATCCTTCTAGATCTTTATCTTCTATTAATTCACTACTGATTCACTCTTGAATAAGACACTCATTAGACAAACTAAAAGTTATAGAAATGAATATCAAATAACTAATATTTATTAATTATGAGGTATGTTAATTATATAGTTATTTGATATGCGAGATATATTGAAATGTAAAAATTTTTTAGAGAGCTTTGTAGTGCAATACAAAATTAAAACATGAGTTTTTTTTAGGCACGCTCTACCTAATATATATATATATATATATACACACACACACACATTATATTTCACTAAATATTATCTATAATTTTTATATATTAATAAAATAGAATTAAGTAAAATATAACAAACATAAAAACAAAACATAAATATTTCCCATCAACATAGATATTCAAAATTTCAAAATAAAAATATAAAATTTTAATAATTTAATATATGTATATATGTGTGTTTGTATATATAGATGTGTATATATATATACATATGGATATAGATATGTATAGACATACATATGTAAAAACACATGTATAGATATGTACATATGTATACATATATATAGATACATATACATATATGTATATACATATGCATATTTATGTATTTATGTAATTAAGTATGCATATATGTACACACATATACATATACATATATATATATATATGCATACAAATATATATATATATATATATATATATGACGATTTATATGTGTTCATATATAGATATATATGTGTATATATACAAACAAGATAGCGCAACTCATTCTTAGAACGAGCTTGTATAACTCATTCCACTAACGAGCTTGTATATCTCATTCCACTAACGAGCTTGTATAACTCGTTCCACTAACGAGCTTGGACAACTTGTTCTAGAGGCAAGGTATTTTGCTCGGACATCATGAAGCCCCAGCTTTAGGCAGACCCAAGGCACACATTTAATAACTATAATTAGTTAAGAAAACATAATAATATTTTCAATTTGGCACGTCAAAAGAATACAAAGATGGACTCATTGCATCTAATTCATTCAAATGTTTGGGAACCCTATAGAAAAATTATATATGAAAGTTTCTGATATTTTATTATTTTTATTGATAATTATATTTAATTTATATAATTATTGGTATTTAAGAAATGATTTCAATTTTTTTCCATTTTTATAAAATTTTATAAAAAGAATATAAATTCAATGTGGATGAGATATTAATATGTTAAAAAATAATAATGCATAATAATACAATTATTATTAGATTTTTTTATTTTTCAAAGAGCACATGATGGTTCAACAAACATCTTATGTTATTACTCCTGCAAGAAACGAGATACCTAAGAAAAAATTTTGATATTTAATTTAGAAAGTTATAATATGTATACAGTATACTTCACAAGATTGTGTCTATACATTTTTTGGGAAAATAAGTATTAACATTTAACTTCTTAATCGACCGAATAATATCTTTATTCTTTCAAATAATACCTCATACTAAGGTCGTCTTTGTTTTTTCGGCAGAATGCTAAAAGCAAATTACTTTCAGTGTTAAGCCATTTTTGTGTTCTTTTTAATTGACTTATCACTTAAAATTTTTTAAAAAATGCTAAAAATAAAAAGCCAAACAATTTGGCTTTTTCTATTCTGAAAAAGCTCATCCCTATTATTTTTGAATCAAAAACTTCCTCTCTCCCTTAATATAGATAAAATATTAAAAATATAAACAAATTAATACTTAATGCTATTAAGTATCATTGAGCATTAAGCTCAAAAAAAATTTTATTCAGCATTAAGTAAAAAAAACAAATACTACCTAACTCATATACATATGAGAAAGACATTTATCTTACACAAGATTTTTAGATATAACTATTTCATTCAAAATCTCTCTAACTAGGAAAAAGATGATTGCATGCATCATCAAATATGACTTCATTAAACAATCTAATATTCAGAATGGACCAATTGCATCTAATTCATTTAGATGTTTAGGGACCATGAGAATGATAATGTATGATAATTTCTAATATTTTGTAATTTTGAATGATAATTATACTCAATTTATATAGTTGGTATTTAAAAAAATATCTCAAATTTTTTTCATTTTTATGAAATTTTATAAAAAAATAAAAATTCACTTTAAATAATAAATTAATATGTTGAGAAATAATAATACATGATTATACACCTCTTATCAATTTTTTAAATTTTTCAAAGAACACGGTATGGTTCAACTTCAACCATAGTTATTTGAATTGTATAATTATATACACTTCATAACACAGTATGGTTCGACATATGACTATACACTTCATAACAAAACATAATTTCAAAAAAATAAACAAAATAAATACTCATTGACAAAGTTATTTGAGACACAAGACACACTAAGATACAAAACCTTTTTAGAACATTAAGGCACAAGGCACAATTAAGACAAACTTTTTTTAAGGCACAATTAAGACACTTTTTTTAAGGCACAATTAAGACGCAAATTTTTTTTAAAGGCACAATCAACCTAACATATATATATATATATATTATATATTTCACAAAATATTATCTATAGTTTTTATATTTTAATAAAATCAAATCAAATAAAATATTTCAAATAAAAAAAATATTATCAATATTTCCTAACAAAACAAATATTAGAAATTCTAAAATAAAATTTTAATAATTCAATATAAACTTATATGTGTGTATGTGTATGGAATTATATATGTATATCAGTATATGGACATATATGTATCAAGATTTTCAAAAGCATTTTATAAGCATGCCTTCATGTGCACCTCAAGGCAAGGTAGGGATAAAACGCCTTGAGGTGTCTAAAAAAAAAGCAAAGACACGATAAGCTTACATTTTTGTCAGTGACATATGTTCCATATGCACCTTTATCACACCTTCGACACCTTATAGACGAAAGCGTACACCATAAGAGGAGCTTATGTGGCCTTTAAAAAAAACATAACTCAATAACTTTCTCCTACCAGAGAAAACACAAGCTATTTTGGGGAGGAAAGCTCGAAGGCTAAATCCTACCTCAAGCGTCAACCCATTGCACAGGCCCCAGTGGTGACTGACTGCCAATCATATTTTTCGGCACTACTAAAAATTTTCGACAATGATGACCATTGCTGAATCACATATTCAACTCCGATATCATCTCGGCTTCAACTTCAGGTATGTTCCTCTATTTTATTCATGAAAATGAGTTTCATCAATTCCAACAATGGCAACCAAAAAAATGTTCCTAATGTTTGACATTGTCAAACAAAAATTTGGGGTGACAAGTAAGCCGAGCGGCCGAGCCTCCGGCCACGACACAACTAAGCTATTCCTAGCCCGGCATTGCATGGCCCAAAATCATGCCCAAACCCAGGCCATGTCAACCCGAGGCATGGCTCGTGTCGTGTTGAGCAGGGGGTGTTGTGCCTCGTGCCAGGCCAGGCACAACCTAAGATGTCTGGCACATTGGCAGGGTGCACCTGCATGTTAGTAATTTGGCTCGTGCCAGCCCACCTAGTCGATTTTAAAAAAATACAATTTTTTTTAAAAAAGTCCACTCTTCCTTGTACATAGTGGGTTTTTTTAATTTTTCTACTACGTGGTTGGCTATGTGTATCGGCATGGCAGGACCCAGGCACATGCGAACACCCCCCCAACCCAAGCCTAAGTCCTCCAATAGTCTTTTCGGTTTTCAATGTCCAGGACCTTCCTAACAAGTAACGGCTACAACAACAGGACAAAAAAAAATTAATAACATCCTAGCTATTGGATTTTTTTTAATGGCTAAGAAAAAAATTTTGACGATTGTCAAGTTTCTATCCTTTTTATTTTTAAAAAATAAGTTAAAAAATAAAAAAAATTAATTAAAAAAATTTATATAAATGATTTTAGAGAGTTTAGTTGTTCATTCTCAATTCTCAAGCTCAACTCTCTTCTCTCTCTCCTCTCGGTTCTCTCTCTCTCCTCTCGGTTCCCTATCTCTCTCTCTCCACTCAATTCTCTCTCTCTAAAACTAAAGATTTAAATTTTGAAAATATTTATAAAGCTTAAAAAACGTTGAGAAGAAATTTAGTATTAATGTTTCAATTTCAATACTTTTACCTAACCTATCGAGTGTGTGCTACAATTTTTTTCTCTCTCCTCTCAATCTCCATAAACTAGATATTATTTTTTATTTTATTTTTTTTAATATAATTTATTTTTTAACTTAGAAGTTAAAACATAAACTAAAAAATATATAAATGATTAATAATAAATTTAATAATAACAAAATTAATATTAACATAGACATAAATAATATTAATAATAATAACCATATGAAAAGATCCAAGATCAAAACCATATTTTCTCTCATGACCTCAACTCAAATTTAAATATCTAAAAAAATTAGAAGAATATATGTAATTTAGACTCACTTTAATATAATACAAAATAAAAATATTAATGATATCAATGAAGAATCAGCAAAATATAAAAATTATAAACCAAAAGAACATCATTAGCTAACTTGCCGACTAATGGTATTGCTATTTCAATTTAATTACCTTTACTTAACTTACTGAGTGCAGGCAATCATTTTTTTTCTCACGCCTCTTCGTCTCCATAAACTAGATATTGTTTTTTATTTAATTTTTTTAAAATAATTTATTTTTTAACTTAGAAATTTGAATATGAACTAAAAATATATAAATGGCTAATAGCAAAATTTTAAAAGGTAAAAGCATAAGGCGAAATATTTTTTATATTTGTGAAGCGAGACGAAAACCTGAAGGTATTGAGGCGTAAGGTTTTTATTACCACGTAAGGCATAAATTTAATAAATTTTAAGTATTAAATTCTCTACTTTTATTTTATTTTTAATTTAATATTATTTATTAATTAATACTATTATCAATTTTTGATAATTTATTAAATAATTTTTTTAAATTTATTTAATAAATTAAATAAATTAATCTTGCCCCTCGCCCCTCTCCCTCTCCCCTCACCCTAGCCCTCGCCTCTGCTCCAAGGAAAGCTCGATGGAGGTCAGTTGAGCTCCAGTGAGCTCTGTCGTGGAGCTTCATTGAGCTCAACAAAGCTCACTTGGAGCTCCATTGAGCTCAACAGAGCTCGCATGAAGCTCCATCAAGCCAATGCTTTTTTTGTTAATGCCTTGAGGCATTTTACGAATGTCTTGCATTGAAGCGCACATCAAGGCGTTAAAAAACACATTTAAAAACTTTGATTAATAATGAATTTAATGATAATGAAATTAATATTAACGTAGACATGGATAATATTAATAATGATAACCCTAGGAAAAAGTCCGATGCTGAAACCATGTTTTCTCCTATGATCTCGACCCAAACGTAAACGTCAAAAAATAAAAACTAGAAGAACATCTGTAATTTGAATTTATTTTAACATCATACAAAATTAAAATATTTGAGGTGTCCATAAAGAATTAGCACAATGTAAGCATTGTACAAAAATTTATACATATAGAAATACATATGGAACTTGATACCTAAAAAGACATGTCGATCATTGTACCAAAAAATATGGTGCATTAGATCCTGGACAAATTCAACTGAGCAATGTAGTCTTTGAGGCTAGATCTAGTACAACTTCTTTATTGATCCTCTTCATATACCACAACTAGTGGTGTCAACCGGGCCGGTCCGGCCCGGTCCAACACGAGGAATGACACGATTCAGCCATGCCTAGGCCGGCCCGGCACTGAAATTTTCCATGCCCGGGCTCATGTCCTGCCCGACCACGACACCAATCGTGCCGTGTCGTGCCAAGGCCAACCGGGCCTCATGCCGTGCCTAGCCAGGCACAGTACCTCGGCACGGGCCGAGAGACCAAATTTTTTTTTAAATTAGGGTTACGAGGATGCCGAAACCCTTATTTTTTTTTATTAGGGGTTCGGCCCGACCAGGCCGAACCCGGCTGATTCATGCCGCAGGCCCGTGCCAGGCTGACCTCCACAAAACCGTGGCGGGCCAGGCACGGCACGGTTACTATATCCTGTCATGCCTATGCCCAGCCCGGCACATCTCGTTTAACACCTCTAACCACAACAAATTAGGAATGGAATGCATGATCAAACTGATCACCATAATGAGTTTCCGATTTAATTTTTAAAGAATTCTAAGATGATCAGCATCATGTCAATCTATTTTCAGCATGCATATTGAAAGATTCCTAAGTTTACATATAAAAATGACATACAAAAATATTATAAGTAAAAAAATAAATAATAATTAATAAATTTAAGTAATATAATAGTTTGTTGTCTATGACATCTGATATCTGGACTAGTGGCAATGATATATCTTTTGCATACCTTGTCACCCACTATATAGATTCTAGATAGACACTTAATAAAAAAATTTTAGGATTTTCAAAAATTCTTCAACCTCATGATAATTATGTCATATATAAGTGCATAATGAGAATCTTTAGATATTATTATATTCAAAATAAAATATTTAATATCACATTTGATAATATATTTAATAATGAAGTAGTCATTAATATGTTTGTTAGTACTATTAGAGATAGATTATTAGGAGATATTTTATACGTTGGATACATGTGTCACATTATTAACATGATAGTACAAGCAAAAATAAAAATTATTTCCTTAGTATTAAAAAAAATATGAAACTCACTAAAATATCTTTGAATACCTAAGAGACAACAGAAATTTAATAGTTTCTGTTTGTTTGCAGTCCTAAAAAAAATTTTAGACAAATATGAGATATCATTAGAATTACACTTACCTGACGTTAAAATCATGTATTAGATATAAATATCTGATATTCAACTACATCAAAAGTAAGAGTGATGAACTTATTATTGAAGACAGACAATGGGATACAAAAAAAATTTTATTTATAAAATTCTTAAGATTTTTTATGACACAACAAATATGTATTCTCCATTTACACTCTCACCACTTGTATTACATTCAGTTACATATGTAATATTAGTAGCATATTTAGAAAGTTTAGAGATGATCATACATTTAGTGACATAGTTATTAGGATAGAAACCAAGTACTTAAAATACTAATTCATCATTTCACCTCTTTATTATCTGATTGCCTGCATTGATCCTATGGTTAAGATGTAAAAGATAGAAAATATTTTGACATACATATCTACGTGCATGAACTAAGAAAACAAACCTAAAAGATTCATTCAAAAAAATTGACCAAGTTCTTAATATATTATGATAATAAGTATGATATTAATTGTAGTCAAGCTCTGACTAAAGACATGGACGCTATATTTAGAGATGATGAATTCTCCATTCGGTTAGCAAGGAGAAAATGACAGAATGATCCATTGAATATGAGAAAGCTTTCTCTATACTAAGATATTAATTAATGCTCAATCTTATCACATAATAATAATAAAATCTTTGATATATTATAATAATAAAGATTATATTAGTTCATCTATCCCATGTTGTCTAATATAGAATGGGATCTATTGATTCCTTCAGTATTAAGCATAACATCGGAGTTTGCTTTTTTTGCTGCAGTCAATATTATTTCAGATGGAGATCAAGACTATGACCATATATCATTGAGGCATTAGCATGCATGAAGGATTAAAAAGATTCAAGATTAAGCATCCAAAATTAAGCTAAAACAAAAGTTAATGGGTTGCTGACAAATAATGACTCATGGGACTTTAAAGATATTAAGCCCACCACTAGTGATACCATCAGACACTGACGTGATAATGATTATTTATATATTGATACCAATTAACATTGGGATTGAACTTGATTGACGATTATTATGTTGTATTATTTTATTTTTGATTGGATTGAATAATATTTTTATTGTTATTTTTTATTATTAAAATTTTATTAATGATTTTATTTTATTATGAGTTATGTGAAATTATGTACTAACTCATAATAGATATCTTAAATTTTTAAATTTGCAAAATAAATATTTAAAATCATAAACTGATAACTGATCAACCAGGCTGGCAGCCTCCAAGCATGACCCAACAAGGCCCAGCATGATTCTACCCAGACTCGGGCCTGGCCGAGCAGTGCTAGGTCGGTATGGCATATCCCGTTCAACACCTCTAACAAAAACTATGTTCCTCTATTTTTTTTAATCAATTTTTTGTTGTTTAAATGAAACGGCCTATGTTGAAGCTCATTTAGACAAATTGAGCCAATTATATTCTGAATTTCTATTTTAAAATATATCTAAACAAAATATTGGTTTGTTAAAATTTAAATCCATGAAATTTTGAATTTCATTGAAAAATTCCTTTAAAAAAATATTGACTTCTTTATATTTTAACCAATTCAATTATTAATTTTAATTCTTAATTTCCTTTTAAATAAATTAATCTTTTTCATATTTCTAACAAAGGAATTTTGGAATTTATTTTTAAATTCTTTTTAAAAAAATTTTAAATTTAAACCAATTAAATTATGAATTTTATTTTTAAATTCATTTCTATTGTCTTATTATTATTTTTTAGTCAATTATATTGTTATATAGAAATGTGAATATTATTATTGATATTTTTTTAGAATGAATTCCTCCGATTCAAAAAATTCAAAAAAATATTTTGAATGAAAATTTGTTATTAAAGTTTCTGATAAACAATATTTGAGATATAAATTTTAGAATCAAAGATACGTGAAGGGATAAATAAAGTCAAGCATCACTTAGCCGAAACTCATCGTGGTATGAAATTATGTTCTAAAGTTAGTGAAGATGTTAAATTAAAATAAAAGATATATTGGCCAATTTTAATGATCAAAAAATAAAAAAAAAATAAATTGCTCCAAAAAATTAGAATGGATCCAACTTCAATACATGAGAGTAACTTGTCCGAAATAATATGTGCCTTAAGGAGTGAGAGTGTGAGTAGAAAATCTATTTCTAGAAGACTTATGGATAAATTTATCACTTCACAACCTCATTAAAATACTTTAACTTCAAGATGAAAGCAAGAAAAAATGAAGAAACTATGTAGAAAAATTGGTAGGTTTATGTATTCAAAAGATCTCCCATTCGACACTATGAATGATTCTAATTAAATTCCTATAAAAGAGCATGTTACAAAATTTGAGCCCGAGTTTAAGCTTTCATCTATGCACGAGTTAAGGATATAGATTCTTTAAAAAGAGATGAATGGCCTAAGTATTATTATAAAAGATCACAAAAAAGCTTGAAATTAATATAGATGTTCAATTATATCGAATAGTTGGATAAATGAAAAAAGTAGATATCTTATTAATTTCTTGGTGAATAATCTAACACTTAATTTATGAAATCAATTAATACTTTTGATCAGATAAAAAAATAAAAATTAATGTTTAAATATTTTAATAAAGTGATTGAAAATATTAGGAAAAAAAATATTGTATAAATCATCACTAATAATATCTTTGATTATATGAATGTTGGAATCAATCTTATGGAAAAAAAATTATGGATTCATTGCGCTGCACATTGTATTGATTTGTGTTGGAGAAAATTAGAAGGTAATTTGTTCATGATACTACACTTGCTTTAGCTAGGAAAATAGTGATGTTCATATATGATCATACTTGAATTCTTAGCTCATTGAGAACATTTACAAAAAAATATGAACTTCATCCAACAATTACACAGTTTGTTATTTATTTCTTACTCTTTAAAGCCTTATAAGCAAAAATAAACTCATATAGCAATATTCCCCTCAAAAAAGATGTTCAAACAAATAAGCCAAAAAGATAAAAGATGTGAAAGATCAAAATACGGTATTATTTGATCCAAATTTTTGGACTCGTGTTACTTTTTTATATTAAGATCTTTGTTCCATTAGTTTGTGTCTTAAGAGATTGATTCAAATGAAAGACTAACCATGTGTTATATTTATGAGTTGAAAGATTCTGATAAAAAGAAAAGTATATTTAATTGAAGGGGCATAAAAGAAAATATGACCCAATTTAGAAAAAATATTAATACAAGATAGACTTCAAAACTTCATCAACTTTCACATGCAGCAAATTACTATCTTAATCCTCAAATGCTGATATTTAGTTGGATTTATTTGATCAAGCAATTGGTAAATTTGGGAGTCATTGCAATTAATTCTCGAATATTAAGAAGTCCTACAAACTAATAAATGTATTTTGAGAGTTCAATAGCAAAGTTGCAAAAAGTTGCTATTATAGTCTTTAGCCGTACTTATAATACTTAGTGATGTGAAAAAAATTTAAATACATTTGAATCAATAATATTTTATTTTTGTAAATTTTTATACATATATTTATATTTCAATGTTAGCGAGCTTTATTTCATTTTAACACAAATTTTTTTATTTTATTAGGCTTGAACATCAGAAGTTGAGTGCACTTAATTATATAAGGTACAATATTAGATTGAGAAAATGATATCTACAAAAAAAACAAAATATTGATCCAATTTTGATAAAAAAGATTAATTTGGATGATGAGTGAATTATAGAGATAAGGTTCACTCCTCCTCCTTAATCTTTGTTGACTTCAGGATGAGTTATTCAACATTGATGTTATTAGAGTCATATCATCCAACTCCCAACAGATTTAAACATTATCGAATCACATGATTTCTTCATATTCCAACAAAAAAAAACATAATGAAGTACAAAGTAAACACTAAAAAATTAAAGTCATAAATTTTATTTTAATAAAAAAAACATATAATATTTACACATAATTAATAATTTATAATAGATACAAATGAAAGCAAAGACAAAGAAAAAGAATTCAATTTGACACCAATTAATAAAAATAAAAATTTACATGAAATGAGAATACATGATAGTGAGTATTTTTCTATGTTAATACATTGGATAAAGATTATGAAGCCCTTGAAAAGAAAAAATTAAATTAAAACAATTTATTATAATTCTTATTTCATGACTTAGGTATGATTTTTTGTTAAAATTTTAAAATATTATTATATTTGAATCTAAAGGTGTCAAAAGGGTCATGTTGTGTATGGCATGATACGGCAGTCGTGTTGTGTCATGCACAGCATGACTCAAAAATGGCCAACCCAACACTGGCACGACTAGCCCAAGGCTGGCCAGATTTGGGCCGAGTCGTGTTGGGCCATACGAGTCGAATCAAGCTGGTTCAAGCCCGATTATTCCAACCTATCACTACCCAATTTAGACCTAGGTCATAACCTAGCATAGCCCAAATATTCCCCCACTAGCCAACGATAGCAATTGCGGAATTGAGTAATAATTATTTTAATTTTTTTTTTCAAATTTTATTTTTTAAATTCAAAATGTGAATTAATTGCGATATAAGTCATAATGATATTACATTATTTATTTATTTTTCAAAATTTATAAATAACAAAAAAATAAAATAATTGACACAAATAACAAAGTATAATAAATAATCAAATATATCAAAAAAACAAATAATTCTCATAATTTATCATTCAATCCAAAAATAAATAAAATAATACAAAACCACAACTCACAATGACAACATAAAATAAATATCATTAATCTCAATCATAATAAATAATATTGCAAACTCAATGCCTCGATCCCAATATCAATCAATATGAATATGTAACTGATCATCAACATGTAAATGTCTGATGATATCACTAGTGATAGGCTCAACCTCCTCAAAGTCTCACAAGTCATCATCTACCATCAACCCATCTGCTCTTGTTGCAACACGATCCTGGATGCCCAACTTCGAATTCTATCAATCCTTCATGCATGCTAGTACCTCAAAGATATCTAGCCATAGACTTGATTTCCTATCCGAAATCATATTAACTACAACAAAAAAAATAAACTTTAATACTATGCTCAATACCGGAAGAATTAATAGTTCTCGTGTCATCTTCAACAGTACGGAATAAGTGGACTCGTAGGATTTTCACCATTATAAAATATCAAAATTCTTATTATAGGTATGTGATATGATTGAGCAGTAATTAGTATCTAAGTACCGAAATAGCTTGCTTCTATTCAACAATCTACTCCATCATTTCTCCTTCACTAACTGAATGAAGAAGTCATTATTTTCAAATAAAGTATTTATGTCCGTACTCAGAGCCTGACTACAACTACTACCATACCTAGTATCATAATAAGTAAAAAACTCAATTAACTTCTCATGAATAAACCCATCAGGTTTGTGATTCTGATTCATGAAACAAAGATATATACATCAAGATATTCTCTACTCTTTCCATATTAACCCTAGCGTCAATGCAGGAAACCAAATAATAAAAAGATATAATAGTAGACTATTACTTTAAGTACTTGATTTTCATCTCAACAGCTATATCACTAAATATCGAATCATCTCTAAACTTGCAAAATATGCTACTAATATTATAAATACACCTCAGTGTAATGCAAGTAGTCAGTAGTACTGATGAACACATATTTATCATGTCATAAAAATTCTCCAAGAATTTCATAAATAAAATTCTTACATCCCAATCTCTATTATCAATAATAAGTCTGTCGCTCTTACTATTGATGTAATTGAATATCTTGTGTCTGTATCCAACACATAACTCCAACATCAGGTATGTGTAATTCCAATAAAATCTCATATTCGTTTGAAATTTCTTCATCTTTTGACTCGTAGACAAATAGAAACTATTAAACTCTTATTGTCTGCTAAGCATCCAAAGATATTTTAGTGAAATAACATTCATCCTCACTTGTACTATGAGATTAATGATATGACATATACATCTAATATGAAAAATCTCTCATTATAATTGATCTCTAATAGTGCTAACAAATATATTAATGATTACTCTATTATTAGATACGTTATCAAATATGATACTATATATTTTATTTTTAATATTAAATTATTTAAAGATTCTCATCATGCACTCATATATAGTCAGGTTATCATGAGGATGAAAAATTTCTAAGAATCTTAATATGTTTTTATTTAGTATCCATTTAAAATCTATATAGTGGCCAATGAGACATATAAAAAATACATCATCTCAACTAATCCAGATATCGAATATTACTGGGCAACACACCATTATATTATGATTTAGCATAATATTATGATATGGACCTAGAAATATTATAGTGATTTAGCATCTCGTTTTTAGATGTGGACCTAGATATATTATGATATGCATGCAACAAATATGTATGTATAATAATAACTACCCTTGAATCCTTTGAAAATCTAATCAAAAGATACATCATGTGATCAGTTTGATCATGTCTTCCCTTCCTAACTCATTTCAATATATAAAAGAGATCAACATAGAAGTTAAACTAGATCCAACCTCAAAAATATCATCGCTCGGATGGATTTGCCTAGGCCATAATACACCATATGTTTGATGCATTGTTCAGCATACCTCTTTAGGTGCTCAGTCTCACATGCACTCCTAGAGATTTATATTTTCTTACAATATTTATATTATGTCAATTCTTTATCGATACCACTAATATTTTTATTTTGCATAATATTAAAGTGAATCTAAACTATGGGTTTTATTCTATTTTTTATTATTTAAGTGGTTGAGTTTGGATCGATCCCATGAGAAGAAACATGATTTTGACCTCAGACATTTCTACAAGTTTATCAATATTAAAATTATCTAAGTTTATGTTAATGTTAATCTCGTTATCATTTAATTCACTATTTATCATTTTAAATTTTTATTAGTTTATTAATTATATTCTAAATTCTATTTTTTAAATTAAATATTATTTGATATTAAATTATTAATAAAAAATAAAAAAAAAACTAAATAAAATTTAAAAAATAGTACCCCTTTGACTATTTATGGAATGCCAAAGTCTAATGACCAATGTCCATAATCACAGTCTGCACCTGAGTCTTGAGACCGAGAGATGATAGAAAAGTCAAACTCCAAGAGAAAAAAAAGAGAAGAGACAAGATAACAAGAGAGAGAAAGAGAATGGAGATTAAGGATAGAGAAAGAGAGGAGAGTGAGGTGAGAAGTGAGATAGAAGGAGATAGAGTGTGATAGTGTGTGTGTGTGTGTGTGTGTGTGTGTGTATTACAAACAGAATTTTTTTTGTATTTTTTAATTAATATTTAGGCAGCAGCCGGATGTCGTTGGGGGTGAATACAATGGTTGGATGCACCTCCTTTTTAAATAATAATTGATCACCTGAGTCGGTTCCAGAAGGTTCGGGAGAGGGCGACGAAAGCTTGGCTTGGTTCTAATGGGGGGGGAATGAGCAACACCACGTGGGCCTAGACCATCCCACGTGGACTTCGTCGGCCAAACATGTGTGGCGATAATTTTAAAAAAACTCACCATGTGTAAAAAGTGGGGTAGGTTTTTTTATAAAAAATTATTTTTTTTTTATAATAGCAGGTGAGTATGGCATAATCCGACCTCAAGTTCCAAGGCACGGTACCCGACCGTGATGCTAGAATGTGCCTTCAGGCTAGGCAACCAAGTCATGCCTGGCCCGGCATGAAGTCCGACACCCCTAGCCCAACACAGCATGAGCCATGCCTCGAGCTGGAATGACACGGGTTTTGGACCATGCAATGTCGGGCCAAGCACGACCCAGTTGGGCATGCCTCAGGTCATGCCCAGGCTGCCCAACCCACTTAATACATCTAGTTGAATTAAATTTATTTTCTATTTTATGACTATTATGATTTTTTATAAAATTAGTAAACTAATATACTTTTTTTATAAATCTAATGAATTATTTTTATATTTTTATTTATGCTATTTTATTTTATATATTTTAAAATATTAATTAATTATGTATTATGAGACTCAAAAAACTTATGTCTCGCTTCATTATCACAAAAATATCTCATCTTATGCTTTCACCTTTTAAAATATTGATATGAATATAAATATTTATACATGTATACATATGTGTACATACACATCCATATATAAAAACATACACATGCATATATATATATATACACATATGCATAGTATACATATATGTATATAGTTATACTTATACTTATATATAAGCTATTTGTATGTAAAATTATATATATATGCATGTGCATATATATAAGCTTTTTGAGTGTGTGTGTGTGTGTACATGTATATACATAAATGTATATAAGTTTTTTGTGTATAGTTATATATATATGTACATATAGCTATACATATAGTATAAATGTATATATGTATGTATAGCTATACATATAGCATAATTGTATATATGAACATATAGTTATACATATAGTATAGCTATATGTATATAGCTATACATGTATATATGTACATACACATGCATATAAGCTTTTTGTGTATATGCATATATGTATCCAAGAACAACCTACGACAATAATTCCTTCCAAGAATGAGCTTCACTGGTAGCTCATTCCAAAAATGAGCTACAACGATCCTCATCCAACGTTGCGTGGCATGTATGGGCGAGATGCACCTTTTTCTGGCACCCCAAGTGCCTTTTAGTATTGGTCACGCCTCGCCCCAAGCAAAGTACTTTTGTCAATGCTTCGTGAAGCCTAGGCTTTAGGATGGTGTGCCTTGGGCAAACCTTTAATAACTATGAGTTCAACATACATCTTGTGTTATTACTATTGAACAAAATGATATATGTATTTAATTGAAATAATTATGATACTCCTATGAAATAGGAGTATGCCAATGTATTTTTGGGGAGAATTGATAATAACATCTAACTATCAAATCAACCAAATGACTTCTTCCATTCTCTCAAATAGCATCCCATACTGGCTTGCATTCAAAGTCTCTCTCTGCCTAGGGAAAAGATGGTTGCAAATATCATCTAATATATCTTCATTAGATAATTTATTACTAATAATAAAAATAAGTATTATTCAATAAAGACTAAACGCATATATATGCGCACTAATTTTCCAATTTTTTTAAGAACAAATCATTCTTTAAAGACTGAATTCAAAAAAATATGCCTTTTAACATTGTAGCAATATGCTCTTTTTCGTGTCCAATTATTATTCCTATTAGAAAGTAACAAATGACCCTACTCATTATGTGTATTACTTGATACAAAATATGTCAACCCAAAAGAGATGAGGCCTAGGATATTTGATTATCCTAATTTAAAAATATATGCTAAATGAATACATTCACATTTTATTCTAAATGAGTCTTTTATCATATCATTAATCTAACCCAGAGTAATAACATGGATATTCCAATTATATTATGGAAAAAAACAAGAACATATTCTACACAATATTCTTTGACTCATATTTTTTTTATTCTTTTATCATATTATTTCTTATTCTCACTTAATAATTGCAAAATCCTAGACATACTTTGCAAGGTACTTAGTTATCAAAGATAATCATAATTATTTGAGATACAATATACATCAAGGTACAAAAACTTTTTATCCTTGAGGTATAAAGCAAAATTAATATGCATATTTTTTTTGTAAGGTGCACTAATCATTAAAATACATTAAAAAAATATTATTTTACTAAGAAATTATTTATAAATTTTATCTATTAACAAAATATAATCAAATAAATGATAACATACATAATTCTTATTTTTCACTATCACAATCATATAAAATTATAAAATTAAATAATAAAATTTCAGCAATCTAACATGCAAAAATTTTAAATTTATATTTTAAATATATTACATTAAACATAAAAACAAAATATAATTACTATTTTCCTTCATAATAAAAAATAAAATTTTAAAAAGACAAAATAAATACTCATATGCATAATTATTTGATGCACAAGACATTGAAGTACAAAAGTCTTTTAGAATCTTGAGAAGTAAATCATAATTGAAGCACAAACTTTTTTTTTTTGGTGCACACAATCTAATATATATAAAAATTATATATTTTACAAAATTTTATATATAATTTTTATATATTAATGAAATATAATTAAATAAAATGTCATTAGTATTTCATAACACACGTATTCAAAATTTCAAAATAAATAATAAAATTTTAATAATTCAATATATATATATATATATATATATATATTTGTGTATGTGTGTGTATATAAACGTATTTATATATGTATATATACAAGTATAGATATAGATATATACATACATATACATATATGTACATACACATGCATAATATGCGAAGATAGGCATGGTATTCATATATGTATATAGCTATACATATATGTAAGCTTTTAGTGTGTGTAACTATATATAATTGTATATATGTGTATATACATGTATATAAGCCTTTTGTGCATGTGTGTATATATGCATATACATATGTATATACATATATGTATATAAATATGTATACATATATGTATATAAGCCTTTGGGGAGTGTATAGTTATATATGTGTACATATAGCTATACATATAGTATAGCTATATATATGTACATATAGTTACACATATAGTATAGTTGTATATATGTAGATATAGCTATACATATAATATAGTTGTATATATACACATATAGCTATACATATAGTATAAACATATATATGTACATATAACTATACATATAGTATAGTTGCATATATGTACATATAGTTATACATATAGTAAAGATTATATATATATATATATATACACACACACACACATAAATACATGTACATACACATGCATATAAGCCTTTTGTATATATACATATATGTATTCAAGAATGAGTAATGACAATCCTCATTCAACAAGGCAAAATGCGCCTAGGGAGGCACACCTTTATTGGTGCCTCTAACACCTTTTGAAAATGGTCATGCCTCGCCCCAGGTGAGGCACTTTTTCCGATGCTTCATGGTGCGTGTGCTTTAGGCAACGTGCCTTAAGCATGCCTTAGGTGTGCTTTTAATAACTATGAGAATGAAGATAACTATGTTATAAAAATTAAGTACGATCACATCTAAATTCTAATCATATGTGAAATCCTAAACTAATAGATAAACTAATAGTGAGATGTTAATAGATATATATAGTAAAGAATGAACCTAAAGGGAAAGATCGATTGACTTGATGCAAGGTTAATAACAAGAAATTTTACAAACTTATAATATTAACTACTATAATTGTGAAATCCTTAAAAAATAAATAAATAAATAATTTGATTTTTTTTCTGGAAAAAATGGGTACAATAATAATTTTGCAATAAGAAATTAAGCTGAAAATTTTAGAACCATGATAAAAAAATAGATTTCGTTATTGAATTTGTCTTAAAAAATATAAATTCGGTAATAAATTTCATTAAATTCTAAGAAAGTCAGAATTTATTTATTTTTTTAATTATGTAAATAATTATTAGAGTAATTAGAAAAAAAACATAAACAAAAAGATTATGCCATAACATCATCACGTGGCTACACATGCACGGTCCAAGCATCAAATACTAAAAAAAATAAATAATTATAAGTTTTTTTAATATATTATTTTAATAGAAAAATAATTTTAAAAAAACGAAGAGAATCCAAAAAATGGGATGACATGGAAAAAAAATAGAAACATACTTCAGGGAGAAAGAGAGTGCAGAAAAAAAAATAAAAGATTTATTAATTTTCTTTTGATCATAACAAATTATTCTGTAGTCGGAATAGAATAGTAAAAGAACTAAAATTGCTCTACCCGATGATATTTTTAGTTTTATATAAAATTTATAAAGTTTTCGTGAAATATTCTGAGAGGTAATAATTTTCTCCTATTGAAATTTCTTTCTATATAAAGATCCTAAATGATCATGATTTATATTTCAATTTAAACTATTTAAAAATTTCATTGAGAATGATTAATTAGTAAAAATTTTATATGTTTCATTTAGTAAAATATATTGCAGGATGAATTAGATTTGGATTATTATAACTATGTCTGAAACGTATTAAATCATATTTGACATATTTGTATTTCATATACATGGTAAAATTTCATGTAAATAGGTGAGTGCATGATATATATATATATATATACACACACACACACATATAAAGATATATGAATTGTATTTTACGAACTCAAATTAGGACAACATCCATAAAGTTGTATGATATTTTTTTTCAATAGCATAGCTAATATAAATATGCAAAATCAAATTGGGACAACATTCCAAGAAAAACATATTTTATTCGAAGATTGTCCAATATTATTTTTTGGAGGAAGCCCATATTTTTCAGAATAATTACAAAAAAATAAATATTTCTATAGATATATATTTTTTTTTATTTATTTATCACATTTAGCTTCGACATATGTGAAGGAGTCGTTGAGACTCGAGAATATGAGCATATAAATATTTTATCTATAATTATATTCATATAAATATTGTACTTGAGTGTGCATTGATATATATGCATAATGTTTTATGTACACTTAGATAGGAAGTAGCCTTGTAGAAGTTTATCTCTATTTAGCTTTGTTGACTTCGTTGTGGTACCCCTTTCAAGTACAAGTCCAAAACATATAATAGATACACATACAGGATCACACATGTGAAGAAAAATCGATTGTGACTTGAATAATAGATTATATATTTTTATTCTGCTAAGCAAATAAAATAAAAAAAATACATATATATATTATATTTGAGAAAATTTTATTTTATTACACATTTTATTGTGTAACGGAATGAATGAAACCCCCTAAGAGATGGGGTGTCACAATAACACCTCTTATGCAGTCAAAATTGTTAGTGTTAGGTTATTTTTATTAGAGCATCACACAAATAGGCTATGTACAAATTAGATGATATTCATGGAATAATCACTAAGATTAACTATTTCTAAGAGCATAAGTATGATATGCAGATTGTGAAAGATACTTCATAACCTCAAATAATCTCTTATGACATGATTTATTAAATTTTTTTGATACTTATTATTTTTGATCTTAAGAGATGTCAGCTATTATTGTTTCTTAGGACGTGAAAAAGAAAATGAATACATGATGTTAGTTATATGCGTCGATGATATTTTAAGTATAAAAGATGATCAATTAGTATATCCTAATTATAATCATTTATATGGATTGAATTTCAAATGAAATATTTAAAATATCTAATATATTTTCTTGACATTGAAATCAGATACTTAGAAAACATGATTTTTCTCTCATATTAAATAATAATTTGGATAATTTATTTGATATCAATATGTTAGGATGTGCACATATTGACTTAGTACTTAATAGAGATATAGACTTGTCTATAAATATTAGTTAATTAGTTAAATATACTAGATATAAAATAATAAAATAAAAAGTAAATTATCTAACAATAATTATGCTAGATATACCAATGTTATTAGTATAGATAATCATTTTTAGACTCATTAAATATATAAATACAATATTTAAATTTTTTTAATATGAGAAATAACCTTTATGGCATAAGATTGCATATAAAGATCATGAGCATTGTTGGATAAATACATATTTATACTCTAATTAAGATCATGTGATTAAAAAAAAAAGATCAACCCTAGATTTTCGTATTTCTTTGTAGGATCTTATCTCCTGAATAAAATAAATGAGATATAATTATATCGAGATTCAATATAGAGACACAAAACTAATCTATGATGTCAACTACTAGCTTCAATAAACTAATCACTTCTTGAAAAAACTATACCTATCAATTCAAAGGCCAGTGATATTGATACTTTACTATGATAGCTAGGCAGCCCATCACATTGCTATCAGCCAATGTTCCACGAGCGAATAATTTATTTTAAAATTGATTGTTACTTAATTTAGAATAATATAGAAATTAATTATCATATTATTTATAATAATATTAAAATTGATTATCACTTTATTCTAAAAAAATTAAAATTGATTATCACTTTATTTGAAAGAATATCTAAGATAGCTCGATCATTATAGCTTACATACCTACCAACAATCAAACTAGAAACATCTTAGCAAAAACTCTAAGAAAATCAAGTTAAGACATCTTAACTTATATATAATTTTTGGTAGCTTACAAGTTAGGTTCAAATAATTAAATATGTTCATCTCCTCTAAGTTAAGAGATGAACATCTACAACTTATATGTTTATCTTAACATATACAACCCAGCTTAAAATAGAATATTGTGTATTAATTTTTTTGCTTTAATTGTTTTATTTTCTTTTTTTATTATTTGAACCTTAACTAGTAAGCTACCATAAATTTTATATATATGTGTGTGTGTGTGTGTGTGTGTGTGTGATTTATGTTGTATTCTACATTAATTTTTTTCCAATTAAAAAAACTTTTTATTTTCTTCCGATTTTCTCTCTTCATCTCGTCACCTTCCTCTAGTCTTGCCCAATCAAACCCTAATCAAGCTTCAACATCTATGAAACCATAATAAGCAATAAGGAAAAGCAAAAAGGCCAGAGATAAAAAAATATCATATATCATTTTCCCAATGATGTACATTTATAGTATGTATAATAATAAAAAACAAAAATCTAAAATACATCATAAATAAATATACTAAATTATATACAACTTAGCATATTAAAAAAATAAAAATATTTGAAGTTATATTCAATGCACAAGGCTTCCTCTTAGCATATGAACAATGAAGGATTAATATTTTAACTATCTTATCTCCAAAAATTAGAGAGATTGCAACTAATAAATCTTAAACCTGATGTTTATCATTCATAGATAAAAATACTTATCATTACACCAATACATGACATCCAATACATATATACAATACAATAATTTTCCAGATAATCAATTATTATGATATTATTCTTACTCATACTTTTAATTTCAAGTTCTTTTAAGATTTGATTTATGCAAATATTTCAAATAAAAATCATTAACACAAAGTATATCTCATGTTTACTCATGTAAACTCACCTTAATCCTCTAGACCCATAATTTCACCATCATGAGTCACATTTAAAATTTTCATTTATCATTATTTCTACATCACAATATTATTATGAGCTAACATAATAAAAATGCATATTATTGTAGAATGACAATATCAAACAATATTATTTTTGTTTTACAACAAAGTAATAGTATCATCTTACAATAAAATATTGATAGTGATTAATAACACCCTCACGGTTGATTAAGATGATAGAAGAGAGATTTAAGGATTTGGTTTTTCTGAGGTACTAAATTTAAATCTCATCTTCAAACCAACAATAATGTGCATACCCAAACTTAGTTGAAGGTGAAATCAAGATGAAAGACCCACCTCCTTGTGGAATTAGTAAATAATCAATATACACAAATGATAGAACAGACTCCCATGAACCGACAAAAATTATGATGTCGTGTGAGGAATTTTTGTGAAAAGACTTCAACCTCTCCCCACCTTTCAGGTAGCTTTTTGGGATGAATTTTAACGCAAATCATAGAACAGCGTTGCCAACTAACCAGTGCATCATTAAGATATTAGCAGCGTAATTTGACTATTCCATGGTGCATAATTAGTAGCCTCGGACATTTAAAAAAAACGAAAAAGGAACGTAGCAACAGAAATTAATGCAACGCAGATATTTACTATCAGACGGCACCAACAAAAGATGCATGCCAAGCAAATACCAGAGAGTGAAAGCTCGTGCGAGACCAGGAGAACGACTTTAGACTTCAAGAAGCTGAGCGGATTGTTCATCCCTCTATTCAGGGAAGTATTAGTCTGTTGCATGTGCGTCTGTGAAACCCAATTATGGCGGTCGCACGAATCTAAACCTCCTCTAAGCAAAAAGGTGATCGCCATCGACACGGAGAGCATGACTAACAGAGCTAGTATGCATCGCTTCTGTAACAAAGAACAACCCGACGGGTGTTTCACCATTTATGTGGTTTGGTAAAGTTCGATTCAGTGCCTACGACATTTGAGTTTCAGATTTGGTGGAAGTGGAATGGTAGCAGCTATCCATTTTGCTTCGTTCATCCCATTCATAGTCCAGAATGGCTGCGCATTTTTACTTCGTTCGGCTTCTACTGAGCGATTTTGCCGGGAGAACTCAGAGTCAAGGTTTGTCGAACTTTGATTCAACCATGTCAATCCACATGTGAAAATTATATAAAGTATCTCTGTTTTGAATTAATTAAAAAAAACATACAAATTTTTCATATTTAGAAAAATACATTAAAATCCAAAACAATTATGTTTATTTTTTATTTTATTTTTTTATGTTTAAAAAAAACACCACAGATTGGATTTCGACCCAATTTAACTTATAGACGTCAAACGGGCCGGGCCGCGCCTTTGCATGACGCACCCTCAGCACCAGTCGTACTATGCCATGCCAAGAAACATTAGCCCGTGTGTCGTGCCAGGCACACATGTAGTGCCTGGCACGGGTGACCATGCACCGAGCCTGGTCACGAAGAGGGGACGACAAGCCGATGCCTGACGGGCGAGGCTAGTGAGGCCCGACAAGCGAGACTAGCGAGGCTCAACGGACGACAGCGACACCGCGGTGCGCACCGAAACCCTAATTTTAAAAAAAAATTGCCGCCTCGACCCGAACAAGCCGACACAAACTTGCACGAACCTAGGCATATTTAAAGCCGCAGGCCCATGTCAGGCTTGATCTCCAAGGGGTAGTGCCAGGCACGGCATGCCAGGCCTGATTGGGCCCAAAAAAATTGGACCAGCCCGACATTACTCTTTTAATACCTCTTTCTAACCCATGTTTTAAAAAATATAATATAGTATACACCATTAATGCTAATATGGCATACGAAATGACTATAAATTCATATTAACATAATTATATTTTGTTTTGGTGTGTTTTTTAAATATTACAAAATTTGAGAGATTTTTTTTAATATTTATCATGTTGGATATGTTTTTTAAATATGTAAAGTTGAAGATTTTTTTAAGAATATTTTTTTTTTAAATATTATTTGATATGTTTTTTGGAAAAACTACATTGTAGTCCAAGCAGCAAGAGAAAATAGATGTTCTAACTCTTGAGAGATGAGTTTATCTCCAATAATATCGAAAACACTTCCATGAAGTATTTGATAGATCATAAATCATGTGATGTAAACGAGTGCCTTGTATGATCTATCTCTAAGGCTTTGAGCCTCACATATGAGCTAAGGAATATTATGCATTGAGTTTGGAGAAAGTGTGTAGAATTTTTTTTTTTATTTAGAAATGCATTTACAAAACTTATCCTAAAAAACACATCAAAATGAAAAATAATAATATTTTTGTATATTGAAAAGTATCAATCGATAATGAGTTATTTTTCTTAATTAATGGTGATAATCAATGCTTTTCATATTAATGCTTTTCAATGCATCAAAAGATAATTATTTTTTGTTATGATATATTTTTTACTAAACATAAAGAATTCGATAACTTTTTTTAAAAATAGTATTCAAGGACACCTTTTCATAATTCTCACAATAAAAATTACATTACAATGAGCTCTCATGTTTATTCTAAATAGTAAAATACATTTTACTTAGACTTATCTTATATGATCAAAGTAATTATTTATCTCCTTGTAATATTATTGATGCATATGCTAGTTGGATCATAAACACATGATACTCATAAGATACAATTTAATTGATAATGATGAACTCAAGATTATAGATCATTATGTGGAGTTTAGAATTTTATAAGATACTTCTAGAATTTTACTAAATCTTAGAACAAAAATTAAATCGTATCCCCATTTTGATTTTATTAGAAAAAAGACCAAACACTTGACTTATCTAAAAATATATATTTTAAGATAATAAAATAAAATATCGAAGGCATTGAATTTTAATTATATCATATATTTATTCAACAAAACAAATAATATGGTAGACTAGTTGGTAAAGAGGATCAATGCTCTCATCATTTAGTCACTAGTTTGATCCACGGGGGTGTCATATATGCTTTTCAAGTTGTCTATCAGTTAGATTTATCATATTGTTGGGATAAGGGGCTCTATCCACTCCAACCTAGGCCCAAAGTGCCATATATGGGTTGAGGGATAGTTATTACAAATTTGTTATGTTGCTCAAGACTGTTGATTTGATAGTATCTCAAAAGCTTATTGATGATGCCATATAATTGATAAAAATCCTCAAGTCATACAAGTAGTAAAGATGACTTTATTCCATATATCGATCTCATAGATATTGTATCAATAGTTTAGTTTAATCAATAATGAGACAACATAATAATAGTAGAAAAGATAATTTGAGATTTTGATATGACTCTTTGATCCTAAAATTTATTCATTTGATTCATATGATACATATTTAAATAATTTAATTTATATTTAGTCTGGATATAGAATGAATATTAGATTGTTGTTGTAATATCTTTCTGTCATAACGACATACAAAATGGTTATCACTATTGAACTCATCGCAATAATAATTTATTTGTAGTAATCCTCTAGGTACTTTATCACTGAGATAATAGATCATATCTACTCAAGAGTTATTTATAAGTCTATACTTTTTAGGTAACTTGTTAATTGACCTTGATGATTACAAGTTATTTCATATATGTATTCTTATTATTTAGTCTCAAATGTCATAAAAGACTAAGAACTAATACATTTTAAAAGTGTTTGTACTTTTAGCTTCATAAGTACTATATTCATACAATTAATATTTGCTTCTATCAAATCTTATCAGTGAAAACCATATTAGTAAAAGCAACTCAAATAGTTATCACCACCTTGTGGTCACAACCATTCACATATATCCTATGGATTACTTATCATTATTCTTTATAGTGATGATGTGACTCTTATACTAAATGTGAAATCCTTATAAAAATATTCTATAAAAAATATATATTAATCGAGGATTAACTCTTCTAAAATGTGTACAATAGAATGACATATAAAATTATTTGTGTTTTTAATTTCGTGAGTATTATACTTGCACTTACTAACCTATCTTATTTTCAAGTTTTAATATATAGATTTGTTTCATGCATTATGGTTGGAAGAGCTATCAGTTCTTTTCTATCATATATGCAAGTGAGTCTCATGGTTTACCCAACACCATCTACCATAACAATATACACAAATTTATCAATAGTTAAAATTCTAATTTAAGTTCTATTTAATTACTATTCTCATTAATTTTCATTCCATAATATAAATCAAATATATCAATTAATCATAAGACTATTCATACATCACATAGATTATAATTATACAAATCTTAGACCTCAATTCAGGCTAACACTGAGGAAATATTCATATAATGATGAAAAAAAAATTGCATGAATCTTGGCTTCCTATTGATAGTACTCACAAGAATCTAAGATACAAACCCTAATCTCATGATATTTTGATTTATTCCCTGAATCCACCCTAGATAGGGGAGTTTTGAGAATCACACCCCCCAACTCTAGGATCTTGCTTTTGTCTCGCATACTTTACTTGTTTGTAAATCACCTAAGAAATGTAAAAATCCTCTTATATGGTTGTTGTCGTGCTCATCTTTTTGTACTCAAAGAGCAAAGAAGTAGGAAATGCATGTTTAAAGTCTCTTCTAATCCTTTATTTTTATATTCCATAAATCTAACACTTTTTTGAATATAAAATCATGGCTCTGAAAAGATACAGACTTTGGCATAGTCTTTTGAACTAAAATTAATCGTTTTGTAAGTGATCGTGAAAGTGATCGTGGCTTTGGGATATTTTATAATCTCTTTTTAACGCAAAGTCATCATGCTTGAAAGTATCTATGACTTATGTATTTTATCTCTGTAACACAAAATCACATCTTTGTGAATGGGTCATGTCTCTGATCTTTTTTCTACATCAAATGGCTATGGTGCCATGAATGACCATGACTTTGAAAATTAGCTCATATATCCAAGTCATGGTTTTTCCTTCTCTTAAGAATAAGAGACATGGCATTGAAAGTAGTTGTACTCGAGTGATACCCTCTATAATATTATGCATCCAAAAGTCATGATGCTAGATAATTATCATGGCTTTGGCCTAAGTAGTTTTAGTTCTATAAATTTTTGTAGTTAAATATTATGGCCTTGGGAAAAAACTATGACTCTGGCTATTTGGTAAAGATAAAACTGTAGTGATGGGAAGTGGCCGTGACTTTTAGTACTGGTGGGGTACTTAGTCATTACAATATGAAATTAATAACATAGCCATTTTATCTTTACAATATAAATATATATGTGACTCTAAGATAATATTATTGTCAAAAAGAATAAGTTGCACAATTGAAGGATTATGCTAAAGATGTGATATAGTTTTGGTGGATAAACATTATGATGACTACAAACATAAAGTTTCGACTAAGAATAGATGTCGAAACTACTTAATAAATCACATATCACCAAGTAACTAATTACCTCAAAAATAATTTCATAATTATCCATCATAATTAACTAAAACTCTAAAGACATAAAATTAATCTAATTATTGGTCATTTCTATGCTTATGCATTATCTAATATTACCCCAAATATAAAAGAATATTTGATAGTTTATATACCAAATAAATTATCATAATAAAACTATTACCCATCCTCAAACAATAACTTTCCACTTAATAAAAAGATCTTCTCCATCATCTCAAAAAAATATTTTTCTCCATGACAAAGTTTGAGTGTTGTAGTGTCTCAAGATAGTAGAGTAAATTTTTTTTGTTGCTATGGACATATTGATAGTAGTGGTGGGGTTTGAGTCCCAAGATTATATCTATGAGTAAGTTAGATATGTACAATGATTCATATGATTAGTATATGATATTTATTATATCATAGATGTTAAAAAAAAATTAAGTTGTCTACCACCTTGTACCATGTTTAACATCCAAAGATAAACCATAACTACTTTCTCACCTGCATTGATGGTCTCTGTCATCCACACTAGCTTTTTATTGTATATATATTTTTTATTTCTTCCTTCCATTTTATATTTATAGAACTTCTTTGGGCCTTCTCTCCTTAGAAGCAACAACTTTGAGAAATATCATGGTTTTTTCTTCGAATTGAATATACATCATCTCTTTCTATATCACCAAAGCCACAACACTAAGCATAACCTTGACTTTTTCTATAAGCTTCTCTTAGCTCATTTCATTCTATAAAACCAAAGTCGGCATTGTGATTAGCCACAACTTTGTCATGGTTTGGATCTTTCAAAAAAAATTTTATCTCAGTCATGTCTTCCTCATTTTATTTCCTCAACTTCTTTGAAGTTGTCTAAGTTAGATTCTTTTGAAGTTGTGGATTCAAAGAATATCATGACATTATAGCTATCATCTTTCTCATCTTCGTCAATTTCCCAACTGTAAGTAGTTCGATCAACTAACAATTAGATATTACAATTTTAATGAATGAGAAATATTGGGATTGTTGTATGACACTTAGATCCTAAGATTTCTCTACTTGATTCATATAATGTATGTTCAAATAATTTGATTTAGATATAGAATAAAGATTGAATTATTGTTGAATATCTCTTTTCCCAAAAAGCATATAATATGGTTATTACCATTAATCACATATTAATGATAGTCTCCTCAAAGTTATCTTTTCATAATTCTCCGCTCAATACTTTATCACTAATACAATAATTCATCTATAATCAAAGTTCATTCATAATTCTATACATTTTAGGAAACTTGTCAACTATCCTTAATAATTAATTTATATATATATTCTTATTCTCCAACCTTAATTGTCATGAAGGCCAAGAATAGATGTAGTTTATAAGGGTATATAATAAAGTACAATTTTAGTGGGGTGCGGCACATGAAAAAGAGCAAGGTGAAGGGACATGTGAGATTTTTAATATGAGAGAGATAGTGTGTGTGTGATATATATATATATAGCAAAAGGTTCTTGTGCAAAAATGAGATTCCCATTTTTGGATTTTTTTCATGGGTGAGGAGAATTATGTGGGGGAGGGGAGACAAATTTACAAAAGAATTAAATAGCTAGGGCTTCCTTTTGCAACCCTTAAGTGGGGGAAAGGGAGAAAAAACAAGACTCCTATTTTTTGGAAATTTCTAAAAAATGCTCTCATTCAAAATGCTTATATAACTTGTTTTTGAAAGAGTTATCAAAAATAAAACTCATGTAATTTTTATTGGCTCTAATCTTTTATCTTCTATTGTTGATCGGGTAGTGGATGTGCATGGGATATGTGTTGAATCGAGAGAAGGTTCATGTGGTGGTTCATGCAATGGTTCATGAGAAGGTTCATGCGGTGGTTAATGACATCATTCATGAGGAGGTTGTGAGAAGGTTCATGCAGTGGTTCATGTGACGATTCATGAGGAGGATATGTGATGGACATGTTGTGAGTATGATGTACTCCAACACTCAAAATTATGCTAGAAATACAATTAATATCCTCTAATATTGTCAAGTATTTCTATTATAAATTATTGGTTTGAGTTTGGTTTTGAACTTTGTTTGCAATTGGATAGTCATGTGTTAATTTGGTTGTAGTTTTTATTTGAATTTGTTAAACTACACTTTTAATTTTGGATAGAACAGTAATTAGGCATAATTGGGTATATTCTCAAAATAATATAGATAATTATTTCGAGAATTGATATTATATATTTTTGGTCTTAAAATATATATTTTATTTGAACATAAAATTAGAACTTTCAATTTAAAAAAAAAACTAAGCATAAATTGTAATTAGAATTTTTTTTACAAATTTTTAAAATACAATTTGGAATTTAATTTGGACTAAAATTGAAATTATGTTAGATTTAAAATTATAATTAAAACTAAATCTTAATTTAAAAGGACATAAATATATATACTTTAAAAAATTAAAAATATTGCGTCTAATTCAACACCATAATATAATTCACAAGCTTGTGAGAAGTCATGATATTATAAAGAGCAATGTGTGAATTGCTTTTGGGGTTTTACATATGTACAAATGCATTTTGGAAAATATATATATTTTCTAAAATATATATGTTGGAAAATTTTAAATATTATGTGAATTCACTATGTCGATAACAATTTTTATAAAGAGCAATGTAGATTTTAATCACGATAAAAATTTGTTAACATAATTGCTTTTGGGGTTCGTTTTATAATCCCAACATTTTTTTATTAAACGTAAACTATCAGAAATTATTTCTCGTCTACTTTTGGTTACATCCTGCTCCATATACATGTTTCATCTAGAGATTAAGAGATAGTCTCTCATATGAAACTTTCAGAGTACATGTGCACATATGACTATTTAACACTCAAAGAATCAAGCTGTTATATGTTTTGGATTATTTTATTAATGCAATCGTCCTAAATATGAGCATTTAATTCAAGTAATTTTATAAATTATGTGTTTGTATGAATAATAGTAGAATCAGATATAATTTGAGTATAAATAGTGAATTTGATGGAAAGTTAAAATGAATGATATATAAGAGCAAGGAAAAAGTCATGATATTTCTAATGTTATGATATTTTTACACTAGTACATGTCTGCTAAGACATCGTAATAATCTTACTTATCTATGATTCTACAAATAAGTCTTTACTTTTATTACACACTATGACTCTGTCACCTAATGTTCATAATATTCTAGTGTGTAACATATTTTTCGTGGTCATGGGTATTATCTTGTAGTCATGATCACATTAGTTCTAAATATAAATTGGCCATGACTTTATCTCTATGTTAAAGCAAAAAAGTGTCGAATTGCTATGAAAATTCGAGATATTTTTCAGCACTGTGATATATTTTTTATAGAACCAAAATCACACAATATTAGGTGATTTTTAGTCATAACATTATTTGCTATCACTATTTTGTGTTCTAGAGATGATTTTCTTTAGTTATGATATTTCTAATACCTAACTTTGATATTGAGAGAGGAATTTTTTAGTCATGCCTTTTTTTTGCAATCATGGATATATGTTCTAGAGAGGAATCACATCAGTCATGATATTCAAGTCATTTTGATTTTTTGTTCTAGAGAAAAATTCATCGGTCACAATATCTTTGTTTCCACAAGTATATTCTAGAAAGGAATCACCTTAGTTGTCGCGACATTGTTCTATAGAGTATATTCCTTGGTTGTAACTTTCTTTGCTGTTGTGAATTTGTGCTCCATAAGAGATTCAATGATCATTTGATGTCAGGACCTTAACTCAAAGTCATGACTTTTAACTTAATGATTCACTATAATACACAATGGAATCCTAATGATATAAAAGGTTGACTTTAAGAAATTATGAGAAAGAGAGAGAGAGCTCAAAATTACACCAAAAATACAAGTGACATCCTTTAATATCCTCATGTATTTCTATTAAAATTTATTGGTTTAAGCTTACTCTTAAACTTTGGTTATAATTAGACTATCATGTGTTAATTTGAATGTGGTTTTTATTTATATTTATTAGGCTATTTTGACACTTTTAAACATAATATGGCATAATTGGGTATATTCTCAAAAAAAATACTGATAATTATTTTGAACTTAAAGTATTATATATTTTTGAATTGAAAATATATATTTTCTATGAGTATAAAAGTGAACCTTTTAATTTTAAAAGGAAATTAATTGGACAGAATTTTAATTAAATTTTTGGGCTTTGAAAAAATTAAAATGTGATTCAGAATTTAATTTAGGCTAAAATTCCAATTTAAAATTATCACATTTTAAAATTTTAAATAAAATTGAATTCCAATTTAAAAGGGAAAATATATATATATTTGACAATCAAAAAATTTTGTGTGAATTCACTATAACAGTAATAATTTTTATAAAGAACAATGTTAAAAGATTTAAACTAAGAGAAAAATTATTTAACCTAATTAAGGGTAAGAGAAAAGTTATGAAACTAGATTTCATATTTGGGGTTTGTCTTGTAACCCCACCACTTTTTTATTGAACTTAGATTATCATAAATTATTTATAGTCTACTTCTGGATGCATCCTAGTACATATACATGTTCCATCTAGGGATCAAAAGATAGTCTCTTGAATGATGGTCTCTCATATGTAACTTTTAGAGTGCATGTACACATGACTATTTAACATTAAAAGTATAGATTTTTTATGAATATTTTTGATTATTTTCATTGTGCTGTTGTACTGAAAATAAGCCTTAAATGCAAGTATTCCAGAAAAATATATTTTTAATGGAATTGGATTAATAATAGTGGAAACAAATATAATTTAGGTATAAATAGTAGACTTGCTAGAAAACTAAAAAGGATGGAATAGTAGCAAGGAAAAAGTCATAATATTTTCAATGTTATGACATTTTAAAACTAACATATGTCCATTTAGAAGTCACAATAATGTTTCTTAGTTATGATTCTACAAACAAGTCATGATATTCATTGCACACTATGATTCTACCACCCAATTTTCATAATGTTTTATTATACAATATATTATATGTGACCACGACATTAGCTTGAAGTTTAGTTATATTAGTTCTAAACACAAATTTGGTTGTGTACGATAAGTAGCATAAAGTTTGAATTCACTAGAAAAATCACAATCATTCATTAATGTTTTATCATGCCAACAATTAGTCATTTTTATTTATTATCATCTTTATTTTACAAAAAAAAAGATACATTGATCGCACTTCCATTTACTATAAGTTAAAATAATTTATTGAATAATGTACATGACCCATGTTAGAACCTAAGATAAACATAGTGCAGCATGTAGGCTATTGAAGCATTCTTTCATGGGGGTATGAGTTTGATCCTTAAAGGTTAAAATTTTGAGCATGGGAATCACAATATTCAAGGTGCTAATCTAGCTTGAAGAAACACATGGTTAAAAAACATGACTCATGTTAGTTACATTAATTCATCGTCAATTGTTGTAACTTTATTACTTTGACTAATTTAATTAGATATATGATATCCCAAAAGCTCTTTAACATGATTATCTTATCAATTAAGATTTGTAATTGCACAAATCATACAAGTAATACAATGAACTTTCATTTAGATATCAATTTAATAGAGATTGTATCGATAATTAGACTATTCAATAAGAGAGAACTCATTGTCAGTAAATTGGAAACTATGATTTTTAAATAATCATAGGTTCGTATTTTTTGAATTTAATTTATATGATACTATTAAGTCATTCGATATATATTATGTTGGACACATAATGAATGTTAGGATGTTATACAATGACCCTTTTCCCTAATAGCATACAAGATGATTGTCACCATTGAGTTTTTTCTAATAGTGGTCTCCTCTTAGTTGACTCCTCTGTATGTTGCAACCAAGATAACAAATTTTATATGCCCTAATAACAAATAATTATGTACATTTAACACAACTTCATCAACTATCTTTGATGGTTACTTTGATTGCATACTCTTTTTCTTTGGCATTCATTATCATAAAGGCTAATGATTATCATGATTTGTAAGAATTTGTATTTTTGACTTCGTAAGTATTATACTCATATAATTAATGTACTCTTCCATTGAGTTTCATTAGTGGGAAATATATGAGTAAAAGTAGTTCATAAAGGTTATCATCACCTTGTGAGTCACAACATACTCAAGCATGTCCTAAGAATTATATGTAACCATCCTTCTCGGTAATGATGCAACCAGTAACTTTAAAATTAAAGGTGAATACCTTAGGAGAATATTATATATATTATCTATCCAATTTGAGAATCAATCTCTCTAGGATTTGTATAATTGATTAGTTGGATAGAATGACAACTACACGTATTCACACTTTCATCTTCATAAACATCATACTCATAATGATTAACATACCTAAATTTTGGGGTTCGACATATATGTTTATCTCATGTATCACAATTGAAATGAATATTAGCATCTTCTAATCATATACATAAGTGAGCCTCATAGTTTACATATCACTGCCCAATATGATAACTTTGCATAAACTCACTATTACTTGAAACCCTAATAAAGCTCTATTTAGTCAATATTTATTAATATCAATAACATAAAAAAATCTAACCATTAATGCATCTATAATCCAAACTAATTACACCATGTAATTCAAAATAAATAAGCCTTAGACCATAATAATTTTATAAAATTTCCAAATATATCTCTAGAGGATAGGGGTTTCATAGTTGCATCTTCCAACTCTAGGGATTGGCATAAGTCATGCATCATTTTCTTGCTTGTAGAATCCCTAGAGAGTGAAAAATTCACTTTTAAGATTTGTAGTTTGTGTGGCCTTACTTATTTCACGAGGGAGAAGAAGAAGAAATAGTAAGTTCTCTCAAAAATTCTCTAACTTAACTTTTATACTTGGTTAGCTTTGCAATACTCTAAGTAGCACATCTCAACTTTCTTCTGAAAGTCAACTCTAGCTTTTATCTCTTTAGCTTATAGTCACAACTCTACAAAATGATAATGACTTTGTTAAACATCTTAATATTTCTGTAACACAAAGTCACGGTGCTGACAATGATCATGACTTAAGCATAATATCTTTGTAACACAAAGTTGTAACTTTGTGAAATAGTCACAGGTTCATGTCTTCATTCATTTGTAGTCCATAGAAAGCCATGATACTATGAATTGGCTATAAAATGGAGACAAATTCAGATATTATTATAAATTCATGATGTTGTGTGAAGGCCATGACACCAAAATAATCCTTAAATTTTCTTTAGTGCCTATGGTGCAACGAGTGGCTGTGATACTAGTTTTTTCTTCTCTGGTATAACATATTATCAAAACATTGTTAGGATATTGTGGCATTTGCACTTAGATTGCACATACAAATCATAGTTATGCCTTCCTTTGAGGATATGCGTTGCGACATTGGAAATAGTCATACTTGAGTAATATTCTTTATAATATTTAGTGGCTTGAAAGTCATAGCTCTATGAAATTAGTTGTAACCTTAGAACTAGTGGGGTACTTGGTTATTGTGATAGAGAATTAATAGCGTAACCATTTAAATTTTTTGAGATAAGTATGGTTATGACTCCATGATATTATCTAAGTCATTTAGAATGTGTCGGATATTGGAAAGATTATTCTAATGAGTTGGTATGGTTGTGGCATACAACATTGCCACTGAACATTTAGGTAGAGTTTTGACCAATAATGAATGTCAAAACTATGCGAGACTTACTTATCTACTTGCTATGCTAAATACCTCCAAATCATGAAAGCGATACATTTTATCTTCATTTCCATGTCAACACTTCATTATCAACTACCAAAATACAAAAGAATATTTAATAAATTAAATATTGAACTAACTCTTATATTAAAATAATTACTCATTCCCAAATAATAACTCCTTGAGTAATATTCTTTATAATATTTAGTGGCTTGAAAGTCATAGCTCTATGAAATTAGTTGTAACCTTAGAACTAGTGGGGTACTTGGTTATTGTGATAGAGAATTAATATCGTAACCATTTAAATTTTTTGAGATAAGTATGGTTATGACTCCATGATATTATCTAAGTCATTTAGAATGTGTCGGATATTGGAAAGATTATTCTAATGAGTTGGTATGGTTGTGGCATACAACATTGCCACTGAACATTTAGGTAGAGTTTTGACCAATAATGAATGTCAAAACTATGCGAGACTTACTTATCTACTTGCTATGCTAAATACCTCCAAATCATGAAAGCGATACATTTTATCTTCATTTCCATGTCAACACTTCATTATCAACTACCAAAATACAAAAGAATATTTAATAAATTAAATATTGAACTAACTCTTATATTAAAATAATTACTCATTCCCAAATAATAACTCCCCCCCCCCCCCCCCTCAAAAAAAACATGATATCCAATATTTTAATTCAATCCACATAATGAGTACATCATTAAAAAATATGATAATAAACAACTATAGTACAAATCATGGTAATGATGGATGTGGTTGGTATGATTTTTCTTTAGGATATTTTCTCGAAAATGAAAGTCCATCAATGAGTGGCTAAAGGGTGGCATAGGAATGGGTGACCCTTTTGAATCTTTCCTATGTGTAGATAACTCATCCAATATCTTTACCAATATGTTATAAAGAGCTTCTTGTCTTTGTGCCATCAAATTTAGTGCAAGCTCAACGTTTCCTATCACATAATAAAAATAATTTTAATTTGCACAATATTTTCTTATTTCATCCATACACAAGTGCTTGCTAAGTATCATCTCTTACCCATTTGTTATGTTTTATTTCATTATTCTTTTCCAATCAGGCATAGCCATTTTATATAGAATTCAAATGGATTCAGCACTTTCAATCATTTCAACTTCCACCTATTTCATTCCTTCCTTTAAGAGTTCATAGATTTGGTTTTCAAACTTATCAATCTCTTCCACTACTACTCTACATAAGTCAAATTAAGCAAACCCTAGATCATATACTATTTTGATAAAAAAAATTTCAATATACCTTGAGTGGGGTTTGATATCTATGCCATCAACACTATGGATTAGCATTAAATCTTGCATCACTTCTTTGCTTGTTGAGCTCCTAATGAGTGAAAATGTTACCCTTAGGGTTTGGTAACTGTACCATGGCATTTTCTTGTTGAGTATAGGAAGAAAAAGAATGGAGGAATTCTTTGAAATTTCTCTCTTATTTTCATACTCATATGATTCTACAATATTTTAAGTAAGAAGTCATGACTTTTAAATGAAAATTGTTACTTTTGTCTTCATTTCTTAAGCTTGAGATTATGACTCTCAAAAGTGTCTGAAAATCTAGAATATATCACAATCTTTCTATAATAAAAAGTCATAGCACTAGGAAATAACTAAAACTTGGGCTAAGTCTCTATAAATGTATAACATAAAGTCATAGTACTAGAAAGTAGCCACGACTTCATATATGTGACTTTCTTATTCTTCATATAGAGTTGCAACACTTGGAATGGCAATGACTTTGTGAATGGCTTCTCATATAATAATATTACCACTATGTTGGGAAATGGCAGTGGTTTTGGCATTCATCTCTCTTGATCATCATATGATCATGACATTGAAAAAGGGCCACAACATTGAGAATGTCTTTCATGTGTATCATATGGCTATGGTATAGAAAAATTGTTGAGATATAAAAATTGGTATTTCATATATTTCAAGTGGCAGCGACACATGAGTGGCCGTGATACTAGCTTTGACTTCTCTGATATATCATATTATCATGACATTATCAATTAGTATAAATATAAAAGTCATGGCATTGCTTTCTCTCGAGGATAAGAGTCGTAACCTTAGATAATATTCATACTCAAGTAATATCCTTTTATAATATTTTGTCTCAAAAGTCATAGTGCTAAGTAATTGTTATAACTTTGGCATAAATAATTTTGGCTCTATAACTTTTTATAGCTCAAAAGTAAAGCCTTTTAAAAAAGGTTGTAGCTATTAGTTGACACAATTAAGCCATATTAAAAATAAAGTTAATGTGCTGAGACATAACAATAACTTTTAGCACCAATGGAGTACATTATTACGACATAAAAATTGATCTCATGGTCATTTAAATTTTATGAGATAAGTATGGTTGTGACTATGTGATAATATCGCAGTCATAGAAAATGTGTTGTATAGTGGGATACTTGTACTAATGAGTTGGTAGAATCATGATACACATATGTTTCTATGACTGCTTAGGTTGAGTCTCAGTGAATCATGAATGTCAAAACTACATGAGACTCCATACTTTACTTCTCGGACAACACTTTTAAAAATATATCAATTTCATGACTTTTTATCAAAATCTATTAAAACTCCACGGTCATAAAATTAGTTTTATAAATATTCTATTTTCATGCCTACACATCGTCAAAACTCACCAAAATACATAAAAATATTCGATAGTGTGAATACAAAATACATAAAAATTAGTTTCATAATTATTTGTGAACTCATTTTCTCTCTCTAAGAGTTTATTTTTTTACTTGATTTGTCTATCTAATTCTTATATATGAGATAAGAGCATGATGACTTATGCTCATGAGTAGTTCATTTCCCTCATAGATAAAATTATCCAAAGTTAGTGATTTGTGACAAGCAGTATCATAGGGAGTGATTACTATGATATTAATTTCAAAAATTGATAACTCTATTCTTGAAATTCATGATAGAAAGAGAAAACCATGGTGGATAAACTTAGGTTTGAGATGAAAGGGACATCGATGTTATGATATATAAGCATACTTAAAAATCATTTCCTTAGAAACCATGGTGGTATCAATGCAACAAGAGGTGAAAATATTGAGAAGAGAGATTTCAACTTGAAAAAAAAAATAATACGGAGTGGCATGTTTGCAGCAACACCCGCACCTAATTTTTCCAAGTTGAAGGAATTCAAGGGCACGTGATTGATGAAAGATATTAATAACTTTCTTTAGAGAAGAAATAATTTTTCCATGTATGGCACTCTTTTGGAAGCTTCAGAGATGCATGGGCACTCCATTAACACTTGTGAAGAGTATAATTGTGAGTTCCAATAATAATGTTATTTAAAATATGATGAATATTAAGGAAGAAAAAAGTTAAGAAGGCTACCAAAAAATGAGTAACTACAAAAAAATGTGCGGAAATTTTCTTAGTTCATGCTCTAGATTTATAACTTGGGTGAAATGGGGACACTTTTCTCTATTATGGATTGTCTTAAACCTTGGAAAAAACAAGAACCATAAGGTATGAAATTCATTGCTCTAGATTTAATTGAGTTCTAGTGCTCAAGATCTCACTAAAACCATGTTAGTAGCAAAATTCAAGAGATTAGAAAGACCTAAATATTATAGAAACAAAAATAAAAGTAAATGAGATAAAGTTCAAGGGTGATAATGACAAATCTGTTCCACACAGAAGATTTGCTCAAAAAAGGAAAAATGAATGAGTCATATGCATGCTTTCTATAATGGAGAACATTGAATACATGAGTGTCCAAGTAGGAGAAAAATATTTGCAATTATCATAGAGATGTAGGATATGAAGAATGAAGACACAAGACCTACTCGGTTGTTTTGAATTCTACCAACAGTCCAACACCAAGAATATGGGCAAGTTAAAGAGGATATTCAAATATATTAAAATAGTTGGTGATAAAACTCTCTCAAATTAACACTAGGGTATCAAATATTTTAATTTCCATGGATACTCCAAAAAAACTTGATTTAATTATAAGCAAAGGGAATTGATGAATCAAAACCATTAACCATAAATATATATTAACTATCAGAGAATCACATGGGGATTAAAAATGACAAAATTACATCTCTTGATAATTATGATTATGTGATTGTACTAAAATTTCATTACTTGGTCAATGTATTCTTGTTACCAATTGCTAATTGTCTATGCATATTTAATCCTCAATTTCAATGTATCACCTCAATAAGGTGAGAAATATGAAAATTCATCAATGTACTCTCAACAATTCAACTATCTAAATAAATAAAATGAAATGAGATAATTTAGCTTTTTTAAAATACATAGACGAGATTCCAGAAAAAATTTTAGAACTCCTAGATTCATTCAAAGATATCACATCTTCTAATTTCCCCAAGAAATTACTACCAATTACCAAAGCAATAATGAATCATAAAATTAAGCTAAGGAAACAACTTAAAGAGTTAATTGGTGTGATAATTATCTAATCATCAAAGGCATCCTATGGAGCACTAGTAATGCTATAATGAAAATGTGATGAGTCCAAACGACCATGTATTAATATCTACATATAGTGCATATGTAGATCAATTTGATCTACTTGGGGAACTTAGAAAGCTTATGCACGTGCGCATGACCAATAAGTAACATATAAGTGAATTAAGTATCATATCTACATAGAGTGCATATGTGTGAAAATAAATGCAAAAAGAATAATATTCAGTAAAGAAATTAAAAAATATTTAATTCAAGTAGCTAAAGATATTAAATCAAGTTATGAATAAAAGTATATTATAGGAATTAATAAAAATAACAATTTAAGACAAAAAAGAGTTAAGGAAGCAATAAATACATAATGAAATATATCATAAATTATGAATTCCTTTAAGATTTTTTTTATTAAATTAACAAACATTCTCTAGTAAACTAGATTTTATTTTTAACATATAATTTTTCCAAATTTAACATACATTTATAATTATTTTATCTAGATTAAATATATCCATAAGATAATCCACTAAAAAATTTTTATTAAAGCACAAATCCATTTGGTTTTACAAGTTAAGTATTATATTTATATGTTACTTAAAAATCAATAATCCCAACCAATACAAAATTATGATTATTTAACAAACATTATACAAATTGATTTACTACTTACTAGTCATAGTATTTCAAGAATTAATATTAAAATTTTATGTTACTAATATGGCCAAACAAAAGTAAAAAAACAATAAACAATAAAAATAATTGAATGAACATTATTAAATTTTCTAGTATATAACTTTAAAAATGCAACACAACTTAAAGTTCACACCAATCCTAGTTTAAATAAATATAGCTCTTGTTTAAATTCAAATTAATACATGAATTTAGTTTATTCATTGTTCAACATACTAATACACATCAATCCTAGTGTGTGTGTTTGTGTGTGGTGTGTGAATACATAAACATGTGTGTGTGTGTGTGTACGCATATTACACACACACACAGACACAAACATATATACAAATATATACACACATATATAAACATGTGTGTGTGTGTGTGTGTGTGTGTGTACATATATAAATATGTGTATATTTAAATATTTATACAAAAACATGTATATATATGCATACATATATAAACTATAAATACACACACACACACACACACACACACATATATATATATATATATGAATATGTATATATGCATGCATGCGTGCGTGTGTGTGTAATTATTTATTTATATATTCTTTTTGCTTAAGAAATGATTTGATGTTAGTAGTTAGATAATTTTAGATGTAAAAAATATATATAGGTCTTGGGTTCAAAGGTCACCACTACATTAAGTCAAAGTCTATAAGCTACTTCAAAAATCATTCACTTTTTTTTTTCTAAAATGGAAATCCACAGGGGTAAAATTGGGTTTCCAATTATTTTGGGCCAAAACGTAAATATTTTTGTTTTGAGGTATATTTAAAAAAAAAGATTAAAAAAGTGAACTAAAATGTAAATGTTTTCATTTTGTATCCCATAAACATAATTTTCTCATTTTTAAATATGTGTGTTCCAATTTACCCAATAATGATTAAAAAAAATCCATAAATTAAGAAGGGAATTTTCTTTAAAAAGGTGGGTGAGGAATGATAATTAACATGGAGAATAGGTGCACAAAATAAATATTGGAAAGGGTGCGTAAAATAAAAAATACCTATTTACCCATGTTATTTGAATATTATGACCCTGTTACACGCATTGTATAAACTTGTTATTGAACAAGTTTACAAAGCTCATTGGAAATTGAATAAGCTCCTACGAACTTGTTATTTACATAACTAGCTTATGCAAGCTTATTAGTTACTTATCAAGCACTAGTGAGCTCAATTTGTGGATCTCATTATGTAAATCATGAGCTAGTAGGAGCTCGTTAGGTATTTAATGAGGTCACCAATTCTTGTTACATAACTAACAAGCTTTGTAAACTCATTCAATAACAAGTTTATATGATGCACATGAGTTCTGTCGTTCAAAAAATAAGGGTAAAAATGTATTTATCATGGGTCGTGTCATTTCGACAAGGTTCAAAAAGGGGCAACTCGGCATGGCCAGTTGGCACGCCTTTTGGCTTTTAGTTGGGTCATGCAGGGTTGTACCAAGCTGAATTAGGCTTGGTTAGGCTAACTTGATTTGTTCTAGGCTAGCATAGGTGCATTTTAGGGTAGCCTGGTTCATTATAGGCTAGCCTAAATCAAGACCAAGCTAGTCTATTTGGCCTATCAGAGAAAAACTGTCCACACGGGGCATCATGTCATTTTGCGCTATGCCATAGCTCCCGTGCTAGGATCTTTGGCCCAACATAGCATGAGCATTGCCACATGCCGGCCTACACCACGTTCAAGCATGGCTCTGAACTAAGCCGTAATTGGCATGGTTGAGTTGTGTCATGCCTTGAACTGTGTCTGGCCTCCTAGCCTAGTTGACACCTCTAGATGGGAATTAATAAATTCTAATAAGGCTAGGTAAAAATAATAATTACTAGAGGGTAGGTAAATTTGATAAATGACAAATTAACCCTTATTTTTAAAATTTATTTTGAATCATGAATAAAAATGAGTTATGTGAACTCATTTTCATTATAGAACGAGTTGATGGAACCCTGTACAATTTTTCCATGCGCACATATCATGAGGGTGACTCTTTCTCGCTAAGCACAAAAAAGTTTAAAGGGTAAAATTTTACTATTTTTTATTTCTCATCATTTATAATAATTATTTTGTATACCTATACTTATGGGTAATTATCATCTTCACTCCACCCAACATTTACTATAATTCTCTCTTATATTTACATAGTCAATATAATAAAATATATAGTAAAGTTCTCAATTTTTATAATAATATAAATAAAGTGTAGAGTATAAGAGAAATAAATATCTCTACGAATCTAATGTCCAACAGGTTAAATAAATCACATTGAAAATATTTTTAACCCCAGACAACTCTTGAAGAAATACACCTATGAGTAACAACATCACATTATGCATATACATTAATAAAAATGTATATAATATATAAAAATATTACAACAAACATAAAAAAACAATATATAATATTCAATATATATCTTTCTATACATATTATTTAATATATATTAAAAACTAAAACATGTTTATGTTAATTCAATACTATGAAACATAAAAACCAAATAAAAAATTATGTAAAGAGTACCTAAAATGAAAATAAAGAGATTTGTGTTTTGGTGCACCAAACACAAAATATTTGTGTTTTGCGACTCCAAACTTTTCATAAAAAAAAACAAGATTCTAAAATAAATAAGTTTTAGTGAACTAAAATTCATTAATCTGGTTTTTCCCTCCGAGATTTATAAAAAAAAAATAAATTTTGATTTACTTATTTGGTACAATTTGAAATTTTTTTTCACCTTCCTCCCAATCTCCCCTTATCAACCCCAAGGTAGATGCATATGACAAACTTCCACACTAGTTAATCATCACAATAGTGATCATGACCAAACATATTTAATCTTGAGTTTCTTATAAGATACAGTGCATTAGTGATAATTTAAACACACCTACTTATTTATTTGGTAAACTATCCTTGAAATTTGAGAAAACATTCAATGCTGAGTAGGGGCAACATGGGATATTTGTTGAATTAGAAATGGTAAACTATCTTTGAAAACTTTTCACATATAAACACACACACACACACACACACGTAAATTAGAAATGGCCAAATCCATGTCTAATTACATCACAAAGTTGAATTAGTGACCTGGATAGAAACAAAGATATTTCATTTCTAAAAGGATTCTTTCTGAATTTTAAAAATGGATATTGTTTGGGCATTTCTAATATGTGCGAGAGAAATTTTCTATTTCTAATTATAGTGATGAAATTGGGATCTCAATTTATATTTCTATTCTAATACTAAAATAGTGATGAAATAAAAATGCAAATTCCATTTGTAAATTAGAAATATAATTGAAATGCCATATTTCATTTCTATTTTCTACAATAGGAATATTTTCTATTTATTGTAGTTTATGTATATTGTATATAATATACAAATGCATATAGAAATCATATGTTCTATAATCTAGTTTATACTTGCATAATATTCATCCAATAATATTCACATAACATCCACTAAAAAATATAATATCAAATAACAAATATCAAAGTTCAACCATGCTAGTACACATATATTGCATTCAAAAATAGGAACACACAAAAAAAAGCTTAACACAACAAATTATATTGCAAAAAATGCCATAAAACAAATATAATAAATAGCTAGGAGTCATTGTCGAGATGAGTATTCTTCTATGGAGATCTTGATGGATTTTCTTTAAAATGATGAAAAAGAGACAAAGCCACTGCCAACTTGCACATAATTTTCTCCCCCTTCAAAATTTTTTGTTGCATTTCCTCTCCTCTTTTCTGTCTTTCTTCTTATCTTTTTTTCGTCTCTTCAATTTACATTTGCATCTATTTATTCTTTTATTGTATCTCCTCATTTTTTTTTCTTTGCAAAGTATCCTAAATTTCTTGCATAACCTCTCGCAACCATTCATCAAATAAATTATTATAATTAGAAGATGATGAAGAGCTCTAAATAGTACCTGGATAAAATGTAGATGCTTGGATACCAAGACCATAAACTTATCATTTTTTTGGTTCTGCTCTAATAGCCTAAAGGTAAATATATGCAACATCAATCTCTAGAGTCCCTATAGAATGATCTGTTAATTATGTAGAAATGATAATCATATTTTCAATAGTTTCCTACAATTATTACAATACAATATAACTTATCATTACTATATTTAGATAAAATTAAAACTAGTACATCAAACTGTCAACAATCCACTAAAAATTAATATAAAAATTAAGTGAGTCATTATAGTTAAGGAGTCTATATCTAATAACTCATTAGTAATGTAATATAAAAAGATAATTAACTTTGAAAATGAATTCTTGTGATTGCCAAAAATTAAATTATTTTATATTTTCTTATTTCATATATTGTAATTTAAATAACACACTAAAATTACAAATAAGAAACTCACATTTATATCATTTGATTGCTTGTCTATAAATGATCCATCATTCTTCATGTGCATTCACTTGAGCACCTAAAATGATATTGGTGGAAATCCCAACTCAACCTCCTAAAAATAAATTATATTTACTAATGATGTATATAATACATCATCATAAATTTAGTATTATTTGCATACACAAGGTCTTGATCCTTCACTTGCTTTCTCTGATCAAAGATTTGTGATATCATTTAGGTAAGGCCTTGAACTTCACACTATATCTAGTATTCTCACCTTTTTGTTCAAATATCTAGGAGAATACTATTTGGCTTTGTATCATTACCATACTTTTTTCTCTATTTTTCAAGCTTGTCATTGTATCTGACACTAACCACATATTTCCATGTATCCTTTACAGAGATCAACAAAGCATTATTTTATTTATATTTTTTCTATAAAAAATAAAAAAAAACAATAATACATTATGATACTTTACTCAATTTATATACTTTTTATTGTATTTTTTCAAAATTTTCTCAATTTGATGGTACTTTACTCCACTTTATATACTCTGCAACTACTTTCTCATTAATAATCTTTCTGATTGTATGAGATTTAGAAGGAATAAACCTGCAGGTAATTTAATATTTGCATGTACATATACATACAAATAAAATACACTCATATTTCTATTACTAAGTAAATATTTTCTTCATTCATATTATTTATTCAAAACTTTGTAACGCAAATAATATTTTAATTCTCAATGATAATATTAGATCAGTAACAATATCATAGTTTCTTATTTATTTAAATTATCATATTTTAAACATAATGATTTATTTATATTTTCATACATAATTGTAATTTAAATTTTGTTATAGATAAAATAAATGCAAAATGATAATACATGCATGTAGTAAATTTATAAAAGGTACGTACTATATATTGTCAATAGTGGGATGGATGAAGATTTTATCATGACTTTGCATGAAAATAATGGATTGTGAATATTTAACCATTCTCAATGTTGTAGTAGCAATGCATGTACCTCCTAAGATAGGAAAGACGGAGCTGATAATACCATTTGGTGTAAAATGAGACAAAGATGAAATATCAGTGTTAGGCAATACATGTGTCTCATGATGAGGTGATGCCAAATTAGTTGACTTCTATACGTTTAGAAGAAAGCTAAGAGACATTTGTAGTGTTTTCATCACTGAATAAAATCCAAATTCCTCCTTTGTGAAATCTTAGTTGACTTCTTCTACCCCTCCTCACGGATTGAGATCCTTGGCTACTTAAATTGTCACCTATCATACATAATTTATGTTTTATAAACATCAAAAAATATAAAGATAATAATAAAATATAATGAATATGTCATACTAAAAAAATAGTACATATTAACATTTACAATTGTGAAAAAAAATGTATTTAATACCCAAATTGTAACAGTTATAAAATAAGTAACACAACTTAATATTGAAGTTAAGAAATATCTACTCATAATCAAAAATTTCTAACAAATTATCTTAATCTACATATTCATCCTCGTCTAATTGTTCAATTAATCCTTCCTCATTATTTTCTTCAACATGTGCATCATCATTTTCCAAATAATTTATATCTTTACCAACCAATATTTCAAGCCTATCATCTGCCACATGATTGATTGGATGAAGTTCCATAATATTCTCTTCAAATGTGGTACACATGATTGTGTCACAATGACAAACAGATTGACAAATAGATAGATCGATAGACATACAAACTGACAAACAAACAAATACATAGATTGTTTCCATATTAGATGCATATTTCCATATTAGATGCATCATCTTTCCATATTAAATACATAGATTGTTTTATCTACTTCTCCATCTTTCCATATTAGATGCATATTTATCAATAAACCCAAGCTTTATTAGACATTTATACAAAAGTTTATTTTGCATCATTGTCAAGAGTGTAATAAGCCTTAGGAAATTTATTCATTGATTCATTCCTATATAACTCTAGATGTGAATAAAATTTTTTCAAATCCTCTCTTGATTTGACATTGTCAACTCCTCTCTATAACACAGGCTGGCATGTCGTGCTAGGCATGGCACGGTTCGAGTCAAGTCGGGCATTTTTTAGAAATTTAGGGTTTCGGGCACTGCGCCACCATGCCACCATTGCTCGTCGGGCATTCCGAGCCATTTCCTGTCAAGCATCACCACATCATGCCCCCGTCGGGCATCACTCTGTGCGTTGTTACCTGTGCAGTGCCCACATGCTAGGCATCCATGCCGTGCCTGACATGGGACATGGGCCAAGCACCCTCAGCACGGCACGACATGATTCGTGCCGAGGGTCCACCCAACATGAACCTGGGCACAGTGCTGTAGTATGCTGTGCCGAGTCAGGCATGCCTGAATCATGTCGGGCTTTGGGCCAGGCCCTAGCAGCCCAGCTTATTTGGCACATGTACTTCCAACCAAATTGTTAATTCTTTGAAATTTGCATATTAATGTAATCAACATTAATATATAATATTTTTGAAGCCTTATATTTTAATTACATCTAATATTTCAACACATGATCTCAAAGGTGATGTATCTTTTATAAGTATTTAGCCTTTCCTAAATGTCTTAATATTCCTCTAAAATGAATGTTATATATGTAAGAACTTATGATGATTATCAAACCAAAAAGTCTTTTCTCATTTGCTCAAAGAAAATGTATCAGAGTCCTCCAAGCAATAAGGACAAGCTAATTTCCCTATAGTACTCAATTCTAACAACATTGAATAATCTAGAAAATTACTTATAGTCCACATAAATACTACTTGCATTTGGAAGTTTAGATTTCAAGATATATCATATATTCCAATATCATGTTCCCATAAATTTTTTGGCTCTGCAATAAGAGGTTACAAGAAAACATCAAACTTCTCTTTTGGGTTTCTTGGACTAGACACGATAATACACAAAAATATATACTCAATCTTTCATGCACATCAATGATAATAAATTATATGGTATAATAATCATGGGTCATGAGGAGTATTATTGCCTTGTTTATCTAAATAGTTGAAATCTATTTGTGAACAGCGATAATCTAATATTTTGACTTTCATCTATAAAAGATGGATGAATATCATCAAAATATTTTAAAGACGGAGAATCTAAGCAATGCCGCATCATGCCTTCTTTAGTTTATGCTCTTTGTGCCAATTTATGTCATTAGTAGTAGCTTCAGATACAAATAATCTTTGTAAACAATAAGATAATAGGAAGTAATGCATCTTCTAATGAGAAACATTTATTTTTAACCTTTTACATGCAGTATGTTTTTTGTAGCAAGAATAGTTATAGAAATTACAAGAAATTATTTCACTCTCTTTATCCCAGTATATCTTGTAGCTATTAATGCAACAATATATTTTTTCTACAAGCAAACTCAAACTTTGCATTAATTTCTCTGTACAATGAAAGTTATTTAGCATGACATTATTCTTTGGTAATAATTCAGATAACAATTGGCATATTTCATCATAACACCATTCTTAAAAATACTATTTTACTTTTAAATTCAAAAGTCTAGCCAACTCAGATAACTTTGAGTGGTTATATGGATTACCTGGGAAAATCTCTTCTTCTGATGCTTTGAGCATTTCATAAAATTCTTTTATTATTGATTTTGTGATATCAATAGTGACATCCAAATTGGAGGAATGACTAATAACATGCTTTAACATAACTTTACATGCATTGTTGGGATTGACATATTCCAATGCAATATCTGAATCAACACTTCTATGTACAAAATATTTTGTTGTATGTGACACAACTATTTTTTCATATTTATACCAAGCATAATAGTATCTAACAAATCCATTTTTGATAAGATGAAATCACATTGTATCCAAATCTTCAAAACTCTGATTCTAATATTTATGGTGATTACATAAGCATATTATTTTAATTCCATCCATTAATTGATGATACTTTTTAGCAAATACAACTTCTTAATCCTCACTAAAAACTCATCAGTTAAAAACTCATCTCTTAATCTAATATTCATTCATTGACGATCAATTCATATATATAGTGCTTTTCATTCATGTAACATATAATATCAATGTATATTGAATAACAATATAGATAATGATTTATTGGTAATAAAGTTGTAAAAATATATTTATTATATTACATAAATATTAAAAAAAAGTTATTGTCACATTATTTATATGTAAGTTTGCATTAAAATGAGATAATGGGATTACATTAATCTCTTAATTATTTACCAATAATCTTCAGCTATATTTTTCTCATATATAAAAAACTAAATATTTTATTTATATCTATTAAGGATGAAATCACAAAAATTAAGAAAAATCACACAAAAGCAAAACATAATCATATATTCTAAAACAAATATGTCAAAAATTAATTTGGCAAAAAACATAAAAATCAATATCACATAAAAGTATTACTCTCCTCAACTTGTATGTACATGGAATTAAAGAGAATACCCACTTTTCTTACATTTAGTTGGCTGACACTCATATACCTATATTGTCTACAAACATGTTGAAGTACATTTAACTAAATTCATCAAAAATTCAATACACACACACACACACACACACACACAGACATACATATATATAAACAAAAACACAATTATATTTATACATAACATGCTCTATTTATTTGAAAGTGGAGAAGAGAATGAATTTGATGGAAAATGCCAAAAAATTGTCTATTGCATCTGAAAGTCAATAGAATAATAGTGTTGATGAGAAAAATCAATGTGTTTTTTAAAATTTTTTTGGTTTTCCATCAAATCACGTTATGATATGTATGTGCAGAAAAAGCTGTAATTGGGTGTATGTAAATAGAGATTGATATCATGCTATGAATTTGATATATGTATTATGTTGGTTTGGAATGCACCTTTATTGTGTAGTATAGGAATGCTAGGTTAGTGACACTGATTAAAACAATCATGTTATGCAACATCATGCTATATTTTAAGAATGGTCTTCTAGTGTGAGATACGTGAAAATTATCATAAATACTTTAAAATAATTAAGGTGATTCTTTCTCATAGACTTTACCCCCCAACTTTTGGGACTTAGGATTAATTTTCCTCAATTACAAGTTGTTATAAGAAATAGTACTTTTTAGTTTCAAGATTGTATGCATGTAGAAGATGTTTGAAGTTGAAAGGATTGTATTGTTTTGATGTAAAAACTTGTGTCTGTAATAATAAGTGTTTTCAATTTAGTTTATATATGAAATATAACAATATAAAAATATGTAGAGGGTAAGAGATTCACTCTTGAGATGTGTAAAAATAGTGGTCATTCATGAAATTAAGTATTTCTTCATTTGGGGTTAGTAATACGAACAAATTGAAATTCTATTATATTTGGAGTTAATAAAACCATTAAAAAAATGATTACACGAATCTAAATATATGATATTCTAATGAGATTAAATACTCTTTTGTTTCTTTGATCTCAATAAATTAAGGTTTCATAATAATTGATACCTTTTAAAATAAAATCATCTTGTAACAATATGGACTAAAGCATTTTATATAATATTAATCTTTAAAAAATTACAATGTAGTACTTATCGTTATGCCAATTAAAATATAATGATAAAGGTAATACCCAAATAGAGATGATAAAACTAAGAATTATTTTTTAACAATTCTAAAAAATTATGTATGGTAAAAATTATTCATTTTCCTACGTCATGACTTTCACTAGATATTTTCAATAAATAAAATTAGTTGCAATTTATGAAATTGAAGAAGTGAAACAAAATTATAAAGTAGAAAAAATAATCAATAAAATAGAAAATAATTGGAGAGTGAGTCTATACTCTGTTTACAAAGCTCAGAAAGTATTAGAAGAAAAAACAACCAAAAGACAATGGTCAACAAACACAAATAATTATATGTATATGTAATTGACAAGAAATAGGCGAGAGTTAATATCAATTTGATGCATGTCAATGCACCAAAACATAAATCTCACATTCTTATTACATTTAGTGAATACAAATTAAACTATAATTCGTGTGTATTTTATTATGTATTTACCTAATATTTTTGATATTAGGTATATAAGTAATGATTTAAATAATATAGATGGAAAGTAATATTTTTTGATACAAAATACCAAATTGATGTTTTCACTAAAAATTATGCTCAGTATATATGGGGAGATGAAAAAAATTAAATTGCATACTATTAGATGATTAGGCATATGAACACAAGCATGGAGGAAAACAACATTGATTAAGTGGATGGACGATGAAAGATTTGTGATAATTTTGTCTAAACCCTAAAATAATTATTGGACAGACGAAATATTCAATGAAAAATAATTAACTTTCAAATAGTGACGAAATAAGTTTCTATTTCAAAAATAGTGACATAATTCAATTTCATCACCAAAATTAGTAAAGTCTAATAGCGACGAACATAAATTTCATTTCAAAAAGAGAGACGTAATTCCATTATGTCTCTAAATTATGAGACAGATGCATAGTATGTTTCAAAAATAATTGAAATGGAATTTATTTCCATAACAATTTTTATAGAAATTAATATTTTCAATAAATAAATGTAGAAATGGAATTTCTCATCACTAAATATCATCATGCAAGGTAATCAATCAACAACCACACGTGCGCGTAATAATAGCAATGGAAGGTTAAACTGTAATCCTTAGTTAATTTGCGAGGGATTTAGCAATGGAATAGCGAGAGATATTTGATTCTAGATTTAATGATAAATTTACGATGAATTTGTGACGGATTTGTTACAGAATAGAGACGGAAAAATTGTAATGGAAAACATGCCTAGCTAATTTTGTCGTTGATTTTGGCGCAAAGATTGATGAAAAATTTAGCAATAACTTTAAAGATAGAATTTTCCTAGCTAATTAGCTTGAGAAAAAAATCCCTTGCTAAATCATGATTTGGAAATATTTTTTTACAATTTTATATTTATAGCAAGCAATTAGTCCTTAAATTATTATTTTCACAAAATATATGCATTTAGCTAGAGATTTTTCCTAGCTATTTAGCTCAAGATTATTTCCGCCGTTAAGTCTATATTGAATTATTTTTTGTTTTGTTTTATATATTAGTTGTTTTAATATTTGATCTATTTTTTTATAAAGGTCTGTCATTGTCTTTAGATCAGAGATCCTTGAAATACACATTCTCCTCGTATAATTTTAATAATAAGATATTATAAATAAATAATTACAAAAATATATAAATATGAATAAATATTTATATTAATATTTACAAAATATTTACAAAATATTTACAAATAATATTTGAATTAATTAATTAAGATATTTAAATATCTATATTAATAAAAAACATAAAATAATTAATGCTATAATTATAAACACTTTTTTAAATATTTGAATAAATAAATGAACATTCATAAATATTTATATTAATAAAAACCTAAAATTATTATTTGTATGATTATAAAAAAAATATTTACAAAAAAAATTGAAATAACGAATAAATAAATTGATATTTAAGGCTAAGTTTATATTTATATTAATAAAACTAAAAAATATATATTTATATAATTATATGAATCTTTTTAAAAAATAGGTATGAAAAGATTTGAATTATTTGAATATTTTAAAAAAACATCATTTTTTCAAAAATTGTTAATAGAATAAGTTGATATTTAAGGATAAAAAATAGTTGTTTTAATTAAATTCAAAAACATTTGATGAGTTATAAAAAAATATCTCCAAGTGCTTATTAAAAGAACACTTCAAGTGTTTTGTTAAAGATTCAAAAAAAAAAATTAAAATATTACTAATGTTATTTTTTTGTCCTATAAACACTTAAAATAATGTTTAGCCCTGTTGATACTTTTGAAAAGCACGACCAAGCTGACCCTAAGTTGATTTGAATTCAAATTTTATTTTTGCCCCAACTTAAATTTATAAGAATTAGACTATTGAGCAAAATCTTTAATATTAGTTTTTTATATTCCATTCTTATTAAAATAATAAATATATCATTTTTTTATGATATTCTCACTTTAAGTTAATTTAGGATTTTTATAAATTATAAATTATATCAAAAAATATGAATTTTTATGCCTATAAATTTATTTCATATTATATTCATAAAAATATATTGAATTTCAAAAAAATTATAACCATATATATATGTGCATGAAATTCATTTTTATAATTTCATATTATTTTTTATTTATGAATTAATATTATAAATTTATCCATAAATTATAAAAATTATTAAATGTTAAAAATTTTGTATAGTTACATTTATACAATTTATTTATGGTTATATGAAATAATATGTTATTTTAATAATATGAAATAATATTAAAATTTGATTACCAAATAATAGTTTTAATGGTTATTAATAATATATTTTTTCTCCATTATTATATCTATATATAATTTTTTTATTTCTATAATTTATTTTATCAAACTATATATAATTATTATAACTAAAAATAACCATAAAAATTTCATTCTATTGATTATAAATTTATTTATTTATAAAATAATATCATTTATGGTTAAATAAAAAATTATATTATTTTCCAATTAGCTTTGTTCCATCTCTGACCCGTCTCTCACCCATCTCTCACCAGTCTCTCACATGTCTACCTAATTAGGTTTGTTCCCTTCTCATTTCTCACACTGTTCGTCTCTCAGGACACAGCACCGTCACAGTGTCATTTCGAAGCACCATACCAAACAAACATCTCTCTCTCTCTCTCTCTCTATGCCTGTTACTTTGTTTATTTTCATTTTTATTTCATGAGAAAATAGTTATCAGTTTTCAATTTATAAATTGGCAGTGAGCTAAGTGGTGCATTCCTGTTAAGTTCTTGTATATTTATAGTAAATGGGTAGTGTGGAGATTGGGTCTTTTAATGATCAATTTTTTAAAGGCTTAATGGATCTCAAATAAAAAGAAAAGTGTGCTGCCTCTAAAATTCTAAGAAGAATAGTAACAGAGGACGAATAAAAGAATATCAATAGGAGGAGAAGAGCACGGTATTGTAATTTTTAAAATTCAAGTTCTATCTTAAATTTTAACTTATGGGATTTTATATTTTTGAATCTTTGTCCTATAGAGAAGAAGAATATGAAGAACCTATAAAAATTTATATACTAATCAGGTTTTTGTGGTTATAGTGCGATTGTGATACTCTTTTATTTTCCTCAAAGAAGTAGGTTTAGCTTAACCATAACCATTCACTTTGTTGTCTTTGCTCATGTTGATAATTTGCCAAGGTTGTAATTTTTGTTGGTGGATGATGATGAATTCTGTTTAGTTATTTTACTTAATAAATCACATTTTCTAGTCTTTAATTAGGTACTCAATAAAATCCATAGAAATTATAATCTATTTAGATGTAGATGCTTTAATTAATTTAATTGGGCTGCTATTAATTATGGTTTAATAGTACTGTTGAAAAAAAAATCTCAATGTGTTTTATTAGATATCATGTATTCTGAAGCACTGGCCATGCATGGTGACTTCTTTCGTATATACATTTATAATAAGTAATTATGCCATCATAATAGAATATTTACTTCAATAATATGATATATAATTTAATTAGTAATAGAGTATACCCTTCTATTTTTTTTAAAAAAATATGCATATAGTATATAAATTATCCAAAAGTAGTAGATGTGTGGTGCATGTAGAGTTGCTTAATTAGTGCAGTTTATGTTTGATTTACAAATCTATTATATTGGCATGTAGAATCAAAACACCCTTGATGGAGAAAATGGATGCTGTATAAGACTAAGAATCCAAGTTACACTATACATTATTGTAACCAGGGGGACAAACATAGTACATAAAATTATCAATGTGTTTTATTAGATACCATGCATTCTGAAGCACACTGGCCATGCATGGTGACTTCTTTCGTGTATACATTTATAACAAGTAATTATGCCATCATTATAGAACATTCACTTCAGTAATATGATATATAATATAATTAGTAATAGAGTATACCCTTCTGTTTTTTAAAAAATGTGAATATAGTATATATATCCTAAGTAGTAGATTTGTGGTGTCTGTAAAGTTGCTTATTTAGTGTAGTCTATGTTTGCTTTACAAGTCTATTATATTGGCATGTAGGGTCAAAGCACCCTTGATGGAGAAAATGAATGTTGTATAAGACTAAGAGCCTAATTCACACTATACATTATTGTGAGTAGGGGAACAAACATAATACAGAAATTGTTTTTGTACATTAATGTAAGCAAGGGAACAAATATAGCATTGGAACAAACATTGACTAAGAACCCAAAAAACACTATATTATGCAATAACATGTCATTGTTTTTGTTTTTTTATATCTTCCCCATGAAACAAAATGATTCCTTGATGACTTATAACAATTTAACTAATAGTAAAGCACATGATGTTATTTTTAAAATTTCACTAAAAATTAATGAAAGATATGACATGTGTTAGATGATACCGATATGATTAATACATTATAATTTCTTTTAATAATATTAAATATTTTACATATGTCTGATGTTGGTCGTTGATATTTATTCTATTATTTGTAAATGTCTATTGGCATCACTATTATATTCTACTATTTTTAGATGAAATTTATGATATTTTTTTTATGATAATAAATAAATGATACAAGCTCCATAAATAAATTATGCTCGTGGTGTAGGACATGGATAAATCTGTCCATAACAATAAGGAAAATTATGATTATTTTTTATAGTAAAAATTAAAATAAAATCTGTCACACCTCTTTACCCTAGAGAATTCTTGATTTTTTACAAAAAAAATCCTTATTTTTTGTAGAAAAAATAAATTTTGTTTGAAAACTTGGACATTTATGCCAAAATTTAGTTATTCTTGTGATTAAGGATAACTAGAAGACAACTCTTTGATGCATCAGGTAGTCTTTGAAATTATATTTTTTCTTTATTTTCATAATTGACATATATGTTTTTATTTTTTGTTTATTCTTTTTTTTTTCTTATTTTTATATTATGTATATAATCATATAAACATATATATTTATATATTTATATATAATAATATATAAATATATTTGTATAGTTATGTATAATTATATGTGTATGTTTATCAATTTATATATATGTTTATATATTAATGTATACTTATAAAATATGTTTTCATTTATTTTATATTATGTATATAAATATTTTCTTTGTTTCTCATGTGATAATATGCATGTGACTTAGTGTTTTGTTTGGTTTTGGTAAGTAGAGGACTTGGATTAGAATCTCACCATGCTTCTTACATAATAATAATCAATTTCTTGGTTTCCAATAATAATTTTCAAATTAATTAAATCAGATTTTATTATATTTTTCAAATTTCGGAGGGCAAACCTAGTTTAATAATTTTTAATACATCATAACTTAATTATTTTAAAATTTGATATATATTTTTATTATTATGAAAAATTAGGTGCAACAAAACACACATATTTTGTTGTTGGTATACCAAAACACAAATCTCCCACCAAGTATATGCTTTGGTCCCCTCTTAAAAAAATTAATAAAAATGATATGAAAATGAAAAATATTTATGTTTTGATTTAGTGCCTTTATATGTATAAATCAAAAAATATTTCTAATCATATTAAAAAAAATTATATTATTTTCAAAAAATATCGATGAGGATGTCCAATATTATTTTCAAAAACATTATTCACACTATATATATATATATATATATATATATATATATATATATACACACACACATATATCAACTTTATGTACATATATAATCAATATGGTGTTAAAAATAGTGTGTGTGTGTGTGTTGGGATATGATCTCTGATATTTTCTTCTTATTTTGGATAATTTTTTGTAATTGTAAGAGTTATTAAAAAATTCATCTCTCTATCATGTCCATTGTTAGTAATTTCTTGCTCTTCTTGGTTACAGTGGTTGTGTTTGGATTGTGCGGGGGACGTGTGGTGTCTCAGGTGCTTGGGTTATTCACCGAATCACATGGAGGAGCTCCATATATAATTTGTTGGATCCAGAAAATATTTTTTGAAAAGTTTTTAAATTTCAAGCATTTTCAATTATAAATTACAATATAGTTGTAACAAACATTTTATTTTTATAAATTACATAATTTTTATTTTGTGCATTTGAAACATATTCTTCCTAATCTCAATCGAATTTATTGTGTGTGATTGTATTTTTGGACATAAAATACTATTCCACTATTAGAAAGAATATAAAATGGGAAAATAAGGGTTTGTTCTTAACATAATTTTAGTTAAATATCTTCATTATTAATATTATATTTTTGGACATAAAATATATATAATTCGTGTGTGGAAAAATCAAAAATTTTAATTTTAATCAGAAATTAATTGTTCAACGAAAATTAAATCTTTTTGAATTTGAATATTTTACAAAAAGAAATTTGGAAAATTATTTGAGCTAAATTAAAAATTATTTTGTTACGGAATTTAAAATTAAATTTAATTCACAAAAAAGTAAATTTAAAGAAACAAAAAAAAATTTATTAATCGAATTGTGGGTGAGTAAAATTTTAGAAATACATTTTAGTATTTAGTCTCTATTTGCCCCGATAATATAAACATTTTATATTTGTTTTCAACTATATTTTTATTTTAACATTTATAGATATGTTAAAATAAATATATATGTTAAAATAAATATATAAATATCATAACATATATGTAAATATTTTAAACTATATAATTTACATATATCATAGTTTTACATATATATATATATATATATGTGTGTGTGTGTGTGTGTGTCTGCGTGTAATGTTATACATATATGTATGTTAAAAACAATACACATATCATTATACTATATATATATATACATTTTAAACTATTATATATGTATATTATATAGTTTTAAATACGTACATATATGTTATAATATTTATATATATATTTTTTACACTTATATGAATTGTACATTTTACAATATATAGCCACACACATATAATTGATGTTTATATATAATTTATGTGAATATTATTTTAGAAAATAATTTAATTTTTGTAATATGATTAGGGATATTCAATGAGACCAAAAATATTAATATTTTTTTTTGTTTTGTTAATATTTGTATTAAAATAAATAAAATTGAATCAAAAAATAAAAATTTTAGTTTTAGTTATATTTTCCACAAACAAATGACTCATTTGACTTTTCCCGCGAAAAAGTTTGTCGATTAATTACCACCTTCGTCAACATAGAACATAATTAGCACTAGCAGCGGCCAGGGAGCCCGTTCCGGCAGCTCGCAAAGGAAGTGGCAGGGGGAACGGTAGATCAGTAAATGTATCTTCTGCCTCGAAAATTGGCAACCAACATTATTCAGAAAGCCATCTCGATTTCAAATAGATCCCACGAACACATGCAAAACCAATTCCAGCAGCCAACTTTCATCGATTCTTATCGGCTTCCGCCACAAAGAAGACCACTGGAATCGCAACTCATTTTCTTACTGGACGCATCCACCTGTGTTGATCAGACAAGGCAACTCCATGCATGCATTCTCTGCAATGGCCTCGATCAGTGCTCCTACGTCGTCGCCAAGCTTATCAGAAAGCTCACACAACACAGCATCGCCATGCGCGGATACGCTTCATGTATTTTTTCCCAGGTCAGGAACCCTAATCCATTTCTCTTCACAGCTTTAATCCGTGGATATTTAAACGAAGGATCGATGAGCGAAGGCGTCAAATTATACGGGCTAATGAGATCGCGTGGCCTGACGCCAATTTCGTTCACATTTTCAGCTCTGTTTAAGGCGTGCGTGGCCGTTGTCGACGTGAATCTAGGAAGGCAGGTGCACGGGCAGACGATTGTGATCGGTGGGTTTGATTCTGATATTTATGTCGCGAACAGCATGATTCAAATGTACGCAAAATGTGGGGGTCTGGAGTACGCACGCAACGTCTTCGATGAAATGCCAGAGACGGACGTGATATCTTGCATGGAGTTGATTGTTGCTTTCTCGAAATGCGGGGACATGATTTCTGCAAATAAGCTGTTCCATTCGCTCCCTGAGAAAGATACAGTAGCCTGGACCGCCATGATTACCGGTCTTGCCCAGAATGCGAAACCAGGAGAGGCGATACAATTTTTCGAAAGAATGCTGGATGCGGGACTAAAGCCAGACGGAGCTACTTTAGCAGGGGTAATCTCTGCTTGTGCTCAACTAGGCACAGCTAGATATGGCGATTGGGTACGTGAAATTGCAGAGAAATCTGGGTTTGGAGTTGACCGAAGTGTGATCGTAGGATCCGCATTGATCGACATGTATTCCAAGTGTGGAAACATTGAAGATGCTTATGGAGTTTTCAGAGAGATGAAAGAGAGAAACGTTTTTTCTTACAGTTCAATGATCTTGGGTTTTGCTTCGCATGGTCAAGGGCACGCGGCAATGGAATTGTTCAACGAGATGATCAAAACAGAAACAAAACCCAACGAGGTCACCTTCATTGCTCTTCTTACGGCTTGCAGCCATGGAAGGATGTTGGAAGAAGGTTGGCGCTTATTCAATTCAATGAAGAATCATTACAATATCGAACCATCCGCCAAACATTATACTTGCATGGTGGATCTGCTTGGACGAATCGGACGTTTAGATGAAGCACTCAATCTCATCGACATGATGCCGATAAAACCAGGCACTGGGCAATGGGGAGCTCTTCTTGGAGCATCCTACATCCATAAGAACCCTAAAATTGCTCGAATCGCCGCCACGCATCTGTTCGAACTCGAACCTGATTCTATCGGAAACTACATTTTGCTAGCTCACACATACGCGTCGGCCGGAAGATGGAGTGACGTCGCCGGCGTAAGGAAAACTATGAAAGCGAAAGGGCTGAAGAAGAGTCCAGGTTATAGCTGGATCGAAGCAGAAAAGGGTGTGGTCCAAGAGTTCGTCGCCGGCGACACGACTCATCCGTTAATCAATCAGATAAAGGGAAAAGTGGCAGATCTTGCCGAGAGATTGATGGATAATGGCTGCTACGAGCCGAAGCTGTTTTCCGTGTCATACGATGTGGACGATGACAAGAAGAGAGAGATTCTGTTGACTCACAGTGAGAAACTGGCTTTGGCGTTTGGATTGATCAGTACAGATGCGTGTTGCAGGTTGAGGATCATGAAGAACGTTAGGATCTGCGAAGATTGCCATTTGTTTATCTGTGGCGTCTCCAGAATTACAGGAAGGGAGATTGTTGTGAGAGACAACTGGCGGTTCCATCATTTCCGCCATGGCACTTGCTCTTGTGGTGATTTCTGGTAATAGTGCTCATTTTTATTTATTTATTCTTTGGAATTAATTTCATTGTTTGTCATTTAAAAATAAGATAAATAAACATTAGATAGATAGAGAGAGATTAAAATCATAAATAATTATGAATTTCTGAAATAAATATAAATTGGGTCTAATATTATTTGAATTTTTTATGATAATTTGTTATATTTTAAAATTTTTTATAAAATCTTTTATGATATATTGACCACCATTTGGGTTCGAAAAAAACTAATATTTTATCATTTTTTTAAATATATTTGTAAAATCTAATTAATAATAATAATAAATGTGCGCCTATTTGAATTTTTAACTATGATGAAACTATCTCATGAGAGATCAACAACATAGTAGTTTCGTTGACAAAAAAAAGGGGGATGATCTTATTAAATACATTACTATTAGCTAACTTTTTTTGCAAGAAAAAAAAAGCACATTACTATTAGCTAGCATATTTTTTTTTATTTAAATAGAAAAGCTACTAAATATTGATGATTAGACAATTATCACAACGTACTAACTTGTAATTGTGGTATTTGTGACCATCACAAGAGTGAATGATTACTTCCATTAGTTGGTATGATAAGCACACTCCTAGGCTAATCATATATATATATATATAGAGAGAGAGAGAGAGAGAGATAGATAGAGAGAGAGAGACATTACCTAGTTTACAAATGATTCTTATTAGTGTAATATTTGTGAAATATTTATATCTAGATAATTTTAGCTATGAAAATAAGAGATATTTTATCTAATAAGTCTTGATATACAATTCTTGAATGAAAATACATACTAGTCTTGACATATATATGCTAATCATTATATATATATATATATATATATATATATATATATATATATATATATATATATATGCATGTTTGTGTGTGTGTTTAAGATTTGTTTGTAATAATACATAAGCATAATGTATGTTTGTAATAATATGATTAATTCAACATTAACATTTCAAATATACTTAGATACATTTAAACCATCATTAATACACTAGATCTTATAAGAATTCTAAAATTAATATGTTTAGTCATGATCACTAATAAGACAATAGACCAGTGTAAAAATTTATCATATGTATCTATTATGGGATTGGTAAAGGAAGATTGAGAGAAGGGAGAAAAAAATTCAAACATAGATGAATAATTTTTTTAATACTCATTATTGCCAGGTTACAATAGTTGAATTCGTATGTTGTATTGATGTTCAAACAAATTAAGCTTTGCTTGAATTTGTAATCTTTCCTATGATACCTAATGGAGTTTTCATAAATCTAGGGGAATTAGAAATGTCATGAGGCGTTCATAACAAATTAGGAAATAGGTGATTAAAACTTGCAAACAAAAATAATAAATACATATAATAGAATAATAAATACAAATAATGAGAATTTATATTTAATTTTTGAAATCTCACACATAATGACTGATTTTGCTACATAAAAAAATCCAAATTTATGGTCCAAATAATTATAATTATGAATTTTAAATTTTTGACATATTATTGCAATAGAATAAATACATAGTAAATTAAGCAAAATTGAGAAATGAAAATAAGTTGAAATCATTACAATATAACTGATATAATATAATTTAAAAATATTAATAATAACTGATATAATTTTGAAATATTAATAATAACTATGAGCAGCTCGGATTCCTAATTAATAATAATAAAAAATTGAAAGAAAAAATATAAATTCTCATTTAAGATGTAGAAAGTTGCATGCTCAATGGTCACAACGACACTTGTTTTCATAATCATCATCTATTGATGGCATTAACATTTTTTTATTTTATTTTTATAATTCTTTATTATTCTCAATGCATTTATATTTTACAAAATGATAATAATTAGTATCAATCATATTAAAATATTTAATTTTTTATTTTAGAGATTTGTTAATGAATGTATGCCTATATACATACATACATACATATATATATATATAGGCAACTGTGACCACATATGACACGTGGTCCAACAAGTCGGGATGCCGAATTCAAGTTTCCTAGGGGGTGTGAATTTGATCCTCTCTGGCTACACCTATGTGCACTAGAACAAGGACAGCCCATTTCCCATCCAAAGATCTTGTGATCAATAGACAATTAACACATAATATTTAATTAAAAAAATACATCACATGTACAAAAATAGTTTAACAAAACAATAAAAACAAAATATATACTTTTAAACATTTTTTAACCCTCTCTCTATCTCTCTGTTTCTCTCGATCTCTCTATCTCTCTCTCTCTCACACACACACACACCCACCCACCCACCCACCCTCTCTATCTCTCCCCCTCTCTCTCTCCCTCTCTATAAGTCTATCTCTCTCTCTCTCTCTCTCTCTCCCTCTCTGTCTAGCTATCTCTTTCTCTCTCTCTCCCTCTATGTCTGTCTATCTATCTCTCTCTCTCTTTCTCCCTTTGTCTGTCTCTCTCTCTCTCTCTCTCTCACTCTTTGTATGTATTTCTCTCTTCCTCTGTCTGTCACTCACTCACTCACTCTCTCTCTCTCTCTCTCCCTCCCTCCCTCTTTGTCTCTCTCACTCACTCACTCACTCACTCACTCACTCTCTCCCCCCTCCCTCTCTGTCCCTCTCTCACTATTTCTGTGTCTCTCTCAAAACAATATATCATCAATAGCATAATTAATTAAGTCTTATCCTGCCTATTTGAACTTTACTATATAAATCATGCTTTTCTAATTTATTATGTAAAAAATTATGTATAATCTTAAATATTTAGTTATTAAATTCTTATTTATAATTTGTATTTCATTTCTCATAGGCATGACACAAAATTTTTTCCTTCTCAATACTCATATAACCTCAAACTAAGAAGTCTATGTTGAACTACATCACCTATCTTATCATAAAAATAACTAATATATAATATCAAATATTAGTTTACACACCCAATTATTATAATCTTTATCAACTTCAAAATTTTTATAAAAACAAGCTTATGAATAGTACACACAAACTCAGGAGTCATTCATGCTTCTCTCATGAAAATGGCCACCTTGCCAAACACAAGTAGCTCTATCTCAACATAGATGATAAAGAAAGATTCTTGAAGGAAGAAGCAGAGAGAGGAAGAAGGAAGCTAGCAGAAGTCAAGATCTCAATCAACTCCTTTATGAGAGGATTGAGCATGAAAACTTGGCCTACGAGATCATCCTTTATTCCCCTCTCTATCTCTCTCTGTAAATCTACGTTTGATTCATTGGCGCTCAAAAACAAAACTTTGACAATTGGGCGAAGATTTACCTTAGGAACAAGTTCTTCAATTTGTCTTCCCGATTCGGTAGAAACTCCGCTACAACGCCATGCATTTGGATTCAGAAGAACGATTAATAACATGGGAGATCTAGTCGCCAAGTCTCTAATCACCGTGCGATACGATAACTCTTCTCTTGAGCTTTCAACTAGTTGATTTGAGAACATTACCTCTAGAGTATATTTCCTGTACATGACATTCACATATCATCATCATAGTAAATTAGAAACAAGTTTATCAAGACTGCCTATCTACATGATGTTACCTTTCTCCTTTATCCGGCCTTGGATCAACAATCCAAACTTAACTCACATGGATATGACAATCACATATAAAGAATGAAAATATTATATTTTAAATATATATATATATATATATATATATATATATATTTAAATTTTAGAGATAGATATGAAATATTTATTAAAAAATATATATTTTGATAATCGTGTTCCTAAGAATTAAAAAATTTATATATGATGAATCTCGAATTCAAGATATATTAGAATTGAACAAAGGTAGTCATAATGACAATAAGACACGACCTTTATAAAAAAAATAAACAAAAATATTTATTATGTTTTATTTATTAATTTTTGAAAAATAAATATTTTTTAATAAAATTATGTTGTATTCTATTTTAGATAAGAAATTAAATAATAGATAAATTATTTTCTACATGTTTTGCTCAAGTTCAATACCCACACATGGCACAAATTCAAAACTTAAAAGTAACCCTAAATTATAGTAGCTTTTTAATTGTATTTTGAGGTAGCAAGAGAAAAAAAAAGTTATTAATTAATGATGATATGATAATATTTCAGCTAAGAAACATAGATACGGACACGAATACGGAGATACGACACGGCAGGATACGAGGATATAACAAATTCTAAAAAAGTAGGATATAGATTGACTAGGATATGACTAGGATACGACATGATAAAAAAAATAAAATTAAAAATAAAAATTATTTTTTTTATAAATATTAGGTATTTTATAAAATAAAATATTTTATTTTATTTTATGCCAGCCCTACATCCCCACAGACGGTGCCTGCCCTCTACCTCCCCCTACAGATAGCGCCCGCCCCCTGCCTTTCCCCATAGATAGGCCCGCCCCCAGCTTTTCCCCCTCAAATCATGCACGCCCCCTGCATTTCCCCCTCAAATCGCGCATGCCCCTGCCTCCCCCCATCAAATTGCACCCGCCCCCTGCCTCCCCACATATCATGCTCGCCGCCTGCGTCGAGTGGCCAACGTCGCCCATGCAGCGAAGTTGACCACTGGACGTCAGTCATTCTAGGCATAGATACGGCAGCCGACCAAACCGTCCGATATGCTACGTGGTGTATCAGATACGAATTGATCAATGATACATCACGTGACATATCGGACACGTATCCGTGTTGTGTCCTTATCGTGTCCACGTGTCCTAGTGTCGGACACGTGGACACGGCTGTAGGGAGCCGTGTCTGTGCTTCCTTGTATTTCAGGAAAATCTTTTTTAATAATATCTACCAAAATTTCAAAAAAATATCTAGACACGTCCTAATATTTTGGGGAAATCTTGATGTATAGATAAAAACACATATAATTCAAATTAAAAATATTTAAATTATAATTTAGTAAAATACATTATTAAAAAAAAGACAAAATATAAAATATTATTATTATACAAAAAAATATGAAAAAAATACATGCACTAGTTAAATTTATACAAAAATCATATTATTTAATAAACTAAAATTCACATTATCAATTCCAATTATATCAATAATATACTTAAAAAGTGATGATATTATCAATGATATATATACTACCCCATAAATATGCATTAATATATATATATCCAAAATAAAAAAATAAAAAAAAAATCAAGGCTCTCAAACAATTGATATTTCAACAATCATATTTCATAGAAGTCGTGTCTTAGTATAACAGCAAGCCCACGACACAAGTAGTTCAACTAATATATATAATGGATGTGTGCTTCCTTGGGGACACGAGTTCGATCCTCACAAAAACACCTCTGAGCACAAAGATAACCACTGCTCCCACCTCATGGTCCCCAATGAGTGTTCAATGTGCCAATCAGGTTCAAGGAAATACCAAGTTAAAAAATAAAAAAATAATTACCGATATATTCACGTCTCCCAGACCTAAAACTAAGCGAGAATCTTGTGAACAAAGTATGACATTGTTTAGTAAAGACCAAAATAAACATGCCCGCGGCTTGTGTAGTCTAACCAATGAGATCGAGGATGCCGCGTGCACATAAAGACCAAAATAACCCTGCTCCCCACCTTGGGTCCAGGGTGACTATTAGAGGTGTCAATCTGGCTCGAGAAAACACTGGGTTCTCTCAAATTTTCAAAATAACCCATGGTGAACATGACCTCGGGAGGCTGGATCATGTTCATTTGTTATTAGTTGCATGGAGAAAAAGAAAAAGAGAGGCACACAAAAAAAAATTTGCTTGTCGTGAAATGAAGAAAAAAAAAGCGTACCAAAACAAGTCACCCGGAGCACCAACCGGCAGAGAAGTGGAAAGAAAACACTTGAAAAGTCGAATGCCATCATCCACGGGCTCGTCACCATTGAAACAAGGATAAGCTCCGAGGAGAGAAGAACACACTGGGCATGCAAATTGATGCCATTCGATATCGGAAGAGAGATTACAAGATCTAGCCATGAAAATATTTTCGAGAAAACCATTAACAAGAAATCTCTGATTTCTCGACGGGGCTTCGAAAGCACCGCCAGCAGATAGCTCGACCTTCCCTTCTGCTTCTTCTTCTCGAGCATGAACTGCTGCGCAAGACCCGCACCCTAAAACATCATCCGCGTGGAGAGTGACAGTGGCAGCGCTCAGCAAACAGAGGCCCTTCTCACATTTGTAGGATTCTGCATATTTCTTCACAAGATTCTCACTGGCAGCACCAAATGAACAGCAGCAAGCACCAAACCAGTTGTCTGCCATCTCTCTCCAATTTGCTGACGGCAATTCCACGAAACACCTATACGCATTGCGAGTGCGATAAGACATAAAAAAAAAACAGTCATCTAGGTGGTTCATTGTGTAGCCAAGAAAACATAAATCATTCATCATCAGCAAAACACATTTCTAACACAGTTGCAGCCAACTATGTTGATATTGATACCCTCGTCACGTGTGATCCAGCTGGTGGGGATGCTGAACGCGCCCTTCCTAGGGAGCGCTAGTTCAATCCCATCCTAGAGCCCCTATGACTGCTCAAGGCATCAATCTGGCTCGAGAAAACACCAGATTTAAAAACTATGTTAATATTGGTTCTCTCATTTTTTGGCAACCGTGAATTAGTTCAACTCAGCTAGCATGCACTTTGACTAATCCTATAGCAATAGAAAGAGAGAGAGGGAAGGAAGGAGGGAGGGAGAGAAAAAGAGAGAGAGAGATGGAGGGATGGAGAGAGAAAGAGAGAGGGGGGGGGGAGGAAGGGAGAGAGAGGGATATAGAGAGGGTGGGGGGATTGAGAGAGGGATAGAGAGAGGGGGGATAGAGAAGGGATAGAGAGAGGGATAGAGAGAGAAGAGGATAGAGAGGGGGATAGAGAGAGAAGAGGATAGAGAGGGGGATAGAGAGAGAAGAGGATAGAGAGGGGGATAGAGAGAGAAGAGGAGGATAGAGAGGGGGATAGAGAGAGAAGAGGAGGATAGAGAGGGGGATAGAGAGAGAAGAGGAGGATAGAGAGAGAGAGAGAGGAGGATAGAGACAGATAGAGAGGGAGGGAGGGAGAAAGAGAGGAAGAGAGAGAAGAGAAAGGGATAGAGAGAGAATGGGGGAGAGAGAGAGAGAATGGGGGAGAGAGAGAGAGAGAGAGAGAGAGAGAGAGAAATGCCTTCCTCATTATTCCACCTCCAAGTAAGTCAGGTTGTTTAAATGAGAGAGAAATGCCCTTGAATTTGTTCCTAATCATCCTCACCAAGCCAGTGGGAGCAAAATTGGTTCTCTCCAATGAGTCTTGAACTTTAACCCATGCATTCTTCTTCTCTATGTATTCTCATACATCATCCACTAGCTTATGAATCTATATTAATTATGAATTACTAATAACCTATATTTGTGAATATATGATTCTAAGGTTGCATAGAGCAAAAAGACTCCTACTTTCTATAGGATCTGAGAGAGGTCATTATCTACTAAAATTAGAAATATTATATCTAATGAGTCTTGAACTTGATAGTTATTATCATTCGACGAAAATATTTAACATTACGCCAAAATACCTCTTTAAATAATTCTTAATATATATGAAAATTTGAAGAGAGCAATATTATGTTGTAGATACAAGTATGATATGGAGTATCGATCAGAACACAGCCCACTTAAGTGAATCATTGAGTGTATATTTATGTAAGATACACACTCAATCTAATGAACATAAATGGTGCATGCTAACCACTTATGTATGGGAGCTAAAAATTGCGCTCTCTTGTACACTTTGTTGTCATATGCAATGCACAACATTAACCACTTATGTTGCATGGATAGTTACAAGGTGTAAACTATTGATCAGCAAAAAAAAGAAAATAAGAATCAACAATACAATGATACCTAAGGGGACTTCTAGTCAACCTAGTTGAACATTTTCTGCAATAGAAGTATGTCGCCTCAGTATGTGATAAACTCTTCAAATCTGAATAATCAAAATAAGATTGATAACATAAAAATGAAGTTAAATGGCATGGGAGTCAGTTTGGATACTGCATTCATCAAAGTCAATTGCTTTTCACCAAATTAAAAAAAAATAATGTTCAATTTTTTTTGCATCTTCTTTTATCTTTTACATGGCTGGTTTTTTTATTTTTTTTTTATTTTTTTTATTTTTTTTATTTTTTATTATTTTTTTTTATTTTTTATTATTTTTTATATCTTTTACATGGCCATTTATTTTACTAATAGTAATAGTTTTCCAAATCAATTTAGCAAAAATATAATACAAAAAAATAGAAGATTACATATATATTATTTATTTATTTTTTGCTTGCTATATTGATTTTAGAAAATTATAACCATTGATAAATTAAACTGCTATGTAAAACATTGAAGAAGATGTTAAAAAAAACTAGTAGACATTAAAGATTGTTGAGTTGTATAATTTTTATAATATTTTATGTTAATTATTTATATATTAAAGCGATATAAGTATATGAAAGAGTTATTATCAAAAATGATAAGATCAATTTTGATAAATATATCGATACTTGAATTTTACGGATATATCGAATATATTAGAAATATATCAATTTATATTTTTACATGAGTACCGATCAAGAATAAAAATATTAATTTTGATAGATTATCAGTACTTGAAAATTATGGATATATCATAAATTTTCATCATTGGTTCTTATTACTTTTTTTAACCTTTAAATATATATTAATAATGTATTTAATTTGAGGACATGCATCAATGCGAAAATAAATTTTTTCATCTGAGTACGATAGGTCTTAGACACGGTATCTTCAATTTTTAGGGAATAAGATTGTCAAGATATTAATCTCACAAACCTCATACTAAATAAGAATCTTAAGCACTAAATATGTCAAAATAAAATTGGAGGAAATAAATAACGAAAATAGTTCTATTGCATATGAGTATTTTTATATATTTTTAAGAAAACAATAATATCCATAATTATTAGTTCAGTGTATTTTTTTCATCCATTTAGAAAGTATTTCATATTAATAATTTTATCTGGAAAAATAATTATATCACTTACAAGTAACAACCTATATCATGACATATATGCGCTTTAAAAGATTCAATCACTAGTGGTGATTTGGAAAAGCTCTTAAGTTTGCTTTGGCATTGAGCCCTATTGGCTTGGGAAAGCTCCTAAGCTCCTAATATATATGGCACCTGACCAAGTGTTTTCTACTTTCTCTGACTCTGAGTTGTTGTAACTTATTTTTGAAAAAGATGCTCTAATAAGTCTTCGTTTGAACTATTAAACTTATAAATAATAGAGTTCCAGTCTAAAAAGCATAAACATGTATTTGTTTGATCATAAACTTGATTTGAAGCCTAAATCAAAATTCAAGTCGATTTTCAGAATATTATAGATTTTAAATATTATTAATTCTCATATTAATATTAAACATATGGTTACAATTTGTATGATAGGAATTTGTCTAGAATTAATATAAATATTATTCTCCCACATTTTTTTTATCATTAAAAAATAAAAAAAAATGATAATAACTTTTGAAGTGTGAGTTGTATTGTAATCATTAATTTTAATTTCAAGAAAATTTCTGATGCCCAGAGTATTTTTTTTTAATTTTCGACAAAATGTTATCAGGTGAGGAGAGAGGTTAGTTGGAAGCACATATTATAATATATCAAATTTGAAAACCTCAATGAGAAGAAACCAACATCATAATTTTTTCCACGAGAATTTTCACACATCACAACACATTGATAATTTTTCCAAAAGTTTTTTTTTTATGTTCTAAATTTATAAATACAAGCATATTTTGAGAATTATTATCATACTGAATGATATGACCGATACATAACATCTTTCCAAGTCCTCATACTTAATAATAATAATAATTATTATGATAATTGAAATATCAAGATAATAAAGCAGAGTTAATTACAACCCAGATGGATAATTTGAGAAATATGAGAAAGAGAGACAAAAAAACTTTATATTTCATCTATAAAAGCATTAGATAATGATAATTTTGAGAAAATTTCAAATGTCAACTTTGCTAGAGAAGCATGAGAAAAATTACAAACATCTTTTAAAGAATCTGAGCATTTGGATAGAACCCATCTGCAAATACTAAGAAGAAGATTGAATTCCTTTGAAATAAAAGTTTTAGAACCCATTTCTAATAATTTCTAAAGAATAATAGTCATTTTTAATCAATCGAAAAGAAATTATAAAAAGCTAGAAGATATTAGAATAATAAGAAGATACTTAATTCATTTGATCCAAAATTTGAACATATTATCATGATGATTGAAGAAAGAAATATAAATTAAAGTCACTTGAACTTATATATTTATGATGATATCTACTGGATAATCTATTATTTAAATATAGTTGATAATAATAGTCACACCCGTAATTTTCTCCTTGAGAAAAAAAAAATCAGCATCTATGTATTTTTTTCGCTCATAAAATACTTGATTATAGATTATGTGGTTCACTGTTTAACCTAGTTCCAAATTTAAAATATATATACATATAAAACTAGTTCTCAAAATAATTATTTATCTTTTATTTTTTTAGCAGACAATATTATTTTCATTAATAATTTAAAAAATTTTCATAGAAAAACTCTCATTGCAAATTGACACCCACCTTGAATTTGAATATCAAATTAATTACATGTGTTAGTGATCACCAAACAAGATTCCAAGCCCAAGAGATTTCTTTACATACCTTAGATGGGGAATAAATATATAAACTTATCGGAAAGAATTTTAAAAATAATAATTATACTAATAACATAAATTATATCAGATTTGACAATAATAAAATAATTAATCTTTTATATAATTATCCTATAAATAATAGAATTTCAATTTGACGAGTCACATCAAACAAAAAATCAATATTTAAATTAATTAAAATATCAACTAAAACACAACCCCCAAAAAAGTATTAATTTATATAAAAGTATCGACTACAAATCTTTTCTATGATAAAATAATTATTCTCCTAGAATAGGCAACTTTAATGCTAGGAAAATATTTAAATCTCACAAGATTATTCATATGAAATTTTAACTAAAGGTACATTTTGAGTTGAATTATTTATAATATATCTCTAAAAATTAAAAAATTATTCACATACATAATAAACAAAATCATTGTGTAATTAGAATTTCTCCAAAAAAATAAAATAAAAATCAATAATATATATGTGTAAATCAAATAATATAACTATTATGAAAATCTCATAAACTAAGTTCTCGATAATTATTTTAGGTCATACAATGTCTTTCACATTTTACAAATTATGCCTAACTGTGATGCTCAAAACCAAAATAGCTATTCTCTATATATATACACCTCCCCTCGTGATTATAACAAAGAAAAATATTTTTGTCTAATTGACATATCTCCCATCTATATGATACTGCCTATAAAATAAGAACTCATAAGAAGGTAATCTTAGTTTAATGAACTTTATTATAATAAATCTCAACCCACCTAAAGTACTAATTACAAAAAAGATAATCTAAGTTGTATGCCCCACCTGATATAACTCATAAGGTCATTGAAAAAAATATATCATGATAGTTCATATTAAATATTAGAATGAACTTTATTTTAATAAATCTCTTTTTAAGATAATTTATCTTCTCATTTAGATTTATCTTCATAACAAACATCCATCTACAACTAACAAAAAACCTTACAAAAAGTTGAAATAATAATTATTAAATCTCATTGAAGTGGAGAGGGGGAGCATCTATCTTCTCCAATATGATATTACATGTGAAATAATGTCTCATAAGAAAACCTAAGTATCCTAATATCATCAAGAAAAATAAATAATAAAGTAAAAAAGAAAAAAAATATATATGAATATGATAATACATATGAAATTAAATATTAAATATAACTCATAAATTTCTTCCAAATAATAATCAACATGTCAACATCAAAATTAAAGGAGCTAACTGCAAGAACATCCGTTTCTCGAAAAACTCTCCTCTTATCTAAACATATTGTATATGATCCCTTATAAATTATAAGTCTCGAGTGATCAAATCTCTAAATCTCTAACTCAACCTTAGTCTAAATTATTATAGACTCGTGAACTATTGTATCATTTGAATTCCTACACTACAAAAAAATAATACGATAAAAATAAAAAATTAGGGATGAAATTGAAACAAATTATAAATAAGAAAAAATATTTTCCTACAGAAATTAGAAATGAAAAAAATAACCAATTGTTTTTAAAAGGCAAAAATTATTTCACAATATATAAAAATAAAATTAGAAAAAAAAGTAGAGACAAAAATGAAAATGATTTAACCTTCCATAACTAATATCACATGGGATCATTGGCGAATTACCTTGCATGGTATTTAGCGAATGAAATTCCATTTTTACATGTAATTGTTATTTAAAATGATAATTTCTCTAAAAATTATGATGGAATGAATTTCGTTTCAATTAGTTTAGAAACAAATTATGGATCCACTTAAAAATTTAGCGATGAAAATCCTTTTCGTCACTCATTTTGAAACAAAAAGTGAGTCCGTGATTGTTAGACTTTAATAATTTCTATAATAAAATTTAATTCCATTGCTGTTTGAGAAATGAAAACTCATCCAATTATTATTTGACTTCAATTATTTTTTCGAACTCTTCGTCCATCCAAAGCAAATTTTAGGGTTTAGGCTAAAATATCACTATTCTATTATTGCTCATCAACCTAATTGACTTTGCTTTCCTATGTGCATGTGTTCGTTGCCCTTATCACCTATCAAAATGCAATTTAAATTTTTTTATTTTTCTCATATATTCATATTAATTGATGGTTTTTTACTCAATACATAAATCATTGAGGTTTGAGATATGCTAAAAACATAAATAGTGCAAGGAGACAATCTTAAAATGATGATATTTACTTGCTCTGACTCATTATAATTATAATTCAAAAGTCCTTACATTAGGTAACTAGTAATATTTCTTCCAAAGTTTTTTTTATAACTCATTTTTTGTTGCAATTTCCCTTGACTTCTATAAGATAAATTCTCTTATTTACATAATCTTTATTCTTTGAGTTACATTAATTACATCAACATCTAAGTAAGTTGCATTAGATTTTCTCAAAAAATCAAAAAAAAAAAATTAAAAATGAGAATACAAGATATATTATCCTATTTTCTTAATTTTCAATTAATGTAGCTTAGAATAATATTTTTTCCTATCATAATCCAAGCATACTATGAAAATTATCAAGGAGTTTAAAATGAATTCATATAAATACAAATTAATATGCATGTTTATTAATATTAGCTTAAGCAAATATATTTCTAGTAAATACAAATCGATATGCATATCTATGGCTAAATATATCTTCTAATTATTTTAAGTTTTTATAATCATGTGTACATATATTACACACTATGTATCATTCTTCAAATATAGTATCATGTTGCATTTATGTAATTTTTACTTTTATGCTATGTTGATTTTTTTTTTGTTTTTAGCCAAAAACAATTGTTTAACTCGTTTGAAATGTATTATTATGTTTTGCATGTATATGATATTTGCTTAATTTTTGCGATTTCATTTTTTATAGATAAATATAAAATATTTAATTTTTTGTATATAAGAACAATACAACTGAAGACTATTGATAAATATCTAAGAAATAAATACAACCCATATTATCTCATTTAATGCAAATTTACCTATTATTAAGGTGATTGTAATAATTTAATAATATTTATGTAATATCATAAATATGTTACTATAATTTTATTACAAATAAGTTATTATCTACATTATTATTATTATTATTCATTATACGTTGATATTATATGTTGCATGAACTAAAATATTATGCAAACTAATTGTCAATAGATGAATGTTAAACTAAGAGATATATTTTTGACTGATAAATTTGTAAAGGGAATTGATAAGTTTTTTGACTTTGCTAAAAATTACCCTTAATTAATAGATGGAACAAAAATAAAATACTCATATAATGATCATAAATATCAGAATTAGAATTTCTAATATGTAGACACAATATGATTTCATCTAGGAAAAAATTAATTTGTTGCAGACTATTATATTTAGTATAAATATAGAAAAATAATTGTCATAAACAACATAATATTATATATAAAAAAATAGTGATTCAAATATTATAATGAAATATGTCAATCCCAATGAAACACACGAAGCCATGTTAAAAAATATTATTGATCATTCATTCAATCCGAATGTCACTGACGATATCCCTAATTCATCATTAAAAGAATTTTAAGAAATACTCAAAGCATCAAAAGAAGAGGTTTGATTAGATAATCCGTATGGTCAATAGTCATTGAAAGATATTTGTAGGTAGACTGACTTTTGAATTTAAAATCAAAATATTATTTTTTAGATAAATTATTATAAGTTTTTACATAAATTATTATCAAAAAATAGTATCATGATAAATAATTGTTACAGTATAAAGAAGTTAATAAAAGATTTGAGTATAACTATAAAAAAATATTTTGCTTTATTAATGGCTATATAATATATTGGGATGAAGACGATAAAATAATTACTTATAATTTCTATATTTATCCTTAGTACAAAAAATATATTGCATTTAAAACGTAGAAAATATATATTTCTCATAAGATATATTACTTTTCATTGATTCCTCATCTGCAAAAATTATTTATATCAAAAACCACTACTAATGACATGAATTAACATAAAACGCATACTATGAAAGAAGGAGTGATGCAGTATTGCTAAGATCCTCTATCTCAAAAATATTTTAATAATATTCAACAATCTTTCATAGATAAAATTAAAAATATTAGATTAAAACTGTACACAGATGAATTCAACCATTTAGACAAACAAGACAATAATACTCTTTATGACCAATAATAATTATACCATATAATTTACTATCATTAATGTGCATGAAAGATGAGAATATATTTTTACATGTAAATTATGCCTGAACCAAAAACCTCAAAATAAAAATTAGATATTTTTCAACAACCCTTAATTATGAAACTAAAAAATTTATGAAAGCATAATATGAAAACATGTGATATATCAAGAAAACAAAACTTTCAAATGTAATTAACACTTATGTGGACTATAAGTAATTTTTTAGTATATTTAATATTGTCATGATGGAATATTGCAAAAAAATTAGATTGTCCTTACTGCATGGATTCTAATACATTTTCTCTAAACAAAGAAGAAAAGACTATTTAGTTTGATAAACATCATAAATTCTTATATATAAAATATTTATTTTAGAAAAATATTAAGATATTTAAGAAAGACTAGATAATTATAAAAGGTGTACCACATTTAAGGTCAGGTATCAAAATATTAGAGATGATTAAAAGATACAGCTTCAAACATATATCATATATTAATGCAGATCATTAATACATAAATTTCAAAAAATTATCAGTGTGGTTAAAAAAATAAAATATCTTTTGTGATTTACCAAATTAAAAAACTAACCTAAGTTGATACAACTTAGATATGATACATATTGAGAAATTTTTTTAATAATATTTTTAATATTATCATGAATTTGAAAGAAAATACAAAAAAATAACATCAAATCAAGAGAGAATTTAAAAGAGTTTATTCACATCAATAATTACATAAGAATAAATCAACAAAAAAAATTCATAAGACTTATTATAGTCTTGACAAAGATACAAATGAAACTTTGTACAAATGTCTAATAGAACTCAAATTTCTTGATGAATATGCATCTTACATGAGAAGTGTTGATATGAACAAATATGTGTTATTTATGAAGAAAAATCATAACAGTCATATGTTTAAGCACAAACTAATAACCAAAATATTCCATGAATTACTTCCAAAAAATATTTGGAAGGTATTAACTAAAATAAATATTTTTTTAAGAATCTTATTTGTGATATCATAATAGAATAAAACATGAAACAATTATAAAAAGATATACTCATAATTATATGCATATTTGAATGTATTTTTCCTCTTTACTTCATCGATTTTATATAATATCTTTAGATCCACTTGCCTTACGAATCCATGATATCAAACCCTGTGCAATACATATAAATATATCAATTTGAGAGATTATATAATTTGCATTTGTTCATCTAAAAATATAAATGTATCTAACGAATAAATTTTATTCTAATGAAGATATTATTTAGATATCTTAGAAAATTAAAAAATAATGTTTAAAATAAAAACAAAGTTGAAAAATCACCAAATAATGATAATGGTATGAGGGATGAATTAGAAGAAGATGATATAATTTTCATTTTCATCCATACAGATCGATCGTATGGTAGAGATAAATCAAAATATTTTTTGGATGCCTAAGAATATCATACTGCACACACATATATTTTGTTAAACTATAAGAAAATTATATCTTATATTGAGCAAGATTTAAATTATTTTTACATTGTAATTTTTTGTCATAGTATGTGATATACCCTTTTTATTATTCAAAATAACTTTAATATTATTTTTATAGAATTTAAACTAAGAAATTAAGACGAAAAGAATTACATATTAATGATGCTTCCAATGATATAAAACTTGACAAAAAATTTGAGATTTTGGTTTAAAAAATATATCGGTAAAGAACTAATCATTTTTGCTTGTTAAAAATATATTGCAACATTGTATAAGTATTATTTTATTTTATTTTTTATATAAACTTTAAATTATCAAATATATGTAATAGATAAATAAATGATATTACATATTAATCATTATGAAATTTATGGATGTATTTCATATATTATATAAATGAATACAAATTTCATACTCTAAAATATGATTCTAATAGAACTATAATAAACAATAGTGTATGCATTAAGGAGTTTAACTCTACTACATTTAATATTAACTTTCATGGTTGATTAAATAAAATTTTATACTTAGGGTATCCTATTTTACCATTTAAAAAAATAATTCTATTTAGGTGTGAATAATTTGATCATATTCCAAAATTAGATACTAGAATTCATCATCAATATAACCTTATAGATGTGTACTATAAAAAATATTATAATAAGTATGAGTCATTTATTCATGCGGTGCAAAATAAATATATTACACTGCTTATCTAACCATAAGAAAAAATGCTTGTGACTGGTGAGCTATTTGTAAAATAAAACATAGATCAATAGTAAAAATTTTTTAAATAAATGTTTTTGAGACAATATCATGTGTATCTGTATTCTAAGAGAATAATGTGAAATTTCATCCAATTAATCCTATGATAGATGATGAGCTTAAAATATTGTCTGATAAAGATAATCTATTTAAACATTGATGATGCACATGTTGAAAAAGATAATAAGAAAAAATTAATTACACAAACATACGAGGATAAATATATGGAGATGATTTGTTAAAATTTTTTGATGCTAATAATATATTTATTGATTTCGATGTTAAGTTGTATTGCTTATTTTGTAGCAATTACAATTTGGGCATTTAATAAAAAAAATTACAATTATAAATATTTTTATGATTCTCATTATGTTTTATTAGAATGACATATTAGTTATATATTTTTATTATCTTTGTATTTTTTAATATTTATGAAACTTGAATTAGGTATGAAAAGTGATAATTCAAGTGGCAAAGAATCTCAAACTGTGGGACGGGATAGAAGAAGTCAACTAACAATTCATGGAGGAGAAATTCAATATTTATTCAATGATGTCATACTACAAATATCTCTCCACATTCTACTACACATATAAAAGATATGTTGACATCACCTCATCATGAGACACAATGTATTATTTATTTCTTAATAATAGAAATAAATAATATTACATACTATGATATTACTGATCCTTTATTATCATTAAGAATTAAAATAATATTTACATTATAAAATTTTGGATAAATCATAAAAATATCAAAATATTAACTTAATAATAGAAACATAAGTGTATTTCATTTATATGTGTGTGTGTGTGTGTGCTAATATTAATTTACTTACATATTTATTTCTTCTGCTTCTCATAGAATCAGAAAGATATTTAAATAAAAACTAGTTATGAAAAATATAAAAAAGCAAAGTATCCCCAAATATAAAAGAATATTATTAAAAAATATTTGAAGTACAATTTTATTATATTTACCAATATGTGGAATTATTTTTTAATGAAATATTATGAAAAAAAAAATGTATCACAATGTATTATTTTTTTTTGTTTTTTGCAAAAAAAATATAAATAAAATAATGATTTATTAATCTTTATGAAGGATACATAGAAAGATGTGACTAGTATCAGATATAATGACAAACTTAGAAAATACAAAAAAAATATGATAAAGATGCAAAGCCAAAATATTTCCCTTCATATTTGGATAAAATAGTGGGAATACTAGAATAGTAACTAGCTCAATGCCTAATCCAAGATGGTGTCACAAATCATCGATCAAACAAAGCATGTAAATAATCACGACCTTCCAAGCATATTGGAGGTTCAAAGACGACCTATCAATATTCAATATATTTAATAAAATTATCTTTGCTAATTTGTTATGATTTTAACTTTATGAATACAAATGATACAATATTTATGATAATGTATCATATACATCAATAATAAATTTTATTTATTTTCAAAAAGCTGAGTTAGAATATCCACTTATACCATTTGAGGTATTAAAGCAAATACAAAAAAAAAATCATTCATAGACAAGCAATCAAATGATATGAGTTTCTTAATTTATATTTTTAGTATCTTATGTAAATTGCAATAGATGAAACAATAAATTATAAAAAAAATATAATTTTTAACATTCACAAGAATTAACTCAAATATTTTTTTTACTAGTACTGATGAACTATTATATATATACTCCTTAGATATAACTATTCACTTTATTTTTATATTAATTTTTAGTAAGATGTTGACAATTTGATATACTGGTATAAATTTTATTTAAATATAATACTAATGAGTTATGTGTATTATAACAATTATAGAAAACTATGTTGAATATGATTGTCATTACTTCACAATTGACAGATTCTTCTACAAAAACTCTAGAGATTGATATTGTGCATATATACCTTCAGGCTAATGAAGTGAAACCAACAAGATGACGAGTATATGATATTGGTACACATACATCTATATTTTATCTATATTTTATTTGGAACTCTCTATTATCATCTTCCAATTATAATAATTTGTTTGATGAACAAATACAAAAGAAAATACAAAAAATCCAGAATACTTAACAAGAAAAAAGAAGAAACTATAATAAAAGAATAAATAGATTTAAAAACAAATATAGAAAGAAAAAAATAATAAAAAAAATTAAAAGAGTTGAGAAAATACAAATTAGCAAAGGCTATCTCTTTTTTATGATATTAAAGAAAATCCATTAAGATCTTCAGAAGAGAATACTCATCTCAACAATGACTCATAGCTGTTTGTTATGATATTTTATTACATTTTTGCCATAAAATTTGTTGTGCTAAATTTTTTTATTAATGTTACTATTTTTTTATTGTAATAAATGTATACTAGAATTGATGTACTATGATATTTATTATTTGATATTATATAAATGTTATTAAATGAATAACGTATTAACATGCAAGTACAAACTGAATTATAGGATATATGATTTTTGTATATATTTATATATATTATATAACATACAAAAACTACAACAAATGAAAAATGTTCCTATTATAGAAAATAGAAATTGAATATGATATTTCAATTCCATTTTTAATTTAGAAATAGAATTTGAGTTTCTATTTTATTCCATCATTATTTCAGTATCGGAATAGAAATAAAAAATGAGATTACATTTTCATCGCTATAGTTAGAAATGATAAATTTCATTGCACATATTAGAAATGACAAATTTTCAGCACACATATTAGAAACGCCTAGCCATTTTCTGTTTCTAATATTTTAAAAGGAATCTTATATAAACTAAAAGATTCTATTTCTATTTAGGTCGCTGATTGCAATTTGCAAAGAAATGAGAAACGGATTTGGGCGTTTCTAATCTACTTCTTTCAACTAGTGTTATTATTCTAACTCACTAAAAAAACACATACTCAAAAAATAATAATATTTACACTCATTAATATGATATCAGACTTTAGTAAAGAATACTTACACTTGTTTAGTACTCAATATATCAACTATTTTGAGTTATTTCATAGTATTATCATGGTGTGTTTGTTTTGAATTTGAGTAAAATAGAATAATTTTTCTTTATTATAATTTTTATTAAATTAAATAAATAATAATGAAATTTAATATAATTTGAATAGAACTGAACTTTGTAAAAAACTAAATTAAATGAAAGAAAAACAATAAAAAATTACATCATTTTGAATATCACAACTTATTTACCCTAGCACAAATTTGTTAAGTAATCATGAGAGTCTTTCTTAAAAACAATTCTACAAAACAAATCATTACAATTTTTATATGCTGTAACTCTATCACTTAGTTATTAATTTTTTACTATGTATTATTTTATTAATGCCCACGACATTATATTAGAGTAGCGACACATTACTACTAAAATATAATTTCGATGAATTTTATTTTTACATCACAATAATCAAGTATCACAATGATAAAAAAGTCATAACATTTTTCAGCATCACAACATATTCATTACAAAGATATAATCATATAATGCCAAATAATTTTTAGACATGACAAACTCTTTCTACCACAAATTTTTACTCTAGTAAGGAAGGTCCTCAATCACAATATTCTTGTCGTTGCAATTTTGTGTTCCATAAAAAAAATATATCAATCATAACATTCTTGCTGTTGTAACTGTTTATTCTAGAGAATAATTACTATCGAAAAAAAATTCATTAGTCATGACATTCTTACCACTATGATTTTGAGTTCTAAAGAATAATTATCCCAGTCATGATATTTCTTTGCCGTTGTAACTATTACATTCCAAAGGAGATACAAAACAATGACAAAATCACAATCTCAACTTAAAATCATAACTTCTAGCTAGAAAAATCATACAAAGACTCAATGAAACCTTGATGATATAAAAGAATAAAAGATTTTATAAGAAAAAAAAAGTAAAACTTCAAGACCAAGTGAATGCAAAACCCTAAGAGAAGCAAATTCTAGTCGCTAGTTAGGGTCAAATTCAAGATGAACACGAGAAATAATTTATTAAAAATAAGATTTTAAACCTAGATCACTAAGATGGTTATCATTAGGAATCCTTTATTAAACAAAATGAATAACAAAATATCTCGTATGAATTCTTCTCTAATATCATGGTAAATAAAAATCTAAGATTAATTTATTATGTATGTATATAATAATTATGAATACATAACATTTAGTTATAATAATGTCATAATTTGATTGTTGATAAATATAGATATTTTTTAAAATAAAAATTTAAAATTTTACCCTAACATAAATTTATAAGTGTTAGCTATAATAGATAATAACAACTAAATCACAAGACACTCGCATGATTCAATCCAAAAGAAATAATAAATCTTTTATTTTTATTTCATGAAATAAATATATACATGAACACTCTAAATTTATACAAATTTAATTGTTACAAAACATGATACTCAAAAAACCAAAAGCAAAAATAAATTTATTATTCCGTTGTATATATAAAAAAATAATCATCAAATAATATAAAGATTATATAGAACATTTAACTTAGAGATTTTACTATAATATGAGAGTTGGGTATCCGCTATAACATATAATAACAAATAAGTCATGAGACACATGTAAGTTGAGATATTTCAAAAATAATATCAACTCTATAAATTATTTTCTCTTGTATAATTTCATAGATAAAATTCATAGAAAAATATATTTTAATTAATGTGGGAATGACATTTACAAAGCCAATAGAGTAAACATAATTATTATCATATTATTTCTCATCTTTTATAACTTTAGAAATCAAAAGAATAAGAATATAAATTCAAAACAATCATCAAGGATAATTAATATATTACTTGAAAAAATAAATATGTAAATAACTCATAAATAAAATACATATGATTTTAATAATTAAATATTAAAAGCATAACTATGAAGAAATCATCCTTCATAGTAATAGTCCAAAAATAATAACCACCTTAGATCCAAAAAAAAACAAAAAAAAAATTTATATCAATCTACCATTCATTTAATAATTAAGTATAATATTATTCATATACTATAAAAAAATCTCCTCATACATAAAAAAAATCTTCTCATACATAAAAAAAAAACTAACACTATAATTTAATTATCTTTTCAAAACTTATGTCTATCTATTTAACTCCTACAATAATTAATTCATTATTAATTGATCAAACTGCTCATAATTCCTATTCACATATCAAGTAATAATTGATAACTAAACTTATGTTTTCTTTATTACTTATGTACCTCATATACTTAATCTCCATTAGACAAAATCAATCGCTCAACAAAAAAAATTTATACAAACAATAAATTTTAACTTTATAACATAGTCATAATAATACTTTTTTGAGTATTGAAGTAATTAAGAAAAAAATATCTCAAATATTTAAGAATTATTCTATCCTGTCATTAAGAAAAATTATAAATAACATAAATACTCCCAAAAACTCTAAAAAACATGTTAAATAATTTTTTTATTATGCATGATCTAAAAGAACACGATGTGAGAAAAAACAAAAAAAGACATCAAATCACTAAGATTGTTTGTGATTAATACTATATTTCTTTAATAACACTTTGAAACACTTATTTGATCTAAAAACTAAAGGAAACCCAGTGGCACAACTCAACTAGTTAGGCATTTGGATTGCTCCCCAATGATCACCAAAGTCACGAGGCTTTACACGGTAAACTTTAGAGCCACATGGGACTAATCAATAAGATACACACAATCATAAAAAAATACTTCCAAAAACATATCAAAGAGTTTGAGATATGCCAGCTCAAGGTAAGACTAATCAATAAAATACTAATATTTGAGTTATATTGACCAAATGTATGTCTTTTAATTTTACAATTTTATTTTATATAAATATGTCAGCACATAAAATCTAATATATAATCTCATGATCAGTTCAATAAATATAAAAATTATTTGATATATACTCTAAGATATTATTACTTTTTTAATATTATTGTTAAATTAATTTTTTTATTATTTTATGAAATATTAAAAAATATATATATAATCTAAGATAAAAAAATAACCATGTAAATTGTGAACAACCATTAATAAAAATATCAAATTATATAAATATTTTTAGGATATCATCTCTACTAAATCCTAATATTTATATATATATCAAATTGAATGAATTCTTACTCACAACAATTTAATAAGTACAGTAGAAAATACTAATATAATTTCTTAACTGATATATCTTATACTCTAATAAAGAAATACCTCTAATAATAATATAATATTTATAATTTAGCCAATAACAATTGATCAAGTTGAGAACATACAAATAAATAATTAAATAAACTCAAATATTTAGTAGGATATCTTATCACAAAAAAAATACACAATATAATCTATTCAATCCCAAAAAAGTCAATTTCATATATTTTTTTGATATTACAAATAAATATCAATAATTGAGTTATCTAAAAATACAACACAAAAAATAAAATAACAAAATAATTAGGAATAAAAAAAATTATAAAAAAGCATAAAAATCAACTAAAAATTATCATACCTAATAACTTTCATAAATTTGTCATGAGCTACCATGATACATAATATACATTATAAAAAGATAATAAAAAAATAATGATTACTAATAATATGATCAATAACTCTTATGTCGATAATTTATAAGTTTAAAATAATAAATATCAAAATTAGTGACACCTTAAAAATAATAAGTATATGTAACTATTTTATAAAAAAATTTGTACACTTCTAAGTATGATAGTGAATAATTATATCTCAATACAAATTATTAAATAACTCTAATAGTCAAAGTGTCTCTCTCAAGATTATATAATATTATGATTTTTCTCTAAAAATAACTATCAACACATTTTTTTGATATGTTTTTTCTTCTTACACTATGTTCACAGTAGGAAGAAATTATTGTCTTCATATCAACATAATTTCAATGCTTTCTCAAGTGACAATAATAATTAATTAATTTTGTATACATGATTTTAGTACTGACAATGAGTTGGTGTTACTCACATACATTGCACTCGAATTCTACCTTTTTTTATTGAGTGCCTATTGTGTGTTATTGTTGTGCCTACCATGCAATATGCACAATATATTTTTGATCCAAAAATTGATTAGAATTAGCATGTTTAAGGTTTGATGCACCTAAGATTTTATGGACATAATTGGATAGAATTGAGAAAATTTTCTGCATACTCACACCCTTACACACTATAACTTATTATGATATAAATACTTTCATTCTAACACCATATAAAAAATTAAGTTATTAAACAACAAAAAGCTTCAATAGAAAAAACTCAAGTAACAATAGCATTTAAGAGATGATCTTATATAATGAGCCAATAAATTATAACAGTTTACATATTATGTTCTTTTATCCATGATATAAAAAAACACAAAAATAAACTAAAACAAATTGGGAACTAAACAAGAACCACAACACCTTATTACATGTATTTATATTTTAGCCATAGATTGCATTTTTATTTTATTATTTATTTAATCATAATAGAGTGCCTAAAATATAAATCCATTATGCAAGTATCCACCAACTAGCAAACAAGCACATAATAATAGTAAATAAATTATGTGTGACAAGCAATTCAAGTCACCCAATCACTTAGGAATTCTTTATATTTTAGAACCATGAGCGACCAAGTAAGTCTGAGTAAGATAAATATATCTAGAATGAGAGGATTGTGATTTGAACTTAAAACATTTCTATCATGAGAGGCCATTTCCTCTCTAACTAAAATCACTTAGGAATTCTTGTCATTACTTCAAATATAAAATGTAAATCTTAATTCTATTGTACATAACAGTAACTACTTGAATATTACGCCTTGTTTGGCTAGTAGAGACAAGTGAGTTGATAGTAGAACTTTCACTCTCCAAAAAGATTACTAGCATGCTCTAAATAACTGGTATTGTTCCTCAGTTTCTAACAACTTACTTCCAATAAAATCCATCAGATATTGTCCGGGAAGTTATTCCCCTTATAGTTTAAAGAATAATTCAACTCATTGATCTAGTTAATGAAATTTCTGTTGATTTCGTTTATAATCATATATTTTCATACAACTCTCCCAGAAACGATTAGATGAACACAATACATCAAAATATGAAAACAGCTTTTTTGAGAATTGACTGCATAAGGGGAAAACTTCCCACTCTATAGTCTATTCTTAAATTTTCTTGGAAATAACTTCGCAAATGAGCCTCAACAGTCAATCCTCAACGACCAGAAACTCATCTTAGTTTTCAATATTAAACCACAGATGCACAAACAAGAATTCCCAGTCATACCAGAATCCATATCAAGCGGAATGAATGGCTTTAACACTTCAATCCCTTTTTCATGTACATTCAAATTCGTCGATGAATCCAAACACGATAGAAGAAGGTGATCGACTGGGAGAAGCAGCGCTAGTTTGGCTTCAATGTGATCATCTAGAGCTCGAAAACTCACAATGGAGGATTCCGGATCGATGAGAACAGCAGGCATCGGAATCCTTACGGAGAATTTCTCTACTTCGATCCAGCTCACCAGGAGGTGAGACTGAGGGAGGTTTAGTTGGATTTCGAGGCCGATACATTGAATTGAAGGATGCACACCAGAATTGAAGAGGAAAAGTTTCAGAACGGACATGTGAGAGTTGGCCTCCCATGTAAACCGCCATTGCCTTGCATTACCTAATGACATTGTCTTCGTTGACAAAATGGTGAATGACAAGCATATCTTATGTTCATACCCCAAAAAGTTGTTTTTTAATTTAGTAATAATGTTTTTCTGCAAAATTCATCAAACTAAAAATATAATCCCATATACTCCCACTCACATCAGCTACTAAAATACTCAATGTACCAAATGATGTCTTTGTCCTAGTGGCTAAGGCTGAGGTACTCCAGGGGAGGGGAAGAGGACACGGGTTCAAATCCTACACTCTGCGTATGTGGAACTGTCCCTCCCAAAAAACTCTCAAGGGGCTGAGCAAATTGAGGGTTTCTAGGGTATGGGGCCGCGCAAGTGGTGGGATCAGTCAATATAAAAAACTTACCCAAAACCTTAGTTTTACTAAAATACTCAATGTATCATCTTAAAAAAAAAAAGAGTATGATAATAATAGTATATGAGCATGATCCAAAAAAACCTACATCAAGTCCAACAAATCACATAGGTAACAAAGATCAAAAATAGAGATGCATGAATAGTGTTCTTATGCTATTTGACCCAACTCAAAAAAATAATTTACCTTATATTAAAGTGTCCAAATGGGTAGGTGATCCATGACATGACACAATATGACTTGTAAAAAATGGCATGTTACACGGCACAATATGATTCGAATCATGTTATGAATGGTGTCGGGCTAGCTCATAGCATGACTGGGGTCATGCCAAGCAAGGGTTTTTGGTCACCATGGTGCAAAACATGCAGCACGACATGACAAGGTATGTCGATATGTGTAAATCAATTTTGGCCCGACTAGACTTGAACAAGGCTAGCTTGGAATGAACCAAGCTTACATAGATGTGACCCAGGCTAGCCTAGGTTTGAGTCATATTTGATGCATGGTCATGATGGGATTGGCACGACCCAACCATGTTCGACATGATTTGGCATGACTCAAGTAGCTGGCGGGCCATCAAGTCATGTAAGGCAGCCATTTTTTGAAACCACATTAGCATGACGTGACCCATGCTATAAACTATGTCATGTCAATATTGCAACTTTGCTATGATACCCAATTTTTAGGATTAGTAGAGTTTCAAAATCTCATTGAGAGATAAACTCTTTTCGAATTAACCTTTCAAGTATATAGATCATATAAGTAATAAAGTAAACTTTTATCAAGATATCGATCTTACTTGAATTGCGTAAGTTGTTCGATCAAATAGCTAACAGTCAACTACTATTCTAATTGAAATGATAAGACTAACTTTTTGGTAAAATTCTTAAATTATATGACTGATCTATTCTATTATGCATGATTACTTATTTAAATAGTTTGAATATTAATTTACTTGGTTACAAAGTGAATGTATGATTATTGTGGAGATGTTCTAGTATCATATTGACATAAAATGTGATTATCAACTATTTGACTCTTTGTTCGTTGTTCAAATTACCGAATATTCTAATATATTTTGGTGGTTTATGATGATGTGTAGATTCGAAAAGAATAATAATTTGGATTGATTTAATGAGTTTAGAGTTTTGAGGAGTATGATGAGTAGTCATGAAATTGATAAGTTTTTAGATGTGTTTCGCTGATGGGGCAGATATGGAGTATTGCATAGTTTCAATATATATTTTTAGCCAAAACTTTATCTAACTAATCATAACAATCTTTGTATAGCATGATCCTACCAACTCATTAGCACAATTCTTTCATTGTGCAATATATTCATTGTGGCTACGATATTATCATGAAGTCACAATCATACTAATCTCATAAAATTTAAATGACTACAATTAGAGGTGTCAACCGTGCCGGGCCGGCCCGGCCCTGCACGAGGCACGACATGGTTCGGCCGTGCCTGGGCCGGCCCGTCACGTTTTTAAACCGTGCTCGGGCATGTGCCGTGCCCGGGTTAGGAACAGCTCGTGCCGTGCCATGGCACGGCACGCCGGCACGGGTTTTTTCCGTGCCGGTTCACGCAGGCAAGCGTGGGGCGTGGGCGTGAGTCGTGAGCGTGAGCCGTGAGCATGAGTGCGTGACCCGTCACCCGTCCCCTGGCCCCCCCGGTAAAAAGACCGCGGGTCGGGTCTGATTGGACCCGACCCGCGGTCCCGACTGCCGAGCCCCGACGGGCTTAGACCCGACCAATCCCAACGGCCAAAAAAAAAAATTCAAACATTACAGATTTTCAGCCGTTGGATTCGCCTCCAACGGCTAGGGGGCAGAATCCAACGGTCCTCGTGATTCCGCCCCTTAAAAATATATTAAAAATTCAAAAAAATAATAAAAAAATTTCTTTTTTTATAAAAAATTAATTTCTTTAGCCTATAAATTCTACGCCCCTCCCTATAACATTTATGTTTTTCAAAAACATCTCTCCTCTCAAAACTTTCTCTCTCTCACATAAACCGTGCATCTCTCTCTTGGGCCTCAGGATTTTGATTTCGGCTTGGATTTTCGTGAAACTCTACTTGAGTCTTGAACATCAGAGCTTCCTGCCATGCACCTTGCACGTGACTAACCTCATTGCTTTTACCGGGTAATTTATTTTACGTTTTTATTTACTTTCTCTCTCTAAAGCTTCTCTCTCTAGAAAAACATAGGAAAAAAAACATAAAAAATGACAAATATACCTGACACGTATTTAAATTTGGAAAATAAAAATGTTAGTGTTACACAGACGTCTGCGGCTGCTGAAACTTTGGTTTCTCCAGTCGTCTCAACCCAAAGTTCTAAAAAACAAAAAACTAGGAGGACTTCTATAGTTTGGACTCATTTTAAAATCATAACACAAGTAAATGTTAGGGGTGAGGAACTTGAAATGGCACGGTGCAAATATTGTATGAGACTTTTAACATGTAAGAGTTCATGTGGGACTGGGCACCTTAAGAGGCATACCGAATTATGCACCAAAAAACATGGACCCTTAGATCCTATGCAAACCCAACTTGGCACTATATTTTTTGAGACTGGATCGAGTTCAGTCTCAAAGTTTACTCCCTTCGTATACTCCAGCGAGTTGGGTAGGGACGGCATGGCCAGGCTCATCACATTGATGGGTCTTCCGATCAGATTTTCGGAAGATCTGAGGGTAGTGCGCATCATGCAGACTTATTTTCAGTCATCCTATCATAGGATTCCTAGATCCACATCTAGGAGTGACATACTAAAGATATATAAGTTAGAAAAACAAAAAATAATTAAGGAATTTATGGCATATAGTGGAGTGGTGTCCGTGACGTCCGATATATGGATATGTCACGATGATTCTTCTTATGCATGTCTCACGAGTCACTATGTAGATTCTAACTGGACAATCAATAAAAAAATATTAGGATTCACTGAGATTCTTTATCCTCATGATGGCCCGGCCATTTTTGAGTATATGATGAAAATATTTAGGGAATATAAAATTCAAAATAAAATTTTTAGTGTCACTTTCGATAATGCTTCTAATAATGGAGTAGCGATTAATATGTTTGTTAGAAATATTAGAGACGCACCATTAGGAGAGATCTTTCATGTCAGATGCATGTGTCATGTGATTAACCTGATAGTTCAAGTGGGTATGAAGGTGTGTTCCCCCGCGTTGGAAAATATACGCAATGCACTCAAGTATATTCGCATTCCTCGCAGACTACAAGAGTTTGGTAATCTCTGTTTATCTGCGAATCTTAAGAAGAAGAAATTCTAATCGGATGTGAGACATCGTTGGAATTACACGTACCTGATGTTGGAATCATGTGTTGGATACGAACACGTGATATCCGACTACGTCAATAGTAAGAGTGACGAACTTATTATTGACGACACTGACTGGGCTTCAGGAATTTCATTTATGAAATTTTTGAAGATATTTTATGACATGACGAACATGTGTTCGTCGGTTTATACGCCCACCACTTGCATTGCACTCTGGTGCATATGCAACATTAGTAGCATGTTTAGGAAGTATCGAGCTGACTCGACGCTTAGCCATATGGTTGCGGAGATGGAGACCAAGTACTTGAAGTACTGGTCCACCATTCTATCTCTTTATTGCCTCGCTGCATGCATGGACCCTAGGGCTAAGGTGGAAGGGGTTGAAAACACCCTGACTTTCATTTCCTCGTGCATGAACCTGGAAGAGCCACCTGAAGGGTTCATTTACGAGAAGTTGACAGACATGTTCACATACTATGATACTAGGTATGGTGGTGGTGGTGGTGAGATTGTGATTACGGACATTGATACCTTGTTCGGAGATGACGATTATTCCATTAACCTAGCGATGGGGAAAAGTAGGGGTGGACCATCACATAGGAGTGAGCTGTCTCGGTACTTAGATACCGATTACTGCTCAATCCTATCACATTCTGATAAGAATCTTGATTTATTACAGTGGTGGAAATCATATGAGTCCACCTATCCCGTGCTATCTAGGATAACACGAGATCTACTGACTCCTCCGGTGTCGAGCGTAGCATCGGAGTCTGCTTTTTCTGTTGCAGTGAACGTGATTTCGGATAGGAGATCGAGATTACGTCCATATATAGTTGAGGCCTTGGCATGTTTGAAGGATTGGGAGGAATCGAGGTTTAGCATCCATGATCGTGCTGAAGCTGTGACTGTGACAGACACTGCAGTCACATCCACATCCACTACGATGGCGGAGGAGCTGATTGCCGATGATGATGATCCATATGATACTGATCTTGATGTTGCGGCTGATGATTTTCATGATATGCCACTTGATGATTGATGCTGATCTGCTGTTTTTTTTCGATGTTTTTTTTATTCATTGTATTTATACGCTTTGTTTGTACGTTGTGTTGAAACTTATACTTGTTTTGTTCGGACCATCGGTTTCAAATGCATGATTGGTAATTTTTCATTTGTGTAGTTTAATTTTTTTTTTAATTTTAATTTTTCCTAACATAATGTATTAATTTATTTTTTTTATGATTTAAATTTTATTTTAAAAATTAATAACTTTAATTTATAATTAATAAATTATAAATATAAATAAAGCTATACTTAGTTGAATTTGATAAAAAAAATAATTTTCTAAAATTTGTTTTTTTTAAATTTTAATTTTTAACATTTTTTAAAAAAAAATATATTTAATAATTAATACTCTACACTACACAGTGTAGACAGTAGACTACAGTCACTACACTTAACTTAACATTAAGAAATATAATTTACAATACATAAATTTAAAAAAAAAACAATATTCTGATTTCAGAATTCAAAGAATCAGATTTCTGCCTCCCGTGACCCATCCCTTCCCGGTCCCGTGCCCGCCTGCCCGGCCCTGCCTCTCTCTCACCCTCAGCGGCTCAGCCAGTCAGCCTATGCTGGTTAGCCGGTATGCCCTGGCGGCTAGCCCCTGGCCTGTATGGCCAGGCCGGGCCCGCCTATATTCAAACCGTGCCGTGCCAGGCACAGCACGGTAGCATGATCGTGCTGGAAAAAAATGGGCTGTGCCGTGCCGGGCCGGCCCGTTTGATACCTCTAACTACAATATTAATTTTATATCATAGTAACTAAGTAAACTACTAGTGCTAAAGATCATGACCAAATCTAAGTATCAGATCTTTATTTTTAATATAACATAATAGTCTCAATTCAAAGACACAACCTATTTATCAAGCCACAACTTTTGAGCTATAAAAAGTTACAGGATCAAAATTATTCAGGTCAAAGCTATTGTAATTATTTAGCACAATGACTTTTGGGATATTAAATGTTACTAAGGATATTTCTTAAGTATGACCATCTCACAAGGTCATGCGACTCTTGTCGTCAAAGAAAGACAATGTAACAACTTTTCATATGGGTTAATTGCCAGTACCATGATATTTTTGCAATGCTGTGGCAACATGATATATGAGAAAAGTGAAGGCCCTTGCTAGAACCACCCATAGTTCCATGGACACCTGATACATATAAAGAGCAAATTTTGTGTCACAACCATTTTCCAGTATTATGGCTATATGATATAAAAGAAAGACATTTTTAGTATCATGTATATTTTCTAAAGTCTTGACTTTCTACTTAGAATAATACAAAATCACCTAAGTAGAAAAATGACAAAAATAGAGAAATTCATTAAAAAAAATCTATTTCTTCTTCTTGTCCCTCCATGGACAAGCAATGCTACATTGCAACTACCAAATTCTATGGGCAAATTTTGCAACTCCTATGGGTTCAACAAGCAAGCAAAGGGCATAAGAATTAATTCTATCCCTAGAGTTGGGGTGCGACTCTCAAACTCCTCTCTCTAGCATAGATTCACAAATTTTTACAAAAATATCATATGGTTTAGGAATTGTATAGATTGATTTATGTGATATGATAATGACCTTTTTTATTAATGAATATATTTGATTTATATCATGTTAACTGATATTAATGAATGAGTGACTAAATAGATTTTGAACTAGGATTTTAAATATTGGTGGGTTTGTATGAGATTGTAATGGTGGACGGTGAAAGATAAATAATGAGGCTCACTTATGCATACAATAGGAAAGAAATAACAACCCTTATGACTATGATATGCTAGATAAACTTATATGTTAAAACCTAAAATTTAGGTATATTAATTATTATGAGTATGATACCATACTCACAATGAGTATGGTACCTTGGAATGATAGAATTGTCATTCTATAATATGTTGAACTATATGATGATGTTCACAGTTGATGCGGCTGTTGGAAAGTCAATTATGAATAAATTATTAGAGGAGACAAAATTTATTTGAGTAGCTCACGAAAAAATAACTACCAAACTCTAATGGAGCACTCATTTGGGAGAAGATAAGTTGGAATATTGGAGTTAGGTTGATTTATCATAATTAAAGTGAATATGGAAGATCTTTTAAAAAATCTTGACACCTAAGAGATGAAGGACTTAGATCCTATTTATCAAATAGAAGAATCCAACTGAATATAAATAAAAGAGTATGTATTTTGGTCTAATAATTATGTATTAATGCATTATCAACCAACTATGAGAAATCATGAAAATTTTTCAAATGAAAGTTATGGGAGTAGGTGATAAAATATTAGGCAATCTTTTAGAGATGTTGGGAATACTATGATGAGATATAATAATCAAAGAAGCTCAAGTTTTAATTATCAGCTATCATGAAGAGAAGAGAAGGTGAACCCAGAAAAAGGTATTGCTAACTATCTTAGCAGAATTGAAGAAAAGAAATGATACCAAATACAATTGGATAAGTGTACTTGAAGTGAGAATTGATCAAACGAATTCGGTGATGAGGAATAAAAAAGAAGCTAGAACTTTCGTGTCTAATTTTAGTTGGTTGTGTGAAATCAAAAAATAGGGGTCGACTTTATAGACTCAACTCAAACAATTGGTATTATTAATAAAAAAAACATAAGTAAACTATTAAGTAATATGGAAGCAAATCCAAGGAATTTCTCTTCTATATTGCTTAGAAGTAGGAAAGAACTAAAAAGACAATTTAAACAAGGGAATTCTATAACTTTTGAGGGTGATAGCACCAGAACTTTCTCAAAAATCTATAAAGATATTTTGAACAAGAGCATTTTAAAACTTTTAGGAGTGATAGTATTGTGACTTTCCCAAAAATCATGACTTCAACTGAAAACTTCTAAGAATTCATAGCTCCTACTTAAAAGAATTAGAAGAATGAATAATATTAGGCTATGACATCTAACAAATCAATGACTCCAAAATAAATGCAAGCCCAAATTTTACTAGAAGATGCGAAAATGGAAAACAAAGAAACATATGAATTTTTGGGAGTAATAGCACCATGACTTTCCCAAAAGTCATGACTCAAGAGCTACAAAAGCATTTCGAACAAGACGATTCAGAAACTCCTGGGGGTGATAATGTCATGACTTTTCAAAAGTCATGACTTCAACTAAAAGTTTTCAAGAGGTCATGGCCCCAACTGAAGAGAATTAGAAAAAATGAATGATATAAGGCTACTGTTAGGTTATGGCTAAATTTAACATCAGAATTTCACAGTGGACTAGAAATCCACCAATGATCCAAGTGAATACAATTAAATGTTTGACAATAATGTTACCTCTTGTAGCACATAAAAACTTTTGATTCCAAATGGTTTGGTCGAATCTAGCACAGTCAATTGTATCCACATAAATGCATCTTTGTTGTTCATCCATGTTCTATCTCTCCCATTTTTAAAACCTTGAGAGTCACCTTTTTATTTTTTTCACACACCTATCTAAAAGGATGTGTTATTAACTAAAAGGAAAAAAATGTGTACTTTAAGTTTGAGCCCATTTTAAAGGTCAAACCATCTACTAATTGGACCAAACTCTTTAATCCAACTAGTTTAAGATTTAAAATGAATTTTAGACTTAAGAATAGGCCTAGTTTATTTTAGTTCAACTAAAATAAAATGAACTCTAAATATTTATACATTTTTACGTGTGTGACCCAATAGGTTTTCACAATGTTGGTAGTAACTTTAAAATCTCATTTTAAAGAAAGAAGTAATAAGCGGCATCTAGCAATACTTCATTGCTACACAAGTGACAAGAATATAATAGATTCGACTTAACCTATTTTTATGACTTATTTTATTGTATGGCTTAGTCTTTTTGTTCATGATATCTAGATTGATTTATGATACACGAATCGTATCATCCTCACGTAAATCTATATGTTTTTTGATCTTTGAGTAGATTGACTTAAACAAATAAGCTCAATATCTTATATTAACTTATTTGAGCAAGGTCATGCATTTTAGTAGTTCTACTAAATCAAGGGGCTAACTGATATTACTTCTTTTATATAGAAGGGACAAATTTCATCTACATTAATCACATTCCTCTACACAATTTATTGTATACATAGTAAACAACTTTATAACCAAGCTTATCACAGATGAGATTTATTAAATCTAAAGTATACAACTCCTTATATAGGGAACCGTAATGGCTTTAGGTCAAAGGATAATTCACAGTAATAGTCACTATGAAAATATGTATGACATTTATATAATAATCCATGCAACATTCTCATAGCGGGTCAGTTTAGTATATGTTCTCCACCATATACTCATGTGTTAATTTAATATCTCATATTAGTTAACCTATATGCTAGTCTTAATGCATTAATATTGCCCTTGAATATTAATACTTGACTAAAGATAATTTAGAGAAGTATTCCTTAGAATATATTACTTTAGGACATTATTATATTCACTTAATATTTGCACATAACTAAATAAATATAATAATCATAAAATGATGCCTTTTAAAAATAATATATGATACAAAATTTCCAAAAGAATCATCTAATGATTGATTTTTAGAGCATACTCTAACAATTACAATATTTAATACATCAATGATTAAAACCCCTGGGGGCAACTATTAGTCATAGCAATCATGCTATAAATTTCGAGTGAGAGTGCTTAGAGGTCGTGACAACTTTTGGGGCAACTATTAGTCATAGCAATAATGTGTGCATGAATTATTAAGTATGTTGGTGTGGTATATCATTTTGACTTACTTATTTGTGTGCTTATTATAATAAGCACTTATGAGTTTATTTTTGGCACTCCTTGTAGTGTAAGGTATTCAATTCTATTTTCTCTAATATAATTCTTAGTGAAGTTACTTCATAGAAGAATAGCATTGATTAGTACCTAATTGGTATTAGACTACTAGAAAATGTGTCGAAGGGCATAATTCTTAAAAAAAAATTTTATATAGGATGCTCCTTGTTTTAGTGGTCGATTTGATTATTTAGTAGTTGAGTCTTGGCTATATTTTGTAAAGAAAAAATAGAGAACATAGGGGTCCCAATAAACCTCAAAATTCTCATAGCAATTTCTATATTTATTCGGGGAGTAGACTTTTGGTGGGAAAGTATCACTAGGATTTAGGAGACATCCCATTTTTTCATGATCTATATTTGAAGACCTCTTTATTATCAAGTATTTCAATGAGGTTATAAAAAAAGAAAAGACCCAAGAGTTCATAAAGCTTATGCAAGATAATATGTGTGGTTAATTTTGAGCCATTTTGGTCCTTATATGGTTGATATAGAGAGCAAGCAAGCTTAATATTTTTGAGCATAGGTATGATGATCTTATAGAAAGTACTCTCTTGGTAGAACAAGAGATGGATGATACTTTGCATATCAATGAAAATAATAAAAAAAAGAAGTTCAAATAATGAAAAAATATAATTTTTTATTTAGTTCTTTATCAAAAGGAAAGTCATAGACTTCTCGCCCTACTCAAGCAGCATTAGAGCTAGGTTCTTCTATTGAGCCATGAGGCTGTATTATTTTTGGGTTAACTATATTTTGATCGAATAAATTATTTTAGTTTTGGCCAATAAACCACATAAAAAGAGATCATACTCAATGGTTCTAGCAAGTTAGACCATAGATAATTACTTTAATACTGATGGAAATTGCTTTAGCATAGTCAATAAAGTTTTATAGACTTGATGTGAGGAATTAAGCTTATTTCTATTCCTCCATATCAAATAGTATCGACTGAGTTGAAAAAAAAACTTTAAGACCTCTAAAGTTTGAGGTTGGGAGTTGAATTTTCCTGAAAGTTTTATATCATAAGGGTGTATATCATTTGGGCAAGAAGAGAAATACTTGTGTCATAATATGAGATTATGTTTGATATACTTAATGATACCAACTAGTTATTAGTTGGCACTACTACTAAAATATACTTATGTACATGAAATATTTTTTATCTTCTTATTATGTAAGTTGTTAGAAAAATATTCTAAAGATAATTTTTTTATATTTGTTGTATAACTTACTTTAATTAATAAGATAACTTATTTATTAATGCTATTTATTATTTTTTATGAATTGATATTGATCTTAAATCAATTAATGAAGTCTATGATATATTATATTGTATGAAGGAAATCATGATGTGATATTGAGAGTCCTATCATGTGTAGTTATGTTATATCTAAATTATCCATAATCATATGAACAATTAAATTGGATATTGTTGATTTTGAATTGAGTAGCACATATTATACTCATTGATTTGATCAAGAAGTTGATCTCATGAACTTTGATCATGGTGATGATTACGATAGACAAGTTGATGCTTACAAAGAATAATCAAGTATATTGAAGAGCTGCTATGATTGACTCATATGAATTATCTATTTAATATAGATGAAGTAATATCATAGTAATGATGCAATTATCCTTAGACTTGAAGGAATATCAATCATTTGTTTTGACTTTATTTCTTGTTGCTTCTCGAATGTCACTCATATGGTGATGATTAGGTAATGTTGGAAGTGTTTAAAAGTAGTTCAATTGTCAATAGAAAATTCACTACTCCTAATAGAGTGAGGGGTATACTTATAATCATCTGTTAGAATTATTACTTGAAAATCTATGGGTCAAAGCGAAAATATTATAAAAAATATATTTATTGGAATGAATGATTACTAATGGGTCTCGAGACAAAAGTATTTTATACTTTGGCTAGATATGACAAAATCAATCTAATGGGAGCTACACTTTATCCATACTTTGAACCAAGTGGGGTATAGTAAAAGTGAAAAGATGATTTACACATGATATTATCTATGAAAGGGTTTCCAGTCAGACCACTGACTTTCCAATCAATTATAGTTATGATATGTTTCTAGACATTGCTCATCACTTATTTGATTCAATTGATTTAGTAAGTGACCAAAATAAGTAAAAGCTAAATGTGTCACACTCTTGGGAGTTTGAAGCTAGAATAATGTAATTTGGATTTGATCCAAATTGATGGACATACTTTAGATATGATTCCAATATGACTTTAGAGAACTTGGATTCTCAATTTGGCTTGAGCTCTTTGAGAAGCAAGCTTCATGAGCATGAGATGCATATGACTTTTCCACCCAAAGGAGAAAGCTATTTTGATATTTTCTTCCTATTATAATATGGTGAAACTAAGTGTTAAAAGATGATAAAGTAAGTGAGAATAAAACAAAGTCAATATTTATTGAATAGGGACATGATCTGATTAGTTCTCTTATGTAGAAGGAATGTGGGAGAAATGTGGAGCCCACTTTCCTTATAAAGAAGAATTAAAGTCGACAAGTTTTTTTTCAAATCACATAATCACATCAATATTCTTTGAATCTAGATAAATAAAAAGAAAAAAAAGAAGAATTGATCTTCCACTTTTCATAACATATGGAAAAAAAATTGAACAAAATTTTTATATGAATATAAGAGTTTAAGTAGTATATAAGAACTTCTTCTTATATACATTGATCTTTATGGGTTGTCTGTGAGATTCAAGATTTTTTTAAAATTTTTGTTAAGGGGAAAATATGATTTTCTTCATTCAATCTCTCTTACTAGGATCTAAGTTTGGCTTGTACTAAGTTATCTCTAAGATCACTTCCTTAGAGGTTTTTTATTTCAGCACCATGTAGATCATCATTATATGCATGCTTAGATTGAGATATTATTGTTAGTTTAAAATCCTAAGCAAGGGAGATATTATTACAAGAGAAAAAATACTTTTATTGCATAGTATCAATCTATGATCTTAATTTTTAGAGATCAATAGTTTATTTATGGGTGAGATCAAAATTTTAATTCCTTATGCTACCTTGAGATTTTGGTGCTTAGGGTAAGATCCCAACATAAATATCATTCAATCCCTTTCATATGTTGAATTATACTTATTAAGATGTAATCTATAAAGAACATGATTGAAAAATTTATTCACATCTCTTTGAATTAAAAATCATCCAATCCCATTCTTATCTTGGACTATACAAAAAATTATTAAAAAACAAGTCAATCTGCTTGGTAAGCCCTTTGGTAATGCCAATGTGTGAAAAAAAAGTTTGAATGAAAAAATTGAAAAATGTGTTGAAAGGAATTATTCACATCTCTTTGAATTATGAATTTTAGATATCAAGAATGAAGTTCCATTAAGTAGGGTAGAGTTGTGAAGACTAGAAAAAAAACAAAAATTTTCTATTTTAGTCATTGATCTGAATTGGCCAAGTTAATTAAATAAGGAGAGATAGAGCTGTTAAATTATTTTAATATTCAAAAAAGATTTATGAAAGGAAAACAATGAATATTAATACTAAATTTGCTAGATTTAAAGTTTTAAAGAAAAGGTTAGATCAGTTTGAATCACCAGAGGCAATTTAATCATTTTACTATAAAATAAAAGATAAAATTTGCATTTCTTTTATTTATCTTTCTATTTCATGACTTTTCTTTTTTTTTTGTTCTTCTTTTTTATATTTCTTTGGTTCTTCCTTATTTATTCACCAAAATCATTGAAATAAAATATAAAAATCATGATTTATGGTAAAAATTTATTCTTTGAAGTGATTAAGCTCAATAATCTCTTCATTTCAACCAAAAATATTCATGGAATAGTTATAATCTTAGAAAGGAAGGTTATGATTGAGGTTAGTTAATATTTTTTTTATTTTTCTTGCTTGAAATGGTTGAATGTTATGATTGAGGTTAGTTATAATCTTTGAAGTGATTAAGCTCATTTCTTGCTTAATATTTTAGAAAGGAAGGTTATGATGGAGATATGGTTGAATGTTAAAGGTAGGAAATATTTAGAAACTCATATGAAATTTTATATTTTATATTATTAGTTATATATACATATTTTATGATGTGTGGTTTTATGTATGTGGTTATAAACCTTTTGTTTTAGATTCATTGAAATGAGTTTCATGAAATTTAATTCATTTTATTAAGATTTATGATTAATTGATGGAATCTTATAAATTTGATACTAAGAAATGATTTTTTGATAAATTTAAAAAATTAGTTACCAATCTATTTTTTTAGATAAAGTTATTTTTCTAAAAATAGAGAAATAATATTTGGTTATGTGTAAAAGTTGCCAAAAATTATGGTTGATTATTTTTTGGCTAATATTGAAATGGAATTATGTTGATATACATGTGTAAAATTATATGAGAAATAATTATAAGATATATGAGCTATATGATATTTTAAATGAAATTTGAATAAGTTTGAAAAAATACACATTTTGATTATGGGGTTTTGAGGTAATTATTAGTCCTAGCAAGGATATGGAGAGCTATAACTACTAGTATATCCTTGGATGTATGAATTAGATACACCCTTGAGAGAATAACCCTAAACTCCATCATGCACTTGTGGTGGAGTTCCACTATGTAGAGGTGGTAGTTGTCGAGCTAGAATTAGTAAATCTCTCATAAGTCTTCTATTAATGAAAGCATGTGTATGTTCCCCATTGGAAGTGGTAGCTAGGCTAGAGCTAGCAGGTTAATTTTTCCTCTACATGTTTTGTTGTGTCCTTGTGATGCCTTGACATACATAAAATATATATATTTGTGAAAATAGGATGAGATTGAAAAATGAATATTTTGAGAATTTACGCAGATACATTATGGTTTTATGAATTTGTATGGATATTTCAAAACTTATTCTTAAACTATTAAAGTATATATTGGAAAATACATGTGGCTATTTAAATAAAACATAATTTTTTCTATATTTTCTTGAGATTTTTCTACTGGGTATTAGTTACTCACCTTTATTTTTTTCAAGTTGAGGAAATATTGATAATCACTAATTTGTTAGATCCACTGATTGGTGCAATTTAACATATTTTGGTGCATCAAGTGTATGTGGATATTAGAATTGTAACTTTGATTTTTGGTCTTTGTAACACAAATTTGTAACTCTAAGAATGATCCATAGCTTTAGTTTCTTTCTTGATTTCAATTGTTGTGGCACTAGGAATGATTATGACTATATATTTAATCTCTAAAATACAAAGTCAATATACCTTGAATTAGTCGTGGGTTTGGCCTTTCTTTTGTATTAAATGACCATGGTGCTCGGAATGGCCATGCGTACACATTCATCTCTATAACACAAAATCACAACATTGAGAATGATTATGGCTTGTCTATTTCATCTCTGTAACCCAAAGTTGTGGTGATATGAATGAGTTATATATTTGGTTATGACTTGTCCATTTCATCTCTATAATACTAAACCACTACATATTTATTTATAACCTTTTGTAGCTAAAGTCACAATGTTGGGAATATTAGCATAATTTTTTCCTCAGACTTGATAACTTTATAATGAGAAAATCACAACTCTAGGAATAAGCTCTAGCTTTTAGTACTAGTAGGGTACTTGTTTGTTCTAAGGTAAAATTAATATCATGACTATAAAAATATTATAAGCTAGTATGACTATGACTTTAAGAAAGTTTTGTAGCCAAAATGAATGTATTGCAGAATAAAATAATTGTATTAATGATGTGATGGAGTCGTAGCATATAGAGATTGTCACGACTAGTTGTGTATAATAAAGTCATAACATAAATAATGATATGACTTTACATGACTTTTTGCTCCTCTCATTTTGAATAATCCAATATGTCTCCATTTCATACAAAAAAGCACCCTATTTTATAAATATTAAACATAATCCATCATAAACTATAATTTTAGTAAATTTTTCCATTTTAAATCTAATTTCTATACAAACATATCATAAATAATTATCAAAATTAAAAGTTTTATTTGGTATTTGGTATAACAAATAAACTCATATACTAAAGTGAGATTACTCATCCCGAGCAATTATTCTCATCTATAAAAAAGTGTACATTATACCCTTGATAAATATTTACTATGACTAAATTTGAGAGTAAAATGTATTTAATTAATATGGCTACTACTTTTTGTGGACATACTAATGAGTCATTGTAGTATTTAAGTTCCACAAGTAATTTTGTATGAGCAAAAAGATCTTTGTAGTGTGTGTATTTGTTTCATGACACCATATAGAAAAAAAAAATCTTGGGTTATCGCCCAAGTAGTGATATGTTAAACATTCATAACTAAACCATCACAGAGTTATTACTCTCATTTGTGATCCCATCTGTCTAAGTTAACTTCACCTTATAATATATCACATTTTTTTTTCTTTTCAAGCTTTCTTCCATCATTAAATCATATTCCATGTTTTCTCCATCAAGGCTTCCTTTTTCTTTTTCTTTTTCCCAAATTATTGTGGCTTTTTGGATCATCATGGCTTCATCCCCCTTGGATGCCACAACTTTGAGGATTACCATAACATATTGTTGGGCTATATTTTAAACTATTTCTTTCTGTAACTCCAAAGTCATAGGTTTATTATGACTTTTTGTTGTATTATATCTTGAGCCTTTTTTTTTTCTTGAACTCTAAAGACACAGTACTATGGTTTGTCGCAACTTCTTTCTTTAGCTTCTATATCTCCAAAGTCACGATAATGGTCAAAGTAATGACTTTTATTGCTGCCTCTATTTATTTTTCTACTTCTTTTGGATCTCTTAGAATTGTTGATAAAGTCATGTCTTCATCAATCATTTAATCAATCACTAATTGGGATTCTACCTTTGCTTTCACTATCAGTATTTTCTTAAAATTTTCTACATTATTTTTTTCATTCAATTGGGAAAAGAATTTGAGCGTTTTACTTTTCTTTTCCACTTTGTCAAGGTACTCTTCTTCAAACCCTGCTGAAGTCATGACTTTAAATAATGCCACAACTTTTTAGCAATCATTCTCTTCAATATCAGCTTCACTTTCATAGCTCCATAATTCTGCTTCTATATCATCCTACTTAGCTTCACCAGGCCCATAGTCTTATATAAAATCATTCCACATAAAGTCCATATTTTATTACCTTATAGTGTAGAAGAGATTATCAATCCTCCAACAACCTCTCTCATCATTGTATGGGCTCCATAAACTTTTGTAAAGATTTAACTTCACTGGTTCATTGTCTATGCAAAACATGAACTCACTCTTTTTAACATCAATGAGAGATTATCCATTGGCTAAAAATGATCATCCCAAAATTAATTAAGCATGTTAATTTTTCTCCATATCCAATACCACAAAATCCATAAGAAAATAAATATATCAACCTTAACTAATAAGTCTTCAATAATACTCATTGAGTATTATGTTGATTGATTGGATATTTATAGTGAGAAAGAGGTTGAAGTAATATTACCAAGATTTAATTTTTATGCTATTGATAAAGTCATCAAGTTGATACTTGATCCAAATTGCATAATACTTTTTAGAATGTGAGCATCCCAATTATCCACAATATCATAAAACTTCTTAGATCATTTAACTTTGTCGAGAGTTTTCATTAAATAATTGCACTATATTTCGTCATTAGATTTACCATGCCAAATATTTCCAACTTTCTCTTATTATTTATGATATCCATCATGAATTTTACATAATTAGATATCTGAGCAAATACTTTGACAAATAGGATGTTACCTTCTAAATTTTCAAAATAATATTAAAAAACTTCTTAAACTATTCATCTAATATCTCGTTTTTAAAATATAATGGAAAATGAAGGTTTAGAAAAAAATTACTTTTAGAATCATTCTCCATCACATTTATCTTTTCAATTATTCGTGTGATCTCCGTTCATTCCTCTAATACTCCATCATCTGTCATAACTAAGGATTGAGTTGGGCATTCTATCCTTCGAGTGTCATGACTTTGAAAAATCATGTGGCATCGGGAGCCACAGCTTTTGAAAACACTATGGTAGAAGCCATAACTTTTGTGAAAGTTGCAATGCTATCAATTTTAGTACTTTCTATTTCAACTTCCTCTATTTATTGCCTCTCAAGCTCTTTGTCATTTCTAAGTACATTGACATGTACTTCTTTAGTTTTATTTCAATGTCACTTGATAGTTCATTAATATTTTTTTTATTCACCAATAATGCGAATTATCCAATTTAATTCTTTACAGCCCTCATTATTATTTTCATTTGCTCTAACTTTGTATCAAATCTCTCCATATAGTCCTTTTGAAAATCATTTCTTCATCTCATATTAGTCAATAATTCTATTAACTTGTTATTGTTGAAAAGCTTTTCTTCATGTCTTGAATATAGATAATGTGAACTCGATCCCCTTGATTATCATGTCCCATAGAATTATTTCCAACATCAATTGAGACATGCCCAATATTATGTTGCCCATTTCAATAGTCTCTCAATAAGAAAATTTCTCATGATTTTTCATATTTAGATATTATTATGTCAAAATATTCATAGTGAGTTAGAACACTAATCCTTTGTTTTACTAATCATTGGCCTCCTCCACTTGATAGACATGGTCAAAATTTCCTATTTCATGAGGTTGCGAATAATAATTTCTCCCATTCCTTTTCACTCGTTTTAAGCCTTCAACTTTTTAAGAAATGCATTTACCATAATAAATCTATCCAACTCTAATACTTTATTTGGATCCTTTGATATCCTCAAATTATATTTATGTTGCTAAAGTCTAGAGGTATCGAATGGGCTGGGCTGGGTCAGCTCATCCCAATTTTAGGCCGCTAATTGGGCTACATGTGCCTAGCCCGACACGGCCCGTAGGCCTAGCCAGTTTTTAACCATGCTGGGTCGGGCCCATACGGTCCGGTTTTAAAAATTTAAATTTTTTTTATTAAGTTATTTGTTTTTATGTAATAATTAAATATATCATGTTTAAAAATTTTTAAATAGTAAATTATATATTTTTAATAGTTTAGAAGTTTTTTTTATGTTATTTGTTATTACTTTTTATTAAAATAGAATTAGAATTTCAATTTATATATGAATTAATAAAATATTAAAATTTAAATATGAATAAAATTTTAAATTGAATGCAAAATGAAAAAAAAAAATAAATATTCAAGTTTTAACTTTCAAGCATTATTCACAAATCACAACAAAAAATTAAATAAACATAGAAAGTCTAAATTCTAAAACACAATTGACAAAGCCAAACCAAACCAAATATAATGTAATAAAAATAAGTACATCAAAATCAAAAATCTGAATCAAACATAAGCATAACATAAGTATACCAATCCCGCAATCATCAACCGTCAGGCATCAAGTGGCAACGTCATCAATCGTCTATCATCGCATCATTATCATTCTCAATCTCAATATCAAAATCACTATCATATGGATCATCATCAGCAATCAACTCCTCCACTTTTGTTGTAGTCCTAGTCCAAGCACGATCTTGGATACACAAGCTCGAATACTTCCAATCCTTTATGCATACTAAAGCCTCAGTAATATCTGGATGTAATCTCAATCTCCTATCTGAAATCATATTCACTACAACAAAAAAAGTAGATTCCAATGCTATGCTTGATACCGGAGGAGTTAGTAAATCCCGTGTCATCTTAGATAGCACGGGAAATGTGGACTCATATGATTTTTACCACTGTAATATATCAAGATTCTTAGTATTAGAATGTGATATGATTGAGCAGTAATCAGTATCTAAGTACCGAGACAACTTGCTCCTATTTGACCATTCATCTTGTCATTTATCCATGGCTAACTGAATTGAAAATGTCGTCGTCTCTGAATATGATATCCATGTCCGTACTCGAAGACTCACTACTACTACAACCATACCTAGTATCATAGTATGTGAAAATCTTAGTCTATTTCTCGTAAATGAACCCTTTAAGTGGATCTTCCAGGTTCATACATGAGGAAATGTAAATCAAAATATTATCTATTATCTACTCCTTTCACCTTAACCCTAGGATCCATGCAGGCAGCCAGACAATAAAGAGATAAAATGATAGATAATTACTTTAATTATTTGGTTTCCATCTCTACAACCATATAGCTAAGTGTTGAGTCATATCGAAACTTCCTAAATATTCTACTAATATTGCATATGTACCGGAGTGCAATGCAAGTTGTGAGAGTATAAATTGACAAATACATATTTGTCGTGTCATAAAAAATCTTTAGGAATTTCATAAATGAAATTTCTGTAGCCTAGTTAGTGTCGTCAATAATAAGTGAGTCATTCTTACTATTGACGTAGTCGATATCACGTGTTCATATCCAACACATGACTCCAATATTAGGTAAGTGTAATTCTAACGGTGTCTCACATCTGATTGGAATTTTCTTTCTTAAGATTCGTTGAAAAATAGAGACTACCGAACTCCTGTTGTCTGTGAAGCATACAAATATATTTTAATAAGTTATGTATATTTACTAAAGTAGGGGAAGACACCTTCATCCCTGCTTATACAATCAGGTTAATCACATGACACATGCATTTAACATGGAAAATCTCTTCTAATGGTTCGTCTCTAATATTCCTAACAAATATTAATCGCTATTCCATTATTAGTTGTGTTATTGAATATGATGCTAAAAATTTTATTTTAAATTATATATTCTCTAAAGATCTTCATCATGCACTCGAAAATGGCTGAGTCATCATAATGATGAAGAATCTCAGAGAATCTTATAATTTTTTTTTATTTAGAGTCCATTTTTAATCTACATAGTGGGCAGTGAGGCATGCATAAGATGCATCATCATGATATGTCCAGATATCGTACCTCACAGACACCATTCTACTATATGTCATAAATTTATTAATTATTATTTGTTTTTCTAACTTATAATATTTTAGTATGTCATTCCTAGATGTTGACTTAGGGAATCCTACGATAAGCAGGCTAAAAATATGTATGCATGATACTCACTATCTTTGGATCCTTCGAAAATCTGATCGGAAGACCCATCGTGGTGATAAGTTTGACTTGCTTTTTCTTCTCAACTCACTATGGTATATGAAGGGAATAAACTTTGAAACTGAACTGGATCCAGCCTCAAAAACCCACTGTTGAGTTGGGTTTGCTTAGGATCTAATGTATCTTTTTTTTGGTGCATAGTTTGGTATGTTTCTTAAGATGTCCAGTTCCACATACACTCTTACAAGTTAAAATTTTCTTACAATATTTGCACTGTGCCATTTTTTCGTCCACATCCTAACATTTTTTTGTTTTATCATATTAAAATAAGTCCAAACTACAAAAGTCCTAGTTTTTTGTTTTTTAGATGTTTGGGTCGAGGCGATCAGAGAAACCAAAGTTTCGACAGCCTTGGACCTTTTCGTAGGATTTTCATTTTCTAAATTTAAATTAATTTTATTTTCGTTATTTAAATTAGTATTTGTCATTTTTTTTATTTTTTTAGAAAAGAGGGAAGAGTAGAGGAGAGAAAATGAAAGACTAATTATTTTTTAAAATAAAGTAGAGTTAACTAATTAAAAAAAACTAAAAAACAAAATACTCATAAAATAGTGTAAAACACATGCACCACAAAACCAAAGTTCAATCCAAACACCAACCAAAGCCGAGTCCAAGTTATGAGTCCCAAAAAGCCGAGCCGAAATCCCGAGAGAGAGAATGAGATATGTGATATTTATGTTTTTGAAAAACAAAAATATTATGAGGGGGTGGGGGGGGGGGGGGGGGGGGGGGGGGGTTGTATAGAATAATAATATGAATCAAAAAAACTTAATTTTTTTGAATTTTTTATTAATTTCAATGAATTATTTGGGGCAGAATCAAGTGAGCCATCAGATTCTACTCCATAGCAGTTGGAGGCAAAATCCAACAGCTTTAATTCAAAATTTTTATTTTTATTTTTTTTTAAAATTTTACCATTGGGGCCTGGGGGTGGACTCGGATCTGATTCATAAAAAATCACGGGTCCGGATTGGGGCCCGTAGCCTCGATGGATTTTTTGGATTCGTTGAGTTTTTCAGCTCATGTTGAGAAACCATGCCCACATGCCTCGGTACGGACCGTGCTTGGCCTGACACGAGGATGATTGGCCTTGGCACGGCACGTGCAAGGGCACAAGTCATTCTTGGGCCGGCCCGACTCGTTTGACACCTATATGCTAAACCATCTCTATTAAATTCGACCTCAATTAAAATAGTTGGCCTCCACTAGTTGCATATAAATCCCATGATAGTTGTCCATCATAGTAGACTACTAATAGTCTTCCAATGCGTGGTGATAATTGGGTTGTTGGAAAGCTTACCCATCGCTTTCTTAGGCTTCTCTATTGTTGCTAGTACACTCCATTGGTTATTTCTCAACTCTATATTAAAAGTATTCTTCTAGTTTTTTCAATTTCTATTTCCAAAGATTTTAGTTCAATCTTAGAGTTTCTACTCATAAAGGATATAGTGGCTACAAAAAAATATAAACAAATAACACAAGGTATGCAATAAAAATTAATGTGCAAAATTAAGATATGATATCCAAACTACTAAAAATAGAATGATTATTTTTTTAAGGATAATTATGTAAACTAAAGTTGGCTAACCAAATTAATCAATCCCCAGGAATGATGCAAAAAACTTATTATGACTTTATTATGATGCTCAATTTTTAGAATTAGGCAAAGTCTCAAAGCCTTGTCAGGTCAAACTACTCTTGCAAGTATATGAGACATATAATTAATAAAGTAAACTTTTATCAATATATTGATCTTATAAAACTTATGTAGACAATTCTTTCAACCAACAATTAGTCAACTATTGCTATAGTTGAAAGGATAAGATTGATTTTAGATAAGATTTTTGGTTTGGTGCAATCCATTATGCATGATGGTTTATCTAAATAGTTTGGATATTATCTTGTTTTGTTGCAGAATAAATGTCGGATTATTGTTGAAATATCTTAGTGCCTATTGGCATACAAAGTGACTATCAATTAATGGATCATCTCTAATAATGGTCTTCTCATAACTATCCCCTCGGTACTTCAATATCAAAATAACATATTATTCCTACTATAAAGTTATTCATAAGTCTACCTTTTAGGCAACTCGTCAATTTCCATTGACTATGCTTCATGTGTATATTTTTATTCTATAACCATATATGTCATATAGATATAAACTGATGTGCTAGTAAAAATATTTGTACTTTCAATTTTATAAGTACTAATATAATTAATATTCATTTCCTATTAATATTATTATTTGTAGTCATTTGATATAAGTAACTCAATTGGCTATCATTTCCTTATGAGTCACCTCTAATTGTGCATGTCTTATGACTTACATGTTACTATCTAGCACAGTGACATGTGATTGACACACTAAAGGTGAAATTCTTAAAAACATATTTTATAAAATATCAACATCGATTTATGAAATATGAATGGTTCTTCTAAGATATACACAAAGGGTTGACTTATAAAAGTATTCATATTTTTGATTTCATAAGTACCATACTCACATGATTAACATACTTCAATTTTGAGTTTTGCAATATTAGTTTATCTCATGTATTATAATTGAAAGGATTATCACTTCCTTCTAATTATTATGCATGAATGTGCTTTGTGACTTACCTGTCACTATTTACCATGATAGCACAGACAGGTCCACAAATAATATAATTTTAAATTTAGTTATACATAAATATCATATCCATAAATATCCATACAATAATAAAAATTAAATATGAAAACATTTATTAATCATCCATTAGATGAAATCAAATATAAAAATCTTAGATCTCAATTTAGTTTGACATTAGGGAAGAATTCAAATGAAATAATTTGAGATGTATTTCATGAAATTTTTAGTTCCTAATGATAGTTCTCAAGAGTATCTAGGAATTAAGCTTTAAATCCACAATACTCAGTCATGTGCCTCAAATTTTTTCTACGTGAAGTTAAAATTCATGCCCCCCTAAGATTTATGCTTATGCCTTGCATCACCACTTTGTTCATAGATCCTGCCTAGGGTTGGGCAAAATTTTGCTTCCAAAACTTTATCCTCTTCTCTCATGCCATAGAATCTCTCAAAATTTCATGTTTTTTTCTTTTATACTCAAATGGATGGGTATGAAATTTAAGTCAAAAATAATGATTGTTATGAATACCACTACTTTGTCTTTTGGTTGTTAAAACACAAAATCATAACTCTTAAAATAAGCATTAATTTGGTATCTTTTATTGATGTAGATTATTGTGATTCTAGGAATTTCCATGATCGTATATTTTAGCTCTAGAACATATAATCATGGTGCTATGAATGGGCCATGACTTTGGTGTTTCTCTTGCATCAAATAAGCATGGTGATAAAAATTGTCGTGATACTAGGAATAATCATGACTACATATTTTACCTTTGCAACACTAAATTATGATGTTGAAAATGATTATGAATTATACATTTTGTCTTTATAACTTGAAGTAATGGCATTAGGAATGAGTTATAGCTTTGGTCATTCCTCAAGAGCAAAAAGTCATGATCCTAAAAATGGCCAAGGGTCAAGTATTATTCTTTAAAACTTTTTGTAATTAAAAGTTATAGCATTGAGATTAGTGTCATAGCTTTTGTCGTAGACTTGGTTGTTATGTAACAAGAAGGTTGTGGCTCTAAGAATAAGCTATAATTTTTAGTACTAGTGAAATACTTGGATGTTGTTATGTAAGATTAATAATGTAATCATAAATAAATGTTACAAGCTAGTGCAACTACAACTCCAAAAAAGTTTCATAGCTGACAAAAATATATGACATAATAAAATAATTGTATCAATGAAATAGTAGAGTTGTGATGTATAAAGATTATCACAGCTAATTATATAGAGTTTCGATCAAAAATAATTGCCAAAACTATGAACTATCTTAAAACTCAATGATGTGCAAAAAAGTCATAATGCAAAGAATACTATAACTTTCTATGACTTTTTGATCCCAATCTTCTCAACAATCCATAATATTTCTATTCCTTACAAAAAAATTACTCAATTTCACTATAATTCATCATAATCTATCAAAAATTATAATTAGTTTTATTTGGTATTTGGTATACCAAACAACTGAGCATGCCTCAATAGTCTACCTATGCCTAAAAATGGAGTCATTCTAGCCCAACACAACTAGTTTGACACCTCTACTTTATGTTCATAATGTTCACCCAAAATACTTATTTTTAAAAAAAAAACTATTTAATTATCTCTCCTTTTATCTTCTCTCTTTAATCAAGTAAAAATTTGTCTCTTCCTCACTAAATAAAGGAAAAATGACTTATAAAAAATGATTGGTTATGGATTCAGGAGCTTGTGTTGAATAATTAAGAGTTTATGATTTTATATCATGTAATATATATATATATTATTTGCTTGTTTTTAAAAATACAATTTATATTTAATTTATCATGCAATATATATTTGCACAAGCACAACATTATATATGGATATACTTATGTGTGCACACACATAGATACACATACATATCATCATTATCAATTAAATATTTTATCAGCTACTTGGAGTCAACCACACACACACACACACACACATATATGCTTGTTTTTAAAAATACAATTTATATTTAATTTATCATGCAATATATATTTGCACGAGCACAATATTATATATGGATATACTTATGGGTGCACACACATAAATACACATACATATCATCATTATCAATTATATATGAATATCATCATTATCATAATCATCATTATCATTTAGGAGCTTGTGTTATTTTTAATGTAATTTAATATATGTACATATATATTAATTTTAATGTAAATTAATTATATATACATATATATAGACATTATATTCATATATATAGACATTATATTCTTCGAATATATATATGTATTGATATATATAAGTGTTATTTTTAATGCAAATTAATATATGTACATATATATATTTATATACTCACAAACATTATATGGTACTATATATATATATATATATATATATAATACTTATATGTATATATCAAAATACATATACACATACACACACATGTACAATAGGATATATAATTAATACACACTTAGCTTATATATAATAATATATATGTGCAGACACACACACACGCACACACACACATGTGTGTGTGGATATTACTAATAAGTGTATTAATTTTAATGTAGTGTGTGAGTGTGTGTGTGTGTGTGAGTGTATGTTGATACATATATTCAAGTAGTATATATTTACTTAAATTCTACTTCTTATATAAATAGTATTGTATATATGTGTATACATATATTCAAAAATATATATACACCTATATAATGCTTCCTATATATACTATGTAGTATATGTGTGTGTGTGTTTTTTTTTTGTAATGTATTTATGTTTGATATTCAAATTACCGAATATTTTTATGTATTTTGGTGAATTATGATAATATATATTCATAAAAATGAGATTTTTATGGATCTAATTCAAGACTTAAGAATTTTAGTGGATTTTAATGAATAGTCATGAAATCGATAAATTTTGGATGTATTTGGATAAGGCGTAGAATATAGAGTTTTGTGTATTTGTTGAGCAATTGCGCTTTAACGGTAGTGAGATTAAGATACAGAAACAACAGAAAACAAGCAATATATATATATATCCAATCCAGCAATCATCCACGACAGAATCAAAAACGAGAAATAAACACCAAAAATAACGTGGTTCACTAATCGCTCAGTACGACTAGCTACATCCAGCATAAAACACTTATACGTTACAGATTAAATCAACAGAAAATCATATAATATTATGAAGCACACAGAACAGTCACGATAAATCATGCAGAGAGAAGAGAAAGAGACAATGAACAGTTCCATGGGTCCAAAAACAACCACCCGAAAATAAAATTACAAAACATTTTATATTAAAAATTATCTCGGTTCATTTAACCGGAGCGGGTCGGATCATGGGATGGGTCAGGCTCTTCTCCAAAAATTTCGGCCCACTAACCAAACAGCGGGACCTTCGTTATTGTGCTACTGCTGCATCCCCGGGCTATTAATATTTCATTTCCTGTACTTACATGAAAATATTAAAACAGAAAAAAATATTTGGTTATACAAATCGATTATTAAAAAACAAATTACATATACAGTAATATTTTTGACAATCATTATTGGTTAAAAATCTAAAATTAGTTGTGATAAAAAATTTTACATCATTACCTACCAACTTATTAGCATAATCATTCAATAATACAACACATTCTTCATATTGTGATATTATCATAGAGTCAAAATCATACTTATATCATAAAATTTAATTAGTTGTGCTATTAATTTTATATCGCAACAATAAAATATCTTACTAGTGCTAAAAGTTATGGTAATGTTCTAGTATGACTATTTGGGATAAAGCTATAATAATTATATAGTACCATATTTTTTTGGACACAAATTGTTATAAAGATCATTACTTGAGTATGACTATTCCCTATAGTCGTAACTCTTGTCCTCAAAAGAATCCAAAACTCAAACATTTATATTCGGGCCAATTGCTAGTTCTATGACATCTTTGTAGTCTCTTGGTAATATGATATATGAGTGGCTAATCCAATCATAGCACTGCCAACACTTAAGAAATGTAGCTACAAAACCCTTGATGCAGATTTCACACTTTTTAGTGGCTTCAAAAGCAAGCAATTGACACAGTACTTAATACTAATCCCTAGAGTTGAGGGGCATAACTCTCAAACCCCCTTCTATAAGATATATTTGAAAATTTATATCAAATTAATATGTGATATGTGTAACTTAGTTTTATGTGATATAATAAAAATTTTACATTGACGAATGTATTTGATTTATGTTATGAATATTTATAAATAAGTGATTAAATAAAACTTCAAATATAATTTTACTATTCATGGATATATGTAGATACACACACACACACACACACACACACATACATATATCTATACACATATACACACTTTAGATCCCTTATATTTACATATTTCTAGCATACATAAAAATTCCCAAGGCCAGATAATACACCACAACAAGAAGTTTTTTTTTTCCAAAACATTGATCAATATTCTTTTTTTTTATTATTATAACAAAAGAAAAATCACAAAATCAAAGCATGTTCCCATCAAATAGCCACCAAAACAAGCAACTTTAGTATCACGTCACACATCCCCCGCCCCAAAGGCAATTCTTGAATGGCAAGAACTGGCAAGTGATAGCAACGTCCTGAGTTTGATTCCCAAAGCAACCAGAGAGGAGAAATATCCACGTGGAAAAAGTTGTCAATTGGGAATGGGACCTCACCAACAAAACTACATTATCACAATCAAAGATAGAATAAATGTCAATTTATTCTAAGTAGGAAAAAAAAAGTTTAAAAATTAAAAATAAAAAAGAAAAATTGCGTACCCAGCTCTTCTTCTTGTTCTTCTTCTGGTACAGGTGAGCTATGATCTCCTCCTGCCTAGCACGAGACTCCGCCAGCGCCTGCACAACCACAACTCAAGTATGAAATTCCATGATATCAAATTTCAACTCCAAGCAAGGCACCTCATGAGGGACTTACCAATTTGGTGGCGGCGAGCTCTTTCTCGAGGGCTTCAACTCGGCTTAGAGCAGAATTCAACATTTCCTCGTTCTTGGGAGGAATGGGAGGAGCTTTCTGGCTTAAAACTGCCATCTTATCTTCCAGCTGACCCATACGTTTCTCAACAGAGAGAAAGTCCACACCGGCGGCAGCCGCCGGGTGAGCTTGAGCAAGCCAGTAGGCCTGACCTTTAATTGCAGCGCCATCACAGTAGAGAGCAGACGCAGGTGAGTAGGCTGAATCACCAGTCATCTTCTTCGGGATGCTTCGTGTAACTCTGATCATGGTGAGCATTCCCATAACAACAGCCATTACCCCAGTAAAAAGCTGAGACCCAATGCCTTCAGGAACCTTGCAGGCATCGTACCGATTGTAGTAATCTGCTCAACAAACAAAAACAAGAGTTATATGACAGGTGCATGATGTGCCTGTAATTGTAATTATTCATCTTCGCATATTATATTAGTCATGGGGTCCCAACAATAAGAACAGAACATTTGACAAAAATACCCTCAAGTATGTATGTGGCATCCCTGGAGATTTCATATTCAAGGTGTTATGCTATATAAATATACACTCAGCATACTGACATAGACACATCATAACATATGACTCCTCATCAAAACTAGTTCAGCCCATAAATATAAGAGAGGTGCCTATGAGAAATGACTAATTTGCCATGAGAAGGTAAAAACGAAGATGCATGATGTCTATAATTGTAATTATTAATCTTCTCCTCTCCCTCTTCGAAACCCATCTCAAATTATCCCCAAGTCCTCGACTGGTATATTAGTCACGGGGTCCCAACAATATGAATAGACCATTTGACAAAAATACCCTCAAGTATGTATGTGGCATCCCTGGAGATTTCATATTCAAGGTGTTATGCTCTACAAATATACACTTAGCATATTAACATAGGCACGTCATAACATATGACTCCTCATTAGAACTAGTTCAGCCAATATGAGTTATAAGATATAGAAGAGATGACTATATAAAATGACTAATTCGACATGAGAAGGCAAAGACGAAGATACATGATATGTCTATTATTATAATTATCAATCTTCTCATCTCCCTCTTCGAAACCCATCTCAAATTATCCCCAAGTCCTCGACTGGTATATTAGTCATGGGGACCCAACAATATGAATAGACCATTTGACAAAAATATCCTCAAGTATCTATGTGGCATCCCTAGAGATTTCATATTCAAGGTGTTATGCTCTACAAATATACACTTAGTATATTGACATAGGCACATCATAACATATGACTCCTCATTAGAATTAGTTCGGCCAATATGAGTTATAAGATATAGGAGAGATGACTATAAGAAATGACTAATTTGTCATGAGAAGGTAAAGATGAAGATACATGATATGTCTATTATTGTAATTATTAATCTTCTCCCTCGCATCTCCGAAACACATCTCATATTATCCCTAAGTCCTCGACTCATATTAGTCATGGGGTCCCAACAATATGATCAATTGACAAAAATACCCTCAAGTACGCAAGTGGCATCCCTAAAGATGCCATACTCAATGTGTTATTTTGGTAACAACAACGAAGAAACAACGCACCTTCATTGAAACAAAATTTTTCATTCTTTCCTACTAATTTCCATGTCACATCCATAGGCTTATCAACAATCGGGACTTGATCTTCACACTTGAATGGGACTTGTGATGCCTACGAGACACATCATCATGAATATAAAAACTGCAACATGAAGAGGAAAGAGGAGGAAGCTAACATTTTCAGAAATTGGGGTGAGTTTTAAAGGTTTCATGAGCTCTTTTGAGAGTCTAGGAGAATCATCCATATCCGAAGCTGTCCACAGTTTTGGGGATCCCTGCATCGCATATACAAAGCACAAATAACGTAAGTACATGCTCATGTGTTTTAGAACTTACACATGGAGAATCTCACCTCGAATTTGTTTGCGCATTTATGGCAACCATTTTGAATCAACTGTAAATGATGAAGTTGAATACGAGTAGCAACAAACAAGAGACAACAAAGCATAAGAAATTTGCAAGATCAAACCTTCAATATTTCATGGTTTTTCCAAGGACCCTTATCAGAACGCATGCAGCCACCATCATCAGCACACGTACAGGAACCTCCGAGAAATTCGGGCAGCTCACTGGAAGGGACACACCGTCAACGAGGGAGAAGAAAGACAAGTACTCAAGCAGAGATAAAGGATCAAATTTGGGGCAAGGCCAGAAACAAACCTTGCATCAATTATCTCAAGTAACCTGCCCTGATATTTGTTGCCAAGAACCTACAATAGAATGCCACTTTTATTTTTCAGAATTTGGCTTTGTTTCAATGTTTTTTTTTTTTTGGAATAGCAGCTAGAGTTGTTACGTTGATTTTGGCAGTAGTTTTTGGATCCAAGAAAGACTTGACCGTGTTCCACAGCATTCTGAATCCAGAACCAGCATTGATTATGAACATGCGATTCAGCGTCTGCACATGTCACAACACAAACTTTAGTACAGTTACGTGCATAATTATTAAATATAATATTATTCCCAAACTACCCCTCCTCTCATTCTCAAAAATTATATATGATATATTTGACATATAAAGATTTTGTACTTTAGATTGTTGAAATTATATTATTTTATTTTAGAATTTTGAATATTTATAAGGATATAAAATAATAATGATATTTGACTTTTATATTTGATATCATTTAATTGATATTATTTTATTAATAAATAAAAATTATAGATAATATTTAATAGAAATATATAATTTTTATATATATCAGGTGAAATATATCTCAAAAAAAAAAAAAACACTTCAATAATGCATCTTACGCCTCAAATAATAATGATGATGTGCAGTATTAGATTAAGAATTGATTTCCTCACAAGCCCTAGATCAGCCTACACTATTCTGACACCACACAATTTTTTTATAAATACAAGTGAGAAGAGAATCTCATTACATAAAGGGAGCCAAGGAAGGCATAAAAATCTCCTAAAGCTTAGACACTCGCTCGAGTCTAGCAAAGTGCAAAATATTATACATATCAATTTTAAAAAATATAAATCACAATCTAATTCAATTAATAAATACTTTATGATTTTAAATATTAAAAAAAAACATTTAATAAAAAAGATAGTAAAATCATATGTCAACACGCAATTATAAATTCCAAAAATAAAACTAAAAAAAAAAGTCAAATAATATAAATATGTTAGCTAGTGAAGCACCATACTAAGGAGTAGTTGAATCTTGAGCCCAGGAGCACTTAAAGTGTACCTTTTGAAACAATCCCAATGCTAAGGTTCAAGATCATGCAAAACATCATGGTATCATGCAACATGAATGATGAAACAAAAAATTATCCTAAAACAAGTGTAGTAATATTTGGGCCTAAACAATTGGGCCGATTATTTGGGCCACCAACACATCCCACCCCAGGTTTGTTTTTTGTCATGGTTCACCTAAACAATTGAGCCCTGACACATGCACTATCCATCAATTATATAACAAGAAAGAGGTAGAAAAAAAAATTAAAAAATAAAATTAAAAAAATTAAAAAAAAATAAAAGAATAATAATAATAAATTTTTAAAAAGAAAAAAATAAATAAAAAAATAAATAAAAAAATAAAAAAAATAAAAAAAATAAAAAAATAAAAAAAATAAAAAAAATAAAAAAATAAAAAAATAAAAAAAATATATAAAAAATAATGAGAGATAATGAGAGATAATGAGAGACGATGAGAGACGATGAGAGGCAATGAGAGGCAATGAGAGACAATGAGAGACAATGAGAGACAATGAAAGATAATAAAAGACAATGAAAGATAATAAAAAATAATAAAAGATAAAGAAAGATAATGAATAGTAATGAAAGATAATGAAAAATAATAAAAGATAATAAAAAATATTAAAAAATAATGAAAAATAAAAAAATTAAAAAAAAAACTAAAAAAAATTAAAAAAATTAAAAATACAAAAATAAAAATAAAAATACACACACACACACACACACAAAACAAGAAAGAGATCTAGAAAATAGTACCTCCGGATAGTTGTCTCCATCAATCTTTTGAAGCCTAGAAACAAGTTCTCTAGCTGCTTTGTTGAAGTTCTTCAGACCCTGTTCTGATTCAAAAACATCAATACCCATTTTTTGAAAAGAAAATTCAGAAGAAGATGATGGCGGCAGTGTTTTTCATACCACTCCTTGAACATCCAGAATAGTGGTGCTCTGATCAATGTGTTTTTTAGCTGCGAGAGAACAAGCAGGAAACTTGATCGCAAAAGTTCTTTCGAATTCTTGCACGTGGTACTTAACGTAGCGCTCCATGTTTGTGACTTGCATGAGCTTTGTGGAATCAACTTTCCCCAGCTTCTCGATGTAAACTGGCCTTCCATCCTTATCTACCCCATGATGGCCTTGAGGGTAGTACTCCAAGACTTCGTTGACCTCTTTGAACTCAAATTCCTTAAGAGATCAATAGAACAAAGAGAACGCAAATTGTGGCGAGGAGCACAAGAAAGGAAGAAAAAAAAAAGGAAATTGAAAATAAATCAAACACCTCCATTATGTTGTCTGCTCCAAATTCCTTCCTCCAAACAATCATGTCGGACCACATTTGCTTTGTTTTGTCAATATCAAATTTCCTTGCCTTGAGGAATCTGTAGATTTCAAGAAGGTGAAAGGAGAAGACAATACGCCCCAGGCACACAAACCCTACCATCCATGGCACAACACCAAAAAGTGAATTATACAAGGTTGAAAAAATGGAACCTGAGCATCATGTGGTAGTCATCATGTTTTGAGGGTAGTAATTCCTCTAGTATGAGTGATTGGCGGAGAGCATCCACCGCCTTCAACTCTTCGGCATCATGGATGTCCTCAATTTCTATTGCAGAAACTTTACTACTTCTACGACTCTTCTTGCTGAAAGAGTGCCTCAGCTTGTTGGATGCACTTATTGCTTTCTTCTTAAATGATTCAATTTTATTCTTACGTTCATCCCCATAATGCTCCATCTCATGCCCTGCAAATGACATAAAAAACAAAGAATATATATCCAGCAAAAGAACAATAGCAATGGGGCCCATCTTCCCCAAGCAAAAAGGTGAGATAGTGAACGAGTGTAATAATGGAGAAACAAAGAGACAAGCCATTAACCAAGAGAAATCTCATGAGAACAAAATTAAAATGATGCTTAATTTCTATTGGAGAGTCTTACGGCACCAAAAAAGGAACAATTTTATCAGTTCTCTACCCTTTTAATTTATGCTTTCTATCGTATCTCTATGCATATGATGAATGAAGAAAAGAATAAGCAAAAAAAATAGAAAATTTTGAACCCCTCTATCATTTTAAGTAAACTCTGCTACTCTTTAGGTGGGTTTTTCTATTAGCTTCAGCTTGTCATAAGCAACTACAGCATTTTATGAGTTTTAAGTGTTGAACTTTAGGAATGTAGTAATGTGCTCTCTGATTGGCTCATTAATGTTAATATAAAAATTGTGACATATCTAAGATAGTTAGTACATATGAAGATGATATCACATATAAATCTAATTAAAAAATATTTAAATTAACAAGTTAATATTAGATTTAAAGAAAAAGAAACAATAATTAAAACTAAAATAAAAATAATCAAAAAATTAGTATGAGTTGAACCTGGTAGGAAATTTATGATTACTAATTTTGATTTTTGACTATGAATTATAGTTCTTGTGACATAAATTTATGATTACTAATCTTTTGGAACAGAAGAAGCTCCGCATTTCTACATGGAGAACAAGACCAAACATGGGTACTAGACTCTACTTGTCATAGCATCTTAAAAGACATGAGATGACTCTTTGCATGAAACGCACAAGTATTATTATGATTTATGATGGTGCGTCATGCTTATTAGTGGAAGCAGAAAAAATAAGCTTGTTAATTTGAGGGAGAACAGGAGGATGTGCCACTATGAGAAAACATTAGCTGACCTAGAGTAGGAGCCGGAGGCCCTGCCAGCATAGCCATGACAGAAAATTGTACCAACTGTTACCAAGGCGCGCCAGCGGCTACCTGCACGAACAACATTTATCCATCATCAAAGCCTGAAAAGAAAAGCTCACGATTCTGAAAACCTTATAGCGCGAGAAAGCGGATTTTGAAGAAGGATGCATTTTAAGATAAAATTCAAATACGAAACGTTAAGAAAACATGAACATTTGTGAAAAAAGAAGTAGCGTGTTCTGATCCAATAACAATTTCATCTCGAGCTGAACTACACCATCAGATCAGTCAGATTAGCTCGACGCAGAACAGCTTTGCGAGAAAAAGAGTCGATCACGGTTTCAAAAATGTAATGTTATAAAAAATGAGCAATCGCAAGGCGGAAACAGAACCGCGACAGAAAAATAAATCAGATCGTAAGAAAATCAATCGAAACAACAACCTGAATAACAGATTCACAAAAAAAGACGTGTTCAATGAAGCACAATTTCAGACGCGATACATTTACATGAACAATTAGCGCATGAACATCCAAGAAAATGGCAAATAACGGATTCAGATGCCAACGCCCTACGAAAACAAACAATACGAACCAACAGAGGGCGAGACATGCGCAGGCATAACTCACCTCCAAGAAGGAGAAAAGGCTACCACGAATAAGAAGAGTCAAACGTCTTTCCGGATTTTTGAGACTTTTTATTGCCGAGAAAAGTGATAGATTGAAGCGAAAAAAACGCTCCTAATTTAAGCTGTGTTCATTAATGGAGTCATCTAGCCCATGTCTTGATCCATTAGCATCCACTCTTAGCTGTTAGCTTCATATTCCGATAGCAACAAAATGCTGGTGCGTTACGCAACAAACAGAATCTTAACACTCAACGGCAACCAACGGTCCCATTTCGCCATCCCAACTCAGATCAACCCAACGTCCTAGTTTCTCTTCTACAAAATTTATTTTGACTTTTTTTGTCCCACGACTCATCCAATGTCATCCCTGGGCCCCCATATATGATATTTAAAACCCAGGGTCATATATGTCATTACACACATAATATGTGTGTGTGTGTGTGGGTGGGTGTACTAAAACAAAATTAATTTTTGTATTTGACACGTGTATGGACAAACATAAAATTTTGCATTGCTAAAGCCTGAATATTTTGAATTGGAGTCGCACTACTTAATTTTCTTAATTATTTATTCAAAAAAATAGCTTCACCAAAAATTAATAAAATCATTTAATTCAAATTAATTTTTCCAAAAAAAAAAAGCAACATACTATTCATAGGGTACGGATGGGCCCCATATATGGGCCAAAAAATACCTAACCCAATGTTAAGCCTTAGTGGGTACGCATACCAGTACATCATTGACCATAACGGTTTGAAAAATCAGTGTCAACGGCATGACTAAATGGAAAAAAACAGGTGGTGCAGCCACTTAAGGTTGACAATTATAAAAAAAATTAAAGTCATAAAATATTTAATTTACATGAATTAAAATTGTCCCAAAAAATACAGTGGAAAATATGGGGGAATTATGTTTTGGGATACTCCTCTAAAAATTTTTAAAAATTAAAACATAAATTTTAATATTTAAAAAAAATCACAAAACAATTGGTGGGTTGGGGGCAATGACACTCAAATTCGTAAGTCTCACTCCACGATGAAGCTCAACGAAGCTCCACGACGGAGCTTGAGGAGTTCCAGTGAGCTCCATCGTGAAGAGTAGCGAGAAGAGACGGGCGAGGGAAGACAAGCAGGGGCAAAGGCAAGGATGAGGGTGTGTGCGAGGGGGAGGGGAGAGTATAGATTAGGATTTACAAATTTGATTGCCCTTATTTTTAATTTATTTATAATTTTATAATTTTTTTTTCAAAAATTTAAAAGTTTATTTTCTAATTTTTAAAATTTTTTAAGAGAATGACACAACATAATTCCACCTTAATTTTATATAAATTTTAAAGTCAAAAATCAAAAACTGGGCATGATCAGCCAACTAGCAAAGCCAAACCGGACAACCCAAATAATCTAGGCTAGGCTCATAAATTTGGGACCAAGAGCAGCCCATAGGCTAAGCCAAAGCAGAATTCTGCTCCACCACAATTCTATTCATGCATTTTCAGACCACCCGGTTATCCTCAACCCCCGATTTTTTTAAAAAATAAAATAAACCAAAAACATTTTATTTAATTAAAAAAAACGTGAATTATGTTTTAGTATATCGATTTTGAAAATTTTAAAAAAAATTAACCCAAATTTTATTACACCAAAGCAAAAAGAAATTACGTTTTTGTACACTGAATTAATATTTTTGCGAAATATGATTTATTTTGTTAGCTTTTTTATAAATAAGACAAATTATATACTTTTTTATATTTAATAATTTCAAACCAATATACCAAAGCATAATTTCCTCAAAAAAAAAAAAAAAAAGCTGCTAATTTTACACAAACTATACCACATACAAATATAAATTCAAAAATACAATAAAAAAAACAAATAAGCAAACAAAAAAAAAATCAAAGTAGAAAACAATTAATGCACGGAAAGTAATGGCACAAAATTCAAAAATTAAAAAAAAATAAATTAATTTCGAAATAGATTAATATTATAAAATAAAACATCTAAATCATATAATTCAATAGCATCGCAATACCATTTCATTTTCATCAATCAGAATCAGAATCAAGTATAAGTGACAATCTTACCCCTGCAGCATTCTCATCGTCACCTTTATCCTCATTATCTTTCATCTCACAAATTATTCCTGCATAATTAATTTTTAAAATATTTCTAAAACCCCAAAAGTTCACGAATAAATAAATAAATAAATAAACCTTTTTTTATAAGAATACTCTTCAAATTCTCCGTGGAGAAATCATCTCTTCCACCAAGCTCTTCAAATCCAACCAATCTATCTATCGCAATCCCTTTCCTTATGACCAAAACAATAAAATTTATAATAATAAAATTATACAAAAATATAATAAAATGAAACAAAAAAAAAATCTCCAAGCATCTCATATTTAGAAGAATATTATATCAGAATAAAAAATAATTACATTTTAATACACTAAAATACATTAATATGAAATTGGCATCGTAATATCCAACCCACATGTAGAAAATCATTTATGTAAATAAATAAATAAATAAATAAATAAATAATGGAGAGGAGAAATATAAGAGAGGGAGAAAAAAAGATGGGGCAGACCTGAAGAGGACGACACATGGCAGAATTTTGACTCCCAGCTTAGTAACAAAGAAAGGTGCATTCTGCAGTAAAATTCCATGGAAGGGTTAGGGAGGACGAGGAAATAATGCTTATGTGTTCAGTAGCCTTATCAGACATGAAGAAGGCACACTTCTGCTTGCAGCTTTATAAACTTGGCATCAGGGAAAGTTGGCGCAAGGGCCTTCAGATGCTTATCCATTATACTACAATAATCAAATCATTAAATATGAAGAAAAAATAAACAATAGGAGTGCCTCGTTCAAAATGAATATTCCTTGACATGAGCTTTAGTACAACTCAACGAATTAAAAAAAAAATCAAAAAAAATAAAATTCAGTATCTCACTAAAGTTGAAACACACAAAACACTCACACACACTATCCATTATGCTTGAGAAAATAAATATTAAATTATGTAAAAATATATGAAGAAAGATTAGCACTTAATATTTTATAAGCATAATTAAAATTGCATTAAAAAAATATGATTTATTTCCATATGACCAACTCCAAATAATTAAGATAAAACTTGATTGATAATGATGATAAGAATTAAATTACGTATTTATTATTTCATAAAAATATACGTAATTACACATATATTAATACACAAGATTTAATTAAAATTCTAAAATTAAAAAGGAAGAAAAAAATATGTTTTAGGTAGATAATTTAAAAATGAATAAAAATAAATTACCAAGAATTGATAGTATATCAGTCAATACATTTGAAAAAAAATTATTATGATTAAGAAACTAAAGTGATAAGTACTACCTTAATTTAATGTAGATACTACCTTAAGCGGGAAATTAAGGTAATACTAATAAGTTTAGTTTCTTAATTATAATAAATTTTTTTTAGGTGTACTGACTGATATAATATTAATTCTTAGTATTTTTATATTTTATTCTTATTTATTTTCAAATTAACTATCTAATTAATATGTTTCCTAATTAAAAATATCTGAGTCGAATTATTTAAGAAAGATTGATCACCTGAAAAGGTATCATATTGCAAGTCATACCATAACTTTGAAAAGACTGTACAACACCAAGTTTAAATATAAGCTATGAAAAAGGAAACATATGGGCACTCAAAGACTTGTCCCAAAATAAAGAATTTTTAAAATCATAGACTTATCCAATAGTGAGATACTCATATAAAAAGCTTGATTGATGGTCAAAGACTACTCCCAAAAAATTGAGTTTGATTACTTTGAGACATTTGTCCCAGTAGCTCGCTTAGAAATTATGAGACTTATAATTTCTCTAACTGGAGAAAAAGGATGACCGATATTCCAACTAGGAAGATTTTTAATGATGAACCATCCCTTGGGGCCATTAAGAATAGATTGGAATATTATATTTATAAATTAAATAAGACTCTTCATGAGTTTAAAATTGAAACAAACACCTCATACTTTGTATAATTATACCAACTCGTATCAGTTGAAATAATACCTCAACATAAGCATAAATGAGCTCATATTATACATTAAGAACACTTATAAATTTGTAATGATGATTATATCTATCCATGTTGATAATATTATTCTCACTAGCATTAAAATTGAAATAATAGAGTTTTTAAAGAAAGGCATGATAAAAAAAATATGAGATAATAAACATGTAATCTCTCCATCATTTCTTAGGATTAAAGATACTCCAAGACTCAACTATAGTGGTTATAAATTAATCCAAGCATATACTTCCTATTTTAAGAAAGTATGGGTTGAAAAATTGCAAACCAATTTTCACATACTTAATTACCAACCAAAAACCAATAAAAAAGATAAAAAAAATAAAAAAAATAAAAAAAATTAAAAAAATCAAATAAAAAAAAAACTAAAACCATTATTTATGCAAGGTAGATCAGTTAATGTGAATCAACATAGAAGTCTCATAAGTAGGAAGCCTACTGTACACTTCAACTTCTCAACTTGGCATTGTCTATGCTATGCAATAAACTTACTGTCTAGATTCGTGCAATCACCAAATCATTTATATTTTGGTGTTGCAAAAAAAATATTAAGAAATCTCGAAGGAACTCTTCATCTTGATTTGATATTTCAAAACTAAATATATCAAAAAAATTAGATATTGTAATAATAATTGAAGAGGATGTCCAGAGGATTACAAGAACATCTCTGGCAAATTTTCTTTAGGCACTACTGTCATCTCATGGATATCTAAGAAACAATTAATCATTACCATGTTGACTGTCATCCTTAATATGCTTTATGACAATAAAACAACTTTTGTTGTAGCTAAGAATGCTGTGTTGCATAGTCAAACCATATATATTGACCATAAATACTATTTTATTAAGGATATCATAAAAAATAACAAAGAAAAGTTTGTTTTTTGCAAGCCTAAAGATCAAGCCACATACATATTCACAAAACTCATACTAAAAAAATATATACACTTTCAAAGAATGTTGAAAGTATTTCTCATTTCACCAAAAAAAGGAAAATTTGGATATACTTTCAATTTAGTTAAATGAAGATAGACTCGGATCAAAGAAAGACCTAAATACACACTTAAATATTAGCTCAAGTTCAAACAACCCTATTATTTTTAAAGGGCACCATTCAATAAAATATCAGTATATAAGAAATGAATCTTAATAAACAGGAAAATTGATTGAGTTTTATTATTTTCTTCTTTGTGGCAGTCTCCCTACGTTGCGATTGCTCGTCTTTTTCCTTTTGTTCTTTGTCACTGACTTAATCTTTCTTTTTACATACTGAGTATCATAAATCCTTGTATATTCATGATTTATAATATCATTTAATCAAAAAAAAAGACTATAAATAACTTTTAACTTAAGATTGAGATTGCTCATATATTTGATGCTCTCATCCATAAAGTATAAAAGTAAAAAAGAAATAAAAAATAATTAAATTAAAAAGTAAACATGATGAAACATATTTTATTCTAGTTTTGCAATTTGCACTATCCAAAATTATATTATAAAATATTATTATTTTTTAATATTTTAATATTATTATTAAATTATATTTTAATTATTTTATGAAAATAAAAAAAAACATTTGACCTTTCTTGAAATAAATAAATCTATGTAAATACAAAATAATTATAAGTAAATATAATAAAATATCAAAAATTATCACGACTCATTAATAAAAGGGACCCCCAAATTCCTACGAGCATAATTATTAAATTGAGATTCAAATCAAAAATTAAATCACGAATCAAATTTTTTGTGATTTTTTTCCACGCTAATTAATTTTTATTTTCAATAGTTGACAATTTTTTTTTATGTTTTGGTTTTATTTTTTGTGATTCTTTTAGTATTTTATTTTTTTTTACATTAAATTCATAATATCAAAGATTGAAATTCCTTTTTTCCACGTTATTAATTCCTATAATTGATAATTTTTTTAAATATTTTTATTTTTATGACTTTTTGAGGATCTTGGTTCTTTAAGAATTGATATTAAATCAATTCATGTGAATCGATTCATGATTTAGTGATTCAGTCTTTAGTTTATGCATATTTTTAATTTTTTTAAAGAGTCAGATCGTTTATCCCCTAAATAATAAATTAAATTATGAGTCGTATGATTTTGATAACAGTGTCTATGTGAATTATATAAAATATAGATCACTCTAAATATCAAAACAACATATGAAATATAAAATTTTAATATATTTTCCTAACTAACATTTACAACAATCAACAGAGGAGACTATCTCCATGCTTGAATTCATAAGTCTAAATTTTATTAATAAAATTGATAAAAATTAGATTAGATAAGTTAATGATCAAAATTCAAATGTGATCAAGGACCTAGTGAATTACATAGTAGAGTAGGTTTTTTTTGTTTTTTTGTTTTTTTGTTTTTTTGTTTTTTTATTTTTTTATTTTTATTTTATTTTTAATTTATTTTTAATTTATTTTTAATTTATTTTTATTTTATTTATTTTAAATTTTTTTATTTATTTTTTACATAGTAAAGTATGTTAAAGTTACTTTATTCAATTTAAAAAATCTTTAATGAAAATTGCCTAATCTTGTAAAAAGTAACAAAAAAAAAAGATTAAAATAAAATTACCTCATGATGAAACTCATCTAAGAATAAACTATAAGGGATGTTAGGAACATATGACATGAGAACAAAAAATATATATATATATAACTAAAACAATTACATGAAACATATAATAACAATTACACGTGATATTGTGGCCCTTGTGGGTATCAATAGTCTTACCCTTAGCTCTAATACAAAAAAAAAAGTGAAACCAAAAAAATATATGAAACATACAATACTCATGACACATGCAGTCCAACTAGTGGAGATATTAAATTCATACTTTCTTGGGGCAAGAGTTAGATTCTCATAGGTTACACCTTTAAGTGTGGGGATGAGAATAATGTTGCTCTCATCACAAGGGCCAAGTGACTGTTCAAGGTGTCAATCTAACTCGAGAAAATATCAAAAAATCATCATAGACTTTATCTGACTTTTAAAGAAAATATCAATGCTCGATAAAATATATCAAATCTAAAAAAAAAAAAACAAAATTAGTTAGTAAAAGTTCAACTCATTAAAAAAATTAATAATTATAGAGGTCATCCATTAATATGATAATAAATATAATCATCGAATAATGATAGACCTCAAGATTGAGACTTATGATATAATCTCTCTATTTTTTAGGGATAGTACAATTAAGATATTAATATCTTTCATATCACACAATGTTAAGAGGCATATACTCTAAATAAATAAAATACTCAAAATAGTTATATTTTTTGCCTCAATGCTAGCATAAAAGTTATCTCAATTAAAAAGATTTATATAAATTGAATCAATAATAATGAATGAGACATAATATAAAGTATATTCAGACTAATATCTTTACTCAATAGGTCTCAAACTCATCAATTGTGCATGAATGTCATATATTTGAAATGTCCCATAAAAAAATAAAGAGATGCTTTCACAATCAAACTAGAAAATTATGCAAAAGCATAATTTTCTATAGTTATTCAAAATTATGTTGGAATAAATTAAGATGTAATGGGCTTATGTTCAAAGTTATTCAAAAATGAAAAACATAAAAAATAATTTGTTAAAATGACCACCATACAATCAAGTAACCCCAACTCAGGCTAATGACAATCACATCAACTAGGGTTAATCACAAATATCCATTTAGAAATACTACATAAAATAATTTATATTTTTCTCAAATCATAATGCTCGTTTAATAAAAGGAAAAATATGGAAAATTTTACACTAATTGATCTAATTTTCAAAAAAAATTATTTACCACCAACAAAAATAATTTTCACTAGTAACAATGCTAGAAAGGCTGACAATGACTAGCAACATCTATAATTTGACTGAGTATTCTTTTGCCTAAACTCAACTATTTGAAGTATATGTTATATTAAGAAGTAAAAATCTTTCAGAAACTTAAGGCGCAAGACATAATTATGACGCAATTTTTTTAGGCCGACTCTACCTAATATATATATATATATATAAATTATATATTTTTATTACACATTATTTATAAATTTATCTATTAATAAAATATATTTAAGTAAAAGACATAAAAGATAAATATTTAAAAAATAATAAAATTTCAATAATCTAACATGTAAAATTTTATAACATCAAACCTATTATATATAATTTTCAAGAATGAGTGAGGCTTTGAGAATAAAATTATTTGTGGGGGACATTCAAAAATAAAATGTTATGTTTGGAGGTGCCTAAGGTGAGAGTGAGATGTTTTTGCATGGGCCTAATGATGTCTGAACTTCAAGCACGCCTTTAATAACTATTACTAAACTACAATATAACTCAAAAAATAAATCAAACTTATACATACATTTGAGTTGAGTATGTTGTGGTTCCTTGTCGCAATATTTACTTAGTATTTTATTTTATGCTTTTAATGGGAGCAATCAATTTGTGAGCAACCTCAATCACTTTCACCCATATAAGAATGTGTAGTACATGATATTATATATAGGGTGTGATTACATTTTTATTTTTATTGCACAACTTAGATTCAACTGGGTACATGCAAGCATGTGTTGTTGTATAAATGATTTCACATGTATATCAAGGTTTGCATGTAATGATTATGCATATACCCATAGCAATATCCATGCATGTTCTTGTAGCATATTTGCATACACATGTCATTTGCCTTCGAATTCATGTATGTACATACATGTGTATATACACATGTATAAATATGCAAAAAAAAAAAATAAGAGTCATTATATATCATAAGTATGCATGTATACATATTAAGTGTAATTGTGGAAGCGATTATAAGATATACATGTGTATAGATTATAAGTGACCTAGGAACTCTAAAAATGAGACCCATACAAGTTCGAAGACCATCCAGAGCATAGCTTTACCTAACGTGAATAATAATGAGGTTGACTCAGCCAACCCAATCTACGTAATTCTTTTATATATTTAAAATTTGTATGAATCCAATGCCATTTTCACAAGGTAGTCCATTAAATACATTTGGCCTAGCCTATAATATACAAAGTTTCCATTACACTTGCAACCATATCAGCAATGCATCGTGTTGAGCTTAGAATATGAATTCATGTCATTCTCATGAGAGAGAGAGAGAGAGAAACTTAGAGAGAGAGAGAGAGAGAGAATAATCATACTTGCATCGATAGAATTCATGTTGGAAGAAATGGCAAATCACATTCTTACTCCCGGTGACTTCACCCAAGAAATCACCCTCACTTATCTCTCGGTATTCACCATGGCCTTGCCTTTTCATGGCTTCTCGTTTCTCAGCCTCTTTCTAAACAAATACACTCTATGATGAATGCCAATTTAGAATTCGTACTACAGATCTAAACATGCACATTTTCATCAAGAATATTGATCTGCAAACCTTAAGGGCTGAAATTCTATCTGCGTGCAATTTCTGCAGCTCAGGGTCCTGGGCATAAAATAATGTCATGGAGGGAGCATTTTACAGAAGTCAGGTTGATTATGCAGATCAACAAGAAAGAAGTAAACCAACAAATTACATCCATTAACTCATCAAGATCAACTTCTTCATTCACAGAATGCAATCTTGGCGTCTTCTCTTGTGAGAGCAGTTCCTGAAAAATTAGGATATAGCATCTTGATAGATTAAAAAAAAAAACACGAAGATAAGCATTTAGAGTTGTATCGGATGCAAGGAAGAAACATAAAGCAATAAAAATCGATAATCATAATCATGAGATGTGTAACATTTTATAAATGAGAGTTAAAGAAATCAAACATGGATCTTGAAGTGATAGGAAATGTTCTTTTAATGTGGAACAATTAAGAACAATTTCCACTAGACTGCTATTTTTTAGGTCAAAATGAATATACCAATGGATAAAACTCTTACTTAACATGAGATATAGGAGATGATAATATCAAACTAAACTACTAGTACATTAAGAGATTTATATCAAACATGATCAAATTGAATCAAATATTTTTTTTCTTATCTTATCATTTTTATGAATTATTCTATTATTCTCTCATAACTTACTTTCTAATTGTATTCCTCTAAAAAAATCTTAATATAAAGTTACCATATAAAATAATCAAGGTTCAACTCAAACCATTAAATTAACTAGCATGAATATTCATGATCACTAAAAAAAACATCAAACATTATATATAGATATGCAAACATCCAAGTATGTGAAAAATTATATTTATATAAATTTATCCAAAAAATTCCAAGTGTGAACTGGGTCAGGCAGCCCGGACACAACATAAGGCACAACATGATTCAACTGTGCCTAACACAACATGGCCTAAATCAAATATGTACCTTGATGTGCCATGGGCAGGCACAGGCCATGGCAAGCTAAAATTTCTGGCATTTGAGGCGCAGCAAGGCATGACCTGACAATATGGCCCATGAGGGTCAATTTTGGCTTGGATAGACAAACAAGCTAGCCTGGTCAACTAGTCCTGACCGATCCAGCATGGCAAAGTCTGATCCAGCTTGGCATGACCTGGCATGATCCAGCACAACCCGGTCAAAAGGCATGCCAACAGGCCATGCCGGGATGCTCATTTTTGGAGCCATGCTAGTATGACTAGGTCCATGATAAAAACCGTGTCATGCCCAATATGACATGATGGCGCAAACAAACCTAAATAAATGAGTTGTCCCAACACGACACGGCTAATTTGACACCTCTAGAAAAATTTATAAAAATAACTCATTATATTAATAATATATGTAATATCATATCAATAATCGTAAATCAATTTTTCAACCCAGTATTTTCTCAAGCCAGATTGACACATTGAGCAATCACGAGACCTCAAGTTAAGAGCAAAGCTATTCCCATCCCAGTGCTCAGATGTATAACCCATAACAATTGAACTCGCACCCCCAAGGAAGTATGCATTTAACATCCCCGCTAATTGAACTATACTTGTCGTGGGTAATTGTCAATTGCCATATATCAATTAAATGATAAGTTTATAATTGAAGTACGAGAAAAATTTGTTAGAGTATAACTCCCAACTTTAGATGGATATGGGTAATTAAAAGTATTAATTATTTCATGGATACCATTTTGACTTATGTTTCTTGGAGTTAGGATTTTTTTTATAGGTTCCATGAATATTCAAATATAAAAACTACCCTACCACAGTTTTTTTGATAGTTGCCAACCCACTACAGCAATCATTTCAATCATTTTAGCACCCCACCCCACTCACAAGTCACATCTCCTTATATAAATTAAAATTAAGTTGGTTAACAATTAACACAACAATATCACAATCAAATCTAATTCATAATAATTGTCATTCCGACAAATTTTATGTGTATGAAGAATCCTCATATTAAAAAGTTCAAAAATAAATACATTAATTTTTAAGATAGATACTTATGAAAAGTAAAAATGAAGAATAATTCAAGTATCAGACACCAATTTTGTCTAGCAGTTCAACAACAACAAATGAGAGAAACACAAAAAAAATCATATATTTCATGTGTGTAAGATTATTTTAATTTTGAATTTGAAACTAATAAAAAAAACATTAAAAAATTATGTAGGCAATAATATTTTAAATTATTGATTTGTAATATTTTGGAAGGAACATAACATTTATTCACTCATGATGAAATATATTGAAAGCCCAAAATTATTAACCAAATATGAAAGATAGAAGGGAGAAATAAATGTGCCAAATGGGCTGATAGGCCATAATTAATTTCAGTACAGCATCACCCAAAAGGGCCAATTTGTTTGGGCCAAAATTGGACCAACTAACAAATTGACTCGGATCGTGCCTTTAGATCAAACAGAACACAATCCAACTAAGCATGTGAAGAACACGTGCCAAATATTTTTAGATAGGGCACATTCAGTTCAGTTTATGCACCCTATTTTTTTTAAATGAAGTCGATTCAATTTTGGGCTAATCCAACCCAAGATCATTTAAAATCCTTTTACCATGAAAAGGTAAAAGAATTTATCATTGCAATGTCACGTCAATTGTCACAATCACCACTGATGTGTTGTGTGCATGCAAGTAAGTGGCATGTCATTAAAATATAATTTTTAAAAATTTGTCTTTTAGATTTTGTCTCAAAATACTATACAAATTCCAATTGATATAAAAATTTAATAATAAATATGACACAAAAAAAGTTATTATTTTAATTTTTAAAAAGTCTAAATAAATATTATAATTATATTTTTTTTTAAAATTCAATTTTTTTATAAATATCAAATTCTTGATAGAGTTTGGCCTACCAGTTTAAAGACCAACTACTTATGAGTTCCAATGGACCAACCATTTTTGGTAGAATTTTACTTATTAGTTCAGATTTATAACATTTTAATATGACAATTAGGAAACCCTACATATTATGGCCAATCTAGTATTCAACAAAAAGACAAAATATAATGTGATTAATTGTAATTTATTTCAAAAAAAAATCCAAAATAATTTGACTACTATATTCTACATACATATCAGTAATCAGACTACAAATATCTTTACGAAAACTCTCAAATAAATACAAATTTCTTTCCTTTCTTACAAGTTGAAGATGTGTAACATATAGGCTATAATTTGAAGGAGTGAGTTTAATTTTAGTTTATTTTACATTAGTTTTATTTCTATTTTATTGTTTGAAAACATCATACTTGTGTAGAGGTGTCAAACGGGCCGGCCCGTAATGGCCCGGCCCGTTTTTTTTTGGGCACGTTCGTGCTACCGTGCCCGACCCGGCACGGTTTAAAAATTGCCGAGCCCGGCACGGCCCGTAGGCACGGCGGGCCGTGCCGTGCCTTGCCTGGCCCGCTCGGGCACGCATGTCCGAGCAGTTCAGGATACGAAAAGACCGCGGGTCGGGTCGAATCAGACACGACCCGCGGTCTTTTTATGAGGGAGGGGCTTCCTGGGGTCGGGCTCACGGGACTAACCCGTGCCGGGGTGCCGTGCCGCATGCCGAACCGTGCCGGGTCAGGCACGGCACGCAGCCTAACCCGGGCACGGCACGGGCCCGGGATTTTTCCATGCCGGGCCGGCCCGGCCAGGTTGACACCTGTATACTTGTGAGCTATCTTTAATTTTATATATATATATATATATAATTTAATATCATTCATTCCAAAAAAAAAAAGATAAAGTTTACCATTTGTGTGCTCATCTCATTCTCCTCTCTTTCTATCATTTAACTATAAAGCCTAACCCTAAAGAATCTTTAAAACCTTCAATTTATATATGATCTCATTGACAAAAAAAAAACAACCTTGGCAAACTATCAAGGTATACCAAATAATAAATAATATGCATTCATATCTATCATATCACATTATACTTCATCTTCGTATTTACCAATTGAGATAGAAACATCGCAGCTGATTCACCCAATAATATAAGTATTTAAATATTTTTTTTCATTGAAAGTTATATATTCACAACTATACTTTTCCCAATAATGTTCTCCAAACTATTATTGAGAATTATCATATTATAAAGTTTAACATCAATGATGCACCTGGTTCAAAAAAGTTGATAGTGTCGAATTGCATCTCTCCTCTTAGGTGCTCACATCATCATTCGGACCACAAAATTTTGTGCATCATTAAACTTTTCATCATCTTTATTACGTATTACCATCAAAGCCATGTATCACCTCCTCGCTATGATTCTATCTTGTAATTCTTCATTAAAATAATCACGCTTTGTGGTGTACTATGTTGACCCTTCTTTGCCTTGGGCAACCCCACTTTAGCAATAATCTAATTGATTGCATGCATATTACTTTCAAATGATTGATAGACTTATTATATGAACTCTTCTATGTTTTTTTCTAGGAAATATCTATGGTCATCTTTCTAGTTGATTTTTTATTGTTAAGTTCTCAATTTGACTCTAGAAATTATTAAATGTTATATCCTTATTGATGTTTCTAGGCACAAATTGATAGTGATCATTCATGATAAAATCAGTTTTCTCATCTTGTATTATCATATCATAGTTTAAAGTCAGGTTTCGAGTATCTAAAACATTAAATAACATTTGCATACCAACTTGTCTTGGAGTGTGGGACTTAATCCATTAAGAAATCTAACTACATGTTGACTCTGTATCTTCATTAGATTATAACATTCAGCAAGCTGTAAGAACTCCATGGTATATTTATACACTAATGTATCTCCTCAAGAACATCAATGACATTGTAAGAATAGATACATTTCATAATTAATGAATAAAAATTGAATTTTTTGTAATTGATTCATTCATTATCACAATCAAGCTCAATATTACCTTAATGCTACCTTATTTCTTGTTAACATTTTCGCTTATATTGCAACTCAAGGAGGTTTGGCTGGATCGGATTGAGGCCAACCCAAACACAAATTCAAAACGGGTAAATCCAAACTATAATCCAATTCAAGTTTCAACCTGATTTGAACAACCTAATCACAACCTAATTTTACATTATGAAAGTCAAGTTAAAATCATGTTGGGATCAAGTTGTGTCAGATTGGATCGAATTACATCATTTATAGTGATAAAATAAAATAAAAATTAATAAAAAATAAATAAATACAAATTTTAAATAAAATAAAAATAAAAAATTTATATAATATAAAATATATATTAAAATTGAGTATAATCATTTTCTTTAGCTTCAAAATCCTTATGTTTATAGGCATTGCAAGCAAATTTTTTTAAGATTGAGCGATGTGGACATCATAACAATTACGCGAATTTGATGGGAATACTTTTCAAAGAATTGCTCCCATCAAATTAGTCAATATAGAAGCTTACCCACATTGGTTAAAAAAATATTAGAATGAGTTGCTATTCCTATAAATAGGGTTGCAAGTACAACTCGGGTGGGTTAGGTTTGGTTGAGAGCCAACCAAAAAACAACTTAAATTTTGCTAGTGTTTAAAAATTTTCAACCAAGGATTTCAACTAAAATTCATTTTTTTCCTAGGTTAGATTTGAGTTACTTGGGTTGGCCCGAAGTTGCAACTTTATGCCGACAAAGCAAAAATAACTCCTTCCACTATGTGCTACTAACTTTATCTTATGCTATACTGAAATAAAATCTCCATATAGTCGAAGAACATGTCTACCACTATCAACCAATTCATAAACTCTTTGTTAATGTTTGGATGATTTTATGCTTATTATTTATTTTATTTATTTTTCATTATTTAGGAACACTTGACATGTGGGTTGCCCAGACCATATATACACACATATATAGTTTACATGGTATTCTAAAATAATTTTTTTGTAATTAATAAAATTTTCTTTCTTTTCTTTATTTCATCCCTCTCTTCTCCTCCTCGAAGATTTAACCCTAATCAAACCCTAAATCATTGAACATAGTATTAGAGGGATAGTTCCAACAAAGTGGCATCAACATTAGAGTGCATGGGCGATGGTGCACCCTTCGGTGGTGCCGACGACGATAACCATAGACAATTTTTGTTGGCATCTATAGCAAAATATAAACTATATTTGGTTCTTCTACTATAATATGTCATATTTTATTCTTTCGATGCTACTAGCTCATGCAGAATTATATCTATCATACTTTCTACTCACTATCTCACACCAGATTCATTAGTAATAGATTCACAAGTAAATATTCATGCCAAAGGCAATCACTCATTTTATTTCTTTTGTAGAGTTTATAATATTTAATATTATCATAACAATGGCAATGTTAATTTTTTTTGACACATATTTTATATGTACCAAAAAATTGTGAAATTATTTTAAATCAATTACCAAAATAATAAAATTATGATATTATTTTCTCTTGTTCTAATAATTTTTTTTGTAAAATTGTCATATAATAAAATTGACTTTATTTGAAATTGATTAAAATGAATTGTACTATTTTTTTTTGACTCACATGATCACTTCTAGATATTAGGTTATCATTGATCTAATAGTGATTGATTTTAAATTAGAACCATAATTATTAAAGACACACCTAATGCATGCCTAAAGCTAGACATTACAATTCCCCTGCTGAAGCTCTTCATACTAATAGAGGCATGCCCATTGGTAAAAGGCATGCCTTAGTAATCACAATGCCATCCTACAAAATCTAACAATTCCAAAAGCCCCACCTCACAAATTAGTAATCCCAATGCTCCCTCCCCTCACCAACAATCTCGAATGATATTTAAACACAAAACAAAGATTAAGTTGTGTAATAATTACTTGCCCTAATGATGTAAAAAGTAATTATTACCATTGAGTCCATCTCAATGGTAACTCCCTCATAAATATCCCCTTGATATGACAATATCGAGATAATAAATCATTTTTACTCCAAAAACATTTATAATTTCATAACTTTTATGCAGCTTGACAACTATCTTTGATTAATTATTTCATATGTACGCTCTTATTCTTCGATCATATGTATCAAAATGACCAAAAATTAATATGATTTATAAACATCACTTTCGGCTTTGTAAGTATTATACTCACACAATTAATATATACTTCCCTCAAGTTTTACCAGCAAAAACTATACGAGTGAAATCAACTTATAACGACTGTCATCATCTTATAAGTAACAACAAGCTCGTGCATATTCTAAAGATTATACGTCATCATCCTTCTTGGTGATGATGTAAAACACATACTAAAATGTAACTCTTGGAAGAATGATCGATATAACATTCATTTCAATCAAGAACTAATTCATCTAAGGCATGTAAAATAGATTAGCTTGTAAAAATATTTATATTTCTAACTTCATAAGAGTCATACACGCAATGATTACCATACTCATTTTTTAAATATTAATATATAAATTTATCTCATACATTATATTCAGATGAGTTTTCATTTCCTTCCTACCATATGCACGAATAAGCCTCGTGATTTACATATTATCATCCAACATGATAATCTTGCACAAACATATCAATAATTCAAACTCTAGTTCATGTTTTATTTAATTATTTATCCATCAATAATCATAACACAACATAAATCAAAACAAATCTATTAAAATAAAATCATTATCACATTATATAAAATCAAATTATACAAAACCTTAGACTACATGTAATTTTAATAAAAATTCTCAAATCTACACTAAAAATAAATGTTTACGAGCTGCTCCCCCAAACTTTAGAAATTAGTATTAAATCTTATGTCTCTTATTTGCATATGATGCACCAAGATAATGTAAAATTTATCTCTAAAGTTTAATAATTACACCATGATTTTGCTTATTACATAGAGAAAAAAACAAAAATATTAAAGCAATGATAATTAGCCTGGATATAAATATCATGATTTTGCACTCTTTTAAGGACAAAAGTCAATGCCTTGAGAAATAATTATGCTCGAGTAATACCATATATAATATTTCTTACACCAAAAATCATGATACTAAATAATTAACGTAATTTTTGATTGAATAGTTGACTCATTTTTTATAGATCAAAAATCACAGTTTTATAAAAAATTACTACTGACTTAAGACTACCAAACCATATTAAAGATAAAATCATGACTTTAAGATGTTCCCACGACTTATAGCACCGTGGAATATTTGATGTGTAGTGACGTAAAATTAATGTCATGATTATTTAAATTTTATGAGATAAGTATAATTATGACTTGATAATATTGCAGACACAATAAATATGTTCCATAATATAAGAAGTATGCTAAGAAATTGATAGAGTCATGACATAATAAAATATTCATAATCAATTAAATAGAGTTTTAGCTAAAAGTTAATACCAAAACTACTTGAAACTCTATTAGAGATATCAAATGAGCTAATGTCAACATAACACAATCCATTTTTTTAGGCTCGTCTAGGCAACCGAGCCACCATGTCGTGTCATGCCGGCACAATTCTAAAAAGGGGTAACCCAACATGGCACATTTACACAACTTTTGGGCAAGTCATGACAAGTTGAGTTGGGCTTAGCCAAGTTAACTCGATTCATTCCAAGTTAACCTGAGTTAGGCCAAGCAAGCCTAGATCACAACCATGCTAGTTGATTTAGCCAACCAAAACAAAATTGGCCAACACAAGTCATCATGATAAGTTGTGTCATGCCATGTTGTGTCTCCTATGCGAAAAAGTTTAGCTTGGCACAGCCGGAGCAATGCTATGGGCCATGCTCAAATTGTCTAACCCAGTTGACACCTCTAGACTCCATACTCTACCCATCAACCAAACAAATCTAAAATTCAATCAATTTCTTGATTATTCATTAAAATTCATCAAAATTCTAAAATTATAAAATTAATTCATAATTATCTTATTTTTATGCCTACACATTATCAAAACTTACAAAAATATATAAAAACATTCAATAATTTGAACATTGAACACATCAAAAAAAATAATAGAAAAGACCATATCTATTAACATCTATATTTATAATAGAGCATGATTACTCAATATGATAAGATGATTTACTAAAAAAAAAGTTATTAAGGTTTATAAATATTCAATTTGTAATGACCTTTATCACCTATGAGCTATATTTATGCTATCATAAAAAATCAAAAGAAACAATTATCAACAATTTTAATGAAATTATAGAAAAATATAAGAAAATCATGAAAATTATTGATAGGTGTGAGATTCAGCTTCTTTGACATTTACATTTAGCTGAATATTTTTTAAACCCAAATATCTATTATGATAGATAAGGAATAAAAATAAACTCAAATTCAAAGATCTTTAAAAATGTATATCAAGATTAATAAAGGAGAACTATGAATAATATATAATTATATTACAATTGAACTTGTACATGCATACTAAAAACTTTTTTATAATGAATTTGTCATTAGAATAAGAAAGTTTAAACTTCCAAATTAGTTATTAAGTTTACTTAAATATTACATTTAAATTATTATATATTTTTGATTAAAATATATAAAATATTCAACTAATAATTTATTTATATTAATTACAACTAAATAGTGTAATATATTTTGATCTAATACTAAAAACTTATAAAATTTTGCATTGTGAATTCTTAACCTAACATATAGTGTACTTGATTATAAAAGATAATTAAAATATCTTTAAAAATATAATTTACTAGAACAATTATACATAATTGAATGTCTTTAAAATATTATTTAATATAAAATTATCATAATTTTTTAAGATTCAAAGCATGAAGAGAAATAAATTAAAATATCAATACTTGAATGATTTGATATAAATTAAGTACAATTGAGTCTTAATAAAAATATACAATGAGTATCATATCATTAATTATATTTTTTTAAAGATTAAAATGAGAGCAATAAATTATAGATGAGAAAAATAAAAAATAAAAATATTGCAGAAGAAAACTTGGTATTTGAGAGTGATAATTTAACATGTGATAATACTATAAGAGTTATTGAAACTGAGAAACTTAAGATTTATACAAGAGCTAAATAAATCTCAAAAAAAATACAAATACCAAAGCTAAGACCATCAAGCTCTAAATATACTTCTACTCTTATTTTGAATATAAATATTAAGATATGACCTATTTATCAAGATAAGAAAATAAAGATATGAGAGAATACAAGAGTAATAAAAAAAATAATAGTGATGATACTTTTGTGAATTTAGAATTTGAGAAGAACCTATGAATATTTATTTTATTTATCTTTCAAAATTTTAAATATTTATTTAAATAAAAAATACTAATGATTTTTATTTTTATGTTTACTATGATATATTTTGATTGAATTTTATACTTTATATGTTACATTATAATTCTATTATTTTATTTTATAATTTTAAATAATTGTTATGATAGGAAATACAAATTAAATCTAATTTTTAAATTTATTATCATTTACTTAGTTATATTTCACTAAAAAATAAAAATTATAAATTAGATTTAGTGAAATATATTATTTACATATATTAAATAGGGTGCATCTCAAAAAAACTAATATCTCAATTGTGCATTGTACCTCAAGGCTTCAAAAAGCTTTGTGCCTTAGTGAGCCTTGCACCTCAAATAACTATGACTCAAATATCATTCAAGAACAAGTTGAATATCCTAGAATCGAGTATCAACTATTAAGGAAAGATATCTATTGATTGCGAGATATATCAATTATGAAATATTGGGATTGATTCATATTTCAACAACTATCTCGAGTGACCATCATAATGACAAGGGTGGTCGGGCAAGGCTTAGCTCTCTACTAAGCAAGCGGTCGCCTAGCAAGTCAATGAAAATAAGCACATATTCATGTCAACACTTGTGGACATCACAACATGAAAATATGATATAATGACTAAATTTAGTACCACAATATGAAAACATGATAACATGACTAAGTCAATACCATTAGATGAAAATATTCTATCATAACTTATACAATTGTTTTGTGTAAGAAAAAACAAAATATAAGACAAAAGAGTATAAATTTATATAAAAACATAACACATAATAAAGTATGTTAGTTTCTTACTTGCTTTCATTTTCTCCCTCTCTATCTCTCAAAAGAAGATGGAAAAAAAATCCAAGAATCAACTATCATATTCTAATCACTTCTAACATTTGATATCAAAGAAAAATTGAGAAAATATGAGGTTTGCGAATTTGGGATTTTAGGAACATCAAGGATTAAAATTAAAAAAAAATTCTAGAAAATATTTTAAACTCAAATTGAATATTAAAGATTTATTGGTCAATCAAAATTTTTAAATTGTTATCAAAGATCCAAAGCTAAAAATTAAAGATCAGAAAATAAAAATGAGATCTATTGAAATTGTTAAATTAATGTCTTACAAATAATATTCTAATAAACATTTCTAATAAAAAAAATGACAAATGAGTTATGAACAAAACTAAAATTTTTCTATCAAAATAAATCATTGATAGATAAACTTTTCTTAAGAAAGAAACTGTATAATTTGCACATAGATGATGAAGCTTCTTTCTTTGTTCATTTACACAAGTTCAACACTCTAATAAGCCAATTATCATCCAACAACTATGAGATCAATGAAGATAATAAGGCTACTATCCTCATCAGTTTAATAGATACCTCATGAAATAATCTAATTAACATCATAAGTAATAATACAACAAAGTAATTGTATAAAGTAATTATTTCAACACTTATGAATAAGGATCTAAGGTGATAAAAAATGAAATGTTGCTCAAAGAAAATTTTGTTTGTGAGAATCAAAACTAAGAAATAAGTTCAAAATAACCTAAAAACAAATTAGAACCAATATGAAAGTTAAAGAATACTAAGAAATGAAAGATCAAATGATGAAAATATAATAAGACTAAGCACTTCAAAAGTGCCAACAAGAAAAATAATGGCTCAAAAGATAAATAAAAATCAATTGAAATATTCCACATGGCAACATACGTCACCCACAATGATGAAAAAATATGATTCATCAATATGCAGCTTCCTATCACATGATTCCCAATTGGAAACTATTTTGTCAGTATAAGAGTTACGATAGAGAACCTATAACAATGAAAAAAACTCAATAGTAAAGATAATTAGTTATGAAAATATAAAGATGAATATATATGGTGAGACAAGAAAGTTGACTCTAGAGGTCATACATATTCCATATCTCAACAAAAACTTGATATCGATGAGAATTATGATAGATGTTGGAGTCCTCTTCAGCTGAAATAAAAAATCATGAAAAATGACCTAATGAGGAATTATAATTACATGTGAAATAATACATGAAAATTTGTATAAGTTAATGATAAACTTAAACACCATCAAGTCTCCAATCAACAACTCTCTTGTTTCAGAGAAAAGAAAAATTATGAAGACCAAGCAATCAATGGAGAATAATGATCTCCACTCATAACATGGAACAAGCAAAGATATTGTGTTCAAAGAATATATATAAGAGCGAGTCTATTATGAAAAAATTACCTAAAAAACATGATAATACAAAAATAAATGTAAACATGAGCAAACAAATCGAGGAAAAAGTTGTCACATTTGAGAATAGATATTCTTGATGAAGCAGTGAAGGTAGCACCCACATTGAGGTATGCACAAGTTAAAAAGCCAGATGAATTTTGTTAACTTACAGGGTGCAAATACGAGTTGTGCTTCTATGCTGCTTGGTGAAAAGTTTAGTTGATTGATGTGATGGCCACACTCGGTCTCATTGGAAAACTAAAGCCTAGAGAAATCCCCTACTAGTTTGACAAGCTTCAGATTAGTTCTAACCAAGATTCTTCTTCAATGGATTTGTAAAAACCTTGCCTCTTTCCTCCTAACAAATCATTGAAAGGAATATTAACAATTTATATCATGCCCTTTATATCACAGACAATGAGCAGGACAATGTGAAAAAGGCTAAATTCTTCAAATAGTCAAAACAATGAGAGAAAGTGAATTTGATATTGATTCAATTGGAGAAATACAATTCCAAGAATGAAATTGATTACTAAATGAAAATAATGATTATTAAAAAAATTTAGTAGTACCTAAACTAAGATAAGAATGAGAAAATATTCACCAAAAAAATATTATAATTAATTCATATTTCAACAACTATTTTGAGTGACCACTACAATAACAAGGTGGTTGGGCAAGATCTCACTCTTTACTAAGCGAGTAGTTGCCCACCCTATTGGTGGGAATAGCACAGATTCATGTTGTGGTTTGTGGATGTCCAAACATAAAAACATAGCATCATGACTGTGTTTAATGCTACGACACATACAAGATGTCATGACTGAGTTAGTGTCATAACATAGAAACTAGAGGTGTCAAACGGGCCAGTCACGACATGGTTACTGTACCGTGTCGTGCCGGGCCGGGCCCACTCGAGCTTGGCATGTCCGTACGAGCCAGTAAAATTTTTTTTTTATTTTTATTTTTTTTATATAAATTATTAAATTATATATACAATTTTAGATAATGTATAATATTATATATTTATAATATGAAAAATATTAAAATTTATTAAAATAACAAAGTTTAAAATTTTTTTTATAATGTAATATAAAATTAGTTTAAAATTTATTAGAATTATATAATATAGTTATAAATTTTTAAATGAAAAAGTAAAACAAAAAAATCAATAAATCAATACATTTTGTTTAAAAAAATAAAAATTAAAAAAAACATAAGCAACTCAGATGAAAAATGATCAATCAATAATTTAATACCGAATATCCGAACCAAACAAATTATAGTTTCAACATAATATATAAATAAAGCGTACAATCAATAAAAAATAAAAAAACAAAATTAAAAAATAGTAGATCATCATCAATCGGCATATCATGAGCATCATCAGCCGCAATATCAAGATCAGTATCATATGGATCATCATCATCAACAATCAACTCCTCCGCTATCGCAGTGGATGCGACTTCAGTCTCTGTCCCAGTCCCAACTCCAGCACGATCATGGATGCTAAACCTCGAATCCTCCCAATCCTTCAAACAAACCAAGCCCTCAACAATATCTGGACATAATCTCGATCTCTTATCCGAAATCACGTTCACTGCAAAAGAAAAAGTAAACTCCGATGCTACGCTCGACAACGAAGGAGTCGTAGATCCCGTGTCATCCTAGATAGCACGGGAAAGGTGGACTCATATGATTTCCACCACTGTAATATATCAAGATTCTTAGTATCAGAATGTAATAGGATTGAGCAGTAATCAGTATCTAAGTACCGAAAAATCTCGCTCCTATGTGATGGTCTACCCCTACATTTCCCCCTCGCTAGCTGAATGAAAATATCATCATCTCTGAACAAGGTATCTATGTTCGTAATCACAATCTCACTACTATTAACACAATACCTTGTATCGTAGTATGTGAATAAGTCAGTCAACTTCTTGTGAATGAACCCTTCAGGTAGCTCTTCCAGGTTTATGCATGAGGAAATGTAAGTCAGGGTATTTTCTATATTTTCAACCTTAACCCTAGGGTCCATGCATGCAGCGAGGCAATAAAGAGAAGAAATGGTGGACCAGTACTTCAAGTACTTGATTTCCATCTCTGCAACCATATGGCTAAGTGCCGAGTCAGCTCAATACTTCCTAAACATGCTACTAATATTGCATATGCACCGGAGTGCAATGCAAGTAGTGGGCGTATAAACCAATGAACACATATTCATCGTGTCATAAAAAATTTTTAGAAATTTCATAAATGAAATTCCTGAAGCCCGGTCAGTGTCGTCAATAATAAGTTCATCACTCTTACTATTGACGTAGTCGAATATCACGTGTTCGTATCCAACACATGATTCTAACATCGGGTACGTGTAATTTCAACGATATCTCACATCCGATTGAAATTTCTTCTTCTCAAGATTCACAGACAAACAGAAACTATCAAACTCTTGTTTTCTACGAGGAATACGAATATATTTTAGTGTATTACGTATATTATCCAATACAGAAAAATACACCTTCATACTCGCTTAAACAATCAGGTTAATCACGTGACACATGTATCTGACATGAAAAATCTCTCCTAATGGTGTGTCTCTAATATTCCTAACAAATATGTTGATCGCTACTCCATTATTAGATACGTTATCGAATGTGATACTATAAATTTTATTTTGAATTTAATATTCCCTAAAGATTTTCATCATACACTCAAAAATAGCCAGACCATCATAAGGATGAAGAATCTCAGAGAATCCTAAAATTTTTTTATTCATAATCCAGCTAGAATCTACATAGTGGCTGGTGAGATATGCATAAGATGATTCATCGTGACTTGTCCAGATATCGGACGTCACAAACACCATTCCATTATATGTCATAAATTCATTAATTATTTTTTGTTTTTCTAACTTATATATCTTTAGTATATCATTCTTATATGTGGACCTAGGAATTCTACGATAAGCAGGCTGAAAATATGTCTGCATGATACGTACTACCCTTGAATCTTCCGAAAATCTGATCAGAAGATCCATCAATGTGATAAGTCTGGCCATGCCGTCCCTACCCAACTCGCTGGAGTATATGAAAGGAGTAAACGTTGAGACTGAACTCGATCCAGTCTCAAAAAATATAGGGCAAAGTTAAGTTTGCCTATGATCTAATTGACCATGTTTTTTGGTGCATAATTCGGCATGCCTCTTAAGGTGCTCAGTCTCAAACAAACTCTTACATGTTAAATGCCTCATACAATATTTGTATTGTGTCATTTCTTATTCTTCACCCCTAATATTTTTATGTTTTATAATATTAAAATGAGTCCAGACTACAGAAGTCCTTCTAATTTTTTATTTTTTAGAAATTTAGGTTGAGACGACTTGAGAAATCAAAATTTCAGCAGTCTCAAACCTCTGTGTAATATTTTCATTTTCTAAATTTAAATATGTTTCATTAGTGTTTATCATTTTTTAGGATTTTTATTATTTAGAATAGTTATTTAGAGACTAGAAGACTGATTTTAATATTTTTTAATTTTGGTCTAGAGAGAGAAACTAGAGAAAAAGAGAGTTAAAAAAACTTAAAATAAATTACTCGGTAAAAGCATTGAGGTCGATCACGTGCACGGTGCACCACAGTCAAACTCAAAGTTCAAAACTCAAGTTTAGATTCCCAAAAATCCAAGCCGAATGCCGAAATCCCGAGCCCCGAGAAAGAGGAGCAAGATTTTTGAGAGAGAAAATGAGTGATTTGAGAGAAAATATGTTTAAAAAACATAAATATTAAAGAGAGGGGTGAAATTTATAGATTAAAGAAAATTTTTTTTAAAAAAAATAATTTTTTTTTGAATTTTTTAGATGGCAGAATCATGAGGGCCGTTGGATTCTGCCCCCTAACCGTTGGAGGCGAGATCCAACGGCTGAAATTTAAATTTTTTATTAATTTTTTTTCCCGTTGGGGGGGGGGGGCGAAGCAAGGGGGTCGGGCTCGGGGGACACCCGCACGGGATGAACCCGTGCCTGGCCGGTTGACACTTCTAATAGAAACATTCTATCACAACTTATACAAATTGTTCTGTAAAAAGATAAATTATTATATAAAATAGTGAAGTATAAATTTAAAGAAACATATATCAATACAAGATAAAGTATGTTAGTTTTTACTTAATTTCTCTCTCTCTATTTCTCTTTCAAAAGAATGTAGAAAATTCTAGAATCGACCACTAGATTCTAATCAATCCTAATAAAAAAATATATTAGAATTTTACATCTAATATGTCAAGAAAATACTAAGAGAAATTCATCACATCTAATTCAATCATATATTTGAAAAATAACATATAATAATTTAAAATATTTTATTACTTTATAATCAAATAAATATCATATTTCTTTATCTCAAACCATATCCCATACTAAGTTGAATCCATGATAGAAAGTCACATTTACCATCCATTTGAGATTTTTAAATATATTATTCATGAATTGTCTCCAAGCAAAGAGATTATATCTACATGTATTATCAAGTACGTTTTCATTCGGAATTCTATTACTTAAAAAACATATAGATATTATTCATCAAGATTAAAATGATCATTATGAGTAAAGATGTGATGTTCATAAAGAATAAGTCTTATTTGGTGACTTAATCCAAGATAATATACCTTCAAATAATATAATGGCCAACACATTTATATGTCCAATTGTTATTTTTTATAATAGAATAATTATTGATCATGCTCATTAATTATTGATCATGCTCATATGTTTACATCTGACACAACAAGCACAATTAATTTGAGGAGAGTTGTGATACCCATCCTTCCATTGTGTGCCAAAGAGAAGAACCTATTGAATACTAGTATCCCACTTGATCCCAGTATGAGACTCCCCAAGAGAGATAAAGATTGAGAGACTTAATGATCTCAATTTATATATATATATAAGACAAATATGTCCATAATTTTTTATTGATAAATCTTCGGTCAATTAAACTAATCTAATTTAAAGTAGAGAATTGAATTTCCCAACTATATTATAAAATAAACAAGGAACATGCTCTACTTAATATCAATTATTTCAAATAATATATTATTCTTATTTTAATACTATATATTATAGAATTTTGTTCTTAGTTAATAGTTATAAGACCCTAAACAAGATACTTGCAGATAAGTCAAAACTATATTAGATTAATTGAGTGCAATTATATTTAATTATGTGCGAGAACCAATCCCGATACTTGTAAATAAGTCAATAGTAAGACATAAATGGATGTATACTATAAAAACGAAACTAGACAATAACATCAATCAACTTATGGCTAAGTTAGTAGCGTATGAATTTACATAAACTTATGATATTGAATTCTAGGATGCATTATATACTATGACCAAGATATTTATTATTAAATTATTATTTTCTATTGAAAGATCATCTCAAAAAAAAACTATGTATTATATATATGTAAAACATGCATTCCTTAATTATGTTCTAGAAAAAAAAAGCATGTAAGCAGCATCTTCTAAGCATGATGCATAAATAACGAAAATCTTTTATGGCATAAAAGTAGTCTCCTATGATATAATTTAATAAATTTTATTCAGCACTTACTATATTTGCTCTTAAAAGATATGTGTTGAATTATTCCTATTTTTTCAATGTAGATCAAAAGGCAAAGTTGTAATATTAATAATATGTATCAATAATATTTTAATTACAAGAATTTATCAATTGGATATATCTCAATGATATTTGTTTTATAAATCAAGTTTGAGATGAAATAATAAAATATTTGAAATATATTTTTTAATATTAAAATCAGATACTCATGAAGTATCATATTTATTTCTCAAATAAGATATATTTTAAATATCTTATCCGACTTCAATATATCATGATGTGTACATATTGACTCACTCATTGATTTACATATAGACTTATCTATAAATATCATTTCATTAGTTAATTTTACTAGATATACGAGTATCATAGAAAAACAAAATTATCTAATATTGATCAGCTTAGACATCACTTATTCTATTAGTACCATTAATTATTTTCTAAATTCTCAATAATAAATTTATATGCACATAGTATTTAGAATTGACAAGTATGTAAAACAACGTCAAGAAAAGATAAATCATAAGCTCAAAATTAGAGTTAGAATCATGAGATAACAAAAAAAATATTTGTCACGAATTTTTATATTTGTTTTACTAGTAACTTCATCTCCTAGAAAAAAAAAGATAAACCATTATTTTAAAAATTCAATACAAATAAAGAATACAATACTATATCATTGACTACTTGTGCGTATCAAACACTTTTTGAAGAATTTTACTTATCAGTTCATAAATCAATGATATTTTATTATGATTGTCAAGAAGTCTAATACATTATTGTCAATTCATTATTTTACAAATGCAAAATAAATTAAAATTGATTATCACTTAAATTTGATAAAAAATCCATGATGATTCAATTATTACAATGAAGAAATAGCGGATAATTTTCAAAAACCTTTTAGAAGATCACTAATTGCTTTCCTTCTCTCCAAATTGAATATTTATAATATAAATACCTCAATTTTAAGAGTAATGCCGAGGTTTTATTTATTTTTTATTTATTATTTATTTTAATTGTTTATCAATATTTGTGAGTACCAAACATGTAGATTATCCCAAACCATGAGTATATGATTTATGTTTTATTCTAAAATATATATTTTTTCTAATTAAACAATTTTCTATTTTTCCTTTTCTCCTTCCCGATGACCTAATCCAAATTGAAGCCTAGATCATAGAACACTCTTCAATATTTAAATTATCATAAAAAATAAAAAATCAACTTCATGATTAAAAAAAATATCATGCCTTACAATACATTGGGCAGGTTGATCTAGTTTCTGCTCACATCCAATATTGAGCAAATTGGAAGTCATCTTCTGCTTACTTAAAATCTTCCATCCTGACTTATTGTAGAAATGGACAGAGTATTAATCGATCATGATGTGGTGCTAGGGAAAATCATTTAGCATCACGTCTATCATCATTTATCTCATTTCAAGAGTATTCAAATATTGTTCCAATGCAATCATCTATCAGTGAAATCATTCAAGGTATTTCATCACATCACAAAAATCATCATAATTAGTTTGATCCTCTTGATCTCATTCAATCACTTGATTGTTTTGAGATCCTCTCATTTCTCCATCATTAGCCTTCAATAAATAATAAACATCCCAATGGCACCAATGACCAAACTAATGTAAATCAAACTTGAATATTTGAAAGAAGAAAAATATATTGCACAAATAGCAACAAAAAGTGACTTGTACATGACAAACCTTAAGATAAGAAACAGAAAAAAAAATGTGAAAAACAACTAGCGAACTGAAATTTTATTCAATTTTGAATGGTTACAAAGCAATCGAGAAGTATTTTTTATAGACCTCACTCAATAACTAAATTCCTCATTGTTCTAAATAGGGTGATTTAAATTAAAACAAGTATTAATTTATCACATTTTAGTATCGAAAATTTAAATCTTTTCAAATTTTAATTTTGATCATATCATTGGCCTATTCATCCGCATCAAACATATAAAAAGATAATTTTGTAGAGAACCCACACATACCACCAACTTTGGTCATCACATTCCTGTATTAGAAATTCAAATGACATACGGTTACTGAGTAACACAGAAAATAGCTAAATCACAATGCCGCCGGAAGAGACTAAAAAAGTAGGGCTATACGTTAACGAGTGAAAGCTGAAAACGAAACACGACCAGATGCAGACCTTTTGGTAATCACGAGCAGCAGCTGCCATTACATTGCCAAATGCTAACTTGGACAATGTCGAGTTGACAGAATTAGGATCCATCCTTGACTGAGAAATCAATGAAGATAACAAGATGAAGAGGCGGTGAGTGGCATGAATCAGCATCTCAGCCGATATTAATAATTTCAAAATTGGGAAAGATGCAAGAATGAGAAACCGCGCGCACCTGCTTGTATCACAGTGGCATGTGAATCTTCCCCTTCCGCAGATTCAGAAAACTAATATTTCCGTCTAAACTCAAATCCAGAAAATTAATACTTCTATTCCCTAGCTATGGCTGACAAATCCAGATTCTCTGGCCCAAGAAAAAATCCAGCACAATCCAGATTCCAGGGCAACCTATTTTTAAGTAGGATAAATTAAGTTTTGGTATTTCAAATTATTTATATTTCAGAACTTTTTTTTTTAATTAATAAAAAGTATCATGAAATAATAAAAAATCGCATTTGTGTTCGATTTGCCTAATTACGAAAATACCCTCCGCATGTTAGAAAATCTCAATTGTTCTTGGAAAATATAGTTTATGTCATATAATATTTAACTATATATAACATAAATACTTGCTTTAGGATTTTGTTGGACAAAATCTGCACCTATCACACCATACATCAAAATATTATTATTGAATCTCATTAATAATATATATGTATATGTATATATATATATATATATATATATATATATATATATATATATATATAGTTCTTCTAATTAATATTATTGAAAAATACAATTTAGTTAGTATATGTTGATGCAAACTTGGTTGGAATAATACACATAATAGAAAATATAGCGAAAAATAGGATTTATTATAAATTAGAAGATGTGTGATCATCTCTATTCATCTTTCAACATTTTGGATAGTAAAATATTGGTGTTATTAAAAAAAAAGAGAGAAATTATGTTTTGGGTGGTTTCTCCAGAAATTTTTAAGGTTTAGAAACCAAAATTTTGATATATTTTAAAAAATTACAAAACTAAAATTAAATTAAAAATAAGTGCATCCAAATTAGTAAGTCTTAAACTACCATCTCTCATGCCCCTCGTCCCATGGTACTCTGCCGAGCTCTTGGAGCTCAATGGAGCTCGAAGGGGCTCTCGATCGAGCTCCATGAGCGCGACCATGAGCTCTAGAAAATCGATGAAGCATGTGATCGAGCTCAATGAAAGAGAGTAGGACCAATGGGAAAGGGCGAGGGTAGTTTAGGAAAAACGTGATAGATTGTACTAAATTTTAATATTTTGAGATTTTGGTGACTTTTTTTAAAACTTAAAAAGATAAGTCTTAGATTCTTAAATTTTTCTGGAGTAGTACCCCAGAACATAATTCCCCCTTAAAAAAAGGTGGGGCATATGCCACCACTAGCTCATAGTTCATATTATTCATCAATAACTAGATTCTATTAGTAAATGCATCTTCTTTGTCAACTATTTTGCCATTCTATTAGTAAATCCAAGAGATTTATTTTATACGAACACTTGCGTAATATTTATGAAAATAATTTAGGGAGAAAACTCATCTCTCCTAGAGATATTAGTTGACATTGAAATGTGGATAATTTGGAATGGGCACTTAGAATTAAAAAAAAAAAAACAATTTTCCATTTTCGGTGGGGAATAATGCAAATTTTAAAACAAATAAACAAAATTCATAATTTTAATAAAATTTATTATTAATATTATAAGAAATTTCGTAAGGTACTGGTGCATGAAATGTTGAGATGGCCGAGTTGGTCTAAGGCGCCAGATTAAGGTTCTGGTCCGAAAGGGCGTGGGTTCAAATCCCACTCTCAACAAATTATTGGTGCTCACCTTTTTTGCCAGAAAAAAAATGCTAATTTTTATCTTAAAAAATGTTAGAAATTAGAAGCAAGCAATATTAGAAAGTAAGGTCATTTATCAGCATAATTAATATTTAAAACTTCCTATAACTTTTAAAAAACTTAAATCAAATAAAATTCATTTTGTTTTTAGATAACCATGTGTATGTATTCCTTTTGTTCCTTACTACAATTTTTTTAGAAAAAAAAATGCTATTTTTTATTAAAAAAAAGTTTATAATTAGAAGCATACAATATTAGAAGATAAGATCATTTATCACCATAATTAATATTTAAATTTTAAAAACTAAAAATCATGTTCATTAGTTTTTAATCAAAATTTACATTTATCTTATATTTTTTTATGTACACTAATAAATATAAAATATAAAATCATAATTGCCGATAACTTTAAAAATATTGAAATCATGCGAAATTCATTTTGTTTTTAGATAATCATGCGTATTTAGAATAGCTTGCACAAATATTAACTACTCACACATGAGAAATAACATTCCTCTTGAGAATTATTCCTGAGCAAGATACGAACTTCCACTTGTGACATCTTTATTTTTATGCCAATTAATTATCAATTAAGTTGCTCCTGATATATCATGCAAGACTTAGCTTTTATATACATTAATTTTAGGAACAATATGTTGAATTTTATATGAATAAATCATATTTAATATAATTATAAAAATATCATATGATTAAGTTGGTGTATGATATGTTGAGAATCAATGTCATCCCAACTTCAAGACAAAATCCAAGTTGAAGTCCGACCTTAACTTTATGCTCATTTTGTCTTAGTAAAAGTTTAATCTAAATTAGTATCGATAAAAGTTATATTAGTATTGGTAAAAATTTAATTTGTATCAGTGGAGGACTAGTGGAAGGTTGATGAATGTTTAGTCAAAGTTTGATGAGTGTTAGACAGATGTTTAATTTCAATAATTTAGATTAATTCACGAGTATTTTATGGTGTGATTATGATTGAATCTTATAACATATAAACACAGGAGTAGTTTTCTTCTTTGAGAGAGTGTGAGGTACTCCTTTTATGAAAAATAGTTTTCTTTTTCTTCATAGATTAGAATTTTGTTCTCCAACTTTCTCAACATTTGGTATTAGATCCTTAGTTGTGAGATCTCTAAGATATTCTTAAGTATGCTTAGTTGTTGCAGTAAGATCTGATATTTCACATCAGAAAAAAATATTTCTTGAAGTTAGTTTTGGCTATGAGCATTTAGTTGTTCTTGTGGTTGTTGGGAAAAGTTTGTAGAGTAGAGTTGCATGTCAAGTTTGTTCATTGTGAGTGTGACCTACCCCTCTTTCCTAGGAATTAACCCGATGAACTATTCATGACTCAAGTCTATTCTAGCATATGATACTATTCATATATGTAGTACCATTCCCATGAAATAGTATGACCCCATCCAAGTGAGAAGTAGATTGTGGTAAAAAATTACTAATCTTCAATTCATTAGAATGATCAAGAAGCTAAATAACCAAAAATATAATATGTAATCAACGCGTATGAAGTATTATCTACAAGGTTAAGACGGAGAAGTTAGTGATGATGAAGTTACAGCACTAGCAGTGGAAGATTTAGAAGGCATCCACAACTCGTGGAAGTACCATTAAAATAAACAAGATAACTGCAGTTACAGCACATTTGGGATGACAAAACACTAAAGGAGGTATGTGATACGTTTTCTACACTTTTGTCAAAGAAGAATAATATAAGATTGCAACTTCTTGAGAATGAGATATTATCAATGATGCAATGCGGCATAATGATTGATCAGCAAGTTCACAATATGAAATCTCGATGATGTGAAATTTTATAGTTTGACTTGAAAGCTCCTATTGCATAAACCAAGATAAAGATCATAGATTCTGACTACTCAAATCATATGATAGGTGATAGAGAAAAGTTGTAGAACTTATCAAAGTACACAAAATGTGTGGTGGTGATGGTTGACAACTGGAGATTGCTGATAACTCACATCAGGTAAAATAATAATTACACCTCAATATAATCTTAATCAGATAACCACTTCAAGGTGTCTACCATGTCCAAGGAAGAAAGAATAATTTACTATTTGTATCTCAACTAATATCATTAAGCCACTGAGCCCTTTTAGACTATAAGACATGAAAATTTTCGAGATGTCGAGATTTAGAAAAGCCAACCATACAGGAATGATGATTGGAGTCTATGTATATGATGTCAGTAAAGTCCACATCCATAGACAAGTCAAGAAGAAATGAAACAACAGATTTGTGACACATGTAGTTAGGTTATGTTAGCCATTCAAAGCTAAGTATGAAAGTGAAAAAGACAATGCTAAAAGGACTTCCTTAACTTAACATATGAATAGACACAATATGTACAATATGTCAATATGGTAAAACACACAAATTACCATACAAGAAATTAAAATTCAAAGCAAATGAACTATTGAAATTAGTTCACTATGATGTGTCCGGTCCCATTAAGAAACCATCAATTGGTGGTATGCAATACATGATGACATTCATTGAAGATTTCTCAAAGTACATGTTAGTTTTCTTCATGAAAGAAAAACCTGATATATATTAAAAGTTTAAAGAGTTTCAATAGTCAATTGAAGCAGAAGTGAGAAAGAAGTTCTATTGCTTGAGGATGAACAATGGAGAGGAATACAGCTCAAAGGAGTTTTCACAATACCTAAGTGAATATGGAATACATCATCAGTATCCTTGTGTTAATACACCACTATAAAATGGCATATATAAGAGAAAAAACAACTATCTTGTAAAATTTTGTCAAAGTATGTTATGTGTTATGTACAAAGAATATACTAAAAAGGTTTTGGACTAAAGTAACGAGGACTACAACCTTTATGACAAACTTTCCTAGCCAAAGTTTGAATCTCTCTCACCCTTTGAAAAATTATGAAACACGAAACCAATAGTTAGCTATTTTCAAGTATTTAGTAGTGTGTTGTCTTTGTTCCTAATCATCTATGAAGCAAGTTTAAAAAGAAAGATATTAGATGTATCTGTGTGGGATATGATAACTAGAGAATGGGATAAAGATGTTGTGATGTAACATATGAAAAATGTCACACTTCATAAAATATGATATTTAATAAAGTATCTTCATAGTGATTCCTAAAAATGGAATAATTGTCAAACTCAAAATTATTTGAAGACAAGTTATACCAAAAGATAAAGAAATATATTTTTCAATTTCTACCAGACTTAAAGTCCTTATCTAAATGGTATGTATGAACAACCAAGTGAAGAAGGTATGACTAGTGAAATTGAAGAGCTACCTTCAATATCTCAATTTTAAATGTCAACATGACCACGAATGCCAAATCCTAAATATCTCAAACAATCGTAGTTGAAGAAGTAATTGTGATATAACCTAAGTCATTTGTAAAATCATCATAAAATTCTCAATGGATAGAAGCTACGAAAGAAAAGATCAATATAATTGAATGAAATCAGATATCAGATTTGGTACCAAAGACAATAGATGTGAAACCAATATCTTATAGGTGGGTTTACAAGATAAAGAGTTACTCATATGGGTCAATTGTTAGGTATAAGGCATAATTGATAGCTCATATAGATTATCTTAATAGTATGGACTAAACTATGATGAAATATTTAATCCAATAGCTAAACTCATAATTATACAAGTTTTACTTACATTTATAGCCAACAAAGATTAGAATTTATGACAAATGAATATAAAAAATACATTTTTTTTTCATGGAGAGTTAGATTAGGAGATTTGTATGATCCAACCAATGAGTTTTCAAAATCAAGATCATCCTAAATATGTGTGTAAAATATGAAAAATATTATACCAATTGAAACAAGAGCCTAGAGCATGAAATGGTAAAAGTATTAAATTTTTGACACATACTGGTTATTCAATAACACTTATAAATTCCAAACCTATTTGTCAAATAGGATAGAAACAATATAGTTATCTTGCTAGTATACATACATGAATAAATCATAATTACTAATAATGAGAAATATTTTTTTTTAACAAAGGAGAATTTATTAGTTTTTTTCTAAGTAAAGGAACTTGGGTAGCTAAAATACTATTTTGATTTAAAGATTGACCACACATATGAATGAATATTTCCTTGTCAACAAAAATATACCAAAGATTTATTGAAGAAGATTGAAATGCTTGAATGCAAGATAATTTCAATACTTATGGAACCAAATGCGAAAATATGTGTACTTGGAGGAAAATGCTTGGAAAATATGACTATATATCAACTTAAAATCTCTTATGTAATTGGGATGATGAGTTATTACATGTAAAATTCATAGAAATCCTATTTGAAAGCTTTTTGATGAATATTAAGATATGTGAAAAGTGTAATTGATTATGATCTTTTGTACAATAAAGAGAAAAATTACAAAGTAGTTAATTATTGTGATGTTGAGTATGAGGGTAATCATGACACAATGAGATCAACAATTGGACATGAAGCTTAGTTTTTAACTAATTTTTTGGTATAGCAAGAGATAGCCAACAATGCCATTATTAACAACTAAAGTAAAATATCGAGTAGTAGTAATGCCATTATTAATGAATGATCTACATCAATCAATATATTATTTAGTTATATTATATTGTGAAAAAAGTCGATATTTTGTTTGACAAAGAATCTAATCTTTCATACAATAACTAAATATGTGGAAGTGTATTATCATTTTGTTATAAGAAAGTTCTGTTCGAAGAAATTGAGATATAGGGTATCAAGACATATGATCAAGTTACTAACTTATTCAAAAAAGTTTGAGTATATGCAAACTCAAAATGTTTTGTCACCAACTTCACAATGAGGAAGAGTATTGAGAATCAATGTCAGCCCAACTTCAAGACAAAACCCAAATTACAGCCCAACTTCAAGACAAAACCCAAATTACAGCCCAATCCAACTCGAAGCCTATTTTATCTAAGTAAAAGTCTAATATATATTGATAAAAATTGAAGCAATATTAGTAAAAGTTTAATTTGAATTAGTAGAAGATAAGTGGGAGGTTGGTGAGAGTTTAGTCAAAGTTGATAAGTGTAAGAAAGATATTTATTTTCAATGGTTTAATTTATGAGTATTTTATTATGTGGTAAGATTGAATCTTGTAACCTGTAATACCTCATCATATTTATGTTTTTCATTCATTAATCTCCTTTAATATTCTTATTCAATAAAGTGTGGAGCACTCTTTTTGTAAAAAGTAGCATTCTTCTTCTTGATAAATTAAAGTTTTGTTCTCTAATTTTCTCAATATGATATACAAACATTATACACTAAATCTCATGAAAATTTCAAAATTAAATATATTTAGGTAATAATAATATTATGTTGACTAAATACCTAAGAAGTTATTGTGTTGTATGTATATGCTAAAAGTCATATTTTGGTGTGATAGTAAATATCTTTGTCTAAAAATGATAAGTTATGAGTTCATGACTCATTAGGTATAACTTTTTTTTGACTTTTAGAAGTAAGATCATAATATATTAACATCTCATAGATCCTACATTAAAATAGACGTAATATTTAACCAATCACATAATAGTCTAATCAATAAAAGATAATAAATACTCAAATCCTAGTGATGCAAGTTTGATTCATAGAAATGTTAAATATGCTTCATCAGGATGCTTGCTAGATCACCTATTACATGATTGGGAAAAAGATATTATCTACTCTGATCTTGGAGACACAAGACCCATACATGAGCCAAAAGATAGTATGAGTTAGGTTTAGGGGGATGATCAACGAGGGAAAGGGTGGGCAAAAAAACATAAATCCTATGCAATGAGTTTTGCCTCCTAAGTTAATCTCAATTAGTTGGAAAATACTTAATGAATGATGTTGATAATGATTATGTTGAATTAAATTATTATTATTATTATTATTATTTTGATAATCATAAGTATTTGGATAATATTTGTAATGATCTCAAGTTTCACTTCCACCTTTGGATTGAAGGAATTTATCTTGCTAGGACTTACCAAGTTTAACATGACTATTTTTGTATCCTATGGAGTCGAATTTAGTCATGGTTTACTGAAATTTGTATAATTAAGTGAATTCTAACTTGTTTGATTTAGTTAATTTCAAGTTCAACTCAGTTAAAACGAATTTAATAATCCATGCCATTAATAATTTGATTGGGTCAATTTAGTCTGATAGTTTGATTTCATCATGACACTTTTAAGTAAGGGTTTCTTGAACTTATATAACTAAACTAATTCTAATTTGTTTGATTTAATAAATTTAAGCTTAACCTAACAGAAATCATGTTAACAAAGTCATGAATAATTTAACATGATTATACTGAACATAAATAAATAATATTGATCATGTCAAATCTAAGTATGATTTACTTTAATTTGTATAATCAAGTCACCTCTAGTTCATATGTTTTCATTATATTCATATTCAAACCAATCAAAATGTGTAACTGAAGTCATAAATAATTTGATTAGGCTAAATTAGCATGGTTAGATTAAATTTAATCATGTCAAATTTAAGCATAATTTGGTTTAATTTGTATAACTAAGTGACCCTCATTTGTTCGACTTAGTTAAAGTTCATGCTTAACCAAATAAAAATGGGTTTAAATAAAATTATAAATACTTTATTACAAAATTGCTTGAACTTGTATTACTTAAGAGGAGCCTAACCTACTTGACTTAGTAACATTCAAGTTCAACCCAATCAAAATAAGTTTAACACTATTTGAAAAAAAAAACATATTTTAAGAAAAAACAAAATGTGTTCTCTACTATTTTTAATTAAAAAAAACTAAAAAATACATATTTTTTTTACCATCAAATAATAATAAAATAAAGGTCATATATTGTACTATATTCTCGATTATCATAAGTCTGAAAAAGGTTAATATCTTGACAATCTTACTCTAAAAAATCTGAGAAATTATATATTATAAGTCTCAAACCTAATAACTATCGCTCTTAAGTGATCATACAAATAATAATCATACAAACATATTTGAAGATGAAATCTAAAAAATACCAAAATTAAAAATATTTAAATACATCTACATAATTTTTTGGAAAAATCCATTATTATTAATATTTCACAATATATGAATTAATATTATATTAATATTTCTAATATATTAAAATAATTAAAATACTAGAATAATATTCATGTTTATCAAAATTTGCAATTATAAAATAATCTTAATTTTTCAATAATTGAATTGGGTGAAATTATAATAACACTTTGCTTGGTCGCAAAATAAAATTAAAAAAAAAAAAAACACATATTTGAATATGTGAAGTCCTATATGACAATTTCTTGTATATATCATAGTGCGAATATTTGGATCGATGACCTCACTTACTCTGATGTTTATAATAATAATAATCTAGTATACCATTTTGTTAGAAGAATAATCTTTGTTAGATATTTAGAAGACCCAAAATGAAAATCTTTATGTTTTTGTTCACTTTTTAAAATTTATAAAGAAAATCCCAAAACATAAATATTTATGTTTTTAGGTCAAAAAAAATTAATTTGACTAAGAAAATTCTAATTTTGTAAAAAAATTTAAATTTTTTTACACACCAAAAAACTAAGATAATTTGGTAAAAACAAGACCCATTTAGTGACTGGCAGAATTCATCTTCCAAAAAATATTATAATATTTTTGATATATCCCAATATAAGAATTGATATTTTATTAATATTTATGAATGGGCATATATTCATATTTTCAATCATAAAAAATTTCAATTTTTCAATAATTGAACTGGGAGAAGGTGTAATATAATAACACTTTTGATTTGTCATAGAAAAAATATTAAAAAAAAAAAATGTGATCACCAGAAATCATTGCAAGAACACCTTCCATGGTTAAAATGATGATACCTGGTAGCATCGCGGATGATGATTTCTCTCTTGACAGCGTCACTGAGCAACTTGAAAAAAGAATGGCAATCCTCACAAACACGAATATTTTTCACCACGCAGATTGTTCTTCCAGGAGCAGCTCTGAGAAGTCCATAAGCCACAGCCAATCTCTCACTGTGCCAGAAAAGCTGACTTTCTTTCTCGTGCTCCTCCATGTCAAGCAAAACTGAGTTCGTATCAGGAACATAACCTCTCCTCCTCACATCGGAATCCAGCTCCTTAAGAAAACTATGTATTTCGTCCGTGATACCAGGTGGAATCTCGCCGAAATGAAAGACTTGGCTCTCTCTACCCAAATCGATAAAACTATAACCAGGCTCCGTCTTGAAGTTCATTGAAGCCATCGTCTTCCTTATGGAGGACACGCGTTCCCAAGCTTTCTCCCCTGCATAGAGATTAGATAAGAGCACGTGGGTTGAAGGATCTTTTGGGTTCGAGCTCAACAACTGATCAGCATACTTGAGCCCTAATCGGGGATAGCCATGGTGCTTGCAAGAACTCAAAAATGCTACCCAAGTAGGCTCGTCGGGCTGAAATGGCATTGTGGTGATAACATTCTCAGCTTCTTCAAGGTTCCCCGATCGACCAAGAAGATCCAACAAGCACGTGTAGTGTTGCATGGAAGGAGCTATTCTATAAGTATCGAGCATGGATTTGAAAAGCTCCCGCCCTCTGCGAACTATCCCTTCATGGCTGCATGCATACATCAACCCTACAAAAGTCACTTCATTTGGTTTTATACCGAATAATACCATTCTATCGTATAGCTCCAATGCTTCATCAGCTCTTCCATGTTGCGCTACGCCAACAATTATGGAATTCCAAGAAACAACGTCTCTGCTAATCATCCTGTCAAAAATCTCCTTAGATGATGAAATATCACTACATTTTGCATACATATCAACTAGCGCATTGTTAGTGAATAAACAACACGGATACCCAAGACAAATAACTAAGCCATGGACCTGTTTTCCTAGGTCTAACAGAGCTAAATCAGCACAAGCACCAACAACACTCGGAAGGAGCAATGGGTCGACAATGTGGACACCTTCATTTCGCATTTCAATAAAGAAATGCAGGCCATCAATTGCATGCCCACTCTGAACCAAGCCGGATATTAATGCAGTCCAAGCATACAAATTCCTAATTGGAACCTTCGAAAACAGATCCACCGCTTCTCTTTGGAATCCATTCCTAGCGTACCCAGATAACATTGCAGTCCAGCAAACTGAGGTTTTCTCAAAAATAGAATCGAAAACCAGAAATGCGACCTTGGGCAATCCACATTTCGAATACATGTCAACTAAAGATGATTTCACAACATCATCATTCAAGAATGGAGATGAAATAAAATGAGCATGGACTTGTTTACCTTGTCTTTGAGCGCACAAATTAGTGCATGCCTTAACTAGACAAGCATACACAAAATGATCAGGTTGTAGTTGATTGTATTGAAAAATTTCGTTGAAAAATGCGAGGGTCTTCTTGGGTAGGCTGGATTGGTTGTATGCGGATAGTATTGATGCCCAAGATACTTGGTCTCCCTCAGGCGTTTCATCGAACAGTTGGTGTGCATCATCAATTTCGCCACATTTGCCATAGACGTCTATTAGTCCGTTACGTATCCGTCGACAATCAGCTAAACCAGTTTTAAAAAGATAACCGTGGAGTTTTCTGGTCGGTAATAGGAGCTGTCGCTTGCCGCAGAGTTGAAGATGGCGAATGAAGCTAGAAATAAACATGCAAGACGATTCTCGATGACGAACGTCGGTTGCTCCCACCTGCCACCTATTTCTGCTTAAATATATTTTGATCAGTGCTAATTTAACTCAAAAATACTTCCTACGAATTCAAATATAAAAAACAACATAAATTTAAATTATTTATTAAACAATTATTTGTACCAAACATTTAATAAATATTATATTAATTAAATAAAATTTATATTTTGATGCGCTAAACATTTTATAATAAACAAAAAAAAAATATCAAACTCTAAAATAATTAAGTTTTGTTTAGAGGTGTCAAACGGGCTGGCACAGCACAGCACGGCCCGTTTGTATATAGGTGGGCATGGCACGGCCCGTAGGAATGGCAAGGCCGTGCCGGGCCCGCTCGGGCACGCCTTGGCCATACAGGCCAGGCGGCACGGCCGGGCAGGCAGGAGCCGCGACGCGGGACCGGGTCACCGGGGTCTGGGAGGCTGCACCGCCGCACGGGCTGACCGCTGACGGACAGGCAGATGGCAGATTAAATTTTTTTTTTTATTGTAAATTTTTTGATTAAGTAACCGTATAGTTATAAAGTATTAATTATTAAATATAATTTTTTGTAAAAATTATAAAAATTAAAATTAAATAAAACAAACAAATATTAGAAATTTTTTTTTTATCAAATTCAATTTAGTTTAGCTTTTTTTATATTTATAATTTATTGATTATATATTAAAATTTAAAGTTATTAATTTTTTAAATAAAATTTAAATCGTAAAAAAAATAAATAAATACATTATGTTAGTAAAAATTAGAATTAAAAAAAAATTAAACTACACAAATGAAAAATTACCAATCATGCTTTTGAAACCGATGGTCCGAACAAAACAAGTATAAATTTCAACACAACGTATGGTACAAAGTACAAACAAAGCGTATAAATAAAATAAATAAAAAAACATCGAAAAAAAAGAGCAGATGAGCATCAATCGTCAAGCGGAATATCATCAGAATCATCAGCCGCAACATCAAGATCAGTATCATATGGATCATCATCATCGGCAATCAACTCCTCCGCCATCGTAGTGGATGTGGATGCGACTGCAGTGTCTGTCACAGTCACAGCATCAGCACGATCACGGATGCTAAACCTCGATTCCTCCCAATCATTCAAACATGCCAAGGCCTCAACCATATCTGGACGTAATCTCGATCTCCTATCCGAAATCACGTTCACTGCAACAGAAAAAGCAGACTCCGATGCTACGCTCGACACCGGAGGAGTCAGTAGATCCCGTGCCATCCTAGATAGCACGGGATAGGTGGGCTCATATGATTTCCACCACTGTAATAAATCAAGATTCTTATTATCAGAATGTGATAGGATTGAGCAGTAATCGGTATCTAAGTACCGAGACAGCTCGCTCCTATGTGCTGGTCCACCCCTACGTTTCCCCCTCGCTAGGTTAATGGAATAATCGTCATCTCCGAACAAGGTATCAATGTCCGTAATCACAGTCTCACCACCACCACCACCATACCTAGTATCATAGTATGTGAAAAGGTCTGTCAACTTCTCATAAATGAACCCTTCAGGTGGCTCTTCCAGGTTCATGCACGAGGAAATGAAAGTTAGGGTGTTTTCAACCCCTTCCACCTTAGCCCTAGGGTCCATGCATGCTGCGATGCAATAAAGAGATGGAATGGTGGACCAGTACTTCAGGTACTTGGTCTCCATCTCTGCAACCATATGGCTAAGCGTCGGGTCCGCTCGATACTTCCTAAACATGCTACTAATGTTGCATATGCACCGGAGTGCAATGCAAGTGGTGGGCGTATAAACCGACGAACACATGTTCGTCGTGTCATAAAATATCTTCAGGAATTTCATAAATGAAATTCCTGAAGCCCAGTCAGTGTCGTCAATAATAAGTTCGCCACTCTTACTATTGACGTAGTCGGATATCACGTGTTCGTATCCAACACATGATTCCAACATCAGGTACGTGTAATTCCAACGATGTCTCACATCCAATTGGAATTTCTTCTTCTTAAGATTCGTAGACAAACAGAGACTACCAAACTCTTGTTGTCTGCGAGGAGTGCGAATATACTTGCGTGCATTGCGTATATTTTCCAACGCGGGGGAACACACCTTCATACCCGCTTGAACTATCAGGTTAATCACATGACACATGCATCTGACATGAAAGATCTCTCCTAATGGTGCGTCTCTAATATCAAACATATTGATCGCTACTCCATTATTCGCAGCATTATCGAAAGTGACAATAAAAATTTTATTTTGAATTTTATATTCCCTAAGTATTTTCATCATACACTCAAAAATGGCCGGGTCATCATGAGGATGAAGAATCTCAGTGAATCCTAATATTTTTTTATTGATTGTCCAGTTAGAATCTACATAGTGACTCGTGAGACATGCATAAAAAGAATCATCGTGACATGTCCATATATCGGACGTCACGGACACCACTCCACTATATGCCAAAAATTCCTTAATTATTTTTTGTTTTTCTAACTTATATATCTTTAGTATGTTACTCCTAGATGTGGACCTAGGAATCCTACGATAGGATGACTGAAAATAAGTCTGCATGATGCGCACTACCCTCGGATCTTCCGAAAATCTGATCGGAAGACCCATCAATGTGATGAGCCTGGCCATGCCGTCCCTACCCAACTCGCTGGAGTATACGAAGGGAGTAAACTTTGAGACTGAACTCAATCCAGTCTCAAAAAATGTAGTGCCAAGTTGGGGTTGCCTAGGATCTAAGGGTCCATGTTTTTTGGTGCATATTTCAGCATGCCTCTTAAGGTGCCCAGTCCCACATGTACTCTTGCATGTTAAAAGTCTCATACAATATTTGCACTGTGCCATTTCAAGTTCCTCACCCCTAACATTTACTTGTGTTATGATTTTAAAATGTGTCCAAACTACAGAAGTCCTCCTAGTTTTTTGTTTTTTAGAACTTTGGGTTGAGACGACAGGAGAAACCAAAATTTTAGCAGCCGCAGACGTCTGTGTAACACTAACATTTTCATTTTCCAAATTTAAATACATGTCAGGTGTATAATGTATTTGTCATTTTTTATGTTTTTTATTTTTTCCTAAGTTTTTCTAGAGAGAGAAGCTTTAGAGAGAGAAAGTAAATAAAAACGTAAAATAAAATACCCGGTAAAAGCAATGAGGTCAGTCACGTGCAAGGTGCACCGCATGAAGCTCTGATGTTCAAAACTCAAGTTGAGTTTCACGAAAATCCAAGCCGAAATCAAAATCACGAGGCCCGAGAGAGAGATGCACGGAGCACGGTTTATGTGAGAGAGAGAAAGTATTGAGAGGTTTTATGTTTTTGAAAAACATAAATGTTATAGGGAGGGGGGTAGATTTTATAGGCTAAATAACGTTTTTTTTTTATAAAAAAAGATATTTTTTTATTATTTTTTTGAATTTTTTTAAAATTTTTAAGGGGCAGAATCACGAGGACCGTTGGATTCTGCCCCCTAGCCGTTGGAGGCGAATCCAACAGCTGAAAATCTGTGATGTTTGAAAATTTTTTTTTTGGCCGTTGGGATTGGTCGGATTTAAGGCCGTCAGGTATCGACAGTCGGGACCGCGGGTCGGGTCCAATCATACCCGACCCGTGGTCTTTTTACCGGGGAGGGCCGAGGGGGCCAGCCGCCAGCCGGCAAGGGCACGGCGGACGGTCGGACGGGGTCACGCCACGCCACACGTGACACGCCGACAGCGCCACGCGTGCCGTGCCAAGGCACGAGCCGTGCCGGGCCAGGCACGGCACGGCACGGCACGGGCTGTCCTTAACCAGGGCACAGCACGGGCCCGAGCACGCTTTAAAAACGTGCCGGGCCGGCCTAGGCACGGCCAAACCATGCCGTGCCTCGTGCCGGGCCGGGCCGGCCCGGCACGTTTGACACCTCTAGTTTTGTTGCACTAAACTTAATAAACCTAATTATGTACTCTAAAATAATTTTTAAAAAATAAAGTTAATTATATATTTTTAAAATTGTCTTTCGAGTTTTGAGAAATTTGATTTTTGGAAATATGGTTCTCAATTCTCAACATGGATTTTTAAATTAATTAAATCAATATTTTTTAAAATTTTAGATGATAAAATCGAGTCGAATAATTTTATCACACCAAAAATTAATTATTTTAGAGTTTGATATATTATTTTTTTCAATTGTTAAAAATTTGGTATACCAAAATATAAATATTTTATTTTTATTGTGATAAAACACAAATTTCCCTTTAATTAATCTTGCTATTTAGGAAAAAAAATATTTATTAGTTTGTTTTTTTTTTTTGAAATGTATGTTTTAATGCCATTCACAATATATTTTAGAAAATATAATTTTTAAAAGCAAGCTTAAATATTCTTTTTGATGCCACCCAAAAAGTAATATGTTCATGTTGATATATGTTATAATTTAAGTTTTGTACGGAACGAATTTATTTAAAATAAAAAATCTAAAATTTAAGTCGGGTTTCAAAAATATGCCAAAATTAGCGCGTCTAGAAACAACGTGGCAAAACCATCGTTGTGAACGACGACCATTGTCACGTTGTTTATATTTTAAAATCAAAGGCCGGTGTTGTGAATGGCAACCATTGAAAACACCCTTATCGTTATCTCATATCGCCCCTCGCCCCTCTACCCTCACCCATCTCCATTCCCTTGTCTGCCCTCACCTCTCGCCCCTCTCTTCCCACCTCTCTCCACCCGCCTGTCTCCAGGAGCTCCTTCGTGAAGCTCGACGAAGCTCCACGAGGGGCGAGAGGTGAGGAGGCAAGGGGTGAGGGGCGAGCTGAGATAATGATAAGGGTGTTTTCAATAGCCGGTGTTCACAACGCTGGTTTTGATTTTAAAATATAAACAGCATGATAATGTCCACCGTTCACAACGATAGCTTTGTCACGTTTCCGGATGCAATAGTTTGTCGCATATTTTTGAAACCCGACTTAAATTTTAAATTTTTTATTTTAAATGAATTAGTTCTGTACAAAACTCTTATAATTCATCCTGTATATGTTTATTATGAAAACATGATGATCCTAAATACAATTTGTCATACCATCAATCTTTGATTCTTGAAAATTAATATTCTCAACTTTTAAATATATATTTTTTGACTTTTCCATTGCTTTGCTATCACTATAATGATGATATTAAAAGTTATGTTGCTTATGAACCATCATCACTAATGATGATATTACTTCAGAATCTTACATTCTACTATTGATGCAAAAATTAATTTAAATCTTTGAGTAACAAAATATATGAATAATAGAGACAAGTCATCAAATAATGAGCTGTATCAACTATGTATCACAATGCATTTTGCTTCTCAAATACTATGATGATGAAAACTTATTGAATAAACCCTATATTTATTATAGGTCCAGATGAAAAATATTTTCTCAACAGAATTAAAGAACACATGAAAATGATAAAATAATTTAAAACTTAAGAATCTCAAAAAGTGAATCTGTATATACAATTACAAAAAAAAATTATCCCCATTCTCTTTCTACATAATCCTTGAATTTCACTAGTGGCATGCTTTTAGTCAAAAGATCAACAATCATTAATACTAGTATGCTTAATAACCTCTTTCTTTTCATTAACATATTCTCTAATGACTAAGTATTTAATGTTGATGTGCATACTTTGACTTCAACTATTGTTATTTTTAGTCAAGAACATCATAGCTGAGCTATCATATAAATCCATCAATGACCTAGAAATAGAATCGATGACTCTAAGCCCAGAAATGAATCTCTCAAGCCATACACATTGTGATATAATCTTAAAATAAGAGATGAACTTGACTTGAATGGTAAAAGTGGAAATTAAAGTCTATTTGACACTTCTCCAAGAAATTGCTCTATCGATCATAATAAAAATGTACATAGATGTTGAATTACAAGGTTCATCATAACCAGCAAAGTCTGCATCAAAATAGCCAACCAGATCCTAGCTATCATCCATTTATACTTGTGTATAATCTTTAGTTCCTTATAGATACCTCATGATCTTTTTTTTAGCTCTCCAATGGTCCATACTTGGATTACTTGTAAGGAAATTGACACAAAACTAAATATTTTATTATTGATTTAACCGCATACTAATCTGGCCCACTCTCATTGTTTCACTCACAAGCGTCGAGAAATATCCAACTTTAGAATTCAAGAGCATGATATATTAAAAAAACACGAGGATATAGATGCTAATCTCTGAGCCATGCAAAGTAGAAGATAGAAAAATGGAGAAGAGAAATAATCCATAATAAGTCATGAAGGAAAAGACTAATTACCGAGAGAAATGTAAAGAAATAGTTATCAGGCACGAGGACACATTCAATAGAATTCAGAGAGGTGCCGCCTCAGTTTTTTTTTGTTTTTATAGTAAAACCTGAAGCCCTAATGGGCTTAAGAGAGAAAGTGGGCCATAAAATTTGGGTTCAACCCACATTACAGTACTTTGATGTTGTCAAAATACTCCAATTGCATATGCAATGTCATGTCGTGAACAAACTTCAACATACATAAGGCTTCTAATTATAGAAGCATATGGAATTATTTTAATGGATTCACTTTCTAAATCATTTTTCAGGCATTTATTTAGACATAATGTATCACCATTCATACTGAGAGCAATACTTGGTGAACAATTCCTCATCCAAAATATATCCAAAACTTTGTTAATATAGATTTCCGATGATAAACCTAAAATATCATGAGATGTATCTTTATGGATCATAATGCCAATGACATAAGATGCTTCACCCATATCTTTCATATTAAAGTATTTGGAGAGGAATTCTATCATTCCATGCATACTTCCCTTATCATTGGTTGCAAGTAACATGTCATCCACATAAATAAGGTAACAAGTTTTATTCTCACAGATCTTCTAGTATATACATTTATCCATGAGGTTTCTAATGACATTCCCTAGAAGCTTGTTTCAAACTGTAATTACTCCATGTGTAATACCATTGATGAGAAGCTTGTTTCAAACTGTATATGAATTTCTTAAGCTTGCAAAAAAAATGTTCACATTCCCTAGAAGAGAAACCATTAGATTGTTTGATGTATATATATGCTTCTAGATCACCATAAGAAATGATGTCTTCACATTCATTTGATGCAACATAACGTCTAAATATGCATATATTGCTAAAATAATACGAAGAGAATATTTATTAGATATAAGAGATGATGTGTCTATGTAATTGATTCCTTTTTTTAAGTGAATCACTTAGCAACATGTCTTTATTTATATCTTTCAATGTTCCCTAGAAAGATCATTTGGTCTTACAGACTCATTTGTAGCCAATGACCATCACCCTTTAGGTAACTCTACAAAATATCAAACTTCATGGAATCTAACTCATCATCCATAACATATACCACAAAATAGACTATTCACAACTTGTGGCTTGAGATAAAGATTTGGGATCATTTTTAGCTCTAATATCAATATCTTGTAAATACAGTATGTTATCACAAAGAATTGTTGACTTCCTTTCACAAGTAAGTTTGGACTATTTTCTTCTCGAGGAGCCTGTGGTTCAGCTATTTGTTCAAGATTATGTGATAATTCCTAAACTTATTGATCCTCTAGAAGGTTCTCAACTACTTATGAAACTTCAATGATTAGTTCAATATTAATTCAAACTTTGATAAGTGTTATAAACTTTAACTAATCTTTATTATGATGCAAAAGGTTGAGTTTCTATATGATCATGAATATAAATTAAATCCCTAAATTGATCCCTCTCACTAAGCATATCTTTTTCAAGAAATTTGGGATTCCTTGATTCAACAATCATAGTCAAATGAAATGGATACTAAAATTTACAATGCTTAGACATTTTGGCATAGCTAATAATGAAACCACTAATTATATTTGAGTCCACTTTTTTCTAATGTGAATTATATATTCACACCTCAAATAAACAACCCAAAATGCATATATGTCAAAAATTTGGTTACCAAACTTTTCATAAATCAAAAGGTATTTTTGGGACAACTTTGGTTGGAACACAATTTAAAATATACATTGTCATCTTAAGTGAATCAGTCCACAAAATTTTAGGAAGATTAGAGGAAGATTAGAGTTGTTAAGCATACTCCACACAATGTCTACTAAAGGTCAAATTCTTTATTCTGCTACATCAATATGGTGTGGAAAACTATGCATAGTGTATTGGGAAACTATCCTATGCTATTGAAGAAACTTTGCAAAAGGACCAAGTGCTCGTCCATTCTCAATGTACTTACCATATTATTCACCAACTTCTATTAGTTCTTATTATTTTTATATGCTTATTGCATTTCTAATTAACTTCAATCTTAAAGATTGAAGGTATCTAATGTTTTATATTTGTTATCAAGTATTAAACATTATATAGATACTTATATAAAGAGTAATCATCAATGAAAGTGATGAAATATTTTTTATTAGTCATATACATATATGGACAACATATAACATGTATCATTTCTAGTATGTTTGAACTTTTATTGGCATTCTCCTTAGACTTATTTGTTTTCATTCCTTTAATGCAATCCACATAAGTCTCAAGATTAGTATAATCTAAAGTACTAAGTACTTTAACATTTACTACTCCATGAATTCTATTTTGGAGATGCGACATAATCTTCGATACCATAATATAGATGAATCCTCATTAACATTACAACTCCTAATATCAATATGAACATGCTTAGTATTATAGTTTTTCTCATCATCATCATCATCCATACACACTTTTTGATATCACCTCCAAATACTATTATTTTCCATTAATAGATTAGCGATAACTGAAAACTTTGTATTCATGTGGAAAATTTTGAAATCTATACTATTTTTTTTCCCTATGAATTCAAGCAAGACATTAATGATTTTCATATCAAATTAAACCTAAAAACTTCTCACATAGCCTTTCTTTCCCTATCTATCCTCCAAATTCACATAGAACTCATATATAACCAAGACATTTCACCATTCTTTATGCACACAAAATATCATCCAATTTATCTTCTTAATAACATTTCCAAAAGGAGGAATGAACTCACTGAATCCATTCTCTCCAATAAACTCCCTTTCGTAAAGTATGAAATACATCTATCTTTGCTTAATTTCTATAATAAAAGCCATCATGGTCTCCATGACTTTCAGTGATATCTTTTTAGCACTTTGTCACTATTTGTTTTCTTTCTTTTTATGTCTTGTATCCATGTTTTTTTAATAATCTTTTTCCTTTCTTTATAAAATCAATAAGTAATGACGGTTTTGGGTGCTTCATCACAACTTTGATGTGAGATCAGGGTTTTATTGTGAAGTAGGTTTGAGGGTTAAGTATTTTTAGTGACAACCTAATACTAAAAAAATGTGACTAAGTTTATTTTTTTTATGTAAATGAAAAGTCATGGCTTTATGACAAGTTGTAATTTCAAATGCATAACATTGCATCAACGTCACAACTTTTCAATATAACTTATATAATGCTCTTCTTTCTATAGCACAAAAGTCATGACTTTGAAAAGTTATCTACTGTATCTTAAAATCATAACTATGGGAGCACAATTGCCAAACATCATTCCATCTTCAATGATTCCATTTAGGTGCTTGATAGACTAATCCACCATTTGGACGGAGAGAGATAGAGTAATTTTACTTTGATTCAATCTTCATGTGATTGACAGGGGAATCAAGTGGATACTTGATCCCAAGTCACACAATAACTTCTAAAAGATATGATCTCTAATAGTGGAATGTATAATAAAACTTCTAGGGTCCTTCAATTTCCTCGAAAATTTTCTTCCAATAATTATAATATACTTTTCAACCATATTTATAATCCCGTACATATATAAATTTCTCTTACTACTCATTATATCTTTTATTAATTTCATATATTTAAGCATTTGGGCTAGAGCTTCAACAAATAGTATGTTCACTTCTTACTTTTGGAATATATTGAGAAACCTTTCAAAGTGTTCATATGATTTTCAGTTTCTAAATTATTGAGAAAATAGAAGATTTACTAAAATCTTAATTTTAGTTTCATTCTAATTCATTTTTTTATCTCTATAGCTCACATGTTTCTTCATTTCTCATTTTCTCATATTCACGTAAAACTTATGTTTGCACTTCTTTTTGAGTCAGGGCGTTGTTAGGTGTCATTGCAACATATCCATTAGATTTCTTATTCTCTTCAGTCTGTGCCATAGCTTCTTGAAATATTTTTGGTTGAGTTGCAACTTTTGATACAACATTATCATCCCCAAAAATTCTAGAAATTTCTTGTTCAAAGTATCTTTGTAGTTTCGAAGCTATAGCTTTTATAAAAGTTCACAATTATATCTCCCTCAAAAGTTCTAAAATCCTTTTGTTCATGATATCTTGGAAATTTCTTTTCACTTCTAAGTAATATTGAGAAGTAATTCTTTGGATTTGCTTTCATATTACTTGATAGTTTATTTAATCTTCTTCCCCTTGTTCTATATTTCTCATCATCGAATTCATTTGATCTATTCTCACTTCAAGCACTCCCATTTCATCATCTTAGGTATCATTCTTCTTTTTCAATTCTATTAATATAGAATTGAAAAAGTATGTTAAAGTATTCATACTTTCTATTTTGTAAGCATCATACTCATAATGATTAATATACCCAAATTTTAGGTTTTATCATATAAGTTTATCTCATGCATTATAATCATAAGGATTGTTATTTTTTTTTCTATCATAAGTATGAGTGAGTCTTATTGTTTACCTATTACCAAACACCACAATAATCTTGCACAAACCTATAAACAGTCGTAACCCTTATTCAAGTTCTATTTAATCAATTAAATATCAATATTCAATACACAACATAAATTAAAACATATCTATTAATATAAAATAATTGTCATATCACATAAACTAAGTTACACAAACATTAGACCATACACTATTTTGATAGAAAATTTTGAATATATTCTAGAGAGGGAGTTTGAAAGTCGTGCCCTCAACTCTAAAGATTAGCTTTAAGTCTTATATCACTAGCTTGCTTGTGGAGCCTCTAGAAAGTAAAAATTATCTCCTAGGATTTGATAGGTGTCCTATGGTGGCCTTTGCTTGTTTAGTGGAGGAAGAAGAAGAATTGAGACATTTTCTAAATTTCTCTCTTTTATACTCAAATGATTATGTATTACTTTAAGTATGAAGACCACTATTTTAGCTTTTATCTCTTAAGCTCGAGATCATGAAATTAGAAAGTAACCATGACTTTGGAGTATATCCCAATTTTTTGGTAACACAAAATCTTGATACTAGAAAATGAATATGATTTGGGCCTAATATCCTTGTAGCACAAAGTCGCAACACTAAGAAGTGGACGTGACTTTATGTGTTTGTTTTTTTTTCTTCATATAGTGTAATGACATTGTGAATGATAATGACTTTGTGAATGACAATGACTTTGTGAATGACATCTCATATCATAATATGGCTATGACACTGAGAAATGGTCATGATGTTAGCATTGATTTCTCTTGAGCATCTTATGGTTATGACACTAGAAAATGGTCATAGTGCTGAGAATGTCACTAATATATATCATATAGCCGCAACACTAGAAAATAGTCACAATAGAACGAATGACTTCTCAAGTGTCTCGAGTGTCAGTGACATTATAATTGATTATGATACTAGTCTTGACTTCTTTTATATATTATATTACTACAATACTACATAGATGCTATAGCATTGAACAATATCTACAAACATAAAAGTCATAACTTTGTCTTCTTTTGAGAATAAGAGTCAAAGCATTGAACAATGGTCAAACTCGAGTAATGCCCTCTATACTATTTAATGTCCTAAAAGCTATGGCTATGAGTAAATATCATGGCTTTGGCCGGAGTAGTTTTAGTTATATAGTTCAAAAGTCATGATTTTGTAAAAAGGCTTAATGGATATGACTTTAAACTATTGAGTCTTATTTAAGATAAAGTTGCGATACTAGAATGTGTCTGCGCCTTTTGGAGCTAGTGGAATATTTTGTTTCTACGACATAAAATTAATATATTAGCCATTTAAAATTTCAGAGATAAGTATGATTGTGACTAAATGATAATATCACAGTCACAAAAAATATATTATTTAGTGGAGGGATTGTGTTAATGTGCTGATAGGATCATAATATACACAAATTAGTATCACCACTTAGATAGAGTTTCAGTCAAGAATGAACATCAAAACTATATGAGGCTCCATATTCTACCATAATTATAAAGTTTACCACCAATTGTATGTACATACTATTGATTTTATGATTATTTATCAAAACTACAAATTCATGAAATTGATCTATAAATATCCTATTTTCATGCCTACACGTCATTAATAATCACTAAAATATATAAGAATTTTCTGTTATTTAAATATCAAACAGACAGATTTGAGAGAACTATCATTGGAGAGGACCGATAGTTAACCACCTTGTATGTCATTTGAACACTATAATATTTTTATAATAATCTAACATTAATTCAGTAACCAAGTACAATAATAACTAAACTATTTAGACAAGTCATCATACATAATGAAATAGACTAATCCTAAAATCTAAGAGTCTTACCAATCCCTATGGAACTAATTTCTCAATAAAAGTCTACTATACAACTTGTAGTACTCATATAATAATGGGATTGATTGGATAAAATGTACTCTCCGAATGAAATTTTGAGACCTTGCTTAATCCTACAAATTAACATAATGATGTCGTAATAATATATTTATATATAAACTTATATAGATACAAATAAACAAACACACACACACACATATCAAAACTTATACATACGTGTGTGTGTGTATGTGTGTGTGTGTGTGTGTGTGTGTATAGGATATATATATATATATAAACACATATATATTTTTATATATATGTATAGGTTTATATATACACACATACACATATAGAAAACAATTAAAAAACCTCATAAAACTACTTTTTGGAAATGAAGTGATTTTGAAAATGAAGTGATTTTGAAAATGACTAGTGGTTTCTAAATCTTCATTCATTTTGAAAAAATTATGGTTATTGAAAAATCATGTTTTACTTCTTTTCAAAAAAAGTTGAAAATTAGAAAAATTTTATATTTTTGTTGGTAGTGTTTAATAAAAGTTTATGATTTGGAGACTAAAACATAAATATTTTTAAATTTGAGCCTAAAAACACAAATATCATAATTTATAAAGCATGCTAATTTTTTTATAAAAAATAAAACAATTTATACACTTTGAAAGCATAGGCCATGCTAGGCAATTTTTAGACCTTTTTTTTTTATTTAATAAAACAAACAAAACCAAGCAAACAAATCAAATTAGTTTAATTGAACTAGTCTATCCACATCACCTCAGGCAAACGCAACATAGTTGGATATTATTAATGTTTACTTTTATTTTATTACACAATTTACACATGCACAATAGCATCTTGACATGAGTGTTCATATTGCTTTATAAATTTGTGTGATGCACTTTAATATTTTGACCAATTCATTAAAGAAATCATGAGTATTCATATAATTTTTTATCATTATTCTTATTCTTATTTTTATTCTTTTTTTTCAACTTTGTTTTTCTATTTTTTATTTTCTTCATCATTATGTCTTTTTATTATTCGCTTTATAAAGTATATTATAAATTAACATATAATAAACTTTGCAATTATAAAAAAATGAGCTTAAAACCCAAAATTCTCCCATTAGTTGGCATAATAATTTGCAAGCATCTCAATCCTAGTATTCTTTATTATCCATATCAAGTAATACTCAAATATGTACTAATACACACACACACACACACACACACAAAAGTACATATCTATTTACCTATAGTACACATGAATATATACACCATTAAATATGAGTATACATACATTTTTAGATTGTTGTCTAAATAGATGTGTGTCTGTGTGTTCATATATACACAGATACACACACACACACACACACACACACATGTAATCAAACCTAATACAATATAAATACATGTAAATAAATGTATATATGTTGTACAATAAATATAAATATAGTAAATACAAGTATGCATGCATACCTATATCCATTTATAGTATCAATATATATCAGCATATATACATGTATACTACAGTATACATGTATGTATGTACAACACAAAATATGTTTATGTTTACATATACAATGATATATATATATATATATCACCATATATTTAGTAGCCATATTTAATTATCTATATGTAAGAATATAAATATACATACATATATATGTTCCTGTATCCAGACAGTATATACACATATTTGATAGCCATGTATAATTATCTATATGTAAGTATATATATATCTAGTCACCTCCTCTAAACTCCAGCCCACGTGTGTGTGAAAAAAAATTGGGATTAGTTGAGTTAGCATTTTTTTTATTTATTTTTATGGCGATAGATGGGTTTAAAATTGTAAATATTATTTTAAGAGCCCCAAAACATAAAAATTTTAGTTTTGGGGTAGGGTTCAATAATTTTAAGAGCCCCAAAACATAATTATCCCATACTATCTTGTGCTAATCTATTGATTATAGCTAAACTGATAATATTTGGCACATTGGAATGAATATGTAAATTTAGGCATTTCACTTTATTTTTTTTATCTATTTGAAGTACTTTTCTTTGAAATTGAAGTTTTCTAAAGTTGATTTTGAAGAATGTCATGACTTCATAATAATCATCCCCATCAATCTATGTTTAAACACTTTCATAACTCTAGATTTCCTCTTTTACATCAACTTACGTGCCTCTATTTGGATATTAGTCTTCAGAAATATGACTTGGGTGCTTAGTTGATCAATTGGCCATTTGAACTGAGAGAGAAAGGTTGAAGTAATCTTATTTAGTTTCAATCTTCATGTTATTGATAAAGATATCAAGTTGATACTCAATTCAAAATTACATAGTACCTTCCAAAATGTGTGTTATCAACCCATTCATACTTGGTATCATAAAATGTTTTGGATCCTTAAACTTTCTCAAGAGTTTTAATTGAATAATTACACTACATTTCTCAAGTATATTCATAATTTAACGTCTCGCAAACTTTTTCTTACTAATGAAATTTTTTATGAATTTTACATAATTTGATATTTGAGACAAAGTTTCAACAAATATAATGTTCACTTTTAACTTAAATAAAATATTAAGAAATTTTTCAAAGTATTCATCTTATTTTATATTCCTAAAATATAGTGAAAAAGTAACATTTAGAGAAAAATTACCTTTAGTATTGTTTTCCATTATATTTGTCTTTTCATTGCTTTAGATAATCTTAATTCACTCTCGCATTTCTCCTTCTTTACATATCATGATTGGGGGTGTGAGTTAGGCATGCTAATCATTGGGTGCCATGATTTCTGAAAATATCATGGTATTGGGTGCCATGATTTCTAAAAGAGTCATGGAACTGTCAATTTTAGCTCCCTCTATTTTAGCTTCATCTAATTATTGCACTTATAGTTTTTTACAACTTTTTAAATATAATTGATAAGCACCTCTTTAAATTTGTTCTAATATCAATTGGCAGCTCATTAATGCTCTTGTATTTCTCCAAAGTATCAATTATTCAATTTGATTTTTTATATTTTTTATTATTTTATTCATGTTCCAATCTTGCCTCAATTCTCTCTATATGGTTCTTTTAATGATTGTTTCTTCTTTTAATCTTGATCAATAATACAATCAACTTATCAGCGATGAATTTTTTTTTTCTATCTTTGAATATTGATATTTTGAGCTCAATATTCTTTAAATACTAAACTCTATCAGATTATTCGCAAAATTCTTTGGATTCTGTCTAATGTTATGCAACTCACTATCATAGCTTATATATGAATTTTTTTTTCATAATATATACTATTTGCTTTACAAACTATTCATCTCCTCCACTTGATAAACATAGTCGAATATCATGACTCTTTGGCACTCCACTTTGGAGGCATGATAGGATATGTTCAATTAATATAATTAAAAAGGATTTAAAATCTTTTAAAAGCCAATGTGAGGAATTTTTGTATTTTAATGGCAAGCTTTCACAATTTTAGCAATTTACCCATAAAGTAGATCCAAAAATATAGATCCAAAACAAATGAATTTATATTGAAAAAAATACATGTTGCGAACAATACTATTTGTGGTTGACTGTATGTTTCTAAAACACTATAGACAAGTAAACAATGGCTTTTTATCCTTGCCATTTATTATTATTATTTTTTCATTCTAAAATGCCGACAACTTCGAAAATTTAGTGGAAGTAATTTAAAATAAGAAAAATAGGTAAGATCTCTCATATACAATCATGTAGAATGAATTGAATTCAAGAGAACATGATGAATATGCACAACCATTAAGTAAAAGCATTCACATGCAAAAGCAAAGTCATTTACACAAAATAGTTTGTATGGCCGTAAACATAATAATGTTTCAAAAAAAAAAAACTCATTAAATGCTCCACCAAAACCTTGACACAACTTTGCAAACTTTAGAATCAAAATTGGTGATCATAATTTCCTCTACTCTACCTGAGAAAAAAATGAGTGAACAACTAATGTCAAATAGAAAAATCTCAATAAAATATAAGAAAATCAATGTTCTACCTCAATAGTCACATATATTTTCTAATATACAATTTAAGTATTTGAGAATAAATTTCAAAATAGTCATGCATATACTTATACATACATATATATACAAATTCACGAATCCATAATGTATGTGTGTAAGTTTTCAAAATATTTATTTTTTAATTTAATCTCATTTTTTTATAAACATAATTAATTTATGTATAACGAGGCTCTATCATGCCACAAAGCTACATATAGAGCAAAAAGTTAGCTTGCTACCTTCAGCCTAGCTATCACCCCGACTAGAAAATACACACACCAATTCAAATGATCTGAATTCTGATGGCCCATTAAAGATTTACTAGTTTTCAGCTTGACATCCACTACCTCCACATAATGGAACTCCATAACAATTGCACAAAAATAGTTTATGGTCATTTTTTCAAAGATATATTTAATCCATACCTCTATGGAAATTTTCGCAGCCATAGCCCTCAATATTCCCTATAGGACTAATCGTTATCTCAATACTCCACATCCAAGATATGTTTTCTTCTAGAATTATTTAAACTTCATTGAAAATATCATATAGATCATATAGTTTCAAAGTATTTCTCATAGAATTTTATACATGCATATCAACGCGGTCCAATTTTAAAATTTGATATACAATCCATTAACTTTTATTTATGACATCATTTACATATGCTAAATACTATTTTCTCATTCTTGGATAAATAAATTTTTAAATTTATCAAAAAATATATATATATATATATTATTTCACATAAAATTCATGAGTTTCTTTCAATTAATCATATATTTAACTAAATAAAAGAAATTTGATGAAACTCATTTCAAATAAACCAAAATAAAATGGTCTATAACTATACATAATACAACACATCAAAAAGTATGTATGGTAACTAATAATATGTGCAATAAATTTTGATAAAATATTCACGTGAGTTTATAGAAAATTTCTATCTTTAACAAGTTTTTCCAAGCCTTAAACTTTAAGCATTAGCTTTGATATTTCAATCTAAACTACATAATAACAATTCAAATTCAATCTAAAACAAAAGAAAATATGATTGAGAAAATATGCTATTTTAATCTTAATTTAAGAGATCAAGTAAGAAAATGAAAACAAATTAACTAAATTTAATCATAACATTTTTTGTCAAGATTACACCTCTTCCATGTTTTTGGTTTAAAAGAAGGGATTCTTGAGCTTTATAAGTTAATAGAATAAATTTTCACAAAAAACCATAGATTTTATAATTTATTTCAAAGATTTTGGGGAAATAATATAAGAGAACTAAGAGAGAAAAAGAGAAACAAAAGGAAAATCATAAAATAAAGAGAAATGAAAGAAATAAAACTTTAATCTTTCAATCAAGTATAAAATGACCAAATGAACCTTGAAGTTACAAATTGGATCACCTCTCTCAAAAATTTTAAAACTAACAATTTTATTAGTATTATTATTTACCATTTTCTAGCCTAAAATTATTTTTGAATATAGAAACAATTTTTAACAACCCAATCATCTCTTTTTTTAACTAACTTGGTCAATTCAAATCAATGGCTAAAATAGTGAAAAAAATATTTTTTGGGTCTCGCAACTTTATCCCCTCAAAGAATTTTCCTCATTGAATTCAAACAAATATCTAAAAGAGATAAGGATAATCATGTTGTATCTCTTTTGAGCTCGCTCGTGTTGTATCTTCCACCCTATGATGTTGCTACATAACCTTTATAAGATATATTACTTTGTTTCTCAATTCTTTGATTTTTCTGCCTATGAACTATATTGTAGCCTCTTCATATGTGATATCATGTAAGGGAATCCCCACGTAATCTAACACAAGACTAAAGGCTAGGAAATACTTTATAATAATCATGATTTTGCGATATAAAGACACTGTGCCCAAGTCATAGATATTGCCTAGTGTTGCGACTCTATGTTATAGAAAAATTAAAATATATACTAAAGTTAGCATCACTTTTTAGAGTTATAACTTTGAGTTTAAAAGATAAAATCCAAAATTATGATTTTCTTCTAAAAGTCAACTTTCCTTTGAAAGTGATGTATAATCATTCTAGTATAAAAGAGAAAAAGATAAATCAAGAAGGAATTTCTATCCTTATATTTATGCACCCAAAAAAATCAAAACATAGCTACCAAATTATAGGGATAAATTTCACACTCAATAGGAGATCCACAAGCAAATAATGGATGCAAGACATGAACTAATTTAATAATAAATGAATTTATATTAATACATGAGCTTTGGTTAAAGTTGTGTTATATAAATTAATATGAGTAATTAAATAAAATTTGAATTAGGCTTATAATTATTAGTGAGTTTATGTGAGATTATCATGATAGATAATAATATATAAACTATGAGGCTCACCTACTTATATAATAGAAAGAAAATGATAACTATTTCGATTATAATGCACAAGATAAATATATATATTAAATATAAAAATTTGAGTATGTTAATTATTGATAGTATGATATTTATGAAGCTGAAAACATAAATATTTTTACAAGTAATCCATTATTTATGTTTTAGAAAAAATAATTCTCGATTAGGATGGATAATATATAGAACATTTTATTTTGGATTTCACATTTAATATGAGAGTCACATCATCACCAAGAAGGATGATAATAGATAATCCTTTCAAAATACTCTCTCATATAATTCTCATTACTTAAGGGAAACATGTATTAATTATGCTAAATAGTGCTTATAAAATCAAAAGTATAATTATTTACAAATCATATCAATTCTTTTATCTTTATGAAACACGAGATTAAAGAATAAGAGTGTATATATGAAATAACTATTAAGAATATTTGATGAGTTGTTATAAAAAAATATAAGATTATAAATAACTTTCGAGCAGTAACAATTTATTATCTTGATGATAATGTATCAAAAGAATAACTTTGAGAGGATTACTATTTGGGATAGTCTCAATGTTGACAATCACCCTGTGTGCTATTAAAATAAGTAGTCATTATATAATAACCCAATATTCATTATGTATCCAAATATAATATAATTTAAATTATTTAAATACACATCACATAAATCAAATGAACAAATTCATAAATTTAAGATTAATTTTATTATCTAAAATATCTATGTCACTAGAATTGAGTTATCTTATGTTGAATGAACAAACAACTAATACAATTCTCATTGGATTGATTTTTAGATCAACATTCTCTTCACCATATGTATGACTCATATATTTGTAGAGTTTTAATGATAAAATGCCTTTATCAATGAGTTTTTATGATACTACCTAACAAATAAAATTAGTTAATATTACAAAGTTCTAATATTAGAGTATTCATATTTTTAATAGTGGGGTTTCACAATTTTAGTAATTTGCTCATAAAGTAGATATAAAAATAATCAAAATATATTTATTAAAAATATGAATCCAAAACAAATGAATTTATATCGAAAAAAAAATATCTATTATGAATAGTACAACTTGTAGTTGACTGCATGTCTAAAGAAAACTATAAATAAGCATACCACAACTTCTTCCCCCTTCCCATTTTTTTAAATAAAATGCCTATCTTCAAAAATTCAATGAAAAAAATTTAAAACAATAAAAATAGGTTAAAATCACTCATATACAACTATTTTAAATGATCGGATTCCAGAGAACATCATAAACATGCATAACAATCAAGAAATATATATATATACAAAAATAAAGTCATTTACACAAAATAGTTCATATGGCCAAATGCATAACAAAGTTAAAAAAAAAACCTCTACTAAATGCTTCACCAAACTCTCACATATCTCTACAAGACATAGAATTAAGATTTGTCATGAGTTTTATCTTTACTTGAAAAAAAGAGGGGTAAGCAACTAATATTTAATAAAAAAATCTCAAGAAAATATAAAAAGATCCTTGTTTTACCTTCATATCTGATATTTTTTCCAATATATAATTTAAGTATTTGGTAATTAGTTTTGAAATATCAATATATATACTTATACATATATATAGCTATACAAATTCATAAAATCACAATATGTGTATAGCTTTTCAAAAGATTTATTTTTTAATGTGAGACATATCAAGACTCCATCAGACTACAATGAGATGTAAAAAAAAAACTATTCTACTAGCTCCAGCTTAGATAGTACTCTCATTCAAGAACACACACATTTACTCAAGTGGTCTAAAGACTCGTAAAAAATTTATCAGTTTCTAGTATTACTACCATCTTCACATAGTTGTACTCAATCATACATGTATAAGAGTAATTAGACTTAATTTCCAAAGAACATATCTAATCTCTACCTCCATAGATATTCTTTCAATTTTAGCCCTTCATGTCTTCTAAGTATTTCTCAAAGGAATTTACACATACATATAAGTATGATCTCATTTTAAAATTAGTTATATAATCCATCAATCATGATTTGTGGTACCATTTACACAATTAAATATTATTTTCCCATTTTAGAAAAATATATTTTTTAAAAATATACATAGGTAAATGAATTTCTAAATTTACCAAAAAAAATTATTTTATGGTGTCGAATTCATACAAATTTATAAATTAATTATACATCATGACTCAATGGAATAACTTTCATGAAACTTATTTCAAAGAAACAAAAAGAAAATAAAATTCAACCACACATTAACATCACATATCAATGCGCGCACACACGCACACACGCACACACGCACACACACACAAATATTTATTTATTTATAACAATATTATAAAACTTTCAACAAATGTCTAGAGATTTCCTATATTAAATAAGCTTTTCTAAGTCATAAATCTCAAACACTAATATCTCAATATGAACTCTTTAAACACCGTTCAAATTCAATCTAAAATAAAAGAAGAATAAAATTTAGAATTCAAACTAGAAAATAAAATTTCTATAATTTTAATCCTAAATAAAAAAAATCATAATTTAAAAAATCTATCAAAAAAATAAAAAATTTATTATATATATTTAACATTAATATTCTTTTGATTATTTTATAAAATAAAATTTCACCAAAAATCATAAATTTGTATTTATTTTAAATATCATGTCTCTTTTCCAATCAAGGGCAAGGTTTTGGTGAATAAATAAAGAAGAATCAAAAAGAACCCAGAAAGAATTAAAAAAAAAATAGAGAAAACATAAAAAAATATATATATGAAATAAAGAATTCATCTTTCATTCATGTGCAAAAATGACCAAATTATCCATGAAGATTCAAACTAGCATAACTCTTTTTTTCTAAAACATCCAAATTAGTAAATATAGTGTTATTCACCATTATTTAACTTAGACAATAAATTAAAATAAAAAAAATATAGCCCTCCCATCGAAGTTCATCATTTCTTGTTATTACAAAATAAAGTTTTTTAAAATTTATTTTGCTCCTGCCTTTTGGGCTTTTGGCTTCTTAATAAAAATCTCTATTTTTGTTTCTATCAAGGCAAATTTGTATAATTCCAATACTGACATCTTTTTTCCAAAAAACATGATTTTTCAAAGTTTAATAGATATTTATTACGAACTCTTTAAGCAAATAATATGTTTAATTAGGTGATACATTCATAATCAACCCGCCTAATGTCGCATCAATAGTATACCTTAATATACAGTTCAACCCATTATATAAAATTTATACTTGGAATCATAATTCAAATCCATATTAAAGATATCTCCTCGATAACTTTTTAAAATTATTCAAGTATCATACAATATTGCCAGCTTCTCATAAAATTGACTTAATATCACTCCAAAACTATGAGGTGATTTGACATTTGAACATTTTTGTGAGAAAGACTTATATACGTTCATTATAACTCATAATCAAACATCAAAACTAACTACATGTCTTACCGCTCAAAAAAGAGAAAAGGCATAACTTGACAGTATCTAGGATAATCCTATTCAACTTAACTATGTCGTACAACTCTAAATACATTACGATATGTTCATCTGAATCCTTTGATATGTTCTCACTATGCTAATATTGTTGAACTATTACTATCAAAATTACATTTAACTCAAAATAATTGGCTTAAATTAGTTATCTCTGAATTTGAGAGTAGCTATCCATCATAGTTAATTATCAAAAATCTCCCAATATATGATAATACTTAAGCTATTGGCCATCTTGCCCCTCATTGTATTAGGCCTCTTTATTGTTGACAATTCTTTTCAACTACACTTTTTCAACATTATGTTTCACAATTATTCTTATGTTTCTTTTAATCTCTAGGTACCAAGATAGTAATTTAATCTCATAATTTCGACTCATAAAAATTATGGCTAAAAAATAAAGTACACTAGCATATACAAAAATGAAACATACGATAATCAATGCAAATCAAATCACATTAAACAGGTTATCATTATCCAAATTATTAAAAAGAGATCTATCATTTTTTAATGATAATTATGTCAACTAAAGTTAATTAATCAAACTAAATAATCTTCAGCAATGATACCAAAAGCTTATTGCACTTTTATTACAATGCATAATTTTTCATCCAGATATCAAATTCTACAATAATTATGTGTGCAATTTGATCAACCAGTAGTTACTTAGCTGCTTCTCTAGTTAAAAAAGATTAAATTAAATTTTTTGACTTTTATATTCTCGAATATGTTCATTTCATTATGCATAATTATAGATCTAGATTATTTTGTCATTATTTTATTTTATTACAAAATAAAACTAAATTATTATAAGAATATCACAATGTTCTAACATATAAAGTGATTTATTTATTTAGCCTCTTTAATGATAGTTACATTAGAATTATCTACTTAATACTTTTTATTATCAAAATAATAAAGTATAAATGCTGAAAGGTTATTCATAAATCCATACCTTATAAAAAATTTGTTAACTATCCTTAATAATTATTTTATATGTATATTATTTTACTTCCGCCTCATGTATCATAAAAATATAAATTAATGTGATATTAAAAATCTTTATAATTTCAACTTCCTAAGTATCATACTCACAATAATTAACATATATATTTTCTCAAATCTCATAGATAATAATCATATGATATAAAGTAGCTCGCTAGGTCATTATCACCTTATAAGTCATCTCCACTCATACATATCTCATAACATATCTATCACTATTCGTCATGATAACGTGTAACTTATCATGATTAAACTTTTAGAAAAATATTCTACAAAACTATACATCAATTAAGAATCAATTCATTTAATATATACACAATGAAATTATAAAAATATTGATATTTTAATTTTATAAGTATCATACTCATGATGATTAAACATATTTTAATTTTATCTTATATTTCACAATTAGAATTATTATCACTTCCTTCTTATCATTAAGATTAATTATGCCTTATAGCCTGTTTGTCACAATCCACCACAATAACACATACTAATAATAAAATTTTAATTCTAAATAAACAATACATTCATTAATAATCAACCCACAAAATAAATTAAATATAAAATTCATCAATTATATATCATAACAAAATATACTTACTTTAAACCTTAATATACCAATGATATACTATTCATCCTAAAGATGACTAATGGATGCTTAAAAATAAGCATCTAAGCTCATTAACTAGTCATTCTACATATGTTTATAATACTCCCTCGTGAATAATCAATATATTAAAAAAAAATCTCATTAAAAGTTTGTCATTCAAGAACCTATGCCAAAATTAGAAAGAAAAAATAAAATTTTCTCATAATTATTAGTGTTACTTAGTGAATATACCGCAGTAAGATAAATGCAAAATGAAGGAAAAAAAAACATAATAAACCAATGTCAATCCATAAAAATAAACACCCATTTATTTATTGAATTGATCTTTTCTAATTATGTGTATTTGATTATTGAATTTTATAAATATTTTGTGATTAAATCAGCTAGATTTTTACATTAGCAAATTATTTAACATAAATTTGAGCTCTTTAAGGGCCAAAAATTTACTGCTTTTATATTGATTAGACATTTTGATGCCTCACTTGTAAAATACTAGTTTTTGAATTTAAACAGTCAAGGTGAGACAGACCACCATGTCACAACGACGATGCGCCAGGCGAGGTCATAACGGCGATGCGCCAGGCGAGGCCACCACGACGATGCGCCAGGCGAGGTCACCACGACGATGCGCCAGGCGAGGTTCATCACGACGATGCGCCAGGCGAGGTCATCACGACGATGCGCCAGGCGAGTTCATCACGACGATGCGCCAGGCGAGGTCACAACACAGTGACCCAGGCCACCAGATTACAACCTCGGTGACCCAGGCGACCAGGTCACAGCCACGGTGACCCATGCCAGGTCACAAGTCATAACAACAAGGATCCATGCCAGGTCACACAACAGGGACCCATTACAGGTCACAACCACAAGGACCCAGGATAGGAGTTAGGACCCAACGACTGGGACCCAGGCCAGGTTAGAACTGATGGCCTAATTAATCAATCTATCCAAGCCATGTTTACCTGCATAAAAAGATTAATTTGTCCTGTTGCATCCTACTTTTATCGAATCAATCATATTATTTTAGTTATATAAATAATACGATTGGATTGTCCCATCCAAACTAAGCAAACTCACCGTCACCAATCAGGAGGGACCGACCTTCTGTCGAAATAATTAAGAAAGGAGACTTTTTAATCTTTGTTGGGCAAACGAAAGTTACTAAACAGACCCTAGGCAAAAGGAAAAGTTAAAACTCAGGACGTTAAGTCCACGTGGTGGAATCCAAGAGTTAATTTCCACACGCTTCAAAAGCGAAGCTTTATTTTCCCAATCAGCGGGATTGCTATTTCGCGCGTGTCTCGAAATAATAGTTTTAAATTTTTTCCCCAATTATTTTAATCTTTTATTAAATAAAAATAAATTTGAAGTGGCGTTTCTACTTGGCAGGGCAGGAGAGAGAAACTGACCGCAAGCAACGAATTTGATTTAAATCTTTGGTGTCTCGGGGGGAGCACTGGGATCCACAAAACAAATTCTAAAAACCAAAATCATACCGAGGTTCAGAACCAACACAGTTAACAAATGCTTCAGTTTTGGCATGAAAACGGAGAACAATCAAACTCAAACACCAGAAAAAAAAAACAGAATCAAGGTAAAAACATACCATGAAAATCCAGTCCAAAAGATACTACGGCAGCCAAGATCTAAAAACTCATCAAATGGCCGCATGAACAGAAGCAAATTCTAACATGGACCATAAATCTATGATGCAATTCAAACTCTATTATCAGATCAGGTCCATGTAAGAATTTGATTTTAGAAAAGAAGATTCACCTGCAAAAATTCTGTAGAATTGTAAAGTAAGTCCATCGATAAGTTGAACTCGTTATTTTGAATTAGATCATGGATTCTTGAACACGAAATCGAAAATGTTTCTCAAGGAACTCATCAATTCTTCTTCGAAATTCCTCATCGCTCATTGTCTCCTCCGGATCGAGGATCTCGCTGTTGGATTGTAGCACTTGAACCCTAAGCGCCTTTTCTGTTTGTGATCGTCGAAAATCAGGCTTTAAATCTGATTTTCTCTCGTTGTTCACGGCAATGGATTTAGCTCTTTTATAAAACCTGGCATTATCGTGATCAACACCAGCGGGGTCATCATCCTCGCTCCCGAACGAAATGGAATTGGGATCAGAAATTCTTATTTCAGAAATTTCCTGATGCAGTAATTTGGAATTCGAAAGTGAGCAAAACGTCGAAGGGGAGTAAAATTGCACGTCTGATTCTTCACCGATGGTTTCTATTTTCATTGAAAAAGAATCAAGCGGATTGAATTCGAACATGCTAGTGTTGTTCGCGTCCATCGGCTCACATGCTACTGTTGCTTTAGGCGTATAAAAATCAGGATCCTGATCAAAATCCGAACGAGGGTACAGCTCCATGACGGCGCCATTTCCTGCGTTTCCTTCGGATATTATTTCCTTATCTTCGAAGATTACAAGTTCACCAAATTCTTCCCGAGAGCGAGTCTTTTCGCAGAGCGGACAGACGACCGCTTTTTGAAGGAGTTTAACGGAAGAGTTGGAACGATGAATGTGACGCGAAGGCGAATCGGAGAAGAGCATACTGGATTTCATGATAACACATGCGATAATAGCATTAGAGAGCAAGAACACAAAAAAATGGCTGGCAATTATGGCAGCGAGGTAGCGAAAAACTTCACCGGACAGTTGCAGAGCGATCGGAAACCAGCATCGGATCCAGTATAGCAGCACCAAGCTGATGCAAAACTCGATTACACGAAAGATCTTCGTGAGGAGTGGAACAAACTTAAAATTCAGCATATCGAGTTGATCAATAAGACTTGAATGGCGAATTGATGGCTAACACTGATACGGAGCAGAAAAAGAGAATACAGTAGAGAAACAAAAAATCTAGCGAATAAATTTAGGAGGATGAGGCGAGGAAATGCATGCATAGAAGCAGTGACTAACGTGTTGGGTGGGAATCCAGAGCTCTCTGATACCGGGTGGGCCGAGACACATCTTCAATTTATAGACTCGTGCACTACTTGATTATCAATTTTTTTATGCCCTCATTTGTCAAATGCTGATTTATTAATAAATATAAATTTGGTATTTCAAATATTATTCTAGAAAATTTCATAAATTTAAGTAGAAGCAATACTAGTAATCAATCTAGCAATATATTATATTTCAAACTAATAAACATAAATTTAAAAAAAAATTATTAAAATTAAAAAATGATTTAAATTCAATAAAATCATCACAATGTATTGTTTGCTATTTACAAACTAGAAATATTAATGCAAAAAAAAAATTCTATAACAAAAATTTAATATATATATATATATAAATTAGAGTGCATCAAAACATAAATATGTTTAATTTTGTGCACAAAAAGTTAAATTTGTTTTGGGGACTCAAAATATGTATATATATATATTTTTTGTTTTGATGTACTAGAACTCAATTCTCCCTAAAATTTATATAAAAATATTAAATGAAAAATTAAAATTATTAGTTTTGAGTTATGGAATGTTTGATAAACCACTTAATTTTTTTAAAAATATTGAAAATGAAAATTTTCAATGGTTTGAAATAATTAACGTAAATGTTTAAGAGCTGTTAATTAAAAATTTTAAGTGAAATAACATTGAAAATATTAAGTAGGTAGATACCTACTTTATATTTTCAACAAAAATTTCCAACAAACTTTTTTTAAAGTTACTATTGTATTCTTTTTTTTTTTGTGTTTCCTCATTTATGTTATAATTCAGTTTGTAAATTTTTTTTCTCCTCCTGCCTTTCTCTATGATCACAAACGCTAACCCTAATTTTCTTTCACGATTAATATAAAAGATTAAATAGCAAATTAACTAGTTGTTCATTAATTTTTATTTTTATATTAAAAATTTTGATAGTTTTAAAAATTTTAGATTTTATTGATTATTTTTTAAACATTTTTATTTCTTTATTATTATTATGATTTATTTATAGATATGTTTTTCGAAATTTTATTTTATATAATAATTAATAATTGTAGTGAAAAAAAAATTCATTAGAAATTTTATTTATGTTAGATAATATGTAATACAATAATAATAATGGTAAATATATAAAATACATTATTTTTAGCATTCAGCATTTACAGTTATCAAATAATATATTTATCTTTAGTACTCAATTAACAGTAATTTATAAAATAGTTATTTAATATAAATTTAACACTTATAAAATTTGGCCTTAATTTTTCAATCTTATCAAATGGGCCCTTAATGTTGCTTTATTTTTTCATCACAACGTCATGATACTACAAATACCTTTTGCATGTTGCTAATTACATTTATCAACTCATTTTTTTGGTGAAAATATTTATCATGAGAAAAATAAAACACATTTATCGAATCACATCCTAAATTAAGAAATCTATTTTAAAGAAGTATCTACCAGAATAATATGTGAAATTTTTCATTTGAATATTCAAAATTGAATGGAAATTATGAATATAAGTGCTTAAGTTTATCATATCGAAAATTAGAATCTATAGTAGTTCTAAAACTAGATGCAGAAGATCATCTAGTCATCAAATTCAAAATAATTTTTTTTTGATTTTTTTTGATTTTTTTTGATTTTTTTGATTTTTTTGATTTTTTTGTTTTTGTTTGTTTGTTTTGTTTGTTTTGTTTTGTTTGTTATTTTTTTTTGCTTTTTTTTTGAATTTTTAAATTTTTTTGATTTTTTTGATTTTTTTGATTTTTTTGATTTTTTGTTTTTTTTTTCAACTATTATTGATTATTATTATTTTTAAATTTAATTTTTTAAATTAAGAATAACTCAAACAGTTAATATTGTGATATAGTGAATGGAATATTATATTCTACATCGAATAAATCTTCAATGAAATTAAATGTATGTTCGAATCTTTCAATTTTTTTTGATCTAAATAAATCCAAAATAATATGATAATAAAATTATAATATATACTAGTTACAGAAAAAATTATCGGTCTAATTTTTAGGTTGATTTGATATTTTGATATTCTTAAAATGTTTTGAAAATTGTACCCAAAAAATGACTGAAAAATATTTTCTATTAAGTTACATAAATAAATATATTTCAGACTGTCTGAAATATATATATTTATACTTCTCAACTTGTACTAAAATTCATACAAATAAGCACCACACACATAATCATAATAAATATTTTGCTTCAAAAATTAGCAGAATATTTGTACGCACATAGTCCTAATGTCAAAATTATTATCGATTAGATGAAATATAAAATATTTGAAAATACTTGTATGATAGTATTTTCAAATTTTAAACACGATATTTTAGAAGAAATTTGAGTACTTATATTATAACACGAGAACAACACAATTACAATACGATCATAACTTTTTTAGAACACCTCACAAATTCCATATGGACTAACACAAATTTTTATGAATACTGCATCATCATTCACATGAACAAAAAAAAAATAAGAGTAAACTATATTTAAATATTACAAAGATTTAGAATAATTATTATAATAATTAACAAATATTCTAAAAGAACAATGTGAAAGCCCAATATACTGTGTAAAATAAAAAACAAGAATAATTCTTATTTTTATAAACACAAGTATCTACAAAACAAAAATCCAAGTATTCCCATTTTATTTTCACGCACACAATCCTCTAAAAATGCACACACTATTCATTGTTCAAGCACACAAGTACACACTATTTGATGTTCAAGCACAATACACGCACCAAATGCAACTCACAAGTAAAAACAGATACCCATTCTTCACATAATATACATACACCCACTTTACGTGCACTTCACATTTTATGCAAACATGAGTATTGTTTCATGTTTCACAAAGTTCATGCAAACGTAAATCTTGGGATAAAATCACTTATGAAAACCTCAAACTTGAATTGCTAAAATGCATGGGGAATTATCCCATACTTAATGAAGTCCATGCATACACAGGCATGAGATAAAATCCTTATTTTCAAAAATATAAAAAATTGACCGTGTGTTCTTGATACTCCTGATTTTGTTTTAGTGATAATTTTGAATCTCATCTTCTTTCTCTGTGCATACATTTTTAAAAACATAAAAACCAACCATTTCTTTTATTAAGAGTTAACACAAATACATTTTAAATGAGAGTACCTACTCTCATCTAAAAATAAAAACAAACAAAAAACAAACAAAAAACAAACAAAAAACAAACAAAAAACAAACAAAAAACAAAAAAAAAAAAACAAAAAAAAAAACAAACCATAATATTTTGGTTCCCCAAAATCGGGTAGACCTAACATTCTCACTCTTTCCCCTATTTGGACAGTCTAAGATAGGTTCTTGATTTGGGCTTAGTACATATAAGTCATAGAAAATTCATTAGACTACAAAATAATTTCTCGTTCCTCATATGAGAAAATATTTCTAGAAATTATAACAACCCAAAAACACAACTTTTCGCTTCAAACCATCAACTTCCCCTTGATCTAATTGATCCCGAAGAGCTAGTTAAAGTAAAAGCATCATCATTTATTTTCAACTCAAACTCCCATTTGATTATTATGATTCTTAGAAGCGACTGAAATAAAAGTCATAATATTAGTGATTCATTCGATAATATTGTTTGTCTCAGAACAAATATCTAAAGGATATAGATTAATCATTCTTGAATTCCTCGAAGGAAGTTTTATAGTAATATAACTTTCTCTATCATATCATCAGTCTTACCATCACTAGGTAGTTGTTGAATAATGAGTATGAACTTTTTTATGTGAAAAGTACACTAACATACACAGACCAATACAACTCAGAGAGTGAATACAAGCATTTTCCCATCAAATATTTATCTAATCCAAACTAGCTCTAGCTGAGATAATATAGAAATAATCATCTTTCTACCCTCGTTATAGTTAGTGATCCTCTAGACAAGTTCCATTAATTCTTTCTGAACATGCCCACACGACTCGTGCTATCCAACATTCGTATGGAGAGTAAGTTCATCTAACCCTTTAGGATATATCGGACATCTCTAAGAAATAGTTAGTATCACATGTTTTTCTTTAAATAAACATAACTGATGCCTAATATTTTTAAATTTTTTTCATCGCTTATCCTGACTATTCCATAGTCCCCGTGAAAAAAAAAAGTCACAAATAAATTTAAGTTTGGTGTGATGTGCAAGGCTATAGTCGTATCCGCTACCTAGTTACTTTCCTAATTAATTTTATCCTATAGTACAATTTTGCTTAAAAACTCAACGTCACATTATGTGATAAAATTACTAGGTATCCTTCCGATCATATCTCTCTTCTTATACTCCTCTTGAAAATTTCTCTACTTGGGATAGTTACTCTTAAAAATTTCTACTTATTTACAATAGTACCATTTTACTATGAATTTCTCTTTGAGAGAACTCTCATTTTCCTCACCAAGTGTGAGTTTTGAGCTCGATCTACTTCTCCTTTTATGTTCATTGGATATGAAAATATATTGAGAAGTCCCTTTTTTCTTTCATCTCGCATCCTCACTTACTAAATTTTAAATGATGATCATTATGGTAAGTACGTTATTTGGAGCCAAAATACTTAAAAAGATTATGATCATTTCCCAACTTTCTAGAAGCGATCTAAGAAGTCAATATGTCTGAACCTCATGTCCTCGTCATCTTGTATTATTTTTATAGATACTAATTGATTAATCAATGATTGAAAAAAATTTAAATGAGCATCCATATTAGTTCAATCTTAATATTGTGTATCTCAACCAATCATCAGATTATTATATTTTTATTTCTTTATGTATATTTCTTATACATTGATTATAACTTTTTCTATATCCCATCAGTTTTTATAATAGTCAAGATTTAATAGTGTAACTTCCAACTCATTATCTAATTGTGGCAAATGCATTATAGGGTAACTTTTTCCACTTGGCATCATTCATACTTTTCAATTTGGATCACCTAGATCGGCCAAGCATATCCATCATATTCATCATTTTTATTTTCAATGTTGAATAGTTAGAGGGTTCCAATCTAATCATACCAAGCAATTTTTTTTATCTTTATTGAAAATATTATTTAACTTCTGAAAAATAAAAAAAATATCAAAACTACCAAAAGAAACATTCTCTCTGATATCACTATTGGGGACCGACTGAGATACTACCCATAAACTAAAAATAATTACGAAATAAATTATCGGTCTAATTTTTAGGTTGATCTAATATTTTTGATTTTTTTAAAAATATTAGAAAATTTTAACCAAAAAATAATAGAAAATTATTTTTTGGGTAATCAAAATTTTTATCAAGTCACTTTAAATAATATAGTTTAAACTATTTAAAATATATATATTTATGTTTCTATGTATATGTCAGAAAGTATAAAAATAAATACAACAAATAACATACAAACACAATAAATATTATTCTCCCAAAAATAATATAATATTTACACACACACACAGTCCCAATATTTAAATTATTACAAATCAGATGAAATATAAAATATTTAAAAATACTTATAGAATAGTATTTTTAATTTCGAACTCAATATTTTAGAAGAAACTTGAGAACTACTCATCTTATAGCGAGCATAACATGAGCATAGCATGATCACAATTACTTCAAAATAATACACTAATTCTATAGGGATTAACCACAAACTTCTTACATATCTAACATCTTCATAAACATAAATAAAAAAGTGAGAATAAATTGTGTTATTTAAATATTACAAAGATTTAGAATAGTCTCTATAATATTTAAAAAATATTCTAATAGAAAAATGTGGAAACCCAAATTTATTATTTGAAATAAAAATGAAAACAATTCACATTTTTATTAACACAAGTATGTACAAAATAGGAATCTAAGTATTCATGTTTTATTTTCAAGCACACGATCCTCTAAAAATGCACACACACCGATCATTGTTCGTTCACATGAACACAGACTATTCATTGTTCATGTACAACACACACATAATGCAACTCACAAAGAAGAATATTCATCCATTCTTCATAGAATATGTACACACCTTTACTTTCCGTGCACTTTACATTTAATGCAAACATGGGAAGTATTCCATATTTCACAAAGTTCATGCAGACATAAATCTTGAGATAAAATCCCTCTATGAAAACCTCAAATGTGAATAACTAAACACAAAATGTATGGGAAATTATCCCATGCTTCATGAAGTCCATGCACACACAAGCATGAGAAAAAATCTTAATGTGTGAAAATAAAAAAAATTGACTATGTGTTCTTGATGCTTTTGATTTCATTTTAGCATAAGTTTTGCATCCCATCCTCTTTCTCTAAACACACATTTTTGTAAACATAAAAATTCACCATTTTTTTTATTAACACATATATATTTTAAATGAGAACACACACCCTCATTTAAAAATTAAAACAAAAAAAAAACACACCATAATATTTTAGTTTGCTCAAAATTAGGCAGACATAATACATATGAGTTAGAATCCATATTGGCCTAGCTCAGTGGCTTTCTTTGTATAGTGCACTGCATTATAATTTTTACAGAGAATGAATAATGCCCACTCTGCATCCCATTATGCATTTTAAAAAGATATTATGTTTACTTTATTTCTCTACAATTTCTAATTTTGCATATAAAATCAAAATATTAAGAAAATAAATTGTAACAAAAAAAAGAGTGCAATTTCTTATTATCATTTACAAACTATAAATCAAAATAAAATATAATAAAAAGATATATTGCTTTTATCACCCAAACATTATCATTATCTAACACTTTGTTGATAGTGTACAAAAAGCTCTTCGTCTTAAATAATATATTATATTATTACTTTATTTTTTGTTCCTAATTTTTTAAGCATGTAATCACTCTTATAATTTTTTGTGCTTGTTTTGTTCATGCATCCTCATGTATCATACCGGTCAAGTTAAATGTTAATTCATATGAAATCATCGAAATTGATTTTGTTAAGAGGCCCCATGCTAATCAAGAAAGAATTGGAAAATGTATTGACTATAATCCACACAAATCCAAGATTTTGATAGCATCACTACTTGTAGAGCTCATCAATTAAAAATCAATTTTTAAATATTTCACGAGTTATGAGTGTGTTTTACCCTTATTACTTTGAGGATGAACTAACTTGTTAAGTTGCACTTGTCACTCAAACTATATAGTTTCGTATAGAAGTTGCCCTTCTTTGATGAAACACCAAAAATATCTACATCTCTTCTTTTTTCAATCGATTGCTAAGAAATTATAATCGTGGGGTTTAGTGGCTACTTCCTGAACTTAGCATATGTAAAGAATTTGTGCTTATCAAATCTATGTTCATATATTTAGGTAATGAGTAAACATTTTATATAAATTAAAAAATTTTACTATGGATATCAAGATATTGAAATCATCACTACTGGTAAAGTCTCAATTAATGAAAAATTAATTTATAAAAATTTCATTGATTCTCAATGTGTTGTGCTCATACTCTATTGGGATGATGTAGCTGATTGCATTACAACTACACTCAAACTAGTTTTTATAAAAGAGAAGTTGCTTTTGTTTGAAGGATGTCAAAAATATCTAAAAGTCTTTATTTCTATTCACTATTAGAGATTCATTATTTACTCAATTAAGTAATTGATGCATGAACTTGGTTTGATTATTATTAAATATCTCAAAAAACATATTGTTCATATTAGTATATCTAAAAAAATAAATACTTGAAAAATCTACATTCATTGATTCATCAATATGAGTAAGAATATTATATTAACTAATTAATTTCAATTTATGATATATGACATCACACAATAATAAAATATACTAATATTACCATAATTCTAATATATATCAAAATTTGCACACATGTTTTCTATGATTTGTTTAAATGAGTCATTATTTATTTGTGTTAAATATAATGAAGTAATACCTATTAGTTTGGAAAAACTAACTGAAAAGTTGATAATAAAAATATCACATAATAAAACAATTACATCTTAAAAAATTCTAAAAATATATATTTTTGAGAATAGATAAATCAACATCAATTAATAAAATTTATTTTATTGATATATTAAAGAAATCAAAATACTACTTCTATTGCCTACAACTTTTTATAACATTAATTACCAAAGTTCCCCACTTTATATTATATCTATACATATTAATTTTTTTTTGAGATTTTAAACCTCTTGCTTGCGATATCTTTTCAATTTAGTTATATTGAGTGTTTGAACTATTTATTCCAATTAAAGCATTATGAATATCTTTAATATAATTAATTACCAATTTCATATATGTATAAACTATAAAGTTGATGATTTTTAAAGCTCAAAAGCTGATGTAGTTCAAATCCACAGTCAACATATTCAAACAATTTTTCTTCTAGTAGAGTTGCGACCTTTGTATTCGCATATACTTTATTAATCATGATTAATATAATATCGTTACTTATTTGAAATTCAATTAAAATACTTAAAATATGGTTAATAATTTTTGGAGCAATATAATTATAATAAACAAGTTTAAAATTTAAAATTCTTTTTTATTTCGATCTAGAATTTAAATAGTGTGAAACTATACTAATATAATTTTGATATGACATAACAACCCAAATATTTGATGAAAAATGCTTATTGGTTTAATTTTAGTGTTGTTTCTCAACAATATTTTTCAACATATTTTTCACCATGATTCATTAAATATTAGCTTCTATTAGATGGTTTTTCACTCAACATTTATGCAAAACTTATATTTTGTTCATTTTAATGTGATGTTGTGCCAACTTCTTCTCTCCATTCCATATCAAAGAATTTGCAAGAATACAAAATGGTAGTCTTGGTGTTTTTTAAAAAAAAATTTTTTGGATGACAATTGTGTCCTATAGGGTTGTACTTTCTATTCAACTTCTAGACATTGTGGATGATAGATTTGAACATTTGATTATGAAAGTTGGTATTTGAATATATATATATATATATATGAGATAAGAGATTGGATAAGAATTAATATTAAAATAGATTCAAAGACAGAGAAGAATTGAAGAAGAAATTGTATGGTAAAAAAATAAAATGATTTTCCAGTAGTTATTAATAGTTAATAAGGGTGTGTCTAGCTAAAACAATAAAAAGAAAAAAAATTCAGCAGTTGAGATGTAGGCATCCATCGATTAGATGCCACACAATGGCTCTTTCATCTGCTATGTTGTGTGCTGCCCAAGTCAAGCCGCCAGGGGCTCCATGCCAAAATGTTTTACCTAGCTTATCATGCTCATGTTAGGCACCAAGCCATTTTCATCTAGTCGACCCAACTTATCAGACAAGACCCCAAATTCCACCTATTGATGTTTGATTTAAATTTATCATTACTAATAATAATAGTTGAGTTAAAATGGATTTCAATCTCTTAAGAGTGATGTAATATTAAGGAACTAATTACATTTTATATACTTGATATTACATACAAATTTTTTACATGTCAGCTCGGTTGGAAACTTAGAATTTTTTTTAATGCTCAGTGTTACCTGACAATATGAGCTTCTCGAGTTGGGCTAGGTTTTTTCGAGCTATTTTTATTGAACTAGGACATTTCGACCGAACTATAGTTGCTTGAAAGACTTAGTCACTTCCCCAAAATTTAGTTTGTTTTGTGTTTTGATATTGAAATAACTAAATTCAAAATAATTATCAAAAAAATAAATTTTAATTGAATCAATAAATTTCAATATTAAAATAAAATTGTAATATGCAAACATCAATAATTATTTTTGAAGATTTTCATCTGTAGAACTCCTTTCTACAAAAAAGAATTTTTTACTTTTCAATATGTTACGGTATGTTTTAAAATCATATGCTATCATTCAATTATTATAATTTTTAAATGATAACAAAATCATCATCTAGAATAAAAAAAATTCTTTTTATTAATTTTTATTTTTAGATACATCTAATTTTTTGATAAATAGGATGTCCAAGCTTTGCCTGACAAAACACCCATAAGTATTCATTTTCTCAATTCCACATCTAGGTTAATCTTGGAAGAGCTTTTTCTCCAATAGAGAACTAGTATTTAGACTTGAGACCTCACGATATGAATGGCATTCCCAAAAGCAATTCTTGGCCACCAAATTACTTTGTAGTGAATATCATTATGTATAAACATTCTTCTTCATATGAAAATATTCATTTAAGAATCCATGCTATGTTGATTGATATTTTTTTTTTCAATGAATTCTATTTGTATACTAAATAATATCAAGAATATTAGATCTAGCATAAATCAATTTCAATTTAATCAAATATAAATTAAATATTGTAGTATGTAAACTTTTTCTAATGATTCTTTGTATGATTAAGATGAACTTGAGTTAAATCATATCAAATATTTAAACAATATAAATGTGATAAACATCACAAAAATATATTTCACCATATATATTTCCTAAATAAAAGATTGTAGAGATTATACTTCAAACAAAATAAATGATACAAGCCAAGAAGATGACAAAGGTTCGAATAAACCATGGCTTTTTTTAGAACACACATAAAAATCATTGCAATTCACCAAAGAATATTATGTTTTATAGAAAAGATTATTTTTACTTATGAACATTTCAAATAGGCTACTTGAATAGTCAAACTTATATTTGGTTTAGTTTTCACCCTAAATTGGAAATGTATACTTGTAAAACATGCGATGTAATTACTCCTTAGTGATAGTTATAACATACAATAAAAATTGGACAATACTTACCAAGAAATTTAAACAAATAGAATCATTTTAATAATTCATAAAATCAAACACAATTGCTTTGGTTTATAAAAAATAGTGTGTGAGTAGTCCATGTTTTAAAAACATGATCTTACACCTTGTCATTCACTAAAAGGGGTACAGAAAAATGAACTTAGCTTTCTTTTCAAATAAACTAGGTAAGAACACTTATTTCTTTCGATCTGATGGTATACGTGTGGAGTGAATGATTCTAAGTTAATGGTTCATTGGTATGCTTGAAAATAATCAAGAAAAGTTAGTTTACTTTGATTTTTTTTTGATGATATTGTATCATTGAAGATTAGGAGAAGAAATTAATAGTTACTATGTTCTTATCTTATTTCTTGTGCTATTAGATTGTTTTGATTGCAATTTTAGTAAAATGAATTTTTTATCTAGATGTTTTGTGCCTCTATGTTAATTTAAAGAAAACGTTATAACATACTATTAGTAATTAGTGAAGCTATTTATAAAACTGTTGTTGCAGCCCAATAATTTCTGAGCAATAGATGAGATAGATTTTCAACTTCTCTACAAAAAGGACTAGAATGAGAAGTCAAATAGGTCATACTCTTAGTGCTTTAGTCAGTTGGAGAGAATGAAATTGGGAAGCTTTTTGCCAAGTAAAAAGATAGAACTAACATCACTATATTCTTGTCGAAAACTTTTTTTGACAAACAACCTTTGAAGACTTGTGTTAAGAGACTTGTGGATCACTAATTGTAAAGTAAACACTTATTGAAGTTGATTAAGATTTTAATTTTTTGAGTATTTCAATTGGTTATGCTCAATATATTTTGAAGGCAAGCATAATAATATTGATGACATGTATTTAAGTATTCAGAGATACCAAGTTGGATAAGTTATCTTAGATGGATCTAAGTGGCAGATGTATTTTTTTTTTCGTTGGCCAATTGCTCTAGGTAGAAGAACAAAATTGTATTCTCACTTTTTTCTTATTTGTTATTTTTAGCTCATAATTCTTTGGAAGATACTACTCGTGTAGTGGATTTATAACCCTATTCTATGGAGTTTATACTATACTAAAGTTGTAATAAGTGCTAAGGAGTTATGTCATGTTCTATGGTATCATGACTAGACTAAAGCTAGAATTTGTGTTGAAAGGTCATGGCATCATGCCTTGTTCTATAGTACCACTATTGGACTAAAGCTAAAATATGTGTTGAGGAGTTGTAAAATGTTATGTGGTGTCAAAATTGGATTAAAAGCTAGAACACAAGCTGAAGAGTCATGCCTTTATATGTGGTGGCATGACTCAACTAAAAGCTATAATATGTAATGAGAAGGCATACCCTATTTTGTAGTGCTGCGATTGAAGAACATACTTTAGAGTCATGACTTATATTGTAAAATCAGGACTCATCTCAAGTTGTAACATGTACTTAAGAGGTATGACTTATATTTTGAAGTCATGACTTATCTTAAGTTGTAACAAGTATTATGATATCATGACTCTAATTTGTGGCAACATTAAATCATTAGAATCTCAACCTATTATATGATGTTGTGACTGTTGACTTAAGGAATGAAGTCACAATATTTTCTATAGGGTCGAGACTTGAATGAAACCATGATATATTGTGTGTGGTGGTGACTTAGGACTTAGATATTAGAAATTTTTTATTATACTATATAAAAGCATGTATAGTGAGACATGTGAAAAAAGAAAAAAAAAATAAAAATCATGTAAATGCTCTTTTACAAAGTGTGAGTAGAGTGAAAAGTTTTCTTTTGTATTCATATGTTCTTCTTCTTTCCGATGTGAAAGTGTGCTTCTTTTATAAGAGATTAATTCTCCTCCATCTTGAAACCCTAAATCAAAATTACATAATATCTATAATGATTCCTAGTTTGGTATCGAGCGTTTTTGCACCAAGAACCTTAGATTCCTCATTTGTATTGGAGACATTATTCCATAGTGATATGAATCACTTTTTGAGGTTCTAATATTTTGGTATCAGAACTAAGTTTAATTTCTACGAGGATCCATATCATTTTTGGATGTAATCTTGGTATCAAAGTAATATTTTGGTGCTTGTAATTTTAACATATGATATCAAAGTTAAGGTTCAAACTTATACCTTGGTGCTCAAATATAGGGTTTACTAGATCTGTGGAAAACTGAAAATGAGAATATTGAGCATAGAAATATCAAGGGTTAAGATTGAGAAATTTAGGGGGAACTACTTCGCATTATAAAAATTAAAAATAGAGGATCTACTTGTTGGTAGAGAATATAGTTCTATAATTAAAGAATCAAAGCTAATGATGAGTAATTAAAAATCAAAGATGATTTCTATAGAGAAATCAATTGGGACAAGTTGGATATGAGAGCAATGTATTACCTAACTATGTCTGGTAGATGAATTCCTAGTAAATATTTCTAGTGAAAGAACTATGAAGGATCTTTAGAAAAAACTAGAATTACTTTATCAAAGCATGTCATCGTAACAAGTTATTCATGAGCAAGAAATTGTACAAGTTGAATATGGAAGAGGTGATCTTTTTTTCTTCATATTTGCATGAATTTCATATTATGATCAGCCAATTTTCTTGTATTAGTTGTGAGATCAGTAAGGATGAAAAAAATATTATGCTTCTTTATTCACTTTCTAATTCATTCCTCTTTACTATATGTATAAACTATATACTTGAGGATCTTTGCTAACTAGATACTCTCGCTAATGAGCTTTTAAGATATTATTTAACCAATAAAATTATATAGTATAACAAAGTCCTAATAATATATTTGATATACATAATATTGAAAAATTTTTCTTTGGAATTATAGAATGCCTAGAAATTAAAAAAGATTTTTATTATAGAAAAGTGTATTATATGATTTTTTTTATGACAATAAGATATGCTATAGGGGTTGAAATAGTATTTTTTTTAGAGTAGCAATGTAGCTTGGATAGCATTTCTATAATAATAAGACATGTTTTGGAGGTTGAAATATTTTTGTATTAAGTTATATGCCAAAGAGTTTTTCAAAGTGATGAGGAATGTTCTAGGTGTCTAGATTACTAGCTTTCCATTTCTAAGACTTATAATATTTCATAATGCTTATTTATTTGTCACTAAAAGGGTTATTCATGTGATCCAATATAATTTACTACAAGAATGTGTTGCTACTTGCTATAATTAAAAAGTCTAATCAAATTTATGCTACAATTCACATGTTAGTAAGGCATGTATATGACTAGATATGATCCTTATGCCAACTTAATTAGCTATTTTATTAAGTTAATTTTCTGCTTTGTGACTTTACATTTGTTAAGATAAAATTAAATTAGTGACTATTTATAGTTTTAAAGCCATTAATCGTAATAATCTAGTTAAATATTTTCTAGTGCCTTTAAATATCACTTCAGACAATATGTAGGTAGTTACCCTATAACCCTACATCTTTACTCAAGATAATAAGTTAATAGTTTTAAAATGCTTTTATGTCATTACTTAGGAAAATAAGTTAGTTCTGTTCATGACTTCAATAGCTCTTATGTCATTACTCAGGATGATTATTTTGTAGTTGTATAATACACTCACACCATTATTCAGGACAAAAAGATAGTAGTTATCCAGTGTCTCCTTATCATTATTCATGATAACATGTGATGAAAGACCTTAACTAGGTTAGAGAATAAATGAGACTAACCTTATAAAAGATTTTAATAAGATTTTGAATCAAAACTTTCATGATAGATATGATTGTTAGATGTTTTAGTGTAAGATTTGCAATGGTTCTCATGATGTGCTAGATAATATGTTAGAGTTCATAAAATCATTAACCGCCAAGTTCTTTCAAAATCTAGGGTCTTTCTTAGTTATGGATTCTAGTGATGCTTGGATAGTAGAGTTTTTTGATTTTCAGGAAATTTCAAACAATATATATGGTATTTAAATAATATTAGAAAATGAAGAGTCCACTAGCCATGAGGGATGAAGCTAACCCTTAGATTTTTTTTTTGCGCATTCATTCTGTGGATGATTTTTATTAATATAATTAATTTCTTTTTGAACTTGATGATTTGATGCATGGCATGTACAACTTTTATATACATGATGTATGAAATACTTAAAAGCATTTGTTTTGAATTATAGAATGCTTGGCAGGTTGGAAAATCATTTTTTGGTAGAAAAGTGTATTCCATGTCTTTTTTATGACAATAAGGTGTGCTAAGATGATTGAAGATAATGTAGTTTTTAGTTTGGATAGATTTTGAATGATAACACAACATGCTTTGAAAGTTAAAAAGTCTTTATAATGAATTTTGATGGTGAAAGAGCAAGTGTATAAAAAACTAAAAGATGGCTAAAGAACTTTTTCACGTTAATGTGGATTTTTGTAGGTCCCTAGATGATATATTTTAGACTTGTAATATTTCATAGTATGAGTTTCTTTTTCTCCAATAGGGTTAGATGAGTGACCCATTACAATTTATTACTAGAACGGGTAATTGTTTTTCCAAATCAAAAAAATAAAATAAATATAAGCTACAATTCATATCTTAGTATCATATGCATGATTGATTATAATCTAGATGTCAATAGCATTCTTGATAATATAATTTTGTATCTAATGATATTGTACTATTACTCATGATGATATTTAAATTAATAATTATTTACTACCTTTAAGATGTTATTTGGGATAATAAGTTAATTATAGATTATTTAGTTTCTTTAAGGCACTTGAGAAAAAAAATTAGTAATTATCAGGCTAGCTTATACCTTTAATTGAGATATCAAGTAAATAGTTGTCCAAAGTAATGGTAGAATTACTTAGGATAACATTTTATTAGTTCTAAAAGTACTAATAAGTCAATTATAGATTAGTCCATTAAACTATTGTTGAGATACAAACTTTATTTTATAATGTTTGGACTAATAGTCATGAATAATATGTAATCATATTAACAACTCCTAGCATCAGAAATGAACTTATTGTTAAGGGCATTGGATAACATTAAACTTGTTGTCCAAAGTAAATGCATGATTGGACAACTATAGATATGTCCCAATTAAAGGCCAAAAAGCAATAGATATTATTAAATAAAGTCTTGTATCTTAAAAATTTAGTCCAAACTTAGTGTGTAAATCATCCACAGTTCAAATTACAAGAAAATATATTTAGGAGCTGAGTCTAGTATTATTGGAAATATTTTTTGAACTGAAAAATATTTGACATACAAGAGATTGTTATCCCATGTTATTGAGAGCATATAATCCAACTACTTTGACTCTGATTACCATATGTGGTCCTTCCTATCTTGTTTGTAACTTCCATGATGAGAGATCACCCACATTTTCAAAGAGTCGCTAAACCCCCGAGTCCTTCAAGTAGAAGGGTAATTGTTGAACCCATAAAAGTTTGGACATTTGTTTTGCATAATTCATGTTTGATCTATTCAAGTGCTTATACAAAATGGTGACAATGACCTTGATGGTAGTTTCTATCTTTACATTTAATTTAGGATATCTTGAGGCGTACTATAGATTTGTTATCTTGTATACAAAACAAAATTCATGAAAAGCTTTCTTATCAACATTTAGCCTAATGCCTATAATTTTCACATGAGGACCTCCAACTTTTAATTTATTTCTTTCTAGATAAAATTGGATGACAATTTTATGCTTTATGGAAGCATGAATATATGCTTATAGTAATATAAAAAAATAAAAGAAATTAGTAATTATACATAACTTATTTTTGTACTATTTATTAGAAAATGAAGTTTAGAAATGGAAAACATATTAAAATAATTATAAGGGAAAGAGTTTGGAAGGTTACTATTTGTGGCAACCTATTGATAATGATCACATCTTATAACATCAAATCTCATTGTGAGCTCATAGTGCCTTTGGGTGCTTACCTAATGTGCCATGAAATTTCCATTGGTATATTTGGACATCAATAATAAAAAATTGAGTTACTTTCATTTCTACTTTATGAGCATCAAAAAGGTAATTCTTTTTTTAGATATATGATTGAAATAAATATCTAGCTACTTTTTGTAGGGTTTATAATGTGTTACAATGGAAATGTTATTGTCAGATATGGTCGATAATGAATTGGTAATATTAATGCTTTTGTGTATTCTATACCTAGATAGTTTGATATGGAATTATCTTTTTTCTTTAACTATGTATACAACTTAACTTACTATTATTTATTAGTCACTATAAATAATAACTTAAAAATCTAATAAAGACATGACTAAATTTAAGCTATCTAGTATGATTGCACCACTTAACACCACAACCATATATTTTTTGAGATGTGAAAGCCTAAGTTTGTATCTCTAAATATATTATCTCAGATGTTTGACTCAAATTAGCTTCTTAACTTAGAACATGAGGCTTTTCTACTTTCCTATATTATGGTTGTGGTGCTTGTGATATGGATAATGATGCCTTACATCTTTTTTAGTTGTAGTATATATATAAATGAGCCCCAGCCACCCAAGTCCTAATATTTGTTATATCAATGGGAGCATCATCACATAAGATATGTCGAGGAGGGTAAGTCACAAATAGTTTTTTTGTTATTATGTTTGACCATGATGGCATATTTATTCATTTTTCCATTGAGGCTTGTCATTAGTAAATATTTTTCTACCTACATGGATAATTCCTTGAAAGTGTTTAATAACTTTAAAGATAGAGACTTGAAGAAACTAGTGCTAGACTTAAAATTCTTCGATTGATTCGAAGAATATCAACTTTACCATATGATTCAATCTATTAAATGGTCTATCCAAATCTTCTGGTAAAATTTTCTAAATATTAACATTTAGAAAGAAATAATGTTCAATTTCTTTATTGAACATAAGTACATCATGAATAACACACCCACGTTAATCCTTGTTGGGCCACATAATATTGTTGAGAAAATAAAAGAACCAAACTCTAATTAATCATGAAGAAGAAAATTACTCTCTACAAAAGAAGCACATCACACTCACTCAAAGAAGAACACTAAAGGAAAGCTTTCAGGCTTTGATTATTGAATGAAAAACACAAATACAAGAAGGATATTTATAGGTTACAAGATTCAATCTTAACCACACAATAACAAACTCACAAATTAATCTAAACCGTTGATAATAAACATCTATCTAGCATTCACCTAACTTTGACCAAACTTTCACCTACCTTCCAACAAACACAAATTCAACTTTTACCAAAAAAAACGGGCTTGGAGTTGGGTCGGGCTTTAACTTGGTGTTGTCTTTAAGTTGGGCTGACATTTGATTCTTAACACACCCCCTCAATGTCAGCTCCCATTCTATGTACTTGGTCAATCTAATGACGAAACATTTCGAACTTGCTCGTGCTCAATATTTTTGTGAACAAATCTACAACTTGATCATCTGTCATGATCTGTCGCATCACAATTTCTTTCAGTAGAACTTTCTCTCTAACAAAGTGATAATGCAACTCCATATTTTTATTTCTTGCATGAAATATTGGATTCTCTACCAAACAAATTACTGATTGGTTTTCACAATACAACTAAACTGAATAATCTACAATTTGATGTAGATTTTTCATCAACTATACCAGCCTTGTAATCTCTTAAGTTGCCATATTCGTTGCTCGATACTCTGCTTCAAGTGTTGATAATGACACTGTCGGCTGCCTCTTGCTACACCAAGAAATTATTCCAGAACTAAGCATAAATACATACCTAGTTGTTGACCTCCTAGTGTCATGATCACTTGCATAGTCAGCATCATAGTAACCAACTAATGTGTAGTCTTTCCCTTTCTTGTACAAAAGGTCATAATCAATTATACTTTTCACATATCTTAAAATTCATCGAACAACTTCCAAATGAGACTTCTTTGAATTTTACATATAACAACTTATCACACTAACTACATAAGAGATGTCAGGTCGGATCAAGGTTAAGTAGATTAGGCTATCTACCAATTGTCGATACAGCATAACATCTTCCAAATCTTTTTCTTCATGTTCACATATTTTGGTATTTGCTTTCATTGGTATTGAAGTTGTCTTGCATTCAAGCATTCCAAACCTCTTCAATAGGTCTTTGGAATATTTTTATTGATAGAAATATTCCTCAATGTGTGCGATCAATCTCTAGACCAAGAAAATGTTATAGTTTCCAAAGTTCCTTCATTTGGAAATGAACTAAAAAATACTTCTTTGTCCAAATAATTTTTTCTCATCATCACTAGTTATGATTAAATCATTTATGTACACTAGCACGATAACTATATTTCATCCAATTTGCTTTGAAAAATTAGCTGAAATCTATAGGTCTTACTAAATAACCACCATGTATCTAAAATTTAGCAATCTTACCATTATCATGCTCTAGGTTCTTGTTTCAATTCGTAGAGTACTTTTCGTAGTTTACATACATATTCTAGATGATCTCAAGTTTGAAAGCCCATTGGTTGGATCATATAAATCTTTCAATTCAATTTTTCATGAAAAAAAGCATTCTTCACATTCATTTGCCACAAATTCCAATCTTTGTTGGCTACAAGCATAAGTAGAACTCATATAGTTGTGTGTGTCACTACTAGACTAAATATTTCATCATAGTCTATTCCATACTATTGAGAGAAACCATGAGCTATCAATCATACCTTGTATCTCTTGATCGATGCATCTGAATGGTGCTTATCTTGTAAACCCACTTATAACATATCGGTTTCATATTTCTTAGCTTATGAACTAGATCCCAAGACTAATTATGTTTGAGTGTATCAAACTCTTTTTTCATAGTTGTTGTCCACTTAGAGCTCTACGATGCTTCTTCAAATGACTTGGGTTCTATGATAGTCATTTCTTTGAATTATGGTTGCGTTTGCAAATTTGAGATTTGGCCACCTTGTTCTTATTAACATTCGAAGTTGAGATGTTGGAGTTGACTATTCAGTTCCACTAGGTCCACCTTCTTCACTTGGTTGTTGATATATATCAATTTTCTAAGGATTCTGAGTCACTTTCTGTTCAGCATCATCACCATTTGAATCTCCCAATTCGTCTGAATTTGGTAGAAGTTGAACGATATCATTCTTCATATTTTGTTGCAACTTGTGTCCTAATTCTCTTGAGTCTAGCAGCTCCTCCTTCTTCATAGACTACTAAGAATATGCTTCATCAAAAACCACATTCTATGAAGTGTAGCATCTTCCATTTGCTGGATCACAATATCTTCATCCTTTTCTCATGTTATCATATCTCACAAAGATACATCTATTAGCTTTCTTGTCAAACATTCTCTACAAATGATCTAGAACAAAGATATAGCATACACTACCAAATACTCAAAAGTAGCTAACTATAGGCTTTATATTCCATAGTTTCTCAAAGGGTTAGATTGATTCCAACTTTGACTGGGGAAGTTTGTTGATCACAAAAGATGCAGTCCTCATTACTTCAGCCCAAAACCTTCTCGATACATTTTTTTCATGTAACATATTTCAATAAATTTCTATAAGATACCAGTTCTTTCTCTCGGCGACATCATTTCATTGTGGTATATTGGTACAACTATATTGATGAATTCACATTCCATTAGATATTGTGGAAACTTTTTGAGGTGAATTCTCTCCCATTGTCTGTGCACAAGCAAGAGATCTTCTTCCCCACTTCTGCTACAACTAACTCTCTAAACTCTTTAAACTTTGAGAATGTGTAAAATTTTTCTTTCATGAAGAGAACCCACACATACTTTGAGAAGACATCAATGAATATCACCATGTATCACACATCGCCAATTAATAGTTCATTAACATGAGCGAACACATCAGAGTGAACCAACTTCAATGATTCCCTTGATCTGAATTCTAATTCCTTGTATGGTAATTGATGTGCTTTACCATACTGACATCCTGCACATACCATGTATATTCGTACATTAAGTTCAGGAAGTCCTTTCAACATTGACTTCTTCACTATCACACTTATCTTTGAATAGCAAATATGACCTAATCGCATGTTTTACATATCTGTTGTGCCATTTTTTCTCTTCTTATCTAAGTATGCAGACTCCTTTGACATCACATACATAGACTCCAATCATTTTCCCTCAATTGTTGGCTTTTCTATAATCTTAAGGTCTCAAAATATCTTCACATCTTGTGAATCAAAGAGGATATAATCGTCCAATGATGTTAGTTTAGACACAGATAGTAAATTTTTCTTCATTTGCAGTACATGATAAATATCTTGAAGTGGCACCTGGTTGGGATTATACCAAGGTATAATTATTATTTTAATGATATGAGTCATTGGTAACCTTGAGTTGTCGGCCATTAACACCACATGATTTCCCTTCTACTCTGATAAATTCTACAACTTTTTTCAATCCCCATCTTGTGATATGAGCATCCTGAATCTACTATCCAATCATTCTTGTAGTCAATCTTTTTGGGTGTTGTTGTCGTAAGAGCAAGTTCTTCCTCCTTAGTGAACAATGATAAGTCATCCCAATCATCTTCATTATTTACCTTAGAACTTGAAGTAGCAGCATTTCTTTCAATAGACTTATTATTTCTCTAACAATTTTTCACCATGTGACCCATCTTCTCGTAGTTGTAATACTTGCTACTGAACTTTTTACTATTGTCATGATTTTTTGAATCTCCTCTTTGATGAGAGTATTTCTTTCCTTTCATCTTTTCACCATATGCTTTTGATCTGCTACCATCATTCCGCTTGAAACTACCTCTATTATTGTTGGTGAAGAGTTGTTCTTCTTAACTCTTCAGTGAGACACTACTCATTTGCTTAGCCATTACTTCTTGACTAGCTAGCAAATTTTAAAACTCAAAAAGAGATGGTTGTGTCAGCCATCCTTGTACAACAAAAACATATCCTTGATACTCGGGTCTCAAACCATGGATAATTATTCTCTTTATCCTAGTTTCTCCAATAGGAGATTTTGGGTCTAACTACAAAATTTTACAGCATAGTGACTTATCTTGTGAAAGTACTAACCAATCATCATGTCGCATTATATCATTAATAAGAGCTCATTCTTGGGAAGATACAATCTTGCATCATTCTTCTTTGAAAAGAGTGTAGCAAAAATATCTCATTGCCTCCTTTGGTGTTTTGACATCCCGAATGTGCTCCAACATTTATTCTTCAACTGTGGTTTTTATTTTTTAAAGCAAACATTATTATGTTGGTTTTAATTTTCACCTTTTGCAAGTTGCCATTTGTATCTTCCACTGCTAATTTTGTAACTTTATCACCACCAACAACTTCTAGCAAATCTTAATCTTGTAGGTAAGACTCCATACATGTTGACCACATGTTATTATTATGGTTGTTGAGCTTCTTGATCCCTCCAATGACTTGAAGATTAGTCATTTTGTTTACAATAATATGCTTCTCACTTGGATGGGGTCACACTATTTAATGGGAATGGTTCTCAAAAAATATTCTTTTTTGATGTGGAAGATCAGATAGTGCTGTAACCACTGACCATACTCAAGAATACATTAGAAATCTCAAAACCTTCTTATGTTACCAAATATTGAGAAAATTAAAGAACCAAACTCTAATTAATAATGAAGAATAAAATTACTCTCTACAAAAGAAGTATTTCACATTCTCTCAAAAAAGAACACTAAAGGAAAGCTTTCAAGCTTTGATTGATGAATGAAAAACACAAATACAAGGGGGGTATTTATATGTTACAAGATTCAATCTTAACCACACAAAAAAAAACTCACAAATTAATATAAACCATTGATAACAAATATCTACCTAACACCCACCTAACTTTGACCAAACTTTCACCTACCTTCCACCTACCTTCTACTGACCTTCCACCTAACACAAATTAAACTTTTACCAAGACAAAATGAGCTTGAAGTTGGGCCGGTCTTCAACTTGGAGTTGTCTTGAAGTTGGATCGGGCTTCAACTTTGGTTTGTCATGAAGTTTGGTTGACATTGATTCTTAACAAATATAGCTAGAAATACTTTGCATAATCAAAGATCATTGCTCATAATCATGATCATGTACTGAATAATGTGCAATAAAAGATCATAGGGATCAAGGTTCCATCTAATATAATGAAGGTAATGATAATAAAATCAATAGGAATTATTAATTTAGTATTGGAAAAGTGAGTGAATATGAGAAAATTTTGTTAGATTTTTGAGATTCTTCATCATATTTACTAATGTTATCATATAAAAACTTGTTACAATGAAACCATTTCTGAGATCATGCTCATGTTGAAGGGGAGTGTGCCTTAGGGATAAGATGTTATCAAGAGAAAAAAATATTATCTCCAAGCTAAAAGAACATATTCTTCTATGAGAATTGGCCTCATACTTTTATTTGTAAAATAGGATCACTTTGTTCGACTATGCATTTTTTATTTGTTTGGAAGGTATTGTATTGCTTCCAATTATGAACCCATCAATTGTATTTGTATTATAATCATTCAATAAAATAGAGTAGCTCTTGTATTTATGCTTTGAATTTTATCATATGAGATATTATTCATTTATTTATTTGACATTTTTATTTTAATTTGAAATTAGAGGATTAATGATAAATTTGTATTGTTAAGGAAGAAGTTGGAGTCAAATATAGTTTTTGGATGTAAATTCAACCAAATGATGCTAATACTTGGAACACAAGAATTTTAACCATAGATTAGGTAAATTTAACTTTGAATTTCTAACAATGGTCTTCATTCTTAGATAGATATTGTTGTCAAATTTCTCTACATATTTGCAAAAATATGTGAATAAGCACAATTAGTAGATCATTTACATTAAGTAAATACTTTTTAACAATGAAAAAATATTTACTTTTTTGAGTTATTATATTTATTATGCTTCAATTTTCTTTGAAGGTAAATTTAATAATTTTGTTTACTCAAGAGTAACTAGTCAAAGATGCCTAACTAGATATAAGTTCTTCTAGCAAGACTTAAGCAATGGCTAATTGAGTAGAGTATTTTATTGGGTTCCCAAAAATATGATCATATATTTTTTTTTCATCATTTTTGAAAGTTTTCTATGCCAATATTGTGATGCTATTTTGATTATTTGGTTTTATCATTATTGATTTTTAAATTTATTCATTTTTAGTCAAATATACCTTGCATAGATTATTTTTTCATATAAGAAAAAAAAGATTAAAATTTTATGATAATGAGTTTTTTCACAAAAAAGTGATATGAGAGAGCTATCAAAGGAAAGAAAGTTTATATTAAAATTAGTCATTGTAATTTAGGGTGGATGGCCAATCCCAAATTTTTGAATTTAGGACACTGCACACTTCAATGACCTATCTAGTGTTCTTGACCAAATAGGCATTGGGCTGAGTAATACCACTTGGGCCAAATTGAGGACTAGACAATGTCTACCTAGCCACTATTAAATTCATGTTATTTTATGCCAAATCAAAATTCCACCTAAGCTTTTTCAACATGATACCATACTCGCTTTTTTTTTAAATTAATTTAAAAACACAATTCATTTTTAATCCCCGCCCCTCCCTCTACACCCCAAATCTATCCCATTACCCATACTATCCATCAGCCTTAATAAAGGACTTGGGGAACCATGGATAGGTGTAAGTAAGGCTCATATCTCAACATGAATATAGTGATTAGAAAAAATATTCTAGGATGCGTATCCAAAAAACACATTTCATTTTGGCAATTTCATTTTAAATAATGTTCCTATTTCAACACAACTAATATAATATATGTCATTTGTGCCTATTTCTTCTATCCTTGGAGTTGACATTCATAATTTTAATTTTATATATTGTCATAGTCTTGCACTTTGAAAGCGAATTACTACTTTTTATCTTAATTTTTATTTAATTTCTCTGTTCTATTTTTGATTTGTAATATTAAGTATTTTATGTATTTTTCAAATGATAAAAGTTTTATATTTTTATCAAACATAGCGTTGGTGGGCTTTTTGTGTGGGGGTGATTGTAACTGCAAGTATTTAAATATTTATTGGACTAACAAAATAAACCTTATTAGATTTTTGTTTGTTTCATTGAGATAATAAAATAAATTCTATCAAACTACTTTACTTGAAATTAGAAAAAATAATCACCAATAGCATGGTAGTATAGTTGGTAACAATGATGAATGCTTATATCTTGGGTCATGAGTTCGATTCACATGAATGCCGAATACGCTTCCTAGAATATAAGTATGTTGGATATATTATATTGTTGATATGAGAGGTTTACCTTCTGTCCCTCGTGCCCCAAGGTTCATATATGAATCGAGAAATAGTATGAGTTGGGTTTAGGCAGGAGAGGCAAGGGGAATATATATATATATATATATATATGATTTATTTAGCTGAACATTAGGCAAAGAAAAAATAGGAATGATGAGAAGTGAGAAATTGACATTTTACATATGTATGCTCATATCTAGGAAATTTTCAAAGATTTAACATTTCTTGAAGGCCAACTTATCAATGTTAGTTATTCAGGGTAGTAAAGAGTATGAAACCATGAAGTTCACTATTTGCACAACCCAAATGTTTCTTCCTTTCATAGATTAGATAGATCAATGGGAGAAATTAAGCAACACGTTGGTGATACCAAGCTCCATGATTAACTAGCAACACTAGTTGCTAGTTATCGTCAAAATTACATGATTATGTATTAATGAGTCTAAGCCAATTCAAGAAGTCATATTTTTTTCAGCTTAAAGAATAATGAATTAAGGTTATTCATGAATATATTTATTCCCTACAGTTTAACTATAATTATGATCTGGTATCCCTACAAAAAGAAAAGTGAGCATTGAAAAATAAATAAATCTTCAAATTAAAAACTAGTGATGAAAAGTCTTAATCAAGATAAAAAGGTCTGCTAGCCATTAAAAGGGTTTAATTAGAAAAAGAAAGTTGAATTTAATAACATATTTATCATATCATTATAATGCTAACTATTCAAGTCATCCTGAGTTTGATTGACGATTTGGATGTAGAAATCGATCAACTATATGTGAAGATAACTTTGTTTTCATGTTGATATTTATGAAAGACTTTATATAAAGAAGCTTGGAGAGTTTCAAGTAGGAGGAAAAGAAAGTTTGGTATGCAAACTCAAAAAGAATTTGTATAGACTAAAGAAATCCCCAAGAAAATGGTACAATTTTTTTTATTTATTTATGAAGTCTCTACAAACAAATCAAATCTTGATCTTCGAAAGCATTTTCATTCCCTGGCAACTTTTAACATATTTTTTATGGACTATGTATTTGCTAATAGTTAGTTGATATATGACTATTTATACTTTTATTCTACATTGATGATATATTATAATACCAATTATTGGCCACAATATAACAATTTTTGATAAACTCAAGGGAGAGATTGTAAAAGTTATTTCTACAAAAGATTTAGGTTGACTCAAATAGATTCTAGAGATGAGTATTATGGAAGATAGGCCTTTCATGCATATCTAATTATCTAAGGTAGTCATAACCCTTTAGCCAAATAATTTAAGTTGAGTATAAAGAAATATCCTAAGATTGATGAAAAATAAAAATATGAGTCATGTTTCATCAATCTTAGTTATTGATAGTCTTTTGTATATTATATTTTTAACTAGATTGGATTTAACACATGTTATCAATATGATCAATTTTTTTATCTCAAACCCATGTAGATATCATTAGGCATTAACAAAATATATCTTAAGGAACCTTTAAGGTAAAACTCAATTATCTTTTTGTCTAGGTGAGCAAAAGCTCATTTTTATAAGATACATTATAATACAATATAGTGATCTTGTCTCAAAGATACCTATCTTAAGTTATCTAATAATCTTCAGAGAAAAAGTTGTAATATGAAAATCCAAGCTATATAATTACATCACACAATCAACATTGAGACTGAGTTTATTGTAGCAATTGAAGCCTACAAGGAATCTCTATGGATGTATAGGTTTCAAGTAGACTTAGATATACATGAACAAATATAAACAATATGATATGATAATGTTAGGAAATTCTGCATCCACGTTTATGATTTCACAGATTCAGAAGAAGAAAATAGAAAAATAGCAAATGATATATATACACAACTACAATCCAACAAATCACGAGAAACAAAATTAAACCACATCAAAAATATGAAAAATTTGTGGTTCATTAGTTATTCAGCACAACTAGCTACATCCACCAGAAAATGTTTATGCATTTACAGATTCTAACCAAAAAGTGTTTTACAGATATGTGAGCAGAAGCAATTGCAAAAATAAAAAATCACACAGAGAGGAGAAAATGGAGATGAATAGTTCCACAAGCAAGAATTACAACAGCGCAACAAATAATAATAAAAACAATTTATATAAATAACGGAGCATGTTGGATCACTTGGATGGAATGGGTTCTGCTCCAAACATTTCTTTGGCCTGTTGACCGTGCAGCGGGACCCCCGTTATTGTGTTATTGCTGCATTCCCAGCCTTTCAATATTTTATTTTCTATACTTAACAAAATATTAAAACAAAAAATATTTTTGTTATATAAAGTAGTTTATCAAAACAAATAATATATACAACAGATAATATCAAATGATAAAATAAAAACTGAAAGAAACTGTCTTTCTTCTAGAAAGATAACATAATAGAGAAGGAGGAACCTCTCTTTCTCTTCCCAAACAATGTGTGTGATAGAAGATACGAGAAGGATAAAACTCTTTAATTCTTTTCTAGTGTATGTATGATAGATAATTCGAGTGTTCATGGCTCATTCTCCAAGAGGTTATAATGGGCCTCTCTTTATTTTGATATTATGTGACATAAATTGTGATCTGATCTCCATCTCTCACTTTCTTCTGAAACATCGTGGAAGGTATGAAATCAGGGGTTTCTTCTCAACCTAATCTCCAATTTATTCTTATTATGGTTGTTTCTCTTGTTGTTATTGTGGTGTATTACAACTCTAAATTGGAGATTCCAAGAACAATCTCATTTAAAGAAAAACGCATGAAAACTATTTGATTTTTACCCCCCAAAATACCTAGGTTTATGTTATTATTCTAGATTTGAGTTTTCAGGAATTTTATATTTTGAAATTATGGATCTGGGTTCACAACATAGTTTTTGGAGTGTAAAATAATATATGATGTTAGTTGGCATAATTATGTCACACACACACACACACACATATTTCCCAACATATTTCTGTGTTGCTTTAATTATGTATCATTTTCTGTTTTCATTTAATTACGTTGAACTTAGCTGAAATTATTAATCTGCATGATGTTATTGGAGTTTGAGCATGTCGTGAATTGCATGGTTTGGAGTTTGAGCATGTTTTCATTTATATCAAAAAAATCAATTGTAGCTTTCCAAAATTATAGATTCTACTTTGCTCGGGCACACCCACCCCCAATAAAAGTGGTTTCAGAGCCACTAGATCCAAATAATTTTAAGGATATAGGTATTCATATTATAGCAAGTAATTACTTTATAATTAGAATATCAAATGATTATGTACTGTAATTAGGATTAAACTAATGATCTATTAAACACATACATTTCTACTTTAGAAATCAGATAACTTGGCAATATATTTTTATTAATACGTACTTTGATATATGTTATTTATTTAAATAGATAAAACACATGATAATAAGCCTAGAAAATTAGATAGGTGGAATAATGCATAATAGGATCAAGATTTAAATTAGGTATGTAAAGATAAAATATTTAGTTTATGGCCTAAATTTTAAATCAAAAAGTAGTGACAATTCAATTGAGATTGATGGTTCTAAAATCATATCATGTGTTTCTATTAATTATTTATAGTTCAAAAGTAAGATGCAATTACACACACACACACACACACACACCATAGAATTAGTGTTGGATGGATAAAATGGAGAATGACATTAGTAGTCTTATGGGACAAAAGAATCTCTATTAGGTAAAAAAACAAATTGCAAAATCATTACAAGATCAAACATGATTTCTAATTCAAAATATTATGCTGCTAATATATTTGATATTTACAAATTAGGCATAATAGAGATTTGTATGCTGACATGTATTTTTGAGATAACTCATGCATTTAAATTTAGAAATAAAAGGATTGTGACATTTCAAGTTATCATAATATGTGGAGTCTAAGAACTTATAGAGGATATAATATAAGAGTGGCATCTTATATAGTATAAATATGTGTATAGGAGACCATACAAAACTCAAATAAAAAATTATTTAGTTTTGCTAGAAGGATACATTGAAGAAGTAATTGATCATTACAAATTTAAGATTAAATAGTAAAAGGAATATGCATCAATTAGATTTCTATGAATATTTGTGGGTGGATCGAATTTCTTGAAGAATTAAAATTTATATGACCAATCTTGATTATATCATGAATGCGCTGTCTATATGGATCTTTCATGTGGTTTGGGAAGCATTGAGGACAATGAATTTGAAGTATCCATTCTAACATGGCTATGAAGATGGGGATGAATATCCTATTTTTCCTCTCATCTATTTTTCTACTTAAATAGCTTGAGAGAGGATTGGAATAGAATAAAAATGTTTAAGAAAAAATTAAATTTAATTTTTGAGTTTGATTCCAATTCATCACCTAGTAGTAGATTTTTGATTGCTTAATGTATCATTTTAATTTTTTTTTCAAAGATTAAGAAATAAAAAGCATTTTAAACATATAATCTTGGTAAAAAAATTGACATTATAAAAAATTTAAAAATAAATATCTTAAATAAAAAATGAATAATATTATCATAAAATCACATGTTATATTTATATAAATATTATAATGAGTGGATATAAACAATCTATTAAAGTGTGATTAATTTGTTATAATTATATTTATAACTAATAATAATAATCTTCATCATCATAATTTGTAAAATTTATAATGGGTCAAAGAAATCTATTTCAAAAGAATTTGAATGCCTAAAAAGTTTAGTTTTCAACGTAATACATGATATATTTTTTTATTTGACTATAACTAATTAATATTCTATTATTTTTATATGTGTATATTTGTGTGTGTGTGTGTGTTTAGTTTAAATTTGTTATTAAAACTTAATGAACTTGTCATTTGTTAAAAGAAATTATTTGTCAACAACAATAACAAACCTGCCAAAAAAATAGAATATATTTTTTAAAAACTTACAATTATAATTGGTTTAATAATGATATTTTTCTATAAGTGTTTTGTGTTTGGTCTGCCCTAGTTTGGGCAAATCAAAATATTTTATTTATTTTTGGTTTAAGATTTTAATTTTGATTTTATGATAATTTATATTAGAGTATGGTGCTCTCATTAAATTGGGTGTGCTAAACAATAAAATTAAATCAAATTTATTTATTTGGTTTGGTCTTAATATCAACTTAATGAGAATGGGTGCTCTCATTTAAGTGTGTGTGGAGTTAACAATTACAATGATATGTTAATGTTTTTATTATAAAAACTTTGTTGTAACAACATAACATACATGACACACACTAAAATGAAAAAGGGAAAGACACATGCAAACTTTTTGAAAATCTTAAAAATGGAAACTCATCTCATTTTTGCATGACGGGTGGTGTGTGTTTTTTGCAAAGAAATAAGGAACACATCCTCTTCTCTTTATGTGTTTCTTTCTTTTAGAACTATTCTATCTCATTGAATCTCTAAAATTCAAAATGATAAGCGTCTGTATCATTTTTGAGTTTTTGTTCTATGACATTTTGTAATGATTAAATAGGAGCAGTGTAGTCAATGTTCTTTTGTTTATGAGATGTTCATATGATATTCGAGAAAAGATTGTTCGTGCTATCTTTGTGTGGAGTTCGAGCAATCTACTTGTGGAGTTCATGTATGTTTGTGCAAGGACTTGTAGTGCTTGAAAAAAAAATTATTCATTTGAGTTTTGAGTTGTGTTCTTGTTATGTTTATGTTTTTCTATGGTGCTTGAAAGTCTGTGTTTAATTGTATTAATCACATACTTTTGATTTTTGAATTAACTAGGACTTTGGGAAATTATAAACTCTATGTTTAATTATATGAATATTTGTTATGACTATGCGATTGTTGCAATACAATTTCAATTTTATATATATTATATATATTCTAGATTATATATATACATATATAAGATTGGGAAGAATTATATAAGCGCACACACACACACACACACACGTGTAGTTTGGACAAGTAATTTAGAAACCCAAAACTCATTTAAATCTACTGCATATTTGGGTAAATATTTTAACGAAAAATTAATAGTTTATAAAAGGTAAAATACAAGTTAATCAACTTTATTGGACCAATAGAAATAGTTCCAACTTCATTCTTGGTTTCCAAGTTTAATCTCAGTCAATTCCCAACAAATGATATCAAAGTTACATTTTTCTTTGGTATTTTTATTTTCTAATGATTGAATTACTTTCTTTGGGATAGACTAAAAAAATATTTTGCTCGATATGATATACTGGAACCATTTAACTATTCTACCTAGAAAATAAAGATGATAAGCCTTTTAATGATGAGGGGCTTAAATTAGAGGGGGAATTATGTTTTGGCGTACACCCCTAGAATATCATCACATAAAGAATATCACCTATTATTTATTACACAATCAACATAGATATATATAGGTTAAATGTTTATAACCTAGATTTATTTATCCATGATTTTATATTGTCGAAGTTTTAATCTTGGGTCTAAACATTGTGTTATGTCCATGAAATTGTGTATCATGTATTATAAGTATCAACATGTCTTTAATTTATTTCTTTTCAGTTTCATGACTATATCAATGAGTAATATTCTTCAATTTTAATTGGACTTTGATATATTTAATTTCTATGATTTTATCAGAGTTTAACTTTACGAATGTTATGCTTGTTATACTTTGGATTATATTTGTAATTATACACACCAAAAACTCATGCTGAGAATTTGTAAAAGTAATTCTAGTTTTTCATTATTGAAATCTATAAAAAATATTTTTTAAAAGGTTTTATTTAAAAAAAAATTAAACTTTTTGTTAAATGGCTAAGAATTAAAATAGAAAAATAATTTGGGTCTTCAAAAAAAAAATTAGTTCTAAAATGCCCAAAAAAAATCACCAAAAAAAAAAAATGATGAGACCATTGCATACCAACATGTTGCTTCATATCACTATATACCACCAACGTGTTATGAGACTAATTTATTGCCAATGAGTGATATTAGAGCAAAATTCAATATTTTTTTTATTTGTGTTTTTATATATTTGGTTGAGAATGTAATATTTTCTCATCATGAAGCTATAATATGATCATGCGATATAGAAACTAAAACCCAAAAATATGAGTAACTAAGAATGGGAACACTTCAAAGCTCTATCTGCTATTCAAAAGTAGATAAGTATGGATATTTTTGCGATTTAGTTTAGTTTTTGTTTATATATATATTTTTTCATTATTTAGGAGTTCCCCGATATGTGGGATGCCCCATGTGTGCCTGTGTGGTTGTATTTTTTATTTTTTGAAGTTTTAATAAAATAATTAATTTTTGCTCTTCACATGTTCTTTGCCTCTCCTTCCTGAAACAAAGTTATATTTTTCTTTGGTATTTTTATTTTCTAATGATTGAATTACTTTCTTTGGGATAGACTAAAAAATTATTTTGCTCGATATGATATACTGGAACCATTTAACTATTCTACCTAGAAAATAAAGATGATAAGCCTTTTAATGATGAGGGGCTTAAATTAGAGGGGGAACTATGTTTTGGCGTACACCCCTAGAATATCATCACATAAAGAATATCACCTATTATTTATTACACAATCAACATAGATATATATAGGTTAAATGTTTATAACCTAGATTTATTTATCCATGATTTTATATTGTCGAAGTTTTAATCTTGGGTCTAAACATTGTGTTATGTCCATGAAATTGTCTATCATGTATTATAAGTATCAACATGTCTTTAATTTATTTCTTTTCAGTTTCATGACTATATCAATAAGTAATATTCTTCAATTTTAATTGGACTTTGATATATTTAATTTCTATGATTTTATCAGAGTTTAACTTTACGAATGTTATGCTTGTTATACTTTGGATTATATTTGTAATTATACACCAAAAACTCATGCTGAGAATTTGTAAAAGTAATTCTAGTTTTTCATTATTGAAATCTATAAAAAATGTTTTTTAAAAGGTTTTATTTAAAAAAAAATTAAACTTTTTGTTAAATGGCTAAGAATTAAAATAGAAAAATAATTTGGGTCTTCAAAAAAAATTAGTTCTAAAGTGCCCAAAAAAAATCACCAAAAAAAAAAAAATTGATATGAGACCATTACATACCAACATGTTGCTTCATATCACTATATACCACCAACGTGTTTTGAGACTAATTTATTGCCAATGAGTGATATTAGAGCAAAATTCAATATTTTTTTTATTTGTGTTTTTATATATTTGGTTGAGAATGTAATATTTTCTCATCATGAAACTATAATGTGATCATGCGATATAGAAATTAAAACCCAAAAATATGAGTAACTAAGAATGGGAACACTTCAAAGCTCTATCTTATTCAAAAGTAGATAAGTATGGATATTTTTGCGATTTAGTTTAGTTTTTGTTTATATATATATATTTTTTCATTATTTAGGAGTTCCCCGATATGTGGGATGCCCCATGTGTGCCTGTGTGGTTGTATTTTTTATTTTTTGAAGTTTTAATAAAATAATTTATTTTTGCTCTTCACATGTTCTTTGCCTCTCCTTCCTGAAACAACTTGAGGATGAAACCCAATATTCTCACCAAACATGGTATCATAGCCACATTCTATTGGATTAAGCGGGGCATCTGATTGTATTGGTGGTGGTGCTTCTGCCAATGCTAATGACAATGTGTGCCATCGTCTAGCATTGATGGTGAAAATTCTCTTGTAATGTGGAGGGTAAAGTAAAGGAATGTTGTTTTTTACAGTTTTTTTATCATAGTGTGAATTAAGATCATCAAAAATACAACAATGAGATTGTTGTGCTCCATAAACTAATGGAAGTCCAGGTGATAGTTTCCATGGTAGTTAGCATGGTGATGCCACTAAAACTCTATCACAATATGGTTTTTAGAGAGTACAATTATGTGGGACTTTTGTTTTAAAAATTTGACATGGAGCCATTGTGGTATTTCATATATGTTTGGCATTTTTGGAAATTTTCATTTGTCATTTTACCTTTATAAAAGAAAAATAATTTTCGAAATTAATGTGATACTACATGAAATAACTCAGTAAAAATTTAAGGTAGATATGTATTCCATATGGGCTAAATTGATGATAATCTAATTTGTCACCCAACATTATGTTGGTCATTCTTGGGAATAGCTAGCACAACCCAAGAATAATAATTAGATGTTGATTGATGCAAATACTAATGCATCTTTGGTTGTTGATTGACTCTAATATGTTCAACATATTTACTTCTTGCAATACAAGTAAGAAGGTTTGATAGTTGGTTGTATAGACGTGCTCTTCTTGTATGATGTTATTTCATAGTTGTTGGTATGCATACTAACTAATTAGAATGATGTGATTCATTATATAACTTATACATGATTATAGGAAAGAATTGTTAGTGACACATGTATTAACATATCAAACTATATCAAAGAGTTTGAGTGATTAGGCCTATAGTGTTCTTTATACGCATGTATTGGAAGAAATAATATACTATTTTACGAATTCATATTCTTGGTGAGAAGTTATTTCTAGTCCTCTAAAAACCTTACCAAAGGATGATTCAGGCATCTTAAGCTATACTCATATCAAGTTGAGTTGGTATCATTAATCAGATCACTGTAGTGGCTTCATCACACATTGGCAGTGAGAGAATCAATAGAAGTATTCTCAGAGTTAGGAAGTATTAGTGATCTATTCGTTTTGTGGGAGGGTTAAGATACACTCAAAAGAGGTATTGGATATTGTTTCATGAGTTATGTTGGATTTTCCAACATTTTGAGGCTCTAGAACAAACTACTTGTTCAACTCAAAGTGGATCCTCCATATAAGTCTCATGTCATTTTAGTTGATCTAATTTATATTCCCAAGTAATGACTTAGACTTTTCGATTACTATATGAAAGGAACCAAGAGCTTGTTCAACCTAGCCCTCATTTTCATGGTTACTCTTTTATTCTTATCTTAGCACTATATATTCTAGTTTTTTATTATCTCTTGAAAGCTATAGGATTTTGAATGCTCTTTCATATGTATTTAGTTATCAATAATTGTGACATGTTGTGTTAGATGATAAAAAAAAATTATATCTAATCATACTTGAGATCTCATTCTTAAACTTTTATGCAAGCTAGTAGTGGGATTCAAATGATGCAATGGCGAAGATGAGACTTGAAGGAAAGGTTGATCAGCTCAAGACCAGTTTGGAAGCCAAGTAATTCATACAAACTTATGGTATTGATTATTGGAAAATTTTTCCCTCGTAGCCAAAATGATTGCTTTGAGTTACTATTTTTTATTGATACATCCCATATGTGAGCAATATATCAACTATATATAAGAAATATTTTTTAAATGGTGATCTTAAAGAGGAAAAGTTTATGTAGCAGCTTTCAACATTTACAATTACTAGGAGAATAGGTATAATGTGTAAATTGTGAAAAATCTTTTATTACCTAAAATAATTTAATAGGATGTGGTTTAATAGACTCTCTTCTTTACATATCACTTTTTTCTTTGGAGATACATGTCAGAATATTCATTTTTTATATAGATGTGGATCACATTGTCAATATGTAATATTTGTAGTTTATGTTGATAATATTCTAATTATAGAAGATAATAAGTTATGTATATCCCAATTAAAACTATTACTAGAAACTGAGTTTCATATGAAGGATTTCAAGCATCTTAGATATTTCATGAGTATTTAGGTTGGATATCCAAGAAGTACGACAATCCTCTTTAAGAGGAGATATGCATTAGATATTTTGTAATATCTCACTATTACAAGATATATACTTATTAACTCACCACTTGATCATAGTATATGCTTGTTCACATATATCAGTTCTTTAGTTAATTTCACTAAATATAAAAAAATCATTAAAAAATTGAACTATCTAATAATGTTATGGATAATTATTATATATATTATTAGTATAATTAGTTATTTCTTAGATTATCTCATATACTCATATGGATGTAGTTCTCAATATTTATAGGGATGTGAAGAGGGTTTCAAGAGGTGAGATTTTGTTTAGAGATCAGAGACATAACTAGATAAAGACATAGTCAACCAACATGTTTCCTTTAGTTTTTTGTTTATTTTCTCTTTTTTATTATTTGGTAGTAGCCGACATGTGAGTTGCCCCCAAATCATATATATATGTAACAACATGCAATATGAGTATGCTCAGTGAAAGGGGATAGGCAACTAGTTAACATTTATGGGCTGCACATGGATTAAGATCAAGTGGAGCCCACCATTTGTCATACAAATGTCATTATCATGGAAGGTAATTACTTATTAGTTAGTTATGATAATTTTGTTAACCTAGTGAGTTAGAAGGATGAATGACTAATTGATTCATGTACATCATCTTACATCATATCTCATATCGACTATTATATTACAAACATACATATTAATTATACTATAGTTATGATGAGAAAAAATGGAATATTTAGAATTATTGCATATGAGAGATATATCTGTAGATATATTATACCAAACATCAACTGGAAATAAAAGATTTCCATTATGTTCTAGACATCTATCTTAACCTGATGTATGTAGGCATGATAAATGATTTGAGATATATAAATCATTTTGATGGTGGTCAATAGAAATTAGTCAAAAGATCATTAGTTATTGTGATAGATAGAAAATAGAGCACCCTTTATTCCACCCAAGTGAGAGTGTTGGGAGATTAAATAAATCTTATTCATCAAATAAATAATATTGGTCTATGACATATGAGTTTCAATCATGTGAGTGAGTATGATTATCAACTATTAGCAACAAGTAATATCTTGTCGATTGATCATAGATTCACTCTTGATGGGTGTATATACTATATAAATAGAAAACCCCATAGAATTGCTTTTCGTTCTCATGCTGCTTAAGAAAATAAAATTTCATTGATCATATTAATTATAATGCCAACTATATGCAGAGCAGATTGATGAATTTATTTGCATGGTCACTTTTGTTGATGATCATTTATGAGAGGTAAGGGCCAAAATATTGAAGACAAAGGAAAAATTCTTTTAGGTCTTGAAGGCTTTATCCCATATTCACGTGAACTACTATTAATTAGGATGTAGGATAGGTTGATTCATGCAAATAGTCTTAAGAAAGATTAATGGATATTGATCAAAAGGGTTGCTGGATAATGTGAAGTGTAAAAGAAACATTTCAAAAATGACTCTCAATTTAGGGTTAGCTCGAATCTAGTAAGTACCCAGCTAAAAATTGCAAGCACATACTCCATGTTGCATAGACATGGATATATTTGTATGGATGATCTACTTTTCATAAAAAAATAATTCATACTTACTATCTTAAAGTCACCTAATAATGAGAGGACAATCTATATGACTTGGAAGAGGTGTATGACTATTTACTTTTTCCTTGAATTTCTAATCCCTAATTCCTTCTATTTTTTCATGCACATGGTCCTTGTGTGAACTTCATGCAGGATTCCAATAGAGGATCATGTAGGGTTTTTGTGAGATTCATGTAGTGGATGTGTCGTGAATATTTCGTGCTTAGGGCTCATAATTATGCTAGAATTATAAATGTACTATTTTCTTCAATGTATTGTTTCTATTTTGATTTATGGATGGCGGTTGTATTTTTTTGGACATTTTCTTCAATTATTTGAATGTTATTTAATTATAATTGTCTATCTATTCTGTCAAGTGTGGGCATAATAAGATTTAGTTTTTTTTTGTGTTTTTAATTCTCAAAATAATGTGAATAATTATTTGAGATTTAAAATACATATTTTATGGGATTGAAAGCATATTTTTTGTGGATTTATTTTTCATGACTTTCGATTTTAAGAGTAAATTATTTGGGGAAAAAATGGTTTTCAATTTTTTAGTTTTGAAAATTGAAAAAAGTAATTTAGATTCTATTTGGATTAAAATTAATATTTTTTCACGTTTAAATTAAAATTAAAAACATAATTATGATTTACAAAGATAAAAAATATATTTTAGGAAAATTAAATTTTTATGATTTCCACAACCGTAATATATTTAATCGTGAGATAAAATTAATCAACCTATTTATGGGTATATAAATTATTTCCAAAATTTTTTAGTTCTAATTTTATTTTATGTTTTATGTGTAATATATTTTTTTAATTTTTTTAGGAGTACAAATTTAGCAAATTAAAAATGCATGTAAAATAAAAGATTATTTTTTTATTAGGTCCGGGTCTAATTCTAGATGTCATAGATTTAAAATAAGAAATATAATACTTAGCTTAGTTGTCACTATTGGAGATTTAACCCGAACCTGGGTATTTCTGAAGTTGACCCGATCCCGGTTTGATCAAAATTTGAATAATTCAGGAGGCATCATAACTTTAACGTGAGCGGGAGAGCAAAAAAAAAAAAAACAGGACGGGCAGCGTCTGCAACGGAACGCTGCCCGTGCACGAGGAAAGAAAAATCACGTGCCATGTCACGAGCGAGCCGGTCAAAGTAGTTTCCCGATAGAGTAAATTATAAAATAGAACTTATAAATAAAAAAACAAAATTACTTTGTTTGGGAAATAAATGCGCTTTTGCAGGAAAAGAGGGGGAAAGAGAGAGAGAGGACCCCGTCTTGTCTGTCAGAGATCAGGAGATTGTGTGTGCAGCATGACTGAATTTATTTACTAACAACAACATTTCTTTTTTGTTTTTGTTTTTCAAATAAACCATTTCGCAAAAAAAAAAAAAAAAAAAAAAAGCACAAAACAAAAATTCTCGCAAAATAAAAAAAATAAAGTGCAAAGACTATCGTATAATTAATTGGGCACATTTATTAATTATTATTATTTACAATATTATCGCTAACTTAACCATTTGATTATATTAATTAGAAAAATGGAAGATAATTTAATAAAAATAATAACAAATTGTATAAAAAAAAAAGTATAGAATGCTTCATGCACCCGTATGGGGCTTTCCCATGTAGAAGAATATGACAACTCATGCATGAGTACCACCATTATTGCCCAAGAGAGCCCAACCCCCAAGGTACCCTACAAATTGCGTATCAAATTCATAATACTTATTATCCAAAACCCTAATTTACCATGGAGAGGTTTAGAATGTCCTCCACAAGGGACAAAGTCCCAAACTAGTTGGGTCACTTGTAATAAACAAACAAAAGAAGCCTTCCATGGAGATTGTTTTTGGGGTGGGAGTTTAGGAAACAAAAATAGGCCTGTGGGAACGTGAAGAGGCTTTCTGTGCTTGGAAAAAAGAGGGCAGGCAGTATGATGGACATTTCATTGGTTTCTCTCCCCCAAATCCCAACGCACATTTCCATTCTTTGATCTTCTCTCCTATGAAATGTACATGATACGCTTTTTGTTTTGGGCTTCCACCACACTCCATCCATTAGAAATCAATGTGATCTGCCGAGATCTACACTTTTATAAAACACCCATAAAAATCACTTATGCAAAACAAATAAGTAGATAAAAATGAGTAAAAATGAAGAGCAAAAATAGGATTTTTTAACTAGGTGAGACCCAAGGACCCAATTGCGCCTAGTGGCCAACTACCCGTAACCCATGAGACACAATCTCATGTCCTAGCCATTACTTGGCTTGGTAGCTAGTGGGGATCAGACTCATAACCTCAAAGAAGTGCACATTCATAACAAAATAAGGCTAGTATGGACAAAGACAATCTTAGGATTACGATACCAACAACATGGTGATTCAATTGTGAGATGCCCATCTTTTTAAAATTGTAGGGTACCCTAAAGTTTGAACAAAATATGAGGGGCGATACATGTTATACCTCGAGGAATATCAAATAAGTAATCCAGGATGTTTTTGTTAAATGTTTTACTCATACTATTAGGAAGGGAGCCTTACCTGCTCCGACTTTAGGGTTCAAAGGTCGAGGAATAATATGAGATGAGTTTGATGTGAAAGGATTGGCAGATCACATAAAATGGTGATTGGCATAATGAGGATGCAAGTTTGATTTCTAGTTTTAGATGGTAGTGTTGGTTGCTCGTGCTTAACTTAATTAGAGAAGAAACCAAAAAAAAAACTCAAATTTGATACATCAATAATGTGAGAAGAACAATTAAATAATGATATCAAATAAAATGACCACTATAAGTGGTCATGAGTTTGATCATCACCCCCTCTACCTATTCTCTAACACTGAGATGAGGCTACCATGCCATTTCTCAAGGTATTGATGGACTAGTCGAGGTGCCCATCAGGACTCAATGAACCACCAATTGGAAATACACACACACACACACACACACACACATATTTATTTATTTTGTCACACACACACACACACATATTTATTTATTTTGTCACACACACACACACACATATATTTATTTATTTTGTTACTCACACACACACACACACATAATATATAGATTTGATGCAAAAAGTAAGTTTGCACACATAAATTGGTATTATAGTTTACATATATGACTCTATTTATATCATATATTAATTTATTAACATAATTATTTTTGATCAAACTATGTAAAAAATTTACTTGTCGTGGGCATTATATCCATCCCTTAATTTTTCATTGCTTTTTTGACAAGTAAATACAAACAAAACCTTAAGAAAAAACTAGGGTATGCCATGTTCTAGCAGTATGCCTTGCCATTGCCATAGGGCGTGCCATGTTCACAAGCCTTGCACGCTTTTCAAAGACAACAGGAAGATCATCTACCAAATGCAACTTTGGCTGAAATAAAGGTAACCTACATGCCTTACCCTAGAAACAAGAAATCAGCATCACAAAATATCAACCCGCGATACATAACATAAAGCATTGGTTTTATTAAAATGAACCATATAATCTAAACACTAAACACTAAACCCTAAAAAAAATGTATATAAGATACTACTAAAGAAAAAAAAAAACTATTGCATGCTTTATATTAATAAAATTATGAGTTTGCAAAAAAAAAAAAAAAGACTAAATAAAATAAACCATATTAATGATGTAATAAATTAGATTCTATTGTAAAAAAATCTATCTAAAACCAAATCTAAATGAATTGCTTAAGATGAGAGACTTTCCATCTCATCATAATCAATAATATTGGAATTAACATATATAATATCACTAATGAATATTTAAGTGGATACATGAAACTTAAATGTTATTAATGAGCATTTAAGTGGGTAACTAAAACTTTATTTTGTTCACATTAAAAATTCATTTAAAATTTCTAATATTTCTTCTATAAAATGAGTTGTCCTCTAGTATATAATTCATTTCAATTCCAATTCACTTTTAGCTTGTATTTCATTTATTTTTTTTAATTTATTATTTTAGAATAACATTTTTTATTTTTAAAATATTATTGAATATTTTATTTTTTTAACAATAATATCAAAAGTATATTTTAGGATAATAATTTTTATGGTTAATACATATTTAGGAAAATTATGTCAAAATGGCGATAAGAGTCTCAAATCTATAATTTTTAAGAGGGATTCATGACCCCACCACTTAAAAACTAAAATTTGAAATAAAAAAAATAATGAAAATAATTTTCATTATAGAAAATAAAAATCAAAGTAATTTTAAAGAAGAATAATTATTTAGATACAATTTTAAAAAAAAAACCTAAAGATTATAGAAGATAAATAAAATGAAATGAATAATAATGTAATTAGTAATCTGTATTAGACACTAGCTGATTGAGTATTATCCAATATAACAGAAAAGAATATGACAAGGGAAATGTGTTTATATTCGCACAAGTCTATATGAGGCAAAAATACTTTCACAACAAAATCTTCTTAAAGAGAATAATCAACACTTTTCGAATGACAAAATTCACTGGGATAATTGATTATATCAACACGTTGAATACTCTTTTTTTTAACTTACTATATTAAGACAAAAAATAAAAAAATAATTGAATGAGTTAAGATTTTACTTCAAATTTTATCTAATTCATATGATCAACTCATCATCAATATGATGAAAGATGTCCTTATAAACTATCTAATCTTTAATAATATTATAGTAGTTATCTTAGAAGAAAAAGTAAACATAAAAACAAGGAGGTCAAGTATATAAGTACACAACAAATAGAAATTTTATAGTGATATGAGAAAGATCAACAAAGCGTATTCCCAATGGAAGCCAAAATTATTAAATAAAAAAATATTAAACACTACAACTATGATAAGAAATAAAACTTCAAAAAAAAATTATTAATATAAAAAAATTAAGGATGATGAGCCATCAAATATTCAAAAATATATTACAAATATCTATAATAATAACAATATCTTATTTAGTGATATTTATTTACTAGACTCGGGAGCTTCATGGCATACGATATCTTAAATAAAATAATTCCATAAATATGAACCAATTCCAGGAGGTTATATATACATGTATAATAATCATTTTTTAAAAATTATTGATATTAATAGAATCAAAATAAAAATATCTGATAATATAATTTGCATTATTTAAAAAATATGATATATAAAAGACTTAAAGAAAATCTATTATCTTTAGGACAAATAAATAATCTCAGATGCAAGATCCATGTTGAAAATGAAAAAAAAATTATAATGAGGTATACTTGTGATAATGAAGAAAGAAAAGATCATAATAAATCTATTTATGCTTAAAGAAAAAAAAAATTCAAGAGATCGAAATATATATTACTTCAATTGACAAATAAGAAATATCAATAATAATGTGACATCTTAAACTATATCATATGTCAAAATAAAATTTAAAGATTTTCTCTAATAGAAAATTACTTCCAAGTCTCAAATTAATAAATCTATCTTTTTAGAAATATTGTATTACAAGTATGCAACAAAAACTAATGTTGAGTAGATAAAATGCTAAGAGTAAGTATATTCTATACTTGATTTATCTTAATATATGAGAATCATCAGAAATATCTTAAAGATTAGTCAAATATTTTGTATTTTTTATTGATAATTACTCATAGAAATATTAAGTGTATTCAAAAAATAAGTTGGATGCATTTTTATTTTTACAAACTTATAAACATGGGTATAACTTGAATTAAAGAAATGAATTTACCATTTCAGGATAGATAATAAAAAATAATATATAGATGATAAATTTCATGCTCTTTGTAAGCAAGAAAGTATTTAATAAAAGTTCATAATCACATACATACCACAACAAAATAGAGTAACTAAATGAATAAACAAAATTATTATGAAATGAATAAGAGAGATATTGAGGACCACAAGTCTACCCAACTTTTTTTTGACACAAGCAAATATCACTTGTTATGTGATAAATCAGTTACTATTAATTATAATTGATTTAAAAATACCGATGAAAATATTGATTAGTAAACTAATATATTACTATACTATAAATTTTTTTTGAGTATCTTGCTTATGTAATATATAACACTTAAGAAAGAATATAGTTAGATCCAAAATCTAAAAATTATATATTCCTAGGATATACTAAAAGAGTGAATGAGTATCACTTATTAGATCCCACAACCCATAAGATAATTATCAACATAGGTATAATCTTTATAAAAAATAAATTATAATAATTAAATGAAAATTATAGCATATTGCAATAAATTTTTTAGAGACTACAACTATACAAGTAAAAAATAATTTAACACAAAAAACACTAGAATTTACAAATAAAATACCAGGGCACGAAATATAAGAATAATTCAAGTCTAAAACTCCAAAAGTTAATTGACCAGCTTATGATAGAAGACCACCAGCTTGACACTCGAAGTTTATTATAAAATAATATTACATATTATCTTCTAACAGATGATAAAGAACCATTGATATTTTATAAAACTATTAGTAACTCAAATACATCTTTGTGATTAACAACAATTGGGAAAAATATTTAAGTTCTATACAAGAATAAGATTTAAAAACTAATATAATTAAGACATGAAAGAAAAACCATTAGAAATAAATGAGTATATAAAATCAAGCGAGATAATAATGATTATTTAGTATGCTATCATACAAGATTAATGATAAAAAAATATGCTTAAAAAGAAGATCTTAAATTTGATAAGATTTTTTTCCCAAGTAATTCACCTTATAATAATTAGAGTAGTAATGATTTTGTATGTTATATTTGATCTATATTTGAAATAGTTGAATGTCAAAATAATATTTCTTCATAAAAAATTAAAAAAAAAAATTATATGTTTTAATCAAATGATTTTACTTAAATAAACAAGAAGAACTTGATTTGTAAGTTGAATAAATCTCTATGTGATCTCAAACAAGTACTAAGGTGTTGGTATAATAGATTTGATTCCTTCATCATTAATCTTAGTTATAATAAACTCAGTTTAGACTAATATATATATATATATACACTTCAAGAGATTTGAGAATATAAATAATTTCATCATTGTATTATTATACGTGAATGATATGCAGATAATAAACCTCAACAAATATCAAATCTAAGAATTAAAGACAATTAATTAAAGAGTTTGATATAAAAGACAAAAGACTAGCAAATACGATTTTAGAGATATAAATTTATTGATACAAAAATAAAAAGGAGATTTGATTCTCTTAAAAAATTATCTTATAAAGATCTTATGACTCTTCAACATGCAACATATTAAGCTAATTTTTATTCTACTTCCTATTAATTTTAATTTATCATCAAATATGTGTCTTATTATATAAGAAGAAATGAGAAAGATATATTGAATATCATATGCATTAATAGTGAGAAATTTGATATTAACTATAATTTATACAAGATCATACATTACTCAAATAATAAAATTGATTAATTGGTTCATGATAAATTTTAGCAGAAAGTATTATAGTAATATGAAAAAGATTCTCAGATACATTAGAAGAATCTCAAATATTACATTATGTTATAGAGATTCGAATCTTATTGTTAGATGCTATATTGATATAAACTATAATGATAATATTGATAATAATAAGTTTACAACAAGCTATATTTTTATTTTTATTGGATGAACTATAAGTTGGATTTCAAAACTATAATCTATTGTGTCAACTTCTATAATAACTATAGAGTATACTTCAGTTATACAAGATAATAAAAAGAGAATCTAGTTGTAGATACTATTAGAAAAGTTTGGACATAATAAAATAAAACTAGTTTGTGATAATCAAAATATTCTACACTTAGCAAAATATTCAATATTTCACTAAAAGACAAAATACATCATGATACAATATTACTTAGTATGAGAAAAATAAAATAATTAAACATAGATATAAAAAAGATTCATATTGATAAAAACCTAACAAATATTATGATTAAGCTAATTAATATTGACAATTTTGTATAATATAGAACCTTTTATGTCTTAGCAAAAATATAAATAAACATGAAGTTATCAAGTGAGGAATGTGAATTTCAAATGTGAGTTTATAATATTCATTTAGGAATTCTAATTTTATTCTATAAAAAGATATTTTTCCTCCAACATAATCTATTTTAATCTCAATTCCTTTTTTAATTGTATTTCATCTATTATCTTGTTTATTTTATTATTTGAGTTAAATTTTCTATTTTTAAATTAATGTTGCATGTTCTATTTTCTATAAAATTATACAATAACAAAAAGAAATTTTTTATTAAAATTTTATTGATTGACTAAATTGAGCTAGAAATGTCAAATGGGCCATATCGAGCCATCATCACTCTTTTTTTAGCTCGAATGAGCCATCACGTTGGGTTGAGCATATGTTTGTCAATTGGGCAACTGTGAACATTTCAAGTTGGGATGGGTCAAGTCAGAATGACCTGAATACAAACATGAGCCAATTAAACTTGTGCTTGAGCCTGGGTATTGTCGGGTAAGGTCAAAATGACCTAGATATCAACAAGAGCCAATAGGATTCATATCCGAGCTCCAAGCTTATGTCCATGCCCTGTGCAAGGGTCCAAGTCAAATTAGAACAATCCAAATACCATCACGAGGTTGTGCATGACCATGGGTCCAAGTAGAGACACAAGCCATAAGTTGTGTAAAGGAAAAGGTTTGTACATGGGCCTGGTTGTCGATCATAAGGCTTACAACATGAATGGGCAACATGTAGACTACCCATCAAGCCCAACATGCCCCATGGAGGTGGGTTGTATTGTGTATGATTGCCTGATCATTTGACACATCTAGATCAAGTAAATTTATCTTTATATCAGAACTAATCTTCACAATAAGTTCTATATTACAACTAATTGCATCTTGTTTACAAGGGATGACAACTTAGATCATAAGTTTGATATATTGAAATGCATGTATCTTATCCACCATGACTCATGGTCATCATAGAAGATATAACATCTCAGGAAATAAAAAGTAAACTAGACTAGTTTCATTAAAAAAAAAGTATCTAACCATTCAAGATGTGATCTTTTTTTAAGCATATATTGAATAAATCAAATATCATGTTTTACACACACACACACACACACAAAATTAGATATGCTACTCTATAAAAAACTATGAAAAAAAAGTTACTTCATGTAATATACAACAAGAATCATATTGCTTCAAAAACATCGGTGAACACTCTAAATGTACTAGAACTATTTTGATAGTCTTCGGATTTTTTTTTTTCATTTAAACACCTCCATTCAATATTTTTCAAAACCCCAATATTACAATCAAAATAAATATAAAAATATGATTTTTCTTTGAATAGATATAATCAATATGAATATAAAGAATCAAAATGTAAATAGATTTTTTTAATCTAAAGTTTCTCGAGTCATATTGGCACAACAAATAATCATCAAAACTCTGAGTGAGAAGAATATCTGCATCCCCATACTCTGAGGTGTAGCCTATGAGAATCGGATTTGCGCCCCCAAAAAGAAGGGCATTCCATCCCCATCAATTGGACTACACTTGTCATAGGTAAATGTGAAAATAAATTACTCATCCTAGTCTTATGCCCATTGAGTAGTCACATTACAATTACTTTCAAATTAATTGGGTCGAGTCAGCTTTATCAAGCTAGATAGCCCTAGGATCATCTAGCTGGCTTGATCCTTTGTTACATGTTTGCCAAAAAAAAAATGAATGAATTAATGAAAATAGTGAAGTTTCATATTTTATCATGAGTAATTATCCTATTAAATTTCTAAATAATAAAGTTTCTAAAAAATTTGATTAATATCAATGTGACATGTTAGATAAAAAAATTAGTTATTTTTATAACTAATACATTTCACAATCAACAAAAATTTCTCAATTTGAGCTTGCCGTTATGAATATTAACTTGGCCAAATTTGATGACCAACTTAAGAGTAAAAAAGTAAGACGTTAATGACAACCTAAATGAATCATTTCTTCATTGTGGGAAGGTGTAAAATACCCCAAATTGTTTTGATGGCTGAGTGTATATTGCAAAAAAGTTGTGAAGATTAAATTTCTTATAGTTTTTTTTTATTTAGTTATGTTTTTAATTTTTGTTATGCTTATTTACTATTAGTGTATTATTTTAATGTAATAGTTTTCTCATTTAATTAAGCATTTTTATTTAAGATGACATCTAAGAGTTCATTGTCACTGTGCACCTTAAACAGTTCACAAACAATTTTTGGTCATTGATAGCACCAACACGCATGGTAGTATTCTGACTTAGATTTGCAACATCATGTGTATTTGTTAGTGTTCTACAACATGCACCAAGAGATCAAATAAATGAAAGTTGTTTGGGAGCATATTTGCATGTGATTTTGTTTTACCAATTGTTTGAGATCAAATAAAATCAACATGGTATATAATGCATTATTGTAGGTGTTCAACTTCGTCCATGTTTGGATTTTAGGGAGAGAGATAGAGAAGAAAAGAGATGAGATGAGAGATAAAAACAAAGAATATATTTTCATTCAATTCCAAAATCTAGAAGCCACAATAATATATACATACTCAAGTTACGGCGACTCATATTTCAGATACACTCACGCAAAAAAAAAAAAAGAAAATAAATAAAATAAACTAACAAATGATACTAAATATCATCCACATTCAAGCTAATATACACATTGTTGTGATACTTATGGATAGGCAACCCCCACACAAACTTCTCAAACAAATGTGGATTTAAGTGTGTCAAACGGGCCGGACCGGCCCGACCCGGCACGAGGCACGGCCCGGCTCGGCCGTGCCTGGGCCGCCCCGGCATGTTTTTTAACCGTGCCCGGGTTTGTGCCGTGCCAGGGTCAGGCACGAGCTGTGCCGTTCCGTGCCAGGCACGAGCCGTGCCGTTCCGTGCCAGGCACGAGCCGTGCCGTTCCGTGCCAGGCCCGAGCCGTGCTGTTCCGTGCCAGGCCCGAGCCGTGCCGTTCCGTGCCAGGCCCGAGCCGTGCCATGCCTGGCTTGGCACGGCTCGTGCCGGGGCACGGCACACCGGCACGGTTTCTTCCCGTGCCGGTTAGGTTTCACGCGGGCACGCCACACGCGTGGCCGTGACCCAAACCCTCCCAAATTAAAGCCCGCGAGTCGGGTCTGAATGGACCCGACCTGTGTTCCCGACTCCCGACCCAATCCCAACGGGAAAAAAAAATTTAAAATTTGATTGAATTTCAGCCGTTGGATTCGACTCCAATGACTAGGGGGCAGAATCCAACGGTCCTCGTGATTCTGCCTCCTAATTATATATTAAAAAATCAAAAAAATATAAAAAAATATCTTTTTTTATAAAAAATTAATATCTTTAATCTATAAATTCTACCCCCCTCCCTATAACAATTATGTTTTTCAAAAACATATAACCTCTCAAAACTCTCTCTCTCTCTCACATAAACCGTGCGTCTCTCTCTCGGGCCTCGGGATTTTGCTTTTGGCTTGGATTTTCGTGAAACTCGACTTGAGTTTTGAACATCAGAGCTTCCTGCGGTACACCTTGCACGTGACTGACCTCATTGCTTTTACCGGGTAATTTATTTTACGTTTTTATTTTCTATCTCTCTCTCTCTCTCTAAATCTTCTCTCTCTAGAAAAACTTAGGAAAAAAAAACATAAAAAATGACAAAAACACCTGACACGTATTTAAATTTGAAAAATGAAAATGTTAGTGTTACACAGACGTCTGTGGCTGCTGAAACTTTGGTTTCTCCAATCGTCTCAACCCAAAGTTCTAAAAAACAAAAAACTAGGAGGACTTCTGTAGTTTAGACTCATTTTAAAATCATAACACAAAAAAATGTTAGGGATGATGAACTAGAAATGGCACAGTGCAAATATTGTATGAGACTTTTAACATGCAAGAGTTCATGAGGGACTGGGCACCTTAAGAGGCATGCCGAATTATGCACCAAAAAACATGGACCCTTAAATCCTATGCAAACCCAACTTGGCACTACATTTTTTGAGACTGGATCGAGTTCAGTCTCAAAGTTTACTCCCTTCGTATACTCCAGCGAGTTGGGTAGGGACGGCATGGCCAGGCTCATCACATTGATGAGTATTCCGATCAGATTTTCAGAAGATCCGAGGGTAGTACGCATCATGCAGACTTATTTTCAGCCTTCCTATCATAGGATTCCTAGGTCCACATCTAGGAGTGACATACTAAAGATATATAAGTTAGAAAAACAATAAATTATTAAGAAATTTATGGCATATAGTGGAGTGGTATCCGTGACGTCCGATATATGGACATGTCACGATGATTCTTCTTATGCATGTCTCACGAGTCACTATGTAGATTCTAACTGGACAATCAATAAAAAAATTTTAGGATTCACTGAGATTCTTCATCCTCATGATGCCCCGGCCATTTTTGAGGGTATGATGAAAATATTTAGGGAATATAAAATTAAAAATAAAATTTTTAGTATCACATTCGATAATGCTTATAATAATGGAGTAGCAATCAATATGTTTGTTAGGAATATTAGAGACGTACCATTAGGAGAGATCTTTCATGTCAGATGCATGTATCAAGTGATTAACTTGATTGTTCAAACGGGTATGAAGGTGTGTTCCCCCGTGTTGGATAATATACGCAATGCACTAAAGTATATTCGCACTCCTCGCAGACAACAAGAGTTTGGTTCTCTCTGTTTGACTGCGAATCATAAGAAAAAGAAATTCCAATCGGATGTGAGACATCATTGGAATTACACGTACCTGATGTTGGAATCATGTGTTGGATACGAACACGTGATATCCGACTACGTCAATAGTAAGAGTGACGATCTTATTATTGACGACACTGACTGGGCTTCAGGAATTTCATAAATGAAATTCCTGAAGATATTTTATGTCACGACGACATATGTTCGTCGGTTTATATGCCCACCACTTGTATTATACTCCGGTGCATATGCAACATTAGTAGCATGTTTAGGAAATATCGAGCTGACCCGACGCTTAGCTATATGATTGCAGAGATGGAGACCAAGTACTTGAAGTACTGGTCCACCGTTCCATCTCTTTATTGCCTCGCTGCATGCATGGACCCTAGAGTTAAGGTGGAAAGGGTAGAAAATACCCTGACTTTCATTTCCTCGTGCATGAACCTGGAAGAGCCACCTGAAGGGTTCATTCACGAGAAGTTGACAGACATGTTCACATACTACGATACTAGGTATGGTGATGGTTGTGGTGAGACTGTGATTACGGACACTGATACCTTGTTTGGAGATGACGATTATTCCATTAACCTAGCGAGGGGGAAACGTAGGGGTGGACGATCACATAGGAGCGAGCTGTCTCGGTACTTAGATACCGATTACTGCTCAATCCTATCACCTTCTGATAATAAGAATCTTGATTTATTACAGTGGTGGAAATCATATGAGCCCACCTATCCCGTGCTATCTAGGATGGCACGGGATCTACTGACTCCTCCGGTGTCGAGCGTAGCATCGGAGTCTGCTTTTTCTGTTGTAGTGAACGTGATTTCGGATAGGAGATCGAGATTACGTCCAGATATGGTTGAGGCCTTGGCATGTTTGAAGGATTGGGAGGATTCGAGGTTTAGCATCCATGATCGTGCTGGAGCTGGGACTGGGACAGACACTGGAGTCGCATCCACATCCACTACGATAGTGGATGAGTTGATTGCCGATAATGATGATCTATATGATACTGATCTTGATGTTGCGGCTGATGATTCTCATTATATGCCGATTGACGATTGATGATGATCTGCTGTTTTTTTTTCAATGTTTTTTTATTCATTGTATTTGTACGCTTTGTTTGTACGTTGTGTTGAAACTTATATTTATTTTGTTCGGACCATCAGTTTCAAATGCATGATTGGTAATTTTTCATTTGTGTTGTTTAACTTTTTTTTAATTTTTATTTATACTAACCTAATGTATTGCTTTATTTTTTTTACGATGTAAATTTTATTTTAAAAAATAATAACTTTAATATATAATTAATAAATATAATAAAAGCTAAACTAATTTGAATTTGATAAAAAAAATACTTTTCTAAAATTTGTTTTTTTATTTAATTTTTATTTTTAATATTTATAAAAAAATTTATATTTAATAATTAATACTCTACACTTAAGCAATACAATTGACATTATATAAATTTTTTTTTAAAAAAAAATTAACAATATTTTGCCTGTCCGTACGGCCTCCAGCCTGCCCCTGCCTCTCTCTCACTCACTCTCAGTCTCGGGACTCGGGCTCGGCCGCTCGGGTCAGCCTCTGCCCTGGCCTGTATGGCCAGGCCGGGCCCACCTATATTTAAACCATGCCTTGCCGGGCACGGCACGGTAGCACGAACGTGCCGCTTTAAAACGGGCCGGGCCGTGCCAGGCCGGCCCGTTTGACACCTCTATGTGGATTCTATCGATTCAATAGTGCACAAGGAAGCACGAAGATGGCTCCCTACAGCTGTATCCATGTGTCCGATACCTGGTCACGTGAACACGGCACGGATACGTGTTCGATACGCCACGTGACGTATTATTGATCAATCCGTATCCAATACGCCACGTGGCATATCGGATGGTGGCGTATCGGATGTCCAGTGGCCAACGTCGCCACATAGGCGATGTTGGCCACTCGACACAGGCGGCGGGCGCGAATTGAGGGGGAAGGCAGAGGGCAGGCACGATTCGAGGGGGAAGGCAGAGGGCAGGCACGATTCAAGGGGGGAGACAAGGGATGAGCGGGAATTGAGGGGGAGAGGCAGGGGGCGGGCGGGAATTGAGGGGGGGAGGCAGGGGGCGGGCGGGAATTGAGGGGGGGAGGCAGGGGGCGGGCGGGAATTGAGGGGGAAGACAGGGGGCGGGCAGAAATTGAGGGGGGAGGCAGACGGTCACGAATTGAGGGGGAGGTAGGGGGCGAGCGCTAAAATAAAATAAAATAAAATATTTTTATTTTATAATATAAAAAAAATATTTTTATATTATATAAGATAATTTTAGAATATTATTTTATAAAATAAAATAATTATAAATATTATCTTATAAAATAAAATAATTATAAATATTATCTTATAAAATAAAATAAAATATAATATTTTTATTTTATAAAATAAAAATATATATATTTATTTTATAAACTAAAATATTTTAATTTAATTTAATTTATTTAATTTTATAAAATACATAATATTTATAAAGAAAATAATTTTTATTTTTAATTTTATTTTTTTTATCATACCGTATCCTAGCCGTATCCGCATCCAAATTTTTTAGAATTTGCCCTACCATTTCGTATCCCCGTGTCTGTGTCCGTGTTCGTACTTCTTAGATAGTACCAAATCATGTAGTCCACAAGCAAGAAGTTTATACGAGAGAAGAAACTAGGTTAGCTTTGCTTTCCTTTCTGACAATTAGAGATCACACAAATTTACAGGAGAAAGAAAACTTTCCACTTATCCGGATGACTTGTGGATTCGATACTCTAAAGACCTAGATGCGTTATTATCACTATCATATTCCATTCAAAAAAAGAATCATTTGAATAAAGACCTTGCCCTAAAAATGGAAATATGCCACAGTGCCTAGTTGTGCCTTGCCTATGCATGAGTAAAGTATAATACGAATGAGAGGCATGAGGTAGCCCAATGATGATGGACCAAATACTAGAACCACCTCCTTTTCCCATACATATCAATAGGAAAGTTTGCACTAGACCCTTGTACTCTCAAACTCAATGGCCAATTCAATCATCTAGTAGGGTTATTTAGTTTCTAGTACTGCTTGATGAGATCATCATAAAAGATAGAGATGTCTTAACCTTCCTTTCTTTCACTTGCTTCTCTACCTTCATTGCTTTTGTACACCATGAGGGCTAGTTGAGCAGCCATATCTCGCCACTCATATGCCTCCTTCCAATTAGTTGCCTATTGAGAGATCAAACTCTTGCTCAGCTAGTTATCAATCAAATATGCTTTTTTTTTCTATTTATGTAATGTCATTTCGAGCCGAATTAGTAATGTCTTCTCTTGCTTCTTCGCTTTGGGCTCACTTCACAAAAAGAGACAACGCTTGTACATCTCCTTGGTAGTTGATGCAGTCTCTACCATTTTATGTCTTTCGCTATGACCAACTACTCCTCTTGCTTTTAAACGCCCCTAGCAAAGTGAGGAATGCTTATTGGCTGATAGTTATCTCATTTGTGGATGACAACATAGACACATGCTAGTTTTATAACAATCCCTTTTGCTTTACTTTAAAATATTCTAGCTATAACACCATCCACAGAGAGAGTGTGACTATTATTGTCTACTCTCATTCATAAAATCTCACCTCACTTTCTTCAAGTAGTTGTCGTACTTTGTCTGTATGTTGCATATGAGATGTCTAGGTTTACCTAGCCTATTTAGTGCTTTGCACCCTAAAACCTGTTCTCCTACATGGAGCCATGTTAGAGGTACAACATGTAGTTGATGAAATATAACTAAAATGACAACTTGTCTAGTCTAGACCAAGAGCAACTCTACTAGGGATGAATACTCTTCCCTCACCTCATTAGGTCTCTAAGATAACTAGCACAAGAGAGTACAGAGAATACAAAAATAAATTAACAGAAACATATTTGCAGGTAAAGATATGCAAGAATTAAATCAAGAGGAATGTTACAATGCAAGAATACAATAATTTTCATTTCTCAAACTTGAATGAAGCTTGTTATAATTGAATGAAGTACTGAAAGGGCCCAAATGAGACCTCGGCCAAAAAAACATTTTAAACAAACTTTAATGGAATTAGCTCCTTAAGAGAATAGTGATCATTAGTTTCATGCATCCCAATTACTATAAAAACCAAAATTTGGCCATTAATGGACGCGAGCCCAACATTAATGGCTATGAAAGGCATAAATAATGGCATCAATGCCACGATCAGAAATTCCACTTAGAAACTAATATAGTTTATGGTTGTGATTTTATTTCTTGTTACTATTAACTTTTTGTTTCACTTTATGAATGAGAACACACAACATATAAGTTGCGTCAATTTGATGCAAGCACTATATTTAAGATTCTATTGTATACTTTCTTTAGAGATTTTAATTGATAATTTATTGAAACCTTTTGGCTTTATTCTCTATATGTTATCAAAGTGAGCTATTGTTAACCTTACACCATAAGTACACAATAAGCATCACAATAGGTGCCTACTATGTATAGTAGGTGTGTAGCAGATGCCTAAAATAAATCTTATGCACAAAAGGCACACATGACCCACTCAATCCTATGCACGTCAAACCCTATGCACATCAAACCCTAGGAGCTACAAGAAGTTGGCATAGACTATGAAGTATATGTGCACAGTATGCACACAGTGTGCACAATAGACATAATAGGCACACAAGAAAGATAGAAAAAGTCAAATTATTGTTGTAATATTTGTGAATGACACCAACACATTGTTGTGTCAAAATATTTGTGTGACACCAATCTACTATTACAATTGAGGAAGAAGCGATGATAGGTTAATATGCAAACACATGTAATTCTTCCTATTATACACATAATATAAGAAGAAATGACAAATATAGAATAAAGTGTTATTAGTTATTTTCATATAGTACACTAAGAACAGTATAAATTATTAAGAAAGTGAAAGACAAATTGATTATCAAAGTTATACAAGGTTCTCATCAATTCTTTCCGCATTATATTTATTAAATATTAGTACACAAAGTACTTTTATAAGACAACAATAAAGACTTATTATCCTCAAGGTACTATTATTTTTATGATTTATCTTTCAACTTCAGACTCTTATCTTAGCAATTCATTAATTCTATTTTATAATGTTTTTCTTATGTTCGCTAAATATTGTGATAATTAATGACAAACTATGAAAAATTATTAATTATAAAAATATTCTACTTAATACTTTATTTCTTTTGTGTTCGATTTATCCCTGATTATCCATTTAATATTATTTTTGGTGAGTTTTGTTTTAATCTACTCAACTCTGACTCTCTCACTTCATTTTATAATCCAATGATGTTTGTTTATATGATTAGAATACTTTGAAGAAGACTTCTCTTAGTCTAAACAATGAGACCTATATGCCCTTACTTTTATGATACAATATAACACTATTTATGAGTGATTTTTGTAAGTATTGTTGACTCACTATTTATTCATTTTTGACTAACTCACCACTAGTCGAACTAAAAAAATTGAATCCTAATATTAGATATGTCATCATAATAGAGTGTGAAATATATTAATTAGAAAATATCATAATTTGATATTATGCACACTAGAATTGGATGAGTGAGAACTTATCCAATCTAATATACTCATGAGATCATACCATATAAGTAAGAGCATATTAAATTTTATAATATAATACAAAATTAGTTTAACAAAAAATGTAAAAAATATTAGAAATGACAATATATTAAAACACATATAAGATAACTTCATTATTTATTGTACTGATCAAGAGAACATGTACCAAACTTTTATGTTAGCACGTCCACATAGAATAAAAATGCATAAAATAAGAATAGATATTTGGTCAACAGATCTCCTTGATAAGAGTATTCTAGTAATTTTAAGAAGATGCGATTCTAACGATAAACTACCTCATCAAACAAAAAAAATTCTTGTCATTCCTTACAATGTGCCATTTTAAATCTTACATCCTATATAAAAATTATTTAACTTACCTTCAGAATCTTTGACAACACTTGACTTATTCATGATCGTTCACTAGGATATATAAAGATAGCACCTGCGATGACTAATTATGTCTTTCTTAATTACTCTAATACCAAGAATGAAATATATTATTATTTATCTAATACTAATGAAATATTAGTGAATACTAATGTTACATTTAAATATTACTCATTCATTTACAAATCTATAAAGAGTAAAAGTTCAGAAAATACATCTTGACCTATTACTTTTTCTTATTCCTCTACAATCCTACTTGAGTCTTAAATCAAAAAGAGAATCATTTAATGTTCTATATTTCAACATGTTAGCCTACATTATGAAAAGAATCCTATAAAATTATCATATATACTAATAAGTATAAATCATGTTAAATTATAGAGAAAGAGATTTAGTGTGAGAAGAAATCTTCCTCATTCTAGATGATCTAAAAATTTAAAAGTCTACTCTAGTTTTGACTTTTGACTCATTATGAGTCAAAGATTAATAGACTTTATCACTCATAACTTAAAATATATACCAAGAGAAAGAGATATACATAACCTAATCAGAATAGAGAAGAGTAGACCAAGAAACTAGATGATTCTATAGTCATCTCTTATAATATTGATCTTATGATCGCTTTCTAGAAAAAATATATAAGTTATACCTAACACTCTATTTCACATATATTATCGAACTATTGTCTTGTCTTTTTTTAATTTTTTAAATATTTATAATACTAGGATACTGATATTTTGATGTCTTTCTGTGACATTACCACTTCCAAGATGATACAAAAATATATAAGAATTAAATATCAATTACTCCAATGAGACATATGAAGTAATACTTCGACCTATGAAAAAGTCTAGCATTAATTACATGTAGGTGTTTACTATGAAAATTAATCCAAAGAAAAATATATATCAACTTAAGACAAAATTTGTTATGAGAAAATTCACTTAAATATTTAATGTGAACTACTAAGATATTTTTTATCAAGTAGTTAAGATGACGTCCATACAAAGAAAAATATATATTGCTCATGATTCACAGGGTTCTTGCTCAATTCAATTGCTGATTTGTTGTCAACTCGTATCTCAGTTGCACCGAGTTGTTGTTGCTCCATCTTGCCCAATAAATTTCTGAGCCATATCGCATGACGTACACACAAAGATACTGTCACATATTCAGCTTCACATGTTAAGAGTGTCACGATTGGTTGCTTTTTTGAAAGACAAGTAAATGCCGTGTCGCCCATAAAAAACACATAACCCGATGTGCTTTTCCGATCGTCCAAGTCTCTACACCAATCACTGTCGAAGTACCCAACCAACTTGTAATCTGTCGCATTTGTATAAAATAACCCGAGTGATATTGTTCCTTTAATGTACCGAAGAATTCGCTTTAACGCCTTCCAATGTGAATAGATTGGCTCCTCCATGAATCAACTTACAATGCCGACACTTAATGCAAGGTCCGGCATTATGCATGTGAGATAGCGAAGGCTTCCCACTAAACTCCGATATTTGCTTGCATCGACTCGTTCTCCTCCATCAATCTTAGAGAGTTTTGCACCTGGTTTCATTGGTGTTGAAACCGGATTGCAAGACTTCATCATGTACTTCTTCAAAATCTCCTTTATATATGCCTCCTGGGATACAAAAATACCCGTCTTTTCTTGCCTTACCTCTAGACCAAGGAAAAACTTCATCAAGCCCAAATCTGTCATCTCGAATTCCCGTATCATTGTGCTCTTGAACTTTTATATCATTTCATTATTATTTCCCATAAAAATGAGATTATCAACATAAAGAGCAACAAATAAGATATTACCTCCACTCTTCTTCACATAAAAGGCATGTTCATAAGGACATTGCTCGAACCCGTTCTCTTTGAAGTATGTATCGATACGAGTATTCCACGCCCGCGATGCTTGCTTCAACCTATAAAGTACCTTCTTCAATTTCAATATCTTCTTTTCTTCTCCAATTTTCATGTACCCGGGTGATTGTTTAATATAAACTTATTCTTCCAGCATACCATTTAGGAATGCTGATTTGACATTCATTTGTAATATCGGTCAATTGAGCTGAGCTGCTTGTGAAATGAGCAATCTGATTGTTTTCATTCTTGCAACAGGAGCAAACACCTCATCATAGTCAATTCCCGCCTTTTGCTTGTATCCCTTTGCTACAAGTCTCGCCTTATACCGTTCTATCTCTCATTGAGCATTTATCTTTCTCTTAAATACCCACTTAACATCAATGGGCTGAGTTGCTTTTGACAATTCTGCAAACTCTCATGTGTTGTTGCGATCTATTGCTTTAATCTTCTCATTCATGGCAGTTTGCCACTTCTTGTCTTGCACCACCTGTTCAAAGCTTAAATTTTCGAGTCTACCAAAAGACATACAAGTACAAGGTGTACCTCATTTGTTGAATAATACAAATTTTGTAAGCTTCGCATCTTGGGTTATCGCGGTTCATATTCATCATCAATGGTTTCAGAATTTTTCGGTATAGTTGTTGGCATAGCAATTAATGATTCTCCAACATCAATGATATCCTCTGTTGCTTTATTCCAATCCCATTCATTTGCTTCATGGACTCGTACATCACGGTTCACTAGAATCTTCTTGCTTATTGGGTCAAATAGCTTGTATCCTTTTGTTTTCTCATCATACCCAATGAAAATATATCTTTTGATTTTGTCCACTCCATGTTTATTGTGGTGTTTGATCATATAACTTTGAATGTGGACACCGATTTTGAACATAGACGGCGCATTGCACAGCTTCCGCCCAAAACTCATTCGGCATTTTCTTGCTTTTGAACATTGACCGAACCATGTCAAGAATGATTCAATTCTTCCTCTCGGCTACACCATTTTGCTATGGAAAATATGGTGCGGTTAAAAATCACCTTATGCCTTGCTCATCACAATACTCCATGAAAATCATCGAAGTATATTCGCCGCCTCTATCGGATCGTACCGATTTAATATATCTACTAGTTGCCTTTTTCACCTAGGACTTTGAATTTTTTGAACATCTCAAATGCCTCGGATTTTTATTTCAGAAAATAAACCCAAGTTTTTCATGAGAAATCATCAATAAAAGAAATGAAATATTTTTTGCCGCTGAAAAATTCAGGGGTGATTGGTCCACATATGTCGGAATGAATCAATTCGAGAGGTTGTTTAGTCCGATACTCTGTCTTCTTTTGAAATGACATTCTTGCATGCTTTCCAAGGACATATTCTTCACAAAATTTTTCCTCGTATTCCATGTCTGGTAGTCCGTGCACCATGTTCTTCTTTGCCAACTTGTTTAGACCATCATAATGTAGGTGACCAAAACGAAGATGCCACAGTGACGCATTGTCTTCCACATTAACTTGCAAACATTTTCCTCGTACACTTCTCAAATTCAGCTTGTACATCCAATTTCTTCCCATTTCAACTTGTGCAACTGAACGCCCTTGCTTGTCTTTCAATAGTAATATTCGGTCTTTCATAAAAACCGAATATCCTTTTTCCATGAGTTGCCCCATACTTAAAATGTTGCTCTTGAGGTCTGGTACGTAATACACATCTTGGATTGACCCAATGAAATCATCCTTTTGTACTTAATAAATCGTACATTGGCCTTTTATCTCAACCTTTGAGCCATCTCCAAACGACACAGATACAGCTTCAACCTTTCGCATTTCTTTAAAACAATGCTTGTGCCCACATATGTGATTGCTTGCAGCTGTGTCAAGGTACCACACCGTGTCGTTGTCAGTGTTGACTTTGTTATATGCCATTAAGAGAAAGCATTCTTCCGCCTCGTCATCCATGGCTAGATTGGTTGTCTCTTCCATCCTTTTTTCAACTCGACATTCTTTTGCAAAGTGCCCCACCTTTCCACAATTGTAACATTTATCAAAATTACAATCCTTCGCATTGTGACCATATTTGCCACACTTGTAGCACTCGAAATTGGAATAATTTGACCGACCGCCTCTTCCATGAAGAGACTATATTTATCTATCATTGATGGACTTGCAAAAAAGGAACTCAAAGATTAAAAGAAAAAAAATCTTTAGAAATGCTTGATTTCTAGTATTTTCAATGACACATAAATACATATATTACGTGAAGGTATACATTAACTAGGAATCAAGCATAATTACTCTTGGCATGAATCTTGATTTAGCTCATCTTCAAAAAATATTTATAGTTTTAATTATCATCAATCTATTTGATCTTCTCATCCATTCATATTTTTTTTTCCTATTTCAACTATATATTTCTTCTTTAGAACATATCCAATGAGAGACTAACTTCTTCACATTACCAGTGCATCTCAATTTCATTCTTCTCATCCTTTAATTTTATATTCATCCTATTTTCAATATATTAATTACTTATCAAGTTTATTTTAGTATTTATATCCATCCATCATAAAATGTGGATCCCTTTTATGTTTCTATTATGCATGCTAAATTATTTATAACTCACTATTCACAATCACATATCATGACATGGTGAACCACTATGGCTCTTTCAACCATAGTGACTCTTTCAACCCTGGTGGCTCTTTCAACCATTGTGGCTCTTTCAACCATAGTGGCTCTTTCAACATGGCAAACCATCCCTTTTAGTATCTCAATTGAGACCATTCCAATTTCAGCCTCCATCTTAGCAATGAAACCAAACTATCTAAATGCATGTTTTTGAGATCCTTATTCACACAAAATCAATGCATAGACCTTTTACTTTCATCTCTTTATAGTTTCAATGCCTACATTTTCTTTTGTCTAGCACGCCCGAATCTCATCTAGTAAGATCATATTATCAACAAAAAATTTTAAATTGTAGGCATCCTACTGCCTTTTAAAATACTTCTCCATCAATTTTGTTAATAAAAAAAATTATTAGATAATAGATTTTCTAAAGCCAAATGTATTCTCAAGAACAATTGCTTGATGATTTTTTTTATCCCCTATCTCATCCCCCAATTCATCCCCTTTTATCCTTTGGCCCTTCATATATGGGTCTTTGGGCCATAGCATCGAAACAAGCAAGACTCTCATCCCAACAATATGAATTGAGTATTTGATAAAGAGATCATAGAACTAGAACATATATCTGATATCCCTAAAAATCAAACTCATGTTCTCCAAGATCATAGAACAAAATTATTTAGTAATTTTGTTTAATCATTCCATAGCATTCTTAATTACTCTATAAGTTAACTAACTTTGAATATTCTCCCTCATTAAAATTCAATACTAATATGCCCAACTTGCTCTACTTATAGAGCACCTCTTAGACTCCAAATTTTTTAGTAGGCAACCAATCTAGTCATTACATCCACATCTCTCTCATCAAGCATCTCAAAGCTTCTGCATGTAAACACAGATTTATCGACAAAACATTTAACCATGGACTAGCACATCACATGACAATGAGGTTACAAAGAGCACATAAAATGCATAAGCATACCTCTAGTGTAGGAGAATTTTTGCTGAGATGAAAAATGTTGCCAATGTTGATGCTGTAAAGCATGAGTGATCTAACCCTCAACTCCAATCCCCAATTCATGAATCAGCATTCTTCTTGAGGGTGCAGCAAATGAAACAAGCTGCATACAGGCAAATGCAAGATCAGCAATGCCATCCAGTCAATAAGGGTTGAGCCCATATAAGAATTAGCCATAGATTTGGTCTGAGCATGGCATGACTTGCGGCCAGAAATAATTAGCCAATATCATTTAGAATGTCATTCATTTCCATTGGTGTGATTTCTTCCCAAGAAGCTAAAAAATCTAATACACTGTGTATATGTTTATCCTGAGGGTGAGAGTGATCCCCAGAAACAAAAGCAGAACCTTTGTCCTTAACATTGATCCAGGACCACCCTGGCTCCTTCATCATCCCTTTTACTCTCATTGTCTTCCTAATATTTGCTACTTCTTCCCACCATCCATTTGCAGCATAGATGTTAGCTAGGGTAACAAGAGCCGAAGAACAATTTGGAACGAAATGTGGGATCTTTGCTGCAGTTCCTTGTCCACACTCGATGATCCCATGCTTCTTGCATGCTCTAAGAACAGTTGACCAGATAACATCATCCTGTTGGAATGGCATGTTTTTGATCATTTCCTCAGCTTCACTTAATCTTCCAGCTTGGCAAAGAAGATCAACCATGCATCCATAATGCTCTATTGAGGGAGAGATGTGATAATCCTTGCTCATTGAAGTGAAGTAGTGGAAGCCAAGATCAACCAGCCCTGAAAAGCTACAGGCCATGAAAACCCCAATGAAGGTGACATGGTCTGGGATGAATCCAGCTTTACAGAGCTTTTCAAACACATCAATGGCTTCCTCACCGTATCCATGTTCAGCATACCCACAAATCATAGCAGAAGAAGACAACTGGTCATGATTTTCTGCTTCCCTAAAAACTTGTGTAGCATCATTTATACTTCCACATTTCGAGTACATATTGATTAAGGCACTTCGCACCATATCAATCTGGTCTAACCCAACAAGTATGATCAGACCATGGAGCTCCTTTCCCAGCTCAAGATTCGCCATATTTCCACAAACACTCAGCAGACTGGTAAGAGGAAACTCATTGGGCCCTATGCCTTGCTTTCTCATCGAGGATAGATGTTCAAAAGCTTCTTCAGAAAACCCTCCTTGAGAATATCCTGCGATTATTGTGCTCCATGAAACAATATCTCTTCTATGAAGGCCACCAAGCACATCTGAAGCCAATGTGAGTTTCCCACATTTCGAATACAAACTGATTAGAGAATTAGCGAGAGATAAAGAATCCATAAGACCTAGGCGAAGAACATGGGCATGCAGCTGTTCTCCCCATTCAATTCTCCCAATGTTGGCACATGCAGAAATGACAGCAACAAAAGTGATTTCGCTTGGCCTCACCTCCATCTCTCGCATTCTCCTGAACAACTCAATGCCTTTCTTTTCATCCCCTTTTTGAGCACAGGTAACTATATTAACTGTCCATGAAACCACGTCTCTAACGTCCATGGTTTCCATCCTAAACAAACGGGAATAGTAATCCAACTTACCACATCTAACATATAGAATAGCTAGGGTGTTAACGACAAATGAGTTCGAGTTAAAACCTTTCTTAACCGTTTGACAGTGTATCTCCTTTCCGTGTTTCAAAGTACCTGAATCAGCACAAGCTTTTAACGCAATGGCGTACGTATGTGAGTCACATGCCACCTTGGATCTCCACATTTCAGAAAAATACAACAGCGCGTGATTATTATGACCCGCGTGAACAAGCCCGGTTATAGTGGAAGTCCACGAAACCACATTTCTCATGGGCATTTCGTAAAACACTTTACAACCATGCTTTGTTTTTCCTATCTTCATGTACATGTCGATAATAGCACTACCCACAAAAATAGATGAGATGAAATTACTCTTTACTGAATACCCATGCAGCAATTCACCAAGATTCACATTCACATTGAGCCCACAAGCCTTCACTGCCAGGCTAAGCACAAAAGGGTCCATCTGGATTCCAGGCTCTATCCACATTTTGCAAAACAATGTAAGAGCCTCAGTTGTGTCTGACGAACTTACGTACCCAGATATTATATTTGTCCAAGAGATTTGATCTCTATTAGGCATTTGATCGAACAGCTCGCGCGCATCGAACAGCCTCCCAGCTTTGGTTAGCAATTTCAAGTGAGAATTGATTTCTACCACACTAATATGGTTTAGAGAGTTATTTGATTTATGAGCGATGGTGGAGCCTGTCAGCAGTTTCTTGATGACAGGCAAACCAGATGGAATCATGCCCAATGATTCGTAATTTACGGCGGCAATTTAACGAACATTTGAAGAATATTGTTCCTTGCTGTTTTTTAGAACATAATACATTTTGTTTTAAAAATATCTACATCAAAATTCAAAATATAAAAAATAATGATTGAATTTATTCCGATTTTCTGAAGACGCTTATTTTACAAATTTTAAAAATAACATTTTAAAGTATACTTGTCAAAGTGTCAAATAGATGATAGATAAGTATTTTTTTTTTTGGGATAATTGTATTTTGTTGCTCTCCAAACAAAATATTTGAAAAAACCCTGACCAAAATTTCAATATTTAAAAAATATACATCATACTTTTAAATTTTGTTTGGTCCAATGAATTTGTTTTAAATTTTAAATAATAATAATAATAAAACATAATTATTATTTTAACCTTACATATTAATTTTTTTTGTTAATATTACTTTTTTTTTTTTTACAAGTAATGGTGGAGAGCATGGTAAACCAATAACATGAGATAATTCATTTTTTTACAAGTGTGGATGGATGAGTGCCTCCATTAACTCACTTATTGAAAACCCCAAGACATAAACATAAGGGCTAAGGTTTTTTTTTTCCTAAAGGCAAAAACATTACAATGTCCTTCCTCTCTCATGTAGTGAAACAAAAAAAAAAAAAAGAGCACGATAGCCCATCTATGTCTCATGTTGTTCAATAGAAAATAAAAATGAAGCTTCTCTCTTACACGTGATGCTTTATAGAAATGTTTTTACAAAACATTCTTAGAAAATGGTTTTACATAATATTTTACAGAAGCCTACAAAACATTACCTAGGGGTCTTGGAAACCTCTTCCTCTCATGTGGTTAAGGTAGAAATATTTTTTATAGAAATATTTTACAAAATATTCTTACAAAAGGTTGTTGCTCCTCTCTCTCTCGTGGTTCAATACAAATTTATTTGAAGACTGTTGACCAATTCATTGCCACATGATGTTGACAATTGAACTTCTAACATAAATAATAAGGAAGAATAACATATCGAGCATTCTATCTAAAAAATATAAGTGATGCAAAATGGGAAGACATATACTTCGAGGTTGCTTCCATCATTTGATAATTGGTGATACTTATGAACATGTTGCCAAATAAATGAAGGTAGACAAGTTGTAGAAGATATTAGAGTCTATGTTTGAAAATAAAATATTTAAAAATAAAATATTAATTATTAGACATCTAGTTAAATAAAATTTTAAGGATGAAAAATAAATGTTGGCATATATCAATCTCTTCCAAGGGCTAGTAAACTAGCTTGCATTTATGAAAATGATTTTAGAAAATGAGCTACTTGGTTTCTTACTATTTAACTTACTTTTAGATAATTGAGATAACTTTGTCATTTCTTTGAACGTGTCACCATTAGAATTTGTTCTATGCTTGCTTTTTGTCTCATAAAATTGATAATTTGAAGAAGAAAGGATAAACAATAAAAGAAGAGATTCTTATGATATCATAATTTCTAAAGGATATTGTAGGAATACCAATAAGCAGGAGGGATGGAAGAACATATTCTTCCAAAAGCAAATCGAAAAATAGAAAAAATTCTCAAATACTACTACTATAACAAAATGAAACATATAAAAAAAAAACTGTTATTCTTGAAAAAGATTAATAGTAAGAGCATACAAGAAAAGATATTCTGCTAATCTAGTATCTCAAAATAATAATTAACTTATTGACTTAGGAGCTTCATTTATACATTTTCTCAAGTATTGACTTATTTACTACATACACAATTAGTAATCGACACAACAAAGATGAGTAATAATGACACATCATAGATATTGGGCATGGAAATATTTGTCTATAAATTCTGACTAGACATTAGTTGATGCTAAAAGATGTTCATTATGTGTTGGACATTCATGTGAACTTGATTTCCATAAACATGCTAGTTGAAATGAAATATATGAGTCATTTTATTGATGACTAGTAAAAATTAGTCTAAAGTTAATTAGTTATTGTGATGGATAAAAAGGAGAGTACACTTTATGCTACTCATGCAAAAGTGCCTTGAGATAAGGTAAATATTTTTTCAATAAAAGAGAGATATTGGTCCTTGGTAATGGAGTCTTTTAGTTATGTGTGTGAGAAGATCATTCAACTACTAGCTAAAAGGAATGTCCTACTATTTGACCATGGATCATATCTTAAAAAGTTTGTGGACTATATTGCAGGAAAAAGACATAGAGAACCATTTCACTCTTTTCCTCATTTCTTCGAGGAGATCAAACATCTTCAATCTCATAAATATCAATGTCTGCTCTATGTAGAGTAAAATAATTGATGGTCTCTTTACTTTGTGACATTCATTGATGATCACTTTAGGAATGTCTGGGAAATTTACATTAAAAATGAAAGATCTAATCTTATATATCTTTAGGGACTTCCATACTATAATTGAGAGAGAGATCGATATAAAACAAATATTCATATATTCTATTAATGGGAAAGAATACAAATGTCAGTTTGAAAGGTATTGCACATCCCATGACAATAAACTTGAAATGCCAACAAATATGTCTAAATAAAATAGAATGTTAGGATTAACAACACTATCAAGGAGACATTCTAATGCATGCTTTCTCAAGCACATCGTTCCAAATAATCTTGGGGAGAATCCATGTATATAACCATTGATTTATTCAACATATGTCTTGCCACCACCTCGGATAGAAAAAGTTCTCAATAGAATTTGGATTGGGAACAATATTTTATGTGATCACTTGAGAATGTTTGACCGTAAAGCTTCCATTTGCATCCCAAAAGATGAATGTTTGAATCTAAATGATACAGCAAGTTCATGCATCTTGATTGACTATGAACAATAGGAGTTAAAGTATAGACTATGGCATCTCATAGCCAAGAAGTTTGTTCAAGGTATAGATATAGTTTTGATAAAAGACTAATTTTTTAATGATAGTCATCCATTCATGGAGGAGAGTGAACCATTAAAGAATCATATTAACATAAATTAGATACCTTTTCCTTCTTGAGATCAGATAGATCATATGATAGGAATTGAGTAGCTACCTAATGATTTTAAAAGATAGGATTCACTTGATAATTCTAATCATCAAAATACACCAATGAAGGATGTGAGAGATGATATTCTAGCTAGACTAGGCAAGACTAAATGTTCATAATGATACATCTGTAATCTAAGCTAAGAAGATCATGTAGGCCCTACTAGGTATCTATTAGATTTTATGATTATGTACTACTCATGGGATGCTAGTGAGTCTAAGACCTTTTAGATCATCTTATTTAAGATAAATAAGGATTATTTCAAGTAATGTAGGAAGAGATAAAGTTACTTTAAATCAACCAGGCTATGATCTAATCCTTTTGCTTATAGGGAAGTAAAGTCTAAAATATAATGACTCTTTTGACTAAAACTTGGAAATGATGATCTTCATCAATGATTCAAGACTTAATTAATAATTAAGTTATTTAGTCAAAAGAAATGAATCAATTTTGATGATATATTTTCTCTCATAGTAAAAATATTTTTTATTCAAGTAGTTTTGAGCTTGACTACTAGATTGAATTTTGAAATTTATCAACTCAATATGAAGGTAATGTTTCTTCATATGACCTTCATGGGATTCTCTACATGAATTAGCTTGAAAGATTCATAGTAAAAAAAAAAGAAGATATCATGTGCAAACTAAAAAAGAGCTTGTATGAATTTAAGCAAGCTTTTAGGTAATGGAATAGAAAATTTTATTTTTTTCATGAAGTCTCATAACTTTCAGCATACTTATTTTCACTACTATATATTCATTAGTTATCTGTTGAGTGATGACTAACTTATACTTGTATTGTAGATTGATTACATACTAATCATTAAAAATAATAAAGAATATATTGATAAAATTAAGGGAAAATAAGGAAAAGTCTTTTCAATTAAAAACTTACGCTTGGTCATATAGATTTTAAGAATAAGATTCATCTAAGATAATCCTTCTAGGTGTATATGATTATCTCAAAAATGCAACATTATAAATATTTTTGAAAGAATTTTTATGAAATAGACTAAGCCAGTCTCAATCCCCTTAGCTAAGTACTAAATACTTAAGCTAAGTACTAAATACTTCTCCAAGTTATCAATATTGTTAATCATTTATTTAGAACCAAGATAGATATCAATGATGTTAGGAATTGACTAACCTCTAATACCAAATGTAAGAAATCATAATGATGGTTAGAGTTTACGATTTTTATGGAAGAAAAGTTAAACAAAAAAGAAATCTCATAGATTAAGCACACATCACATAATGAGAGCTCTCATAGAAGACACACACATATGTACTAGATGAAGTACATTTGACTTCTAGTCATAATAATAGAAATCATGTTGTGGTTTTGTTTATGTCATGATACCAAAGAACATGTTCATGACTTGAATACCTAATAATTCTCACAACAATAATTTAAACCATGTTGCAACTTCATAAATGTCATGATACTAAAGAACATGGTCATGACTCATATTAAAGAGAATTCTAGCTCTACACCACAACACAAGATTTATTGTGACTTGTTTATGTCTTGACTTTATATTACAAAGTCATGATAGTAAACTTTTTTTCCAGCTTTAGAAGTATGGGCCAAATCCTAAAATTCTCGCACATAGTGAATAATTTTTTCACCTTAATCTTAGCTCTACACCACTAGAACTTTTTTTGTACCCACAATTATTATCAAGTAATAAATGATATTCTTATTTATGTCAATTTTTCTAACAAATCAACCTCTTGCTAATTTGCTCTTGGATGAAATATTAATAGATATCAATGTATTTTCTCATTGCATGAAATGTCAGATTTCTTGTTAGATGGAAAATACTATGAATGTCACATCTCAGCTTCAAGTCAATCTACTTGAAGCCAAGCTCTACACATAGCCTTCGTATCCAAATAACTTCCTTATTCATATGAGTAAAAGTCATATATTCTACTTTATGGATGAAAGATAAACTACAACTTACCTTTTTCTCATGCATCTCACATAACTATCATAAAAATTAAAGATATACTCTGACTTGTTATCACAACTTAACTTCACACTAGCATCTATCATTACACTCATAGAAAGTAAATTTTTTATCAAGTGTGTAATATGCATGACTCCTAAAATAAATTTGAACGTCTCATCATGCATCTTCTTATTTACCTTCTAGTGGTTAACTATCTTAATAGTTTGTCATTTTTCATAGTCATTTCTTCATTATCATAAGTCTCATAATGATTGAACCAACTCTAAGGAAGAGTTATGTGATATGATGTTCCTATGTTGATGAATAATGTGTCCTCTTCAACATGATAGACATAGTCCTTATAAAAATGTAAATCTCTTCTAGTGGTTGGCTCCTTAACTACCAAGTCATCTTTCTCCTAGGTTGAAAGTTGTAAAGATGTTGCAACCTAAGTTGGCATGCCTTCACATCTTTGGTAGTCTTTCTTGAAATGCCAAAGTCTTCCACACTTCCAACATTTCAATTTTCTCACGGCCACTCTTTGATCTTCTTCCTAACTTGGACTTTCTTCTAGATCATTTCATGATCATTCTTTGGTCTTTAGTACTCTCTTCGCAAATAGTATATCTTAGAGTATTTCTCCATACTCTTCCTATTTAGATCCTCTAATAATAGAGTTGCAACTACTATTTAATAAGATAATCTTATTGTACTACTACCAATGATAATAATTAGATTATCTCATGAATCATGTAGTTAATAGAGGGGGGTAGTACTCTTTTCATTATCATTGATCTTACAACCAATATAAGATGTTTGGCTGATCAATATTTGGAACTTATGTAGATGTAAGGTAAATATATCATTCTCTTCCATGCACAACTATATAACTTTTTCCTCATAAATAATATATTGACTAGAAACTTGCCTTGATAGAACATCTCCAATTTCCTCCACAAGTCATCAATAATTTTTGTTGTGATTTTGTAAGGGTGTCAAATTTTATTGTTGATTGATATGATCCCAAAATCATATTAGATGATTGTCTCTCATCTACCATAGTTCTACAAGTATATGAGTTAGAAGTTTAGATATTAATTTTATAAGTAGTAAAATAGATTTAAGTCCAAATATTAATCTCATAGGGATTGAGTTGATAGTTTGAGTAATCAATAGTGAATTAACTGCTACTAGAGTTAAATCGACAAACTTGAGTTTTCATTAAGGTACTTAGATTCTAGTGTTGACTCATTTCCTTATGTATGAGAAATATTCTTTAGTATTGTGTTAATATTGTATTTAATTTTTGAATGAAGGATAAATTAATATGAAAATATCTAAGTACCTTTTAGCATATAAGGTAGCTATCATCCTTGGACTGTCACTTCCAAGGATGATCTCCTCATGGTAGTCCTCTTAGTATTTTACAATCAAAGCAACATATTATTTTGTTCAAGGGTTATTCATACATTTACTTTTTTTATGCAATACATCAACTTCTCTTGGTGATTATTTTGAATATATATTTTTATTCTCTAATCTCTAATATCTTAAAGATACAAAATAATACAATAATAAATGTATTTATGTTTTTGACTTCATAAGTACCATACTTGAGACAATTTACATAATCTTTCCATAACTCTTACCCATGGAAATCATACAAATAAAATTGACTCACAGGGCTATCATCACCATATTGATCACCTTTTCTCATGTGTACCTATTTACTTACATGCCATCATCTATCATTGTGATACATGACCCCCACACTAAGATGAAATAATAGGTTAGATATTCTAATTAATCTCTATATCACTTGAGGTCAATTCTTTTAGAAAATACAAAATGTATTGATCATAAGTAAGTTATACATTTAGCTTCTTAAGCTTAATACTTATAATAACTAAATTTATCTCAATCTCAGGCTTTCATATATATGTTTAACTCATTTATTAAGGTTATAAAGGTTATCACTTCCTTCTTACCTTACTGCATCAGTGTGTCCTAGGATATACCTAGTACTATCTGCCATGATCAACATGCATAAACCTATGATATAGTAAAAATCCTAAATTTTAATTTTATAACACATTCATATTCATTAACTTTCAAACAACAACTTTAACATAAATATCAATCATAAAAATAACATATCCATCACACATAAATACATAACTCAACCTTAGATATTAATTTATCCTAATATTGGCTAAGATTTTGTGTGAGATGTTTGGAGAGATATCTCATGAAATCGAGGGTTCCTAATATAAGCATGAGCAAAAATTAAGTATCAAAACCTACACTCAATCATGTATTGCATGCATTCATTTTGAATTTACTTCTAATTAAGGATTGGAATCACACAGTCTAGGGTTTGTTGTTTATTTTGACAAGAAATCTAATTCCTTTTCAACCTCTTTTTGGTTTTCCTCTAAGTATTGCTTAAATACTTTAGAAATTCTATGTGATGCTTTTAGTTGGATGTCATGATACTCTTTTGATGTCACAAATTTTGTGGCTTGTTATTCTTCTAGAGTGTCAGAGTCATGATGGAAATGGATTCCATGACCAATGTTTTCTTCCGATAGCAAAATGTCATGGCATTGGGAATTACCATGATAATTATATTTATTTTCTATAACACAAAGTTATGGTATATGGAGTTACCATGACTTTGGTAATTTCTCTCTAGAGCACAAAGACATGATGCTAAAAAAATCATAGTTAGAATAAATACTTTCTAGAATAAAATGTTGTAGTAGGAAATAATATTACAACTCAAAATACTTAATATTTTGGCTCTATGATGAATATATCATAGAGCTGGAATTTGCCTTGACTAATGATATCAATGAGCTAGTTGGATACAGTGATGTAAAAAAAATATCATGACCATTATATATTTTAGAGCTAGTATGGCTGCAACTCTAAAAATATATCATAGCCAAGAAGACTATGTTGCATAGTAGAAAAATTATATCAACTCGATAATAGAGTTATAATATATAAAGATTATCATTATTTGATTTGTAAAGTTATGACTAAAACAAGATATCATAACTACTTGATAATATAATGAAAGGTGTACTATGGATATGAATTGGAAAATATAATGACTCTCATTGCTTCTCTCTTCACTCAAAGTATTTGATCTACCAAGTATATCAATTTTACCTAAAATAACTATGATTTTATCAATATTCATCTAAATCCCTCAAATCATGATTTTAGTGAAACCATTCTGATACAAGTACAAATACATGAAAAAAGATTAAAAAACATATTCAAATCACCCAAAAAAGACATTACATGGAGTACCAAACAAATTTCTATGCTAAAAGTATTACTCATTCTCGAGCAATGAATTTTCTTCCTTTTTTTAGCAAAACATAAATGTTTCAAACAAAAATTATTACAACAAAAATAATTATAGTACACATCAACAAAAAAATAAATATACAAAATATCATTATGGAGAAAAAAGTTGGCACTATAAATGGCCGTGAGGATCAAAATCCTTAAATGGGAACTTTGCCATAGATGGCTCAAACAAGGGCTTAGATGTTTACAATGTCTTTGAATCTCCTTCAATACTTACTACCCATTCCATCATCTATACAATCACATTGCACATAAAACATTTTTGTTTTTAAATGGAGTTCAGTGAGTTTTCGAAGTAACCAAGCATAAAATATATTTGCATATAGTTCTCATTTCTCACTATATATTCCCAAATCTTTGGTTCACTATTCTTTCTATTGTATATATTTTCTTTCATTATTTGATAACTATTTGCCATAGTTTTTTTCATCCATTTGGGATAGAGTCATATAGCTTTCTAAATGATTTGGTAATTACCATCATTTCGATCTCTACTCATTTCATCACCTCTTCCAAGATCTTCATCATTTTATCTTTAAACTTTTCTTGGGTGGTCACAAATAATAACTTTTTGAGGAAATGACATGAGAGAGCTCAAAGAAAATGCAGCAAAATCATCTCTTAAAATTAGGTATTTTTAATTTCAAGGATGAAATTCCAATAATTGGGGTAGAGTTGTAAGAAGATTTTTTTTTACTTTAGCTTAACTACGTATTATAAATGCTTATTAAATAGAGAGAGAGAGAGAGAGAGAGAGAGAGAGAGAGAGACATTTTAAAACTATTTTTATGTTAAAAAATAATTAAGGTATGAAAAATGGAGATGAATGATTCTAAATTTGCTAGATTTGGAGTGTTAAAGTAAAAGTTGGCCTAGTTTGAACCCCCAAAAAAAATTTGTTTATTTTACTATTAAATGAAAGATTAAATTTTCATTTGTTTCATTATTATCTCCATTTTATGACTTCTTATTAGTTTCTTGTCTTATTTATTGTATTTCTTTGGTTCTTTCTTATTTTTTTCACCAAAATCATTGAAATAAAACACAAAATCATGACTTTCAGTGGAAATTCATTCTATGAAGTGATAAAGCTCAACAAACCATTCGTTTCAAACAAAAACATCCATTAAAATTCTCCAACCTATTTTGTATTCTTAGTTACATAGTATTTGAGGTAACTATTAGTACTAGCAAGACTTGATGGGCTAAAACTATAAGAATATTAACAAAGGTAGGGATTAGACATTCCCTAGGAAGAATGACCCTAGGTCCCCTTGTGCACTTGCAGTGGAGTTAAACTATATTGAGGTGGTGGTTCATAGGCTGGAAACAATAAATCTCTCATGAGTCATCGAATCATGAGAGTGAGTGTGTGTGTTTCCAGTGGGGATGATAGCTAAGTTGGAGCTAGGAGATTAGTTTTTCCATCTACATGTCTTATTTTGGCCTTGTGGAGCTCAGTACGCCTAAATTAGTCATGTTTGTGAAAATGTGATGAGAGTAAAAAAAAAAATATTTTGAGTACTCACACCCATAGATAATTGTTATGGTTTCATAAAATTGTATAGACATAGATATGCATAAATATATGTATGGATATTATAAAATATATTCTTACACTTTTATATTGTATATTATGAAACATATGTGGATATGAAGGTAAAACATAGATTATTCTATGTTTTCTTGAGATTTCATATGGAGCATTAGTTGTTCGTCCTTATTTTTCCTAAATAGAGTAAATATTGATGGCTAAACCCAATTCTGAAGCTTACAAATCTATGCGAGAGTTTTGGTAGAGCATTTGGATGAATTTTTTTGAAACTTTATTATATATTTTAAATTGATGGTTAAAGCATATTCATGATATTCTATAGAATTCAATCCATTTTAAATGGCTAGTCATGTGAGATATTGAACTATTTTTTCAGATGCTTCCATTAAAAATTTGAAATTGTGTGTTTTAGAAAATGAAGCTAACATAAAAATTGTTTATATAAATTGTTTTTGACTTGTCTGTAGTATTCTATAAACATGCAGTCAATCATAAGTAGTACTATATATAAATTGTATTTTTCTTGATTTTTTTTCAATATAAATTCTTTTATCTTGGATCAATATTTTTAATAAACACCCTCTCATTTATTTCACATGTGCTTTGTGAGAAATTTTCTAAATTTTCAAAATGCCACCATTAAAAATTCAAAAACCTCTTAAATTAGATTTTAAATTATTTTAAATCCTATTAAATTTAATTAATCAAATCAAGCATGTTAATTTTTAATCCTAAGAGATATGAACTTGTGGATGACTTTCAAGGAGATATGATTTTTTGTCTCAGTGGTAAAACACCAAAGGACAACTATGAGAGGATAATCATTGGGATGAGCTCAATGGTGATATCCACTTTGTATGCAATTATAGTATATGGCATTCTGATAATAATCCAACATTTTCTCTATATACAAACTCAATATGAACCAAACTATTTAAACATATCTCATACAAATGAGAATTGACAAACCCCATTATCTAAGAATCTTACTAAAATCAAGAATTGCCTTTTTTAATCGAATAGCATTGTCTCACTGTTGGTTGATCGAACTACAAATACAATCCTTCTAGGTATGATATCTAGATGAAAGTTCTTTTTACTACTTGTATGACTCGAGAAGTTCCGCTGAGCTCTAGATGGAGTTCTAGGAGCTCCTTCGTCGAGCTCTAGCGAGCTCCACGAAGGAGCTCGGTAGAGCTCAACAGAGCTTCATGAAGGAGCTAACTCAAGCTCCATCATGAAGCTCGACGAAGCTCCTTGAGCTCCACGTCAGGCTCATTGAAGCTCACTGGAGCTCCTCGAGCTCATTGGAGCTCACTAGAGCTCCACATCGAACACTCAGGAGCTCGACAAGCTCTCTGGAGCTCCGTCAAGCTCCACTTCTAGCTTGCTTAAGCCCGACGAAGCTCCACGAGCTTGTTAGAGCTCACTGGAGCTCCTCGATCTCCAGTGAACTCGAAATGGAGCTTGATGTGGAGCTCGATAGAGCTCCACGAAAGAGCTCTGGAGCTCCGTCGTGTAACTTGACGGAGCTCCTTGAGCTCCAAGTCAAGCTTGTTGGAGCTCACTGGAGTTTTTCGAGTGCCACGTCAAGCTTGTTGGAGATCACTGTAGCTCCTTGAGCTCCATATCAAGCTCTCTAGAGCTTGACTAGCTCTTTCTTGGAGCTCCGTAGGGCTCCAACTAACTCTACTTCGAGCTCACTAGAGCTTGACTGAGCTCCACAAAGGAGCTCACTGGAGCTCCATCATGGAGATCCTCGAGCTCGTTGGAGTTCATTGGAGATCCTCGAGCACCACATCGAGCTTGTTGGAGCTCATTAGAGCTCCTCGAGCTCCACGTCAAGCTCTTTGGCGCTTAACAAGCACTTTCTTGGAGCTCCAGCGAGCTCGCTGGAGCTCGAAAAAGCTCCATGAAGAAGCTCACTGGAGCTCCATCGTGGTGCTTGATGGAACTCCTCGAGCTCAACATTGAGCTCCACGCCAAGCTCGCTGGAGCTCCTAAAGATGGGCGGGGGAAGAGGGGTGGGAAGAGAAGGGTGAGAGGTGAGAGCAGACGAGCTAGGGGAGACGGGCGAGGGTAGAGGGGCATAATGGGATCTCCACAGTGTTTTCAATAACTGGCATTCAACATGTCGGCCATTGATTTTAATTAAAATCATCAGCATGGCAATGGTCACCATTCCCAACAATGGGCATTGCCACGGTGTTTCCAGACAGAATAGTTTGGGCATATTTTTGAAACCCCACTTAAATTTTGGATTTTTTATTTTGAATATATTATTTCCTTACCAAACTCTAAAAACCACACCAAACTATTCAAGTATAAAATGGCAAAATGAAAATTAAGAGAGAGAGAGAGAGAGAGGATGTGAAAGACAAGGTGAAAAGCGAAGGTTTGGAAGCAAAATTTTCACCCAACCCTATGGTAGATCATTGAGAAAAGAGCTAATGAAAGGAACAAGTATAAATCCTAAGGGAGGGGTGTAAATTTTAACTCTCACCTAATAAAAAATCTAAGGCTCATGAACGAGAATTATGAGTTTATGTTTCGATTCATAGACACTCTTAAGTGCTATCATTGAGGACCCAAATTACATGAGATATATTTTAAATTATCACATGTGAATTCCTTTCCAATATCATACTAAATCAAGATCTAGGGTTGATGTATATTATTTAGTGTGATAACTATGTAATTTATAGATTTAATGTTTGGATTGTGTATTTGTTTGATTATTAAAGGATGTGATATTTATTTAGAACTAAAATTAGGATTTTACTATTAATAGGTTTGTGTGCGTCATCATGTTTGATGGTGATATGTAAGTCATATAGGATACTTAAGCATAATGGTATGAAGTAAGTGATAGTCATTTTGATCGTGATGCACAACACTAATTTATATTTCAAACTCAATATTGAGGTATTTTTAATCATGTATGTATAACACTTACGAAGTTAAACATATGAATAATTTAATAAGCCAATCCATTATGCATATCTTACAAGAAATGACCATCAATTATTGTGTAAGTTTTATTAAATATTGTCATAAGGATTCCATCTTTAGTGTGAGAGTAATATGTCATCATGGTGGATGGTAATATTTAATCAAAGAAACATATGTGAGTGGAGATGACTAATAAGATGGTAATAATCCAATGAGTTACATTCTCTCATATAACTCCTACCAAGGAGATTTGAGAGAAAACATATATTAATTATGTGAGTATGTTGCTTACAAAGATGAAAGTGTATATATTTTTAATACCACATTAGTTCATATTTTTATGACATATGAGGTTAGAGAATAAGAATGTATATACAAAATAATCATTAAGGGTATTTGATAAGTTGCTTAAAAGATATGAATTTATGAATGAATCTTGAGCATGAATAATTTATTATTTTGGTAGTAAAATATCAAGGGGATACCTACGACAAAACCATCATTAGTTAGGGTATAATAGGTGATAATCATTTTATATGCTAGTAGGGTACTAAAATATTTTTCATAATAATTTTACCTTCATTTTGCAACCAAATTTAATAATAATTAGACAATTTAGACTCATCATGCATAATAAAATAGACTAACCTTAGAATTTAAGAGTCTTACTAAAAACTCAATTTCAACTTTTTGACTAGAGCAAAAGTTGACTCATTGTTGGTTGATCAGATTTCCTACACAATTCTTATGAGATTACTATTTGGACGAAGTCCACTTTACTCATTGTACAACCTATATATTTGTAGAACTAGTTGGATGAGAGACTCTCACCCAGTAAGCTTTTGAAATATTGTCTAATCCTAAAAATTATGTATCATAATAAAGTCATAACATAGAAATATAAAGAATCCATTTTGGGGCAACACACTATGAACCAAATTTACCAAACAAGGTACAAATGCTTACTCCATATGAAAGTGAGAGATGTTTAATAATTCATAATTATGACATAACTTCATAATAAGACAACCACATATTGATGGGAACTAGCATTTCTTAGAAATATAAAGCATAGACAAGTTATTGACTAATGAGAACATTAATAACACATGAGAAGATAGTTATCAAGAAACTCATGTTGATTTAAAAAACATGTGAAGGAGTTTATACCTTCTAGTGCAACACGAATGATTGCAAGATTTTCAAGCATCCATTTTAGTTTGCACTTTTTTTTGGAGGTGGAGCAAGAGTTGGTGACCCAAAAAAAAAGTTGTATAGCTAGGGCAGTATCAAAGTCAAAAAATGCTCTTGCTATCTTTATCGCAACAATAGTTGTAAAATCAAGTGATAAGACAATTAGATAAATAAAAAAAATTAAAAATGAGTTAGAAAATCATACTTAAGAATCAACAAAGTAAAATGCAAAATCTAGGGCTTAAGGTAATAGAATTTAAAAAAAATAATTGACATTGCTAAAGATTATTGAAAGATCTCTAGAAGAGATCACAATGATTTTAAATAAATTATCAAACCTTCATTCAAAGGAAAATGCATGTCATATGAATACAATACAAGAATCAACAGAGATAATGCAAATTTCAAATTAAGGATGAATTCTTTTTTTTAAAATAAATGTAAGATAGATCTCAACACTTACACATGAACCAAATACAAAATATCCATGCACAACAACCAATGTACTAAGAAGAACTATTATTCATCCCTCAATGTTTCTTTGTATGCAATAGTTCTCACACCTATCTTATCCATCCAAAAAATTATGTACATTCATTGTACATCAAAAAATTTAGTATAATAGTACATTATTACAATACTATAAAAAACTATACACAAAAACTAACACATTTTGTCAAATATAAAATAACATGCCACTTGTATTAACAAAACTATAAACATGAATGCAAATATTAGTATTGGGGAAGTCAACTAGGTTAGTAGAAACTTTTATATTGGGAAATATATTTTATTTTGCATAGTAGATACTTTTATATTTTCAAAACTCAAATGAGATTTAATTTTGTCTAGAATTTATTTTATTAAAAACAATTAATTTTAATTTTAATTTTTCATAAGGTGTATAGTCAATACTTTAACAATCCATTTCTACCAAAAAAATTTAAATATATCCATAATTCCAAAACAGAAAATCACAATTCAAGAATACAAATTCAAAATCCAATATTACACTCATTTATTTGTTTAACATGCACTAATGACTTTTTTGTGTGTACTAATATCCATAAAGTATTAAATACACCAAAATTATGTATTAAGCCAAAATTTTTTCTACCATATGAAACCATATATATTATAAATTCTAGAATAACCACATAAACATGGGACTTTGGGAAACTACCTTGGATGTTGTTCCACATTATTTTTTAGGTTAATCATTCTAAAATGTCAGCTTTGTGGGAAGGAATCAGTAATAATTTCAAATTATATTTATTGATAAAAGATGAGTTTTTTTTCAGTAACTTTTCACATCAAACATGAAAAATGATATTTTGTAGGCTTTTAATAAAAATTGTTTCTTTAAAAGTGGGTGAAATTTTTTTTTTGTAAGACAAATAATTGTTTCAATAAAGAAACAATTATAAAAAAAATTTTCTAATCTAAAAAATGTTTTTGTCAAAGATTTTTCTTTGTTATTCAACTCCACATATATGATCCTATGAAAATGTACATTTGTCTTCCTTTTCATATCTTTTTTTTCTTGAAAAAAATGGTGTTTTGTCGGATTTTTTTTAGGTATATAAAGGTGTTTTGTACAAATATATTAATATATATAGATTGTAGAGATGATAAATGAGTAGATTAGACTATAGTGTAAAGATCATCCGACATTCAAAAATAAAAAGAAAAAATGTATGTACCTAAGAGTCGAGGAGAAACAGAAGTTGAGGTGGCATTGAGAGTAGAGGGGAGAAGTTGAGAATCAATAGATGAAGAACAATCAACAAAGTATCCGTAGTTATGAGAAGAGATGAACATGTTGAATAAAGGTCACAAAAGATGATTACATGATAGTGGTTGATGGTTGTAGCTTAGTATAGGTTAGGGTTTTGTTTTGATTTTTATTTTGATTTTGGATTTTATGATTTTGATATTGGCCTTTGGCTTTTTCCGGCACTAATTGGTTTTGGGCTTTGGCCCTTATGGTTTTAATTTTAATTTTAAGTTTTTTATAGCTTTTAAAATTAACTTATTTTTTGTTTTACATACTACAAAAGAAAATAAAAATTGATACAAAGGTTACTCCTCTCTTCCTAGCTTGGTTCAACTTTGAAAAAAAGGAGTAGGTCTCTCTCATGCGTGGTTGTGTTCTCCAAAAGCATTTTTATAAAATATTTGTACAAAATATTTATCGAAGTTAAAAGTGAGTTTCTTCCAGAAGCAAAATGTTACCGAACTTCTACTCCCTTATATGGTTTAATAGATAACAAAAATAATTTTACAAAATGTTACAGAAGCCTTTAAGAGTGTAGAGCGCAATATGTGAAAGGTGTTGCTATGAAAAGTTTTTGAACAAAAACTCCTTTTATGACCGCAATATGTGATAGGTGTTCTTATAGACGAATTGAACTTTTAACCTAAAGAATAATTTAGAATCATATCTAGAGTATTCTCCCCAAAACCCCATAGTTACGTTATTATTTTGGATTTTATGATTTATAGGATTTTATATTCTAGACAATTTATTTTGGTTCAAATGATTTTTAGGTAATTTATGCTTTATTGATTTTTAGTATGTATGAAGAAGTCTTTAGTATATGTTATTCTTATAGATGATGTATAAATTAGACATTTCGTATTTTAAGTGCATCGTGGATTTTTCTATTTTGGATGATGAATAAATTTTAAATTTGGGTTTAAGTGGATTATGCATTTGAAAATTCAGAATTTAATTTAATTATTTTAATAAAATTAAATTTTGGACAATATTTTTTTTAATTAAAAAGTGTGCATTTTCAAAATAAAATCTCATTTTAGATTTTTGAATTTAAAAGTTAATACTGGTTAAACATTTTTATTTCTCAATATTTATTGATTTTGGATTAATTATTAACATAATCAACTTTTTTAATAACTAGTATCAGAGTGAGATTACTAATACCAATAACTAATATCCAAGCAAGGTTACTAATATCAACAATATGTATCCTAGCTTAGTTTTCAATGCTAATACCACCAAAGAGTTGTATCAAAGGTGGTTACTAATATCAACATTTAGTATTAGAATATCTGACAAGGATGTCATTTATTAATACCTATGTGGTATCTAGTTTGTTTTATTTCATCAAATTGGTGTCTAAATATTGCTACACTAACAAATTGATATTGGGCGTTATTTGATATATTTTTATTTGTGTGATTTATTTGTGGTTAATAATGACTTTTAATATCATAGAGTATCACTTTGCAATAATAAAGCTAAACACAACAATTCTATTTGAAAAAAATAGAATACATAACTACCTTGCTGTCAAACATCCATCTGATCTTGTGTAAGAAAAATCAAAGCCAGAAAAAATGAGTAATGAAGAATGAGAAGGCGTGTAGTTTAGAGCTACCTTCACTATTTGGCAATTGAAAAGTGGTGATATTTATCAACATATTACCAAAAAATGAGGGAAAATAAGTTGTAAAAAAACTAGAGTTTGTGTTTGAAAAGAATATATTTAGAAATAAAGCATTAATCATTAAATGTATAGTCAACTCAAAGATCAAAGGAAAAAATTAAATATAACACACATCAATTTCAAAGGGTTGGTGAACCAACCTACATCTATGAAGATGCTCTTGGAAGATAAACTATTTACTCACCTATTATTGAGCACACTTTCAGACAATTAGGATAACTTTTTAGTTTCTTGTTCATGTCCCCACTTGCAGGTATTGTTTCATTATAAGTTGTCTCATAAAATTTACTATTTGAAGAAGATAAGTAAAAAGAAAAAGGAGGAGAATCTCATGGTAAATTTGTTTCTAAGAGTCATGACATTGTAGGAGTGCTACTAGGCATACTACACACACAAAGTGAAAGTATAACACGTTCTTCCAAAGACATATTGAGAAATAAAATATTAGTCAAATTTTATCTCTATAATAAAATAAAACATGAAAAAATTTATTATTATTGGAAAAGACTGTAACAAGAGTCTAAGAGAGTAGATACACCTGAGGAAGAGGCTAGCATCATTGTGAAAGGTAATTTGGTACTAGTTATCGACAATAATTCTACTAATGTAGTATCCCAAAAGAATAATTGGTTTACTAACACATGAGTTTCATTTCACTTCACCTTGAATAATAACTTCTTTGATGCCTAAACACATGATGATTAGGTATATGATATGAGATATTATCTATAGATGCAGTCTAGATACCAAATCATGCTAAAAGATTTCCATTATATACTAGACATTCATGTAAATCTAATATTCATAGGAATACTAGATGACATGGGAAACATGAGTCTTTTTTTTTTGGTATCTAGTGAAAACTAGCTAAGGTCTCATTAGTAATTATAAAGAATAAGAAGGGCACATTTTATGTAAATTAGGCAAGAGTGCTTGTAGATCAATTGAAAGTTATTCACTAAACAAGTGACATTAGTCTCCGACATAAGAGACTTGTTCATGTGAGTGAGACGAACCATCAACTACTAGCTAAAAGAACTATCATACCAATAAATCATGGATTCTCTCTCAATTAACATATGAATTATATGGCTAGAAAAAAACTATAGTGTACCTTTATTACTCTCCTCCCCTTTGAGGAGATCAAACATTCTCAATCTTATATATAATAATGTCAACTTTATATAGAGTAGAACAATCAATAGGTCCCTTTACTTTGTGATATTCATTCATTATTACTATGGAAATGTGTGGGTATTTATACTAAATGAAAACTAAGTATTTTATATCATTATAAATTTTCACACTTTGAGTTGAGAGGGACTAGTTAAACTAATCTTCATATGTTATGGCAAACTGAGAGAATACAAAGATTAGTTCAAAAGTTACTATATATCCCATGGCATTAGGATTTGAAAATTCACCAGCCTAAATATCTCAATTAAATGGCATAGTTTGAGAAGATGAATAGAATTAATGAGTAGAAAGTTTGCTGCATGTTTTCTCATGCATATCTTTCAAAAAAAAATTTGTAAAGAATTTATGTGTATGAATATCTATTTAAACAACACGTGCTCTATTGCTATCCTATATAGAGATATCAAATAAAATTTAGACTAGTAAATACATCTTAAATGATTACTTGAAAGTATTTGCTACAAAATTTTTGTTCATATCCCTTCATCATCATTGTTTATAGACATGACTAGTTCAGGTACATGATATGAGACTTGATATCCACGAAGATTGTTCAAGGTAAAAATATAATTTTTTAGAGTATTAGTTAATAGATGGCAGTCAATCAAGTAGAGAGGATAGTAAACATATATTTATTTGAATATATTAGGTATCATTTTTTGTAGAGATCAAGGGGGAATTGAGTAACTATCATATGATTTAGAGCCATCTAATTTACCCGATGAATTTGACTTTTGAGTCCTAGGATATGCCAGTAAAGGATGTGAGAGATGATATTCTAGCTAGAAATGGGCAATAAAGTTCTTCCTCATAATACATTTTAGTTTGAGCTGAGAATATCATCTAGGTACAACTAGATATGTTATTAATTCCATGATTACATATTATTCATGAATGTGAATGAGCCTCAGACTTTTCAAGAGCCCCATCTTCCTTGAGAATATGAGGGAATAGGTTTAGACTATGCATGAAGATATAGAATCTCTCATATCAACTAGACTTTGAATTGATACCCCTATCTAAAGAGAATTTGTCTCTAAAAAACAAATGGCTCTTCATATGAAAACATAAAGATGATGATTATCAAATGAGATACATGAATCAAATAGAAGTCAAGAGGTTTGTCAATAAAAAATATTTATTTTGATGAGATATTTTCTTCCATAGTAAAGATGGCTATAATTCGAGTAATTCTGAGTTAGGTTGCTAGCTTGGATTTAAAAATTGATTATCTTGATGTGAATATAATATTTCTTCATGAAAACCTTCACAAGAATCTATACATGGATCATAATAAGGGATTCATAGTAAAAGAAAAAGGATGTCTGATATGCAAATTAAAAAACAACATATGGATTTAACCAAGATCCTATGCAATGGTATAAAAAATTTTATTTGTTCCTGGAGTCTCATGACTTTTAAAACATATTTTGTGGCCTTTGTGTATATGTTAGTCATTAGTCAAGTGTAGATCAACTTATACTTTTAATTTTCACTAATCTCATGCCAATCATGGCCATAGTAAGCCTTCAAGATATATTTGGTTTTCTCAAGAATATTAAATTAATACATTTATCAAGATGTTATTTTGAAAGAGACAAAGTTAATTTCAAACCTCTTAACTAAATAATTTAAGGTGGGTATCAAGCACTATACCAAGACTAGTAAGGAAAGGAGAAACTTATTCTATGTTCCTCATTTGTCAAAAATCTTGTGTTGTATGGCCACACTATACTACATATAGCACATGTTATTAGTACTTTTAATTGTTCAATATCGAACTTGGATAGTTATCATTAGAATATAGTAAAATATAGCTTGATGTATCTATATGAGATTTCTCAACTATCTTTGTGTCTAGGAAAGCACATGCCATTGCTTCTCAGATTCAATAGTTCAAATATGGCTTAAGATTTGGATTCATATAAATCCACATACTATATAATAACATATGGAGGGCAAACATTATCCTGACAAGCCAAGTTATAGAAGTGCACAGTGCTATCTAATATTGATACTGAGTTCATTATAGTTACTGAAGCTTGCCAAAAAATATACTAAATAAAAAGATTTCTTGTATACTTAGATATGTGACAAAATACATATACTACATGGTACAACAGTCTGAGTGTTATACATATATCTACAAATTCAACCTTTCACCATATGTCAAAATATATTGATATGAGATATCATTGGATACCAAATATATTATACAAAAAGTTAGTTGTACTTGAAAAATTACACACAAATAAAAATGTTATTGATATATTTACCAAATATTTTTCATCATCAAAATTTAATATTTTTAAGATAAATGCTAGTTTGTATCTCCCCACCTAGGAAAATGGAGAAATTTTCTTGGGTATTTTCTAGTTCAGTAGATAGAGTTTTATTTGGTTTATATTATAGTTTTACTTGTTTTAATTTTAAAATAGTAATATATAATCACTACTTTAATCCTACATGTGTTATGTTTTAGTTACTATAATTTTTGGCTTTTTATTTTTTTATGAGTAAGGTTCAAGATGGATCAAAAGCGTGAATATCCTAGACTACTCCTCTCTCACATTCTATTTTGAGAAAAAGCATCAAAGAAAGAAGAATGGAAAGATTCTATTTTTTCCTAGAAGACATGCACGTGCCCAAAAGAATGGAAGGACTGCCACATTAATTTTGTAATTCAAAGAAAATGGAAATGTTCTATGAAAGTGTAAACATAATACAAGAGCAAAAAAATAGCTAATATAGAGGCTACTACTCTCTCACTTGCATGGTTCAAAAAAAAAGAAAAACAACACATGAGGTATGTTTAACCTGGATGTGATGTCCATCAACATTTTTATAATATAATTACAGAAGCTAAAAGTGAGTTTTCTTTTAGAACAATAATTTTACAGATTTTATGCTCTCTCTCACATGGTCTAATAGAGAAGAAAAAAATATTTTACAAAACATTATATAAGCCTTTGAAAATGTGGTGCATATTGTGTAAAAGCTATTGTAGTGAGGAGTTTCTAGATAAATTCTCCTCTTCTATCCATAACTTTATTTAAAGAAAGCTTACATGAATTTGACAAATTAAACTTTTAATCTATATAATAATGTGGAATCACATCTAAAGTGTTCTCTCCATTTTCATAGATTTATGTTATTATTCTAGACTTCAAATTTTGTAGGATTTTATATTCTATAAATTTATTTCAGTTCTTGACATAATTTTTGAGTATTTTATACTTTATGGATTTTTAGTATGTATGAATAGATTGCTGGTATATATTATTCATGGTAATGTATAAATTTGGATTTTTGATATTTTAAGTGCATTGTGATTTTTTTTTATTTTGGATAATGGTTGAATTCTGAATTTGGATTTAAGTGGATTGTATATTTTGAAAATTCAGAATTTAACTCAATTGTTTTTAAGAAAATAAAATTTGAACTAAATTTATTTTATCAAAAGTGTGTTTTTCCATATACAAAAATTGAATCTCATTTGCATTTTTGAATTTAAAAGTTTCCATTGGGCCGAACAAGGCCAACCAATTTTATTTAATAATATGTAGTACTTTCAAAATAACAGTTATCCCCGTTGAATTTACAACATGGAAGATGAATAAGCATGGAGCACATAGATGCAAATATAGTTTCCCTTACATTTATTTGAGAGTGAGTGTGTATGTTGGGCATTCATCTAAGCCTAACGAGCCATCTGGTGTAGTTCTAAACTTGATTCGAGCATTGCCATGGCGGAAGCATTGTTCTAGTGTTGTGGCTTTTCATTTTGGCACATGGATGCCATTCCAGCGGGCAAATGACCTATTCTCGTCATGCTCTCCATTATGCTCTCGTGCTAGCCACTAGCACCACTAATATGAAAGTGCTCAATCCAAAAATCATACTCATTGATCTAGATGTTTGTCTAATTGTTAGCCAAAATTTCAATCATGAAGAGAAGAAATCTCCATGAAACATGAACAAGAATCATGCCCTTCAACTAGAAGATCCTCAAGCTCTTTCTCTCACATGTTTCTCCTCATTTGATGCAAAACCTTTTGTTGAATTCGACATATACAAGGAGGACATGATGAAATTCTTTCATGGGAAGACACATTTTGAAGAGTTTATTGATAGTTTTCCTAGTTTTTGGAATATTTTATAGTTATGTATTTGAATAAGTCTTCAAGATAATGTTATGTTTGAATAAGTATTGAATAAATTCCTATTCTTTAAGAATTATTGACTTTCTTGCCTTATATTTTGATTCTCAATAATGATTTTTAATATTTGATATCAAAGATAGTTTCACCTGAAAAATCAAAGTAGTAATTTGTGAAGTTCTTATAGTAGCATAGGAAATAACTATGGAATAAAATTTTGTACAATGAGTCATTCCTCTCTTTGATTGTTACTATGATCATTAAAGCATGCTGAAAGAAATTTATTTACAATATAATGAATTTTTTGAGGTAGTGGAGCCTAGCTATATTGAATCAGTAAGTGAATTGGTATAAATAAATGCACAACAAAAAAATAATGATGAAATAAAGTTGAAGAATATGAAAGTGAAGAACTATATCTTCTAGGTGATTAATCCAACCATTCCTGGCACCATTCTCAAAAACATTTCAAAAGATATATGGGAGTCCATGGAAACAAATTCTGAGGAAATGCATGGTTACAAAGCTAGTGGTTATGATAATGGTTAATAAAATGTAAATTTATGAAAAAAAAAAAGATACAAGATGTTAAAGTAGTGGACAATATTTTATAATTTCTAATTGAGAATTTCAACGATGTCATTTGATGTATTGAAGAATCAAAAGACATTGATGCTCTTATCACTGACAAGTTACAAGGCTTATTAAAAGTGCATGAAAAAATGATTCAAAAATGAAATGGTGAGGAATAGGCATTGAAAGGGACATCTAGAGGATGAAGAGATCAAGGTCATGATATATGCAGAGGAAGGAGGAAGAGGAAGAGGTCGAGCATACATCAACAAGGCAATTATAGAGTGTTACTGATGCCATGAACTTTCAACATTTTCAGTATGGAAACTCCTTAGAATAAAGAAGCAAATAATACATTGATTAGGAAAAAGAAATTCTTTTAATGTGTTATGTCGATTTGTATAAGGCTAGAAGAGAAGATGCATGGTTTCTTGATTCAACATGTTTTACTTACATGAACATCAATCAAACTATGTTCAATGAACTCAATCAAATTTTTGACATTTGGTAAAATTAAGGAATAATACTAAGATGAATGCAATGAGAAAAGGAAGTAAAAAGCCAATACTGAATATTGTAAATTCATGTTTTTACTGAGGTATATTATATTCCAAAGTCAAAAAATAATCTCTTGAGCATAAGACCATCACAAGAAATAGACTTAATAATTTTGATCAAGGAAGGAATGTGCTAAATATATCATTTAGAGAAATATTTGATAATTCAAACAAGAGTGTCAATCGAGTTCTAATCTTTTTGCCCTAGTCTCAAGTTTTCTCTCAAGTTCAATCTAATCAATGCCTTCACATAATAACTCAAAACTTGTTTCACCTCTGGCAAAGGAAGTGTGGATATCAGAATTTCAAGGGATTAAGAACCTTCCTGCACAAAAGTATGATTCTTGGATTTCCTCAAGTCTCTACCTCAAGTGTGACATGCACTAAATGCCTTAAAAAGAATAAACATTATGACCCTTTTCCATAGAAAAGTACTTGAATAGCAACTCAGAAATTACAACTTATTCATGTAAATTTTTATTTCCCAATCACTGCTAAATTTAATACCAACAAGAGGAACATTTTGATATTTATTGATGACTATAAAAGAAATGTATGGGTGTATATCTTGGTAGAGAAGTCAAAGGTTTCAAACTCTTTTAAATGCTTCAAAACTATGACTAAAATAGAAACAAGGTTATTTGTTAAGTGTCATCACACTGATAGAAGAGGATAATTCAATTTAAGTGAGTTCAAAGATTTTTGTAAACAATGTGGGATCAAGAGAAAGTTTGCTATTAATTATACTCCACAAAAGAATGGTATAGCCACACTATTTATGTCCTAGATAGGTATTAGACATTGGCAGTCAAGGATGTTACATTAAAAAAGGCATGGAATGGAGTAAAACCCTTAATAGATCATTTTTGGATTTTTAGTTGCATAGAACATATTCATATTATAGAAGAAATGAGGATCAAAATAGATAAAAAAAGCATTACTTGTGTACTATAGGGTGTTAGTAAAGAATCAAAAGATTACAAGCTATTTGTTCACATTGCTAGGATAGTTATTTTCAATAGAAATGTAGTATTGAAGAAGAAAGAAAATGAGAATGGGATGTGAGTAAATATGGTGAGAATGATGAAGGGGTGAGTTAAAATGAGAATGGAGAAACTATTGATGAAAAATAGAAGAGACTTGTGATGAGAGATAAAGAAGAGGAATATTATTCTAGAGAAGGTGAAAAGAAAATGAGAAGGATGAGTCAATTTAGTGTGAGGTAACCTCTTATGTGGATGGGTTATTATGTTAGTGATGAAGGACTACCCGAGGATGAAATTCATATGACATTGATGGTATCAACAAATCCATTGAATTTTGGGAAAGTTGTAAACAATGCAAATTGAAGATTGATCATGAATAATGAAATGAAATTCATAGAAATGTACTAAACATTGACACTCACTGAGCTACCCATTGGAGCCAAAAAAAAAAGGAGCAAAGTGGAGTAGCCTTTACACAAGTTTATGTGGAGCAACCAGAGAACATGAAAAAAGGACATTGAGCATCTTATTTATAAATTACACAATAGCCTTGTATGGATTAAAACAAGCTCCATGAGCATGATTTAGTCAAATCAAAATTTATTTCATAAGGAATGGTTTCAAATGTGCAATAGTGAGTAGACATTATTTACAAAAAAAAACTTGAGAAGGAAAAATTTTTAGTATAAGTATTTAGGTTGATGATTTAATCTTTACAAGTAATGATTAAATTGTGATATCTAATTTATGAGTTATGTTAAGATAATTTAGCATATCTAACTTGGGAAAGATGAGGCTTTTTTTTTAAGATCGAGGTGCTACAAAAGTTCTAGATTGTATTAATATATGCTAAATGAAATATGCATTGATGATCCTAAGAAGGTTTGATATGATGGGAAGTAATTTGGTGGCCAGTCTAATAGTTCTAGATTTCAAAATAAGCTACGATCCAAATAGAGATTTTATTGATGATGCATATCACAAAAAACTATGGGTAGTTTAATGTATCTCATTGCAATAAGACCGAACATGATATTCATTATTTGTCTCATTGATAGATATATGTCAAAACCAATGGAGATTCATCAACAACTAGGTAAGAGAGTACTTTGATACTTAAAAATAACTAAGAACTATGGAACTCTTTATAAGAAAAGAATAGATGGCGAGATGTTAGCATTCATACATAGTGATTATGCTAGATAAGTGAAAGACAAAATGTACATTCGTTATATTTTTAATGAATTCAAGTACTAATCATGGCATTTTAAAAAAATATTGTTACTTTATCAACCATAGAAGATGAGTTTGTAGAAAATGCATTATGTCCTTATCAAGAAATCAAGAAATCAAGAAGAAGATAGTTTTAAAGGAGTTGAGGCTTTCTTATGGAAGTTATGCTAATATAATATGTGACAATAGTTACACCATCAATTTTGTTTAAAAACAATTACACATGGACAAAGGAACCATATTGATGTGAGATTTCATTTCTTTATTAAACCTTATAAAGGAAGGTACAATTGAACTAATGTGGGAGTCAGAATCAAGTGGTGGACATAGTGACCTAACCATTGTAGCTTGACATTTTTAAAATGTTTCGAAAGTTGATAAAAGTATGTGAAATTTCTAGTATTAACTAATAACTTCACAGCACATGGTTAAGAAAAGGAATGAATGGTTTATTGATAGTTTTCCTAGTCTTTGGGATACATATGTATTTCAATAAGTCTTGAATAAGTCCTTGTCTTTAGAGTTCTATTATGTTTGAAAAAGTATTGCCTTTTTCCTTAGCTATAGGGTATTTTTTTATCACATTGAGTTTGTAAAAGGATATATATGTGTGTGTGTGTGTGTGTGTGGCCTAATTGTGTGATTATTTTTTTTATAAGAACTATTGAATTTTTGTCTCTTATTTGGTTTCTTAACATTGATTCATAATACATATGTGGTTAGAAAACAAAGCTAGATTCTATCAATAATGTCTCCTATTTATAAATTATATTAGTGAGAGTGATTCAAAGTCTGTGATACTGTGATATAAACAGTATATATATATCACCTCACCTTGCATCATGATATAGCTAATTGTATTTTGCATATATACATTTATATGTACAAGAAAAGGAAAATAAGAATATCTTTGAAACTTGAAAATGTAATTAAATAAGTTTTGTTTTGCGTAGAATATTTTAAAATTAAAAAGTTTGCTATTTATAAATTGCAATAATTTTTTATTTTGGTGTATTGAAATCTAATTTTCGCTTCAAATTAAATTTTTAATAATTTTAAAAATTATAAATTAACAAATAAAATAAACAACAAACAAGCGCGTGCGCGTGCGTGCGTGCACGCGCGCACGCGTGTGTACAAAATTTGCAAAATCAAGCAAATTTAAAATTTTAAAAAATATTAACAATTTAAAAATGGAAACATATAATAACTATAATATTTATGATATGTGAATATTCTTGATGATTGTAATACTAACAATAATTATTTTAATTATACTAACTATATGAATTATAATAGTTATTATATTTATATATAATACATATGTTATGCAAATTAACAAATTCAAAATTTTATAAAATTGATAGAATAATAATTATCAAAACATAAAAATTACATAAATAATTAACATTATAAATTTTAAAATTATGATATTATAAATTACAAATTAAGCATATATTTAGCAATTATTATAAATATTATTAATAATATAGCAATAAATGTTTAATTTCCATTTTCTCTCTTAATTTGTGGAAATTATGCTTAAGGGTCCCAAAACAAAACAAAAATATGTTCTGAGCTTTTTTTTTTTTTTTAATGATTAGGGGTCCCAAATAAAAGTATTTACAATTTGGGTCTCTTTTTGATTAACCCAAAATCCAAATGCCCACATTACCCCTTCCATCATTTAATGTTAACAAAACTCATTATGCATATTGAGTTGTACAAAAGTCATTCTACATAACACACTTATGCATAACATTTATGCATCACTCATTAACAATAATGTTCTCAAAAATCATTGATCCGAAGGTGAGTAACAAGAATACTAATAGACTAGAATGTAAAGACTACAAGTTGAACATAATTCAAAAGCAAATATCATTATGCGGAACTTGATCATCCATTTGTATGTTCATGCTCGAGTTCCTCTGACTCTGGTGGATTCTCATCGTCCAATATTGATTGTGTCAGGCAATTTCATATCCTAAATTTCACTCGATCATAGTTTTTTCACCAAAGATATGATGTATGGATTCAAGAAGAAGAAAAGTCAATATTTCACATCAACTCTTCTCAATGAAATATACCATTCATTGGATGAAGGTGATGGCCATCAAACTGAGAATCAAAATTTCTACAAGGACTATACAATGGAGATGAAACACATAACAACCATGATCAAAGAACTATAAGTAATTCCCCAACCTTGTTGATCTCGTTATTAGGAGAAAAGCATTGACCTGAAGGCAAGTCACGGAATTATTAATACACATGTGAAGACCACAAGATGAGCATAATTCATGTTAGACAGATCTCAAGTCTTTAATGGAAGAAGATTGGATTTGCAAGAATAGTTTATGAATAAAGAGAGAGAGAGAGAGAGAGAGAGAGATCGGGAGAAGAAGAGAAAAAATACACTAAAGAAAAATGAATGCATATTCCACTTAGCCGAAAAAAATATTTTGTACATCATCTTTTTTAAAAGGAATAATAATAAAAATATAATAAATAAGATGACTAAAACAAATGTGTCCAAGTTCACACACAAACACACATAGTCAAAAACACTTCTAACATAGTAACTAATATAAATGCCATTATATAATATTTCTTTCCTTATATGTAATATTATGGGAGTCTAAGTAGTGCTTAGAGTTGTTCATGCTTTCTTTGAGGCAAGACTTTGATAAAGACATTAGCAATCTTCTCATACATTGAGTAGTAGATTAAGCAAACTTCCTTCCTCTCAACTACTTCTTTGATAAAGTAATACCTGATGAGTGCAATATATTTTGTTTAATTATGCACAACTAAATTCTTGGCAATGGCTATGGTTGACTTGTTGTCATAGTAAATATTTGTGGCTTCAAAGTCTTTTTCATTTAACTCAACCAATAATCTTCTAATCTATATTGCTTGAGTAGTGGCCAAAGATATTAAAACATATTATACTTCAGTTGTATAGAGAGCCATTGTGGCTTGCTTCTTAGAGGTCCAAGATATGCTTGAAGAGCCAATGAAGACCATATAACTCGATGTGCTTTGAAGATCCTCCATACAGGCCTCCAATTACTATCATAGTGATCATTAAGTCTAAGGTTCATGGGGTTTTAATACCTTAATACAATGTCGTAGTCCCTTTTAGATATCTAATGATTCTTTTTCCAACTCCAAGATGATTATGATTTGGAGAATACATGTATCGAGATACAATATTAATAACATAAACTATATAATGTATAGCTGCTTTTATAACAAGTTTCATCTATTTCCATGCCCTCAATTTTTTAATTGATAATTAAAGGAGTAGAAATAGTCTTGCATTCAGACATTTAAAATTTTCTTAAAATTGTCAGAATGTAATTTTTATGTATGATAAACATTCCTCTGTCGTGTTGGATCATGTCTTCCGAGAAAATGATGAAGCACTCCCAAATCTAATATTGTTATCTTATCATCATTTCTTCTTTAAAATTATTTGATCATATCCAAATTATTTTTTTTAAACACTAAATCATCTACATATATGGTTACTAACAACTTAGAATCATCCATAGTCTTAATGAATCATGTGGGTTCACTGAAGCTTCTGGTGTACCATTACTCCAAGATGTACTTTGATAGTTGAGTATACCATGCTCAATGAGTCTATTTAAGCCCATATAGAGTTTTGTTGAGTCTATATACATAAATTTCAGAGCCATTTACAAAGAATCCATGAGGCTATTGGACATGATCTCCTCTTTCAGTTTAGCATTCAAGAATGATGATATTATGTTCGACTGATTTAATAGCTAGCTTTTCTATGCATCGAGAGAGATTACTAGCAGAATAGTTTCATGCCTAGCCACTTGAATAAAAGATTCCAATAAAATGTAACCCAAACAATTGTGAGTAATATTTGGCTACTAACCGGACTTTAAACTTGGGTTTGATATTGTTATAGAAGTTTTTTTAACTTTAAAAATCCATGTGACTCCTCCTCCCATCATGTGAAAAGAAAAGAGTGAAAGGATAATTTGTAAAAAAGAAAGGTGGAGAAGAGCTATTTTTTGGTATTAAGGAAACTAACCTTAGTTCTTTTTGAGTTTCATAATTTTCAGCAGGACGTTCTTTCAATTTGAATTTGGGACATCACAGTGAGGAAAGAATGCAAGGAACAAGGCTTCCATTTTGATTTTTCTTCAAATACAATTTCTCTATTGATACAAAATTGATTTCCTTCAAGAGCATATAGCTAGTCTATATCATTTTGTTTTTTAGTTTTATCCCACGAACACATAATTTCTAACTTGAGTCAAATCATCTTGATTTCTATTTAAAAAAATGCGAGTTAGCATAGATTGCAAAAAAAATTTGAAATAATATAGTGATGGCTTCCTTCCACTCCAAGAATCAATTGGAATTTGATCTTTCAATATTGTTGTTGGATTTATATTTAGTAAAAGAATAGCAATATTTACTACTTCCACTCCAATTGTATCATTTTTTAATTTTTATATTTACTACTTTAGGCTTGCTACTTGGAGAAAATTCATAAAGTTTGAAAACTTTTTGCTAGATCGACTTTTCAACCATATTCTTAAGTCCGTGAATACGGCGGAAGCCTCAAGTCTATTTCCCATAAAGTAGTATCACATCATTATTGAACTGTCATCTGCAAATAGAAAGAATTAATTGTTGGTTCCTATAGAAGAAATCAACATTGGTCCATAGATCTGTGTGAGCCAAGCCGAAAACAATGTTATATTCTCCATGCAAAACCCTTTGGGAATGTTGGCCCATCACCTTAATAATTTGCAACAGATTTCACGCTTGGGATTTTCATGGTCAACATCATTATTTTGAATAAAGATAAACCTACAATCTGTTCTAGATAAAACCTCAGCTTGATCTAGAAGCAGTGATAAAGTAACAATAGTTACCTTTCTTAATTGAAGCACAAGCATTTACTTATAAAATTCACTTTTGGTACAAACATCGCACATGACAAAGTTATACAAATGATAAAGTCAATAAAAATTTTTAACTTGCAATGAAGACCTCAACATTAAATAAGTAAGTCTGGCTTAGGCAACTACTTATAGCAGTCAGTAAAAAATAGGTGACTGATAGTAGAAATCAGTGCAAATCATTCCGTTATATGAAATGTTTAATTTATGAAGGCACTGCGCTATTAATGGGAACACATTCTCACATGAAAGATTAAACTATGCTGAGGACCCCATGAAATATTTATTAAAAAATACACCCTACTTAAAATTTTAACAAAAATTCCTCAAAACAAATTTTATTTATTTTTTGATCCAATAAAAAATTAAACTATTAAATACCCTCACTCTTAAAAAAAATAATATAAAAAAAAAAAATAATACTAAAAATTAATAATAAAAATTAATAATAAAATTAATAATAAAAAATAATAAAAAAATAATAATAAAATAATAAAATAATAATAAAATAATAAAAAATAATAATAAAAAAATAATTAAAAATATAAAAATTAATAAAAATTAATAACAAAATAATAAAAAATAATAACAAAATAATAAAAAATAAAAAAATAAAAAAAATAAAAAAAATAAAAAAAATAAAAAAAATAAAAAAAAAAAAAAATAAAAAAAAAAAAAAAATAATAACAAAATAAAAAAATAAAAAATAAAAAATAAAAATACTCTCACTCATTCACACTATTATTATGAATATAATAAAAATAATATTTTTTAATGAAAACATATGTGCAATTATATGTATGATGATAATCTTATAAATATATATATTTATAAGTATAATTATACATATATATACTTGTTTATAAAATATAAACGAACATATTTATGCGTATACATATATGTTTTTATAAATATATAAACAAAAAGATATAAATGTTAACAAACAAAAAAATATATATGTATATACATCTCTTTCCGAAAACATCTATATACTATATATATGTGTGTACAATAGACATATATAAACATATTGTTACGGGTAAAATATTTGGTTTAATGATTATTCAATATCATGCAATACCATAACAAATGATTGATTGACATAACAACAAAAGTAATAAGATCAATAACCAATAAATAAAGAAATCTCGATATCACAAATATATAAAAAAATCCAAAACAATAAAAATCAAACTCCAAATACAAATGTGCCAAATTGAATAATGTATACTAAAAACTTATTCATGTGTATTAGAAGTCTGTAAAACACATAACGCCCAAAATTACATTTTGGATTAAAAAATATTTTTCAAGTATAAAACCCTGTAAATCTAAAATCCTATACAAATATGTAAATTTGGGATTTTAGGGTGATTGTTCTTAATATTTTTCTACGTTATAATTTAGGTGATATCGTCGGTTCATCGGATCTATAGTTTGGAATTAACGACGTGATTACATCTTGATTGCTGGACTAAAATAGAGTGTATCCTCCAAGGCTTTTCGAACCTTCATATATGATCCAAATTCTAATTCTATATGACATTAAATTATACAAATAAATAATAACAAAAAATAATAAGGAGAATGCAATTAAAAATGCACAATTAAACTAACTTCACAATTTTAGCAAAAATAAACCAAAAATAGAAATATTCAAACCAACAATATGTCACACTGTTTATATCACTAACATACCAAAAAAGGAAAGCTAAATACAACAACAAACATAAAAATTCATTATTTCAATAAAGAAGAGAGAAAGAGAGAGAGAGAAAGAGAGAGACGAAAATGCATCAAACATCAAATAAAAAAATCACACACTAGGACACTATCACTAAAATTAGAGGTGTCAAATGGGTCGGATAGCCTGGGGCCCTAGGCTGGCCCGATTATGCCGTGCCAAGCCCAATATGGCAAGGTCCCCCGATGCTCTACCCTGAGGCCCGACCACCCAAGTCCAACTTTCTGTCAATCCCATTGCCCAATCCAACCTGACCCATCGGTCTCTTTTTCCCAGTGCTTGCTCGAGCTTGAGAGTTCCAGATGCCAAAGCTTCTAAAACTTATGATCTTTTGGGTCGGTTCAACAGTCGAACCGAACCAAACGGTCAAAAAAAATGTAAATGTTAGACGTTGGATTTCTCCCCCAATGGCTAGGAGGCATAATCCAACAGCCCTAAGAAATTTGATCCAATTTTTAAAAAATCAAAATAAAAAAAATACTTTTCAAATCTATAACCTCTCCCCCCCCCCCCCCCCCATTCATTAATTTTAAATTTTGTATATTGCTCTCTCTTTCTCTCATATTTTCTCTCTCTCAATCTCTTCTCAATTCTCATTTTTTCTCTCACTTTTAGCTTTCGGCACTTGGGTGTGGTCTGTGGACTGTAAGTGTGACCTATCAATTGCGGTGCGGTGCAGATATCAAAAAGCCAAAGTTAATTTATGTATTATGGTTTATAGATATTTTTTTATTATTTAGTTAAGTTTTTTTTTAAATTTTAGTTAACGTTAGTTTTAATTCTAAACTTTAAGAATTAATTTTTAGTTTAATTAATTTTAATTAATATATTTAATTTAAAAACATTTAATACAATATAATTAAAAAACAAATAAAAAATAAAATGACAAATAGTAATTTTAATTATGTTAACAGAAATAATTTATACATAAACATAAAAAATAAAAAAATATAGATAACGAAAACCCTATGAAAATGTCTGAGATCGTCGAAACTTTGGTTTCTCCGGTCACCTCGACTCAAACATATAAAAAATAGAAACTAAAAAATATAATATAACAATAAAATATTAGAGGTACCGAAGAAGAATCGGCATACTGCAAATATTGTAAAAATATTTTAAATTATATGAGTTTGTGTGTGACTGGGCACCTTAAAAGGTATACCAAATAATGTAGCAAAAAATATGGTACATTAGATCATAGGCTAACCCAACTCAGTAGTAGGTTCTTTGTGGCTGTATCTAGTTTAGCCTCAATGTTGACCCCCTTCATATACTACAACGAGTTAGTGAGAAAAGGCATGACAAAACTAGATGTGTCAACCGGGCAGGGCCGACCCAGCCTGACATGGGAATTTCCCGTGCCTGGGTAAAGTACCATTCGTGTCGTGTCAAGGCCAACCAGGCCCCGTGCCGTGCCTGACCCGGCATGATTCGATGGCCCATGGCACGGCCCATCGGCATGGGTCAGGGTTAGACGCAAACCCGCACCCACAGTCCCCCACCCCCACCCCACGAGCCACGACCCCCAACCCCAACTCGGCACTCGACCAGTCCCCACCCGCACCGCAGACCGAACCCCATCTCCACACCCATGCCCAAGCCACACGTCCATGGTCCACGCTAGCGGCAGCACGTGTCGGGTCCAATCAGACCCGACACACGGCTTCGCCCGACCCGACCGAATTCCTTCCACCCCAACGGGCAAATGTAAAAAAAAAAATTTTTAATGCAGTCGTTGGATCTCCCCTCCAATGGCTAGGGGGCAGAATCCGACGGCCCTCATGATTCTGCTCCATCCCCCTAAAATACTATAAAAAATTAAAAAAAAACAAAAAAAAAACTTTAAAAAAAAATTATTTCCTTTAATCTATAAAATCCTCCCACCTCTCGATAACATTTATATTTTTCATAAACATTTATTCTCTCAAATCTCATATTCTCACTCTCTCAAAACTCTCACTCTTCTCTCTCTCGAGACTAAAATTTTGTCATTCGGCTCGGTTTTTCGGGACTCTCAACTCGAGTTTGGACTTTGGAATTTTGAACTAGACTGTGGTACATCATGCACGTGATCGACCTCACTACTTTACCAGGTAATTTATTTTTAGTTTTTGTTTTCTCTCTCTCTCTCTCTCTCTTTCTCTCTCTAGTCTCTCTCTCTAGTCCTAAAATAGTAAAATCTAAAATCTATCATCTAGTCTCTACCTCATGTGTCTTGTTTAACAAAAATCCTAAAAATGAGAAATAATAATGAAACATATTTAAATTTAGAAAATGAAAATCTTACACAGAGATCTGAGGCTGCTGAAACTTTAGTTTATCCAGTCGTCTCAACCCAAACATCTAAAAAACATAAAACTAGGAGGACTACTGTAGTTTGGACTCATTTTAATATAATAAAACAAAAAAATGTTAGGGGTGAGGAAGAAATGACATAATGCAAATATTGTATGAAAAATTTAACTTGTAATAGCTTGTTTGGGACTGGACACCTTAAGAGGCATGCCGAATTATGCACCAAAAAACATGGTCCATTAGATCCTAGGAAAACTCAACTTAGCACTACATTTTTTGAGACTGGATCGAGTTCAGTCTCATAGTTTACTCCCTTCATATACACCAGTGAGTTGGGTAGGAACGGCATGACCAGACTTATCACATTGATGAGTTTTCCGATCATATTTTCGGAAGATCGAAGGGAATTGCACATCATGCAGACATATTTTCAGCATGCTTATCGTAGGATTCCTAGGTCCACATCTAGGAATAACATACTAAAATTATATAAGTTAGAAAAACAAAAAATAATTAATGAATTTATGACATATAGTGGAGATGGAGTAGTGTCTATGATGTCCGATATCTGGACAAGTCACGATAAATCATCTTATGCATGTAGATTCTAACTGGACAATGAATAAAAAAATTTTAGGATTCTCTGAGATTCTCCATCCTCATGTTGGGCCGACCATTTTTAAGTGTATGATGAAAATCTTTAGGGAATATAAAATTCAAAATAAAATTTTTAGTATCACATTCGATAATGCATCTAATAATGGAGTAGCGATTAATATATTGATTAGGAATATTAGAGATGCACCATTAGGAAAGATCTTTCATGTCAGATGCATGTGTCACGTGATTAACTTGATTGTTCAAGCGGGTATGAAGGTGTGTTCCCCTACGTTGGATAATATACGTAATACATTAAAATATATTCGCACACCTCGTAGACAACAAGAGTTTCGGTAGTCTCTGTTTGTTTGTGAATCTTAAGAAGAAGAAATTTCAATCGGATGTGAGACACCATTGGAATTACACGTACCTGATGTTGGAGTCATGTATTGGATACGAACATCTGATATCTGACTACATTAATAGTAAGAGTGACGAACTTATTATTGACGACGCTGACTGAGTTTCAATCATTTCATTTATGAAATTCCTGAAAATTTTTATGACACAACGAACATGTGTTTGTCGGTTTATACTCCCATGATTTGCATTGTACTCAGGTGCATATGCAATATTAGTAGCATGTTTAGGAAGTATCGAGCTAACCCGACACTTATCCATATGGTTGTAGATATGGAAACCAAGTACTTAAAGTACTGGTCCACCATTCCATCTCTTTATTACCTCGCTGCATTCATGGACCCTAGGGTTAAGGTGGAATGGGTAGAAAACACCCTGACTTACATTTCCTCATGCATGAACCTAGAAGACCCACCTAAAGGGTTCATTCACGAGATTAACTAACATGTTCACATACTATGATACTAGGTATGGTGGTAGTGGTAGTGAGATTATGATTACGGACATGGATATCTTCTTTGAATATGATGATTTTTCCATTCAGTTAGCGAGGGGGAAACATCGGGGTGGACCATCACATAGGAGCGAGCTTTCTTGGTGGTTAGATACTGATTACTGCTCGATCCTATCACATTCTGATACTAAGAATCTTGATATATTACAGTGGTAGAAATCATATGAGTCTACCTTTCCCATGTTATCTAGGATGACACGAGATCTATTGTCTCATTCGCTATCGAAAGTAGCATTAGAGTCTGCTTTTTCTATTGTAATGAACGTGATTTCAGATAGGAGATAGAAATTACGTCTAGATAATATTGAGGCCTTGGCATGTTTGAAGGATTGGAAGGATTCGAGGTTTAACATCCATGATCGTGCTAGAGCTGGGACAGAAACAACATCTGTATCCACTGCGAAAGCGGAGAAGTTGATTGATGATGATGATGATCCATATGATAGTGATCTTGATATTGCGGTTAAAAATGCTCATGATATGCCGATTAACGATTGACGTGGTTGCTAGTTTCCCCTGCCCATTGCCAGACACCAGTTGCCAGTGACACACCACGCCAGTACTCCATGCCACATTCCATTTGTCATTGCCACTTGTTTTTGATTTTTGATGCCTCACGGTCACGGACACAGTTGATGATTTTCGTGATTTATTCTTGATTCTACTTTTTGATTTCAATATTTTGTTTTTTATTGATTGTATGTTTTTTTATGTTACGTTGAAACTTGTATTTGTTTGGTTCGGTATCTATTAGCTGATTGGACATTTCTCATTTGGTTTGCTTTTGTTTTTTTGACTTTGTAATTTTTATAATGAAATTTTTTATTTAATTTATTTTTTTTGTTTAAAATTTTAATTTAAAAAATTAAAACTCTATTATTTAATTCTAATAAATTATAATCTAAATTTAGTTTAAATTATAAAAAAAATTAATCTTTATTAATATTTTCAAGTTACAAATTTTTAATAATTGTCAATTTATCAATTTAAATATTAAATTTTATAATTTATTTATATTATATTTTTAATAAAAAAATTTAACTTTGTAATTTATTAAATTTTTATCAATTTTTATTTTATAAATTTAATATATTATACATTATTTATATATAATATAATATATTTTTATATAAAGTAAATTAGAAACCTTTAAAAATTAAAAAAAAAATTTAAACCAAGCCCGTGCGGACCTAGCTTTGATAAACAGTGCCGGCCAAGGCACGGCACAGTACAGTAACCATGCCATGCCTGGCCCGGCACAAAAGCACCGGCGTGCTCAAAAAAATAATGGGCCGGGCCACCCCGACACTTTCCGTTTGACACCTCTACATATAACAATACACACACACACACACACACACACACACACACACACACACAATATGGTAATACATATATGGACGCATATATTCAAGCAATATATGTAACAAATGGTCTGCCCCACTTATCTTGGTCCTCGAGCAGCCCTGGGTATTAACTAGTTGCCTGGTCCCCCATCAGGCAAATCAATATTCTTCACTTTGGCTGTTAATACACAAAGTTTTGTATATGCATTTTATTTCACATCCTTTATGATTTAAATTCAAGACCACCAATCTATATAGTTTAAAATCATAACATCAAAGTATCAGTTGAGCTGAGTAGGTCAGTAGTATCTATTGTCTGTTACATATAGACATGTTTATATGTAATGCATCATGGGAACCACTTACATTAGTCCTAGGGCGGCCCCCAAATATTAACCAGTTGCCTGTCACACATTGGACATATTGATATTATTCACTTTACCCTATAGTGCATGGTTTTACATTTATCTCACATGTTGCCTTCCTTAGGATTTAAACATGAGATCTTTGGTCTATATAATTTCAAATCTTAGCACATGAGTACTAGTATGTGTGCGCTCACACACACACACACACACACATATATCTATCTATATATATTCAAATTTTTAAAAAATAAAAAAAACCCATGAAGTAGTTTTTAAAATTGAAATGCAATTTTAAAATGAACACAACTATTTTCAAATTCAAAAATCATTGTTTTTGTTTTTTTAAAGAAGTTCTAAATCAAAAAACTAATGATTATCTAATTTTATGAGCCCAAAATGTAAATATTTTTATGTTTTGGGTATATTTTTTAAAAAAGTTTTAGAAATGTGAATAAAACATAAATATTTTCATTTTATAAGCCCTAAACATAATTTAGCACAATTTTTTTGTTATAATGAAAGAAAAAAAAATATAATGTTCTATATTATTTTCGTACACACACATAGTTACTCAAAGGATTAAAATTTAAAACGAAAAAAAATTCCTTTATTATTTTCAAAAAAATGTCACGAAAACCAGGAATGTGCCAATATTTTTGTTATAAAAATATAACACACCACAATAATTTGAAAATAGAATATACAACCTTTAAGATAATAAAATAAACAATATAAAAAAAATAAATACAACTTAATAGGGAATTAGGATTGGAATCTTTTTCAAATGAGGGGGAACCTCATTTTATAGAAAAAAAAATTAGAAATCAATTTGGGATTTTTAATATGGTCTAGTTTCACCTAACCCTTGCCATTATATTCTCCCACTTAAAAATTACTTTTATCACTTTTCTATGCTTGTTTATCTTCTTATTAAACCACATGAAATTCTACACCATTCAAAGTTATCAGTATTGATCGATTTTATCAAAATATCAATTATGTTTTCATCAGTGAGAATCTTTTGCATATTCATACTTCATTCTTTAATTTTTTATCATACAAAATGAGATTGCATGCTGATGTGTTTTGTTTTCGAGAAAATATGAGATTTCTTACTAAGTATAGAGCATTATAATTACCAAAAAAAATAAAGTAACTTTATTTTGTTTATGTCTAATATCTTTCAATAGTATCTTCAATTAGATTGCATATATTTACTGACTTATGTAGCTACAACATACTCTGCTACTGTCGTAGAAGTAAAAATAATAGACTATAACTTTGAAATACAACTTATATCTCCTCCAACAAAAGTAAAAATATAGTTCGTGTTAGACTTGCTATTATCAATATCCTTAGCATAGTCTGCATCAACATAAACTCTAACAATAAGGTCAGAATATCCATAACATAATGTAATATTCAAGATTCCCCTAATTTATCTGAGAATCCTCTTCATAATATATCAATCTTTTATGCTAGGATTTTCTATTAATCGACTAACCACTCTCACTATTTGTGAAATGTGTGATCTCATACAAATCATTACAAATATTAAACTTTCTACTACTAATACATACATAATTTGAGTCATCATCCTCCTCTCTTCTTATGAGCTAGGACATATACTTTGGGATAACTTGAAATTAATAGAAAATGAGGTTGAAATTGAGTAATGACCCTGCATATTGAAGCATTGCAAAATTTTATTAAATAGTTTTCTTAAGAAACTCAAATCTTTCTATTATTTTTGTCTTAGTAAATCTGTATCCTTAGAATCTTGTTTGCTAGTCCCAAATACTTTATATCAAACTCTCTACCCAAATGTTCCTACAATTCTTGGATTCAAATTATATTAGGGTATGCTAGTAACATGTCATTCACGTATAATAATAAAATGATGAAATCATTTTCATCCTCAAGCTTCTTGTAGTATTTATAATGGTTTGAACTGAGTCTATTATATCCAAGGCTAATGATAAAGGAATAAAATCTTCTATACCAAGACATCGGTGTATGTTTTAGACTATATAAAAATTTGTTGAACTTATAAACCAAATTTTCCTTAACTATTTCAACAAATCCTTATGTTAAATGCATTTTTGACATCCAACTGTTCTAAATGTAATTCAAATATAGTACACCAAGTAATTACTAATCTAATTGTCGTAAGACAAACCACCGAGAAAAAAATCTTATCAAAGTCTATGCCTTCTTTCTTGGCAAATTTTTTTACAATTAATCTTGCATGATATCGTTCTACTTGATTATTGCTATCATCCTTGATCTTATAAACTCATTTGTTACCGATAGTTTTTTTTTTCCTAATGGTAATGGCACTATCTTCCAAGTCTTGTTCTTATGTAAAGTTTCAATTTTTCTTCCAATACTATCAATTATAAAGATGCATCAAAACTATTTGAAGCTTTATGAAATATTGAAGATTCTTCATCTTATGTTAGAAGACAATATGCAATATTGCTCTCAATAACATATGATGAGTACCAAACTGGCTGCCTTCAAAACAATATGGCCGACTAAATTCTTGAGTCCTAGACTTGACTTGTTTTTGTACATCATGCTCTGGTTGTTCCTCCATAGATATTGGAACATCTTGACTGTAATTATTTTTTACTTACATAGTGGCAATTTATGAAGCTTCTTTCAATATGCTATCATTATCGTCAATTCTTTGTAGTTAATTTTTTATAAAGATTACATCTCTGCTAATAATTATCTTATTGTTAGTGAGATCTCACAGGCCATACCTCCTCACTCCCTTAATATACCTTAAAAATATATACTTTCTGGACTTTGGATCCAACTTTATTATTTCTTGAGTGTTATACATCACATATACAAAAAATTCAAAAAAGTGTAAAGTTGAGTAATTTACTAACTTACCAGTCCACATCTCTATCAACATCTTCAAATTAATCATAGTTGATGGCGACTGATTTATCACTTACATGCAATATTGACTGCTTTAGCTGAAAAATAATTAGGTAGACTAGTAGTCCTCAACATTACTCGCATCCATTCTATAAGAGTTTTGTTCAGTTATTCTTCTACTCTATTTTATTGGAGCGTGTATGTGATTGTAAACTATCATTTGATGCCTTCTTATAATGAATAATAAACTCATCATCTATATATTCTCTTCCATTATTTATCCGCAAATACTTAATTCTTTTTCATGGATTCAAGTTATACTCGTGTTTTGAAATCTTTAAAAATTAGAAATGCATTCAACTTTTTTATGATTGGTTATACTTAATATCTCATTTAGTAATCATCATTGAAAGATATAAAATATTTTTCTCCTTCTTGGGGCATTTTCAATGATTCTCATATATTAGAATATATAAAGTCTAGAATATATTTACTTCTTATTTTAGCTCTAGAAGTAGCTTTTTGTTAGAGTGAATCTTCAAACCTTGTTCTAACATATAGCCTAGTTTGAAATGTTACATCATCATTGATTTTTCTCCTTTGCTAATTGATGCAAATTGCAAACATGCATCAACTTTCTATATCATTTCTCTTTTATACATGAATAATTTTTTGTGATCTTTTCTTCCTTCATTACCACAACTGTACCTCTCTCAATACTATCTATTTGTCTTAAAGATAATACATTTTTCTTCAAATCTATCGCATATCATACCTCTTAAATAGTATGAATCATACCATCAAATATTTTTATTTTGATAGTACATATACCAATAATCTTTAAAGCATGATCATTACAAATGTGCATAAAACTTTCTAAGATTAGTTCATATTTATGAAACCAATCTTTTCGAGATGTCATGTGCCACGAAGCTCTTGAGTTTGGCAATCACACATCACCAAACTAGTTTATGCTTTTACCTTTGTCACCTTATTGTATAAGATGTTATCATCATCATTAATATGTATAACATTTCCTTTAGTATTTGATAACTTATCATTCCCACTTTTTTTCTTTAACCAATAATTTTTTTGAAGTGTTCTTTCTTGCTAAAGTTGCATCACTTAATATTTGTCTTACTTTTTAATTTTGATCTACCATAATTGTGACTCTTATTGAGTCCATGCTCCGTTGATCTTCCTCATATCACTGTAAAATCTTATACTTGATGTGTGTTTGGATATATACACTCAATTTGTGTCTGCTTTATTCTTCTAAAATATCAAAAACAATTTCATTGAAAATTAGTATCACCGATAATCTTTTGTATCTGCATTTAATACCCATATCACCGTAAGAGTCACAAATTTTTTTGTTAAATTTTTTTTCCCTAATTGACAATACTTTATCAAATAGTATTAAATGCAACTCAATAATCATATTATTAATTATCTCATTTTACTTATCTAATTAATTACTATTTTCCAAATTTACTATATTTTTTATTTTTAATAATTAAAATTTACTTCAATTAATCAAAACCATTTGTATTAATATACTTATGTTTCACGAATATATTGACGTTTATAAAGATGATGAGTAATGCTGGTGCTAGTGATGGCGGTAGTGTTGTCTGTCTCGACCTCCTCTGCTGATTACGATGATGAATAATCAATGAATATCTCGTCAATGATAAAGTTCAGCCATGTGATTTTAGATGTTTTCGTCATCATGGGAATCTAGCAGCATTCTGATAGCATTCTGAAATCGAATGTTGCTGCTAAATTTGGGCAACGGGGCCCCCGCCAGTTATTTTGCTCATGCTAAATGGTTGCTGATAGAAGTCACGCGTGCATAGTTCGAACATAAATATTAATGGGCATTTTTTCTACTATTGAGATTGCATTAAAAAAAAGAAGATACAGTATAGACCCACCAAATCAATAAAATGAGAAACGAAGGAACTGCTAATGGACACAATTAAGAATGTTGCATGCTTCACAATGTTTTTGATTCATCTCTCACGAAGATAAATAGATTGACCAGCTACTTTACTCCATCTTTGCATCATTTCGCATTCTAGCCCTCGCTGATCTACGGGAACCACACCAACCATCAGCTTCAACTTAAGATTCTCTCTTACTCGTTCAAGAAAAAAAAAAAAAAGCTTCCTCGGTCACTCAGTTACTATTACTTCTATCATTGATCTCTGGGTCCACAATTAATGCAAACCAGAGTTCCTTATTTCGCCTGTAAGACCAAATATGTAAGACAGCATTCTCTTTGAAAAGGTGTTTGTTGTTCTTGAGGAGAGATATCCAATGTAATGCGTATGGATGATTCGATCTCATCTTGAACCGCTTGAAGTGCAATACATTTTCAAACTCAACCAGATTTGGCTGTAATATTCTGACCTCTATATCTTTAAATGAATCTAATCTTTCTCTGTCATCTTGTAGAAGAAATTCGTCATTGATTCGTTTCTCCGGCAACAAAATGCGACAGTGATGTTCACTGACATCCGTTTTTGTTAATCTCTTGGTCATCACTTTCATCAAATTCGACCCTTTTATTTCTTCTTCGATATATGACCTCAAATCAGATGACAAGACGTGGGAATCTAAATGGCCGTTCATATTTGGGTATATATCACTGGCGCTCTTTAAATATCTCTTTCTCTTCTTCTCTTTTCTGCACGAAAAGTTTTCATCTAAATCTTGATCTTGATCTTGATCTTGATCATTTGCTGGTCGTTGCTTCCATAACGCCTTTGCTTCTTCAATAGATTCAACATGCAATGAATTTTCAACAATGCCAATGTATTCTATTACGGTTCTTCTCCGTTTAGGTATCGTAGCAGCAAACGGAAGAGACATAGGAAATACCATTCGGGAAAGAAGACAGCGAGCGCCCTTCGCAGCTACTTCACTTTCTGCAGCCACACACAGAATAAGCAGCGTAAGAAACCCACTTGTGAGTTACAAGTTTTTTTTATGCCGTCTAGCACGTCGGAACATGCAAGTATTTATAAAAGGATCCAAGGATCAATTAGGCGATGAAGTGGATATAGTCAAAGATTTAGGTGATTGTTACCCATATGGAATCTGATTGATTTGATTGAGATTGATTTCCTAAACACATTGTATCAGTTTAAGGAAATCAAAGATATTACAATTGATCTCAATTGGTCTGTCTTCATAATTCACAATTTATAAATTCTGGACTCTAGAGATCCATGAATTTAAGTGGAGATGAAGATGATTTAGTCGCTATTTTTGTGATTGGTTGCCATAATTATTCTGATTGATATCTTAAGATTGATTTCCTAATTAACACGTTGTAAGGAATTTGAAATTGATAAATATATATTTTGAATACAATATATTTTTTTTTATATAATATATGTTTTTTTGCTAGTTATAATTTAGTTAAAATTATGTTTGACAGCCACGTCTAGATATAATTTATAAATATACATGAAAATATTTATATTTTGGAGCTTTGTTAATTAGATTGACAATTATAATTCTAATAAATTATTATTCCTCAAAGTTGATTTGATTTTCATTTTTCATAATAAAAATTATTTCTATTGATTTTTCTTTGTTTCAAACTTTATTTCACTTTTATAGTGAATAATATATGAGGATAATAATAACTATTTATGTTAATACAATAAGAAAGTTCCTAGGTAAGTAGTGAATAATATATGAGAATAATATATGAGAATAATATATGAGAATAATATATTTTCACATGTCTTGAGACTCTTATCATCCTTTGATAGAACTTTTTTAAACATGCATGAATCACAAAATAAAATAAAATAAAACTAACCCCCATCTCTGATACCACTATTGTAAAAATAAAACTCATAATAAAAATTTGAAAATAAAAAATTAAACACTAAAATAATAAAATAAACAATATAATAAATGAAATATAAGTTAAAATAAACATGAGATTGGAATTATTTACAAAGGAGGAAAAATCTTTTTTTCATATAATAAAAATATAACATTTCAAATAGATTTCTAATGTGCACCAGGTGACCTTTTATATTTAAAGTTTAAAATATAAAAATTTTAAACTTTTTTAAATTTTATAAATCTTTTTGGAATTCGAATCTTTTAAAAGTAATAATTATTAGAAATATTATAATATTATATTTGTAATTTTTCCGATGTTAATAAATTTTATACATGTTATAAAATTATAATTTTAGAATTTTAGAAAATTATATTTATTCATAGTTTTAAATTTATTATAATTTTATTAAAATCAATTATTGTAATTTATAATATAATTGTTTGCAATTTTCATTATGTTAATAACTTTTATGACTACATAATTATTATATTTTATAATTTTATAAATTCTAAAAGAATAATTTGCATAAGAATATAAATATATAAGTTTTATGATTTTTTTAATTGTATGTCAAATTATGATTATTATATTTTTCATTGGAAATATTATATTTTACAATAGTATAAATTTACAACCAAATGTTATGAATTTTATAATTTCTTAATCCTAAATATTTTTATAATTTATGAATTATATAATTTTTTATAGAATTTAAAGTTTACCGATCTTAAAATTTTAGTAATTTATAATTTTTTTATTCCTAGATGATTTTTTAAAATTTTTAGTTCATTATAATTTGGGGAATATATACAAATTTATGATTTTTTTTTTAATTGTATATTTATCATGATTAATAAATTTTAGACCTAATAATATCATATTTTGTATTATTATAATTAACAACCAAATTTAAAGAATTTTATAGATTCTTAATTTTATATTTTTTTCATAATTATAAATTATAATAATTTTTATGACATTTAAAGTTTAAATTTCATGAAATGCTACCACTTTATATAATTTCTTTTGTGATTTGAAGATTATTTTGTTTTAAATTTTTCATCATTAGTTATAATTTGTGAAATTTATACAAATTTATAATTTTTTTTGTTTTTTAATTTATAACTTTTAAGAATTAGCCTCATTAAAATCTTACTAGGAAAAACCAAGTGAAACAAAAACATAGTGAGGGCAAAAGAGTAAATATACTTCGAAAGGATAATTGTCTTATTAAAACTTTACGATGAAAAATCCAATGATACAAAAATATAATGAAGGAAAAAGAGTACATTGTATCTTGATTATTCAAAACTCCCCATGATGTTATAATAACTCAATTTAGAGATCTTTAAGCCTCCTCATTCTAATTTGGCATATAAATTTCTTTAAGGTCAAAATAGGTATGCCTTAGTGAATAAATCTCCAAAATTAAAACTAGAAATGATTTATTGTGTATTAATCTCCCCATTATTTTGAAGCTCATGCATGTGAAAAAACTTAGTTTCACATTATCTCTGAGAAATATACATAGTTTGGTCTTCTTTGATGTATCCATTTTTTAGTTGTGCAATATAAGTGACATTATCTTCACATTATGTTGTTGTAATGTTTGAAATATGTGAAAGATCACTAGAGTCATGAAAATGATAAATCATGGATCTTAATCACATGCACTTTCTATTGGCCTCATGTATTGCTAATAGCTCTAAATGATTGGAGGAGGTTGCTAATATAGTTTGCTTAATAGATCTCCAAGAGACAATAGTATTGCCTCTTGGGGATCCAAAAGATATTTGGCATCAAAATAACTAAGAAACTCTAGTTTTGTTACTTTGGAATAAAATTTCCCCATATCGCATGTCACTCGAAGGTATCTCAACAAATGTTTTACCTCATTCCAATACTTAAGAGTAAGCATTGAGGTATATCATGTAAGTAAGTTTTTTAAAAAAGCTGTGTCTGGCCTTGTACAACTTGCAAAATACATTAGTACTCCAATTGTCCTTAAATATTGCACTTTTGGATGAAAGAGTTTCTCATTCTCTTTTTAGGATGATATTGATCTTTATCCACTTCAAGTTATAATACAATCATAGGGGAGTTAAGTGGATGAGTTTTGTCTATGAAAAAGTGCTTCAAAACACTTTAGTATTTGTTGATTGATAGATAAAAATGTCATTTAAAAAATATTTGATCTGTAGGCCAAGACAACATCTAGACTTACATTGGTCTTTTATCTCAATTTCTTTCTTTAAATAATCAATAGTTTCAAAAGCCGTTCAGGGATACCCATTAGATTCAAATCATCTATACATACTGCTATAATTATCAAAATGCCTTATTTTATTGAAAAATAAACAAGAATTAGTTGAATTATTTACATATAAGGATCATTACAACTTTATTGAATACATATCACATAGTTTTAAAAATTTTGCTTCAAGCAATATATATCCTTTTGGGATTTTCATGTATATGTCACTATCTAAGGATCTGTACAAGTGGGATGTGACAACATCCATCAAATACATTTTTAGTCCATCTAAGACTTCCAAATATATTAAATATCTAAATATCATTGCATATGCATCCATTATTGGTAGATATGTCTCCTCATAGTAAATACTAGTCTTTGTGGAAAACCTTGTGCAAAAAGACAAGCTTTATATCGTGCAATTTCATTATACATTTATTTTTGTACAAAAATCCATCTATATCCAATAGGCTTAACATTTTCAGGTATTGAAACTACTAATCCAAATACATCTCTTTTCGCTAAATAATTTAGTTCTACCTAAATTACTTCTTTCCATTTTTCCCAATCTTTTCGATTTTGGCATTCATTTATTGTTTGTGGCTCTTGATCATTGTTATTATGCATGGTGCCCGTGGCCACTTAGAAAGAAAAAGTATTATCGACAAGTGTATTTCTATGGTCACATATTTCTCCTTGATTCATATAATTCATAGCGATCTTTTTATTCATATGGGATAATTGGTTAGTTATTGTTATTTTGACAGTTATTTCCTTTAAGCCTTATAATGTGTTTGGCTCAACAGGAGCTAATTGTATTGTAATGGGCTCTTTAGGGGTGGTTTCATTTAGAATTGTACTTTATAAAAGTATGCAACTTATTGGATTTCTTTACCTTTGGGGGGGGGGGGGGGGGGGGGGGGTCTTTAGATTTGGTTGGTCTTCCATGTTTTGGGCATAGTTTGGGTGTACTAGTTGTGCCACCCACTGTGTCGCTTGTGGGTGTCTCGATACATGCTAATTAACAACTATAACATGTAACTTTATCATTTTATTATGATCAGTGAAAGCATTTGGTAATTGATCTGCAAGATCCTGTAAATAAAGGATTATTTGAACTTCTAGTTCAAACTATCCACCATTCTATTATGAGGATCGATGCAACAATAATGATGTATTCCAAGTAATTTCATGTTTTTTATTAGAAAATAGCTTATCTCTCTCTAATGGTGGGAAAATAGATTCATCAAAATGATAATTTATAAAATCAAAAGTGAAAAGATTTCTTGATAAAGACTCAAGATAATGGATAATGGATATAGAAATAAAGTTCACATGAATACCCATGCAGTAGCATGGAGGAATATGGATATAAAAAACACAACTAAAGACACATAAATGAAAAATATTTGGTGGGGAGCTTAAAATAAAATGTAAAAGAAAGTATATCTCCAATAGGATAAAGACATATCAAATTACTAGCATGCAGTAGGGCATGGCCCCAAGCAAATTAATATAAATTGATGAATCTATTGCAAATATTTAATAAAAGATTCAGTGAGGCCATTCTGAGAAAGGGTATGAGCAACAGGATATTGAATCTTAATACTCAGTAACACGTAAAAGTCATGAAATACATTGGAAGAAAATTCAACAATATTATCCAAACGTATAGTCTTAATGGGTTGATCAAAAAAATAGGCCCATAGTTTGATAATAAATGCAAGTAAGTAAGCAAAAGCAAGTGTCTGAGTAGAAAGCATGAAAATATGAGACCAACAAGTAGATGCATCAATCAGAACCATAAAATAATGAAAAGGACCACAAAGTGGGCCAATAAGTCCACAAATATCCTCTTGAATATGTGTTTTAGAAATTGAAGGGGGGTTATAATCGAATTTCATGAAAGAAGGGCAAGTGATCAACTTTTCTTGAGTACATGCAAGATATTTGTAATGAGTAGGACAAAATATATGACTAGAGATCAAAGAATGATCATTAGTCTCGTGAAGTATATGCCTAAGCATAGAGGTGCCTGAATGACCAAGTCGTTCATCCCATAAGATGATGGTGGTTGAGTTACTAAACTTTGGGTTCAAAATGACATAAGTTTCAATAGTTCTAATGGTGGTTAGATATAAATCACATTCTAATGATCTCAATTTTTCCAAAATATATTTTGTACATTTATGAGTCGTAGTAATAGGAGAAATTTAGTAGTGTCATCGCTCATTATTTCTATATGGTATCCATCCCCAATGATATCCTTAAAACTAAGCAAATTGTGTTTAGATTAGGTAAAATAAAGGGTAACTTGAAGGTGGAGATTAGTGCCATCTGATAAATAATAATGGCATTACCAGAGCCCTCAATTAGGTTGAAAGGAGTAGAAATAGTAGTAACATTAGAAGGGACTAATTGAAGTGGAAAAAATCCTTCTTTTTCTAGATAATATAATGAGTGGTAGTATAGTCTGCCTACAAATATCTCTAATGTTTTTGACTCGAGGTGTCAAGCTGAGAGAGGCATTCATGTGTTTGGAGGGAAGTGAAAGGGTTGGAAAATATCAAAAATAGCATATTGCATTAGTAGTGCCATGTTGATAACATGTTGTAAAGAAATAGGAAAAATGAAGAAAATAAAAATAGAAATTATTATATTTCACTCTGATTAGGCCTATTTATTAGCTTAAAAGAAAGTCAAAAATTATAACTCTAATAAAACCAAAAGTCATGGTGAGAAGTCAAAGATCTTACATAAATTATGGTCATTCATTTCAAAGTAATGATTATTCATTACAAAGTATTTATAACAATATATATATATTTGTATTATTTAAAATGTGCTAAATTCTACGTAATTTATGATTTTAAATTTTTTTATATTTTTTTGATGGATTACCTAGTCACATGAGCATGACAACTAGTTCACCAATATCCTAAATGAATGAGATATCATAATAACCCTATATAAAAGGTAAGGAATAGACATAGAATATAAGAATTGAGCTTATGACTTCTCATGATACATTCAATTTCCTTATCAATTATATTTTATGTTTAACTTTTGTACTTCATATAATCTCAATATCTTGTAACAACTAATATTTTTTATTTTTTAAATAATTTTTTAGGTTGTATCATTTTTATTATTATAACATTTTTAGTTTTTGTTGTTTTTTTACATTTTTAATAAATACGTTTTTTTAAATTTTATATTAATTTTTAATATCATAAATTTTAAAATATTATTAGTTTTCATTTTTCATTTTTATATTTTTTAATAGTTAAAGATGTTTTTCATGCTTTCCCAAGCAAAATAAGTTTAAATTATCAACAATAAATAAAAAAAATATCATATAATAATTTTTTGTTTTTATCTTTTTTTTATATATTTTATAAATTGTTATAATGCTTCTTGTATCCCAAGTATCTTCCTTTTTATGTGGCCTCCACCCACCTAATTAAAATCCTGATTGATGAAGTCAAATAACAAGCATGTTTTTTTAATTATATATATATGTGCACAAAATTTTAAATTTAATAAATTTCATAACATGTTTAAAAATTCAAAATTGTATTATTAATTCTGAATATTGAAGTTTATATTCTAATGATGTTATAATTGTTATAATGTTGGTTCATCATATAATTATTGTACTCTCATAATTTTAAATTTTTTTTATATCTGTCTTTTTTAAATATTTGTAATTTATATGTCTAAATTATACCAAATTATTTACTTTTTTATTATTTAACATAATTATAAAAAAAGTATACAAATTTATTGATTTTAAATTTAAAATTTTGTAATCCTATTATTTTTATAATTCCAATTATTCTTATTGTTTTATTTTATAATTTCGATAATTATGTAATTTCAGAAAATTTATAATTTCCAAAATTAAATAGTTCTTAAAATGCTTTTTTTATGTAATCTTATAATTTCAGCTTTATATTTTTATAAATAATATAAGTTTGGTTTTAAAAATCAGATATATTTTTAAAAATTTTGAAATTTTATATTTTATTAATTATAAATTTTTATTTCACATACTATTCATATTCAAGCATGTGATCCTATATGGAGTTCTCATGAAATTGAATTCAATATAAGTTCTTTTTCATTCCTATTACAACTCTCATACACTACATAATTGCTAACAAGATAGAATTTCATATAGGGTCATATGCTTGAATATGAACTACTTAATTTTCTTTGAGTATAATATTAATCTCTATAGGATGTTTCTAATATATCTAAAATTCTTAATGCTATTGTTTGGATTACTTAAATCCCATGAGAAAAGTAACTTATTTATTAATTTATCTAGATGATTTTTTACAATAGAAGGTTTAATAATAGCTAATATATCTACCTTTAGATTTTTGCATAGATGTTTTGCTCTTCTAATAGTGGGATTATTAGAAATGTCTCTCAAGTTCAAAACTAAAAAAGTGATGAACCTTATTAGGAGAATAAAGAAAGGTTACATTAAACCCACATGCAAATAGATTTGTGGGTGGTAAATTGAAGATTAATGTTAAATTTGACATATCCACATTTCTTGGTCTCCAAGCTTTATTATTCACATCATATCACATGATCCTTGAACAGGATAACTAAATTTATTGTCTTGGGTAGAGGTGTTCTCTAGGGGATGGTTTAATTTTGTGGGTGATTCAATTTTATAAACATATATATATATATATTTTTTATTCTTTCTTTTTTGTATCATATATTTTAACTTTAATAGGACTAACCAAATTTATATTAGTATTTATTAGAAAATATTACATTTATAAAAATGATACTTTAGGAATTGTAAAAATAGTTTCTTTGATTGTTGTTCTAGCTACACATTTGCTTCCATTGAGCATTCTTCAGTTCATTTGGTTCAACATGATTTGTACTAGCCTATTACATCAAGCCATTTACTTATGTTTATAATCATTGTACGTAATATATTTGTGCAACATAAATTACCTTTTAGTTGGCATAGACTAATTATTGACTAAGATGTAAGATTAACTCTCACCCATGTAAAATTCAATTTTTAAAATTCTAAAAAAGTTGTGTTTAATATTTGTGATAGTGTAATTAGCATTTTTTATGGTTCAACTTCATACACATGTTTATAGTTTTACAAAACTATTACACTAGGTAGTAAGCAAGCAAAAATTGGTCAGATTTTTATGTAGTTAAGCATGATATGAAAGTTAATGATGCCAAAAGTTTATAGTTATAGGACAATTTTGGTTATATTTTATGTGCATTCGGCATATTCTATGTTCATTATTCAGTGTTCAAACTTCTAAATTGTTAATATATTTTAGTTATTTGTGATGATGTGTAAGCATGGAAATGAGATAATTATTAATCAATTTCATGACTTTGTAGTTTTGGTAGATCTAAATTAACAGTCATAAAATCAATAGATTTTAAAAGTATTTGGTTGAGAGGTAGAGAACGTAGTCTCGCATCGTTTTGGCATATATTCTTGATTGAAACTCTTTCTGATTGATCATGATGATTATTATGTGTTATGACCCTATCAACTCATTAGCATAACCTTTTTATTATGCAATATATATTTTTTGGCTGTAATATTATTATGGAGTCAACCATACTTATCTTATAAAATTTAAAGGCTTTAATATTAATTTTATGTTAGAGCATCCAAGTACCCTACTAGTTTTAAAAGTCACGGTCATATCTTTAGTGCTATATTTTTATCTTTAATATTACTCGATGGTCTCAAGTTAGAGTTGTAATTTTTATACAATGACATGATTTTTGAGTTAAAAAAATTATAGAGCCAAAACTATTCATATAAAAAGTTTTAGAAAGTTAAGAAGCCATGACAATTATTCAACACCGTAACTTTAGGACATAAAATGTTACAAAGAGTATTATTCTAGTATGATCATTCCCCAAGGTTGTGACTCATATCCTCAAAGGAATGTAAGGAAGTTACTTTTATAATTGAGCAAATTGCCAATGTTGTAGTATATTTGTAGTGTTGTGGTGATATGATATGTAAGAGATATGAAGATCAATGTCGTAGCCACTCATAGTACCATAGACACTCTAGAGACATGAATGATCAATTTTTGTGTCATAACCATTTCTCAATACTAAGGCCATTTGATACACATGAGAGACATTATTAATGTAATAGTTATATGATAATCGAGAGAGATTAATGCCAATGATGTAGTCATTTTCTTATGTTGTAGCCATATTTCGATATGAGAGATAATTCATAATGTCATGATCATTCCTAGCATCGTGATCCTATATGAAGAATAAGAAAGAAGGGTGTACGAAGCAACATCCTCTTCCTAGTGTTGTGACTTTATATTACAAAAAAATTAGGATACATTCCAAAGTCAAGATTATTTTTTCGAGTCACGACCTAAATATTAGAAGATAAATGTCAAAGTCATGGCTTTCTTCTAAAAGTCATGACTTCTTGTTTAAAATAATGCGGAATCACCTAAGTATAAATGAGGAAGAGATATTGATTCCAAGGCATTCCTCCATTCTTATTTTTTCTCCACACAACAAGCAAATGTCATCATGAGGCTACAAGCAAGGAAGGGATGCAAGACTTAATGCTAATCCATAAAGTTGGGGGTGAGACTCTCGAAACCACCATCTCTAGGGCAGATTTAGAAATTTCTATCAAAATAGCATGTGGTATAGGGTTTGTATAACTTAGTTTATATGATATGATAATAGTTTTATATTAATGAATGTATTTTGATTTATGTTATAATATAGATATTATTGGATGGATGATTAAATAGAATCTAAATGGGCTCAATGTAATAATCACCTTGTATATTAATAGGATAAGGAGTCATTATACAATAAGTCAAACTTCATTCTATGTCTAAACATAATCTATTTCAAACTAATTTAAATATATATCACATAAATCAAATGAATTAACCTATGAATCTAAGATTGATCCACAATTAGAAATATCTATTTTATTACAATTGAGGTATATCATTATTGAATAACTAAACTATTGATATAATCTTTGTAGGATTGATATCTAGATGAAGCTCCTCTTTATTACATATACAACTCATGCACTTAGTATATCTATTGATGAGATACTCTTATCAATGAGATTTTGAGACACAGTCTAATCAAAAAAATTATGCATTACCAAAATCATAACAAGTGCTAACTATATTCTACAAGTATATAGGTCGTATAGGTAATAAAGTGGTCATAAGTTTAGATATCAGTCTCTTGAGGATTATTATTGGCTTTTGATTAAGTCTTAGTGATTTTACTAAACTACTTAAGTTGATAAGATAAGACTAGAATTCAAAAAGATACTTAGGCTAGTTTTAGTAATGTAATATATTTTTGTTGGACAAAGGATAAGAAAACGAAAGATCTCCAATTACCTTGGTAATCTTTAAGAGTTAACCAACCATAGATTATCACGATCATGAATGATTGCAATATATTTGTAACTTCAGTATACCTATCACCATCCACCAAAGCTGCATATTTACTTAACAATTAGTAACTCTATAATTCCTACTCATTTTAGCCAATTCAACAACTTCCCTTGAAGGTTGCTTCGATTGTACATATATCTATTCTCTAGCTTGTACTTCTAGAGAATAAACAATGATATGGTCATTATACAATTTATGCTTTCAATTTCAATAGCATTATACTCACATCAATTAATTTATGTCAACCTAACAAAATCACTCATGAATGCCATCACAAGAGAAAGAAGGTAGTCGTAGGGCTATCACTATATGTCAATGCACATCTTCTTTTGTGTGTCATATGACTTGTCTATCACCATCTATCATAGCCAACACAAGTCATACATCAATTGCTAAAATCATAGGTTATATATTCTAAGACACTTCTATATCCATCAATACTTGATATATCACAAAATCAAAAATCATTCATTACAAGTCACATTCATCAAATGCTATTATATAAATCAATATTAGATTCCAAAATTAGTCTAATATCGAGAAGAATTCAAAAGGTGATGTGGGAATTATTTTATGGAATTAAATTATCCTGAAGGCTAGCAAGCATTTAAAATCTCGATTTCCATTCTAGTTCATGATCGAACCCATTTTGCATTCGACTCTATTTTTGTTTCCCTACTTGGGGTGGCATTTTCAAAGCATACTCAAGTTCATTACATTCTTTCCCCTTGATTTATCTTTTTTTTTCTTAAATATAGCTTTTATATCATTGGATCCTATTAGTCGAGAGAATTCATTAAGGTTTATTGTATCATCATTAATGAGCTTCATGTTGCAATACTGAGTTGAAGTCACTATAGATGATTGAATTGAATTGCCTATATAATATCACATCTTGGAATGTCATGGAAAATATCATGTCATTGTTAATGTTATACATGCATAAAGATTATGTCATGATGCAAAAAGATATCACGACTAAAGTTAATCATGCCCTTGGGTATCATGTCGTGATGTGAAAATAATGTCACGACCAAAAATAGCTTCAGAATCTTGAAATATTTTGATTTCAATTTAGTAATAATAAAAAAAATAACTTTGAAAAGTATGTAGCGACATCATATTACACAAAACATTTTCATGACTTCATTTGATGTCACAAATGGGATTTAATGTTTTTGATGTTATGGTATAAAAATAATGTTGTGACTAAAAATATATTTTATAACAAATGCTTTTGTAACTAATATATAGAGTCATGACCAAGAAAAACTTATCACAGCTACTTCAAAATTATATGCCAGTATTAATGATATCGTGACTTTGAAAATATCATGACTTCACACATTATTCTTCTGTACTTTAGTTTTATGTTACACCAAGTCTATCTTGTATACTTAATTTATAACTAATTTTACTACTTTTTATCATAATGCATTGAAAAGCTATTTTTATAAAATCTACATCTTTTATGCATATTTTTCTTACAAACACAATATGAAATAAGCCAAAAATATCTGCAAAAACTAAATACTTTTTAGTATAAAATAGTACCTTTTTCTCTTAGTAAGATTTTTTATTTTAGTTTGCTTTGTGGTGAGATAATATATATTGTTAATTAAAAATAATAGTTTAGCACCGTTGCATGAGTAAGTGGATAAGAAATGAAATTGGCAAAACATTGACTATTTGAGACTTTGTTGGAAAAATTGCTTGACAACCCTACACACTCAACATGTGATAGTTCTACTAAGTTGTGTATTAGAGACCATATGACAGACTAGCTTGCACACATGATGAATGATCATTTACATCTCACACAAACCACCACACCACCATACATCATATATCCACTACTCTATGACACATAAAGATTAAACATGATTTGTTAATTGTATTTCCTAAATATCGAGGTAAGGATAAAGAAAATTCATATAAGTTTATGCATTTATTTAAAATTATTATTAATGTGTTCTTTTCTATTGATCAAATTATGGCATCTTTGTTAAAATGGTTTTTATGTTTTCTAAAAGACTAAGGTAAAATTTAGCTCTACACTGTTAGACCTAGATTCATAGAGAACTAGAGTGAAATGAATAATCAATTTTAAAATATCTATCCCTACCCTTAAGGTCCATCAAGTGAAAAAAAATTTCTAGTCATGTATAGAGTGATAATGAAATTTTGTTTTATGTATTAGAAAAATTTAACAATCTATTTAGCTTTTTCCCTTCCTATGGTAATGAAAATGGAGACTAGTCTTATACATTTATGATGGTCTCACCCCTAGATATATGTAATTTGAGTAGTTATATAATTGGCCAAGGATTCTTGCAAAAAAAGATTTAGATGATTTCATGACATACTTAGATGAAAATTCTAAGAATTCTAATTATTGCACATGACTATCTTGTATAGATTCCACTTGTAAGTATAGGATAAACGACACCACATATGGAGGAGAGATGTCTTTTTGGGAGTGGAGGATAGTTTAAATTTCAAGATCAATTTTTTAATAGGTAAATAAAAGCATTGGAATTAAGAAAAAAAAGAGGTTGAAAGCTATATTTAAAGAAGAACCCTTAAGGCCCGTGAGAGTTATCATGAATCTTGCCATCGTACTAGAGAGATTTTTACAATAGTCAATTAAGATAACTATAGAGTAGATGCCTATTTTTAATTTTCCCTAGCACTAACCATTTATTTCAAGTTACTCTAAAAATAATAATTTTAATGCTCTAAATTATATATACTTGAGCTATATGAGTTGTAATATGTTGTTGTTCTCTCTTCCTAGGATTCATAATTTTATTATGAATTCTAGTGGACCATATTTGAAAAAGAACCTCACCTCATTCATTTGTAAGCAACATGAGTATGATAAAAAATATGAGCAGATATTTGTAAGAATTGATGATGAGATGAGGGAAAATTGGTATTAATGAGTTAAGCTTACCATTGCATTAAGTTGTCCTAAAAAAAGGGAAACTTCCATATCAGTCTTTTCCCAATTCCATCAATCAAAGGGGGCCACTAAAAAGCAAGAGTAAGATCAAATAGTAATTATTTTGAGGAGTAGGATGGTGATCACTTAAATAACAGTAGAGGTGTTAACCATACTTCTACATCTAGTAAGGACTTGAGAGGTTGTTGAGAGTGAGAATAGAGTTGACCAGCTTAGGATTGACGCATCTAACACTATTATTGTAGAGCCCTTATGAGGTTCTTGAAAATCATCATTTTCATCCACCACAATTTTCATAGGCCTTAAAGGTTACTTAAGTTGTTAGATGTATTTGGCAAGATTATAAATCATATATATTAGTTTAAGATTAACCTTCCTTTACTTCACATGATTAAGAAGATGCCTAAATATGTCAATGTAATTAAATATTCATGCATCATTTAAAGAGAGAAGCATTGTTAAGGCCATGTTCTTATCTTGTGTGATTTTAAACTTAATATTGAGAATGTCTTACTTGATTTAGGGGCTAGTATGAATATGCTTCCTTTTGTGGTGCATACATAGTTAGGCATACGTGGGATTATACCAACATCACTTTGCCTCTAGTTGACTAATAGATGAGTCAAGATGTCATGCAACATTGTGGTGGATAATTTGGTTAATATATAAAGTTTTGTCTAAGCATGTTGTCTCTAAAAATCTAGCTTTCATTATCATAACCATGAAAAGATTTTATGAAATTGTAAATATTTTGAAGGACCAAAATGAGACTAGAGTTCATTTTCAAATGTTGACTAGTAGAGAGTGTGTCATTCTTCTTGGAAAGTTTTGTTGATTCATTTCCACCATTGGTTTGCATCTCCAACCAAGTGGTATGATGACGAATAAAACTCGTGGGTATTAGAAGTAATTTATAACTTCACATCATTTAAGCACTCTTCTGCAACTAGAAAAAAGTTTCATGTCTTGTTATTTTGGAGCAAACAACATGTACTACTCTGTCATGGCTTTCATGGAAATGTTTACCATAGTTTGGTAGCTCTTGGTTTGCAAACAATATATCAAAGAGTCACTAAAGAGTTTCTTCCACATGATGAAGCCTCTCATCCATCATCCATGTTGAGCTTCATATGTTGTAGCAAACCTTGCACTCCATATTGTCGTGCTTCAACCTGGTCATGGTGTTTCTGAGTGGGACATGAATTTATTATTAGTGCTATTGCTAGAGATCAAAAGTGTGAGTTATGTGAATGATAAAATGAGGATTTATGATTTAGAGTGAAATAATAATGACCATTAAATTACTTGTCCAAGTAAATCATCCTTCTCATATTCATGTCCTATTTTAGACAAAAATCCTAGTAAATTATTGTTGCAATCGATCGAGGAGCATGAAAACTAAAAATGGTTTCGAAACAAAAATTCTAAGTCCAACAATGTTAATTAATTTAGCATTATAATTTAAATCTTTAAAATTTTGTACATTTTAAAATATTACCAAAAGTAACATATACAAAATAGTTTTTAATTTTTATAGATTTTCTATCATATATATATATATATATATATATATATATATTAAAGCTTAATATTATAACTACAACCCCACACACTTATTATATTCTACTCAAAATCAGCAAAATATATAAGCATGTACAATACAAATAAATATTTTGCTCCAAAATGGTATAATATTCAAACAAAATAAACTATAAATTTACAATATACAATATCCATAAATCACCATACAACAAATTAGAATTATGAAATGAATTAAAAATACCTTAATAAAACTTGAGGTTTTATTTCAAGATCAACTACTCTTTCGAAAATTTTTAAGCACCCACGGGCCACAAGTATTGCACAAGAACAACAATAATAATCTTCTCTGTATGAGCACACACAAATACAACATGAAAATCAATACACCCTATGCAAGCCCTCATATGTAGAAGAAAATGAGGAAAACATACTCCTTAAAAGCTCTCCATCTTCTCTATGAAACTATTACAAAAGATATTCGAACAAAAAAAAATAGGAAATAACTTATTTGTTGTTACTTTTCATTTCTTTATCACACATCACGTGCACATAACAATGCCAGATGGATTTGTTATGTTTTTAGGAAAGTCACGCAACATATTTGATTTTTTTTTTCAAAAAATAGTTGATATAATTGTTTTTAAAACAAAATTATTTAACAATTATAATTTTAATGTTATTTTCAGACCCATTTAATGAAATTACCCCTAGTCTCATTAAATTAAATTGACATTAAAAATCACATTAAATCCAAACCATGAAAAAAAACAAAATTGAACTTCCTACACTTGTCTAGACCCAACAAATATTACGATTTATTACAAAGCATGAGTTAATTTACTCACAAATATTAAATAGACATAAAATTTAGGTTCAAAAATAACTCCATCAAGATATAAATTTTGTGATAATTATATAGATCATATCTTTTTAAAGGTAGTTTTTTTGTCATGAGGTAGTCTAACAAAATAATGAGATATCTTTGTTTTATTATGACAAGGTACAAGATATGAAACATGATTTGAAGCTCCATTATTCATTATCCAATATAATGTAAAATGTACATCAAATGCTATGTTATTGTGGTTGGTTATTAATATATATATCTTTTTTTTTATAAATAAAAACTTTATTACCAAAAATTCTGTATAACCTAGGGCAGTTTCAAATTATTATATTCTTTGCAAAAAGTAATATAAATTTCTATTATGATTTTCCTAACTAAATTTTTTGTATTTTGGGTTTTTCCTTCGTAGAGTCTTTTATTCCTTTCACGACATATGTGGTACACCGTGGCTGCAAAAGAAGCTTTTCGAAGGTTATTCTTTGAAATTTCATCCAAATATAGCTTCTTGATGGTTTTAAAACCCAAAGAGATCAAGTTTGTATCTTCTTTGAAATCTGTCCAAGCTTTCAACTCTTATATAATGTACCTAGAAAACTAACATTCAAAAAAAATGTGATTAAAGTTTCTGCATGGCTATAGAATTCACAATTGGTATTGCTTAGAGTTGAAAAGGCTTTGTCTTTTGTCCTGTGTCTTTTATGCTTGGCAATCTATAAGTTAATAGCATGTTTGAGCACATGGTTTTTTTCCAGATAACATTGGTCCAAGATTTATCCTTTTTAGAGTCAAAACTGGTTAGGTAATAGTAGGCACTGGAAATTATTCTGCCATTTTCATCCCATGTATTTAGTAATAATTCAGCTTGTTCTTTTCAGTTTGCTTTGGAGATCAAGATATCCCTAACGGAGATTAGGGACTTCTAGAAAGGAGTGTATTCTTTTGATAACTTGTATTCCCAAATGTTATGAGAGTTGAGATAGAAGTGGTGAATCCACTTTATCTAGAGCGCGTCCTACTTTCTATTTATCTGCCATAGATTCTTGATGAAGAACGCCTTGTTCCATATAAGGATGTTGAGGATGCCGAGGCCTCCTAGGTATGTGAGCGAGCACACCTTATCTAAAGAGACCTTGGGCCTATATATGCCAAACACTGGGCCACCCCATAGGAATCTTCTACAAGCTCACTCAATTGAATTATATTAATATATATATCACATTTATTAGTAGTTGATCATTATCATTTTTATTGTGAAGCAATGACATGATTTACCTATATTTATTAGTTGTACAAATTGGGATCTTATGTGTTTCTTCCCTCTTCATATTAACAATGTGGGATGCTACCTTTCTATTTTTGGGCTTCATGTTCTTTCCATGCTAATTTTGGCACACTTTGAATCCAATTAATCAATAACACCTATCAATCAAATGTCCATCTTGATTATAGTAAGTGCATCATTTGTGCTAAATAATGAATTTTTATGGAAAGAATGTCTTGCCATCAATAGGAGTGGTGACTGAGTGATTTGTATGACATAGGAGGCCAACAAAACATTAGGTGGATCATGATTACCATAGCACCTGCCTCTCATGTTGTAATGTTAGCCAATGAATTTTCTATGTATCTTGAAGTAGGTTCATCATCAAAATTATCTTACAAACTTTGGAATAGATGTGTCAAATGAGACGTACCGAGCTGGCCCGGCCCATTTTTTCAGGCCCGACCATGCTTTCGTGCCGGGTCAGGCACGGCACGGTACAGTAACCGTGCCGTGCCTAGCCCGTCATGGTTTTGTGGGGGTTCAGCCCAGCACGGGCCCGTGTCACGATTCGCCGGGTTCGGCCCGATCGGGCCGAACCCTAAGTTAAAAAAAAATTAGGGTTTCGGCACACGCCGTCACACCGAACCCCTAATTTTTAAAAATTAGGGTTTCGACCACCCGAAACCCTAATTTAAAAAAAAATTAGGAATTGGGCTCGCCTGAAACCCTAATTTTAAAAAAAATTAGGAATTGGGCGCGCCCGAAATCCTAATGTTAAAAAAATTAGGGTTTCGGTGCTCACGTAACCCTAATTTAAAAAAAATTAATTTCGGCACGGTACCGTGCTGGGCCAGACACGGCACTTGGCGTGGCTGGCCTCGGCACGACATGAGCCCGGGCACGGGAAATTTCCATGCCGGGCCAGCCTAGGCACGGCCAAATCGTGTCATGCCTCGTGCCGGGCCGGCCCGGCCTGGTTGACACCTCTACTTTGGAATAAGGTTTACTAAACCCATATAGAAGTCATATCACCTTCTCCTTTTCCTCTTGATTCACAATATTTATCAACACATTACAAGAGCATGTGATGAGTTCCTGATTGGATGCAAGTGCATCTCAAAACCTATTGAATTTTGTCTATTGTGTGAAAATAGAAAGGGGGCATTGTAACAATTTATAATTTTTTACTGAATTTAATCGGTTCTTGAATCATCTCCTTGATAGAAGTTTTCAAGGAGATTTCACCAAATTATTTTTATCATATCACAAAAGATGATATTGCAAACTATATCAGACATGATGGAATGGAGGATCCAATTTATAACTATCTTATTACAATTTTGCCACATGTGAATCTCCCATCATTGGGTGGTTAAGCCTTCATAGTTTCATCGATTAGCTAAAGCTTTTTATGATGAGACTAAATTACAATGAGCAACTCTATTCCCCATGGTCGTGTTCATCCAATGATTGGCTAGTGCCAATCTCCACATACTTAAATAGTGTAAAGAGACAACTTATAAAATTTTTTGTTGCCTATCCTTTTGGATGTTGAATCCAAAATGGCATTGTTTGCTTTTTCAACCATATCATTGGTGAGCAACTCTATTTTGCAGCCATGTTTTTGATATTGTGGTGTTTGATTTTACTTATGGCATAAGTTGCTAAGTCTGAAACACAACTAACCTCTTTTGATATCATAAACAAGTTAATTTGAAAAAAAATCCATATATTACAATGCGACAAACATAGAAGTATGTAAGAGCTATTCTAGGAATAGAAAAATTATGATTCTAGAATTACTCTAACCTAAATGTTAATTGATTACTTGATCCACATTTTACTATTATTACTTATTTGACTATTAATTACAAATGAATGCTAATTGAATACAATTTTTCTTTCCTATAATGATACCTAAATAACAAAACATTATATTTTCTCATGGTTTCTTGCCTCAACATAATGGATATGCAACCTTTCAAGAATGCTTATATTCTTTGTGTTTCTAAATGTTATTTTTTTTGAATTAATAATTATTTGATTTCTTTTTCATCCTTTGCTAATGATTTGCTTCCATCATGATTTTTTGATAAATATCATTAAGAAATTTTTTCCGTGGTCCATTAATATGTATAACCATATTATCATTATCAATTATCTTAGTACGTATTTTTTTCCTAGAATATTATTCTCAAAACATATCATTTTATATCCATCTTTATCTTTCATCTTCACTTTTTTAGAACTTATTAATTTTGAACAAAATTAAGTTTTGTAAATCTCATTGAAAATATTATTTCAACATTATTATTCTAATAATATAAGATTAGTAACACTCTATAATTCTTATAATTTGTAATTTATTTAATTTTCCTATGTTTTCTAGTTATTTGAAATTTGAATTTGATAACACACACACACACAAACACGTATATATATTATTCATAATTTTAAATAATTAATAAATATTTATTTTTTGTTACTTAATAAAAATTCGAAAATTGAAAATTTACATTATTATCATGTTGACAATTTTATGGTCTATATAATTGTTATAATTTTTAGAATGTTTATAATTTTTAAAATTTTTATAATTTTGTAGGTTTTATATTTTTTCTAATGTCTGAATTTTAAATTATGACTTATTATAGTTTTGTAATTTTATAAATTATGATTTTCATATTTGTCATTCATTTTTTAACTAAATAAAATTTTCAAACTGTTTTTAATTTATTAATTTTATTATAATTAGTAATTTAAATTTATAAATTTTTATAATTTTATTAATAGTAAATTTCAATAAAATTTAAAATTTAAAATTTTAAATTTTTATATGTTTATTATTATTGCAATTATTTATCTTTTTAACGTATATAAGTTTATATATATTATAAGTTTATTGATAAATATGTGTGTGTGTGTGTGTGTGTGTGTTAAATAAATACATATGTGTTTGTGTGTGTGTGTGTGTGTGTGTAGTTATATATATGTTTGTATAACTTATATAGATAAATTTTTTAGAAAAGCTTTCAAATATACATATTATTTATGAAACTTTGTTTTTGTGTTTTAAAGATGACATAGATAGATGAAATAGTATTTAAGATTTGATTGCTTCCAAACATATATATTTTATGTTAGTCATATTTTTTTAATTATGAAAAGTAAGATTTTTTTTTGGGAAATCACGTATTGGGGTTGAAAAACTAAAATATTTGTATTTTGGTACCTCTTAAATTTTTTTTAAAGAACACACCAAAAAAGAAAAATTTTAATATTTTGGAACTCCATAAATTAGAAACTTGTATATGCTTTCAGAGTAACATATCATCATTTAATGAAAAAAAAATTTTCCCAATTTTCAAATTCAAAATCCGCCAAAAATATTTTAAACTATTTTTTGAATTTGAAAAATAATGTTTCATTTTAATGTGTGTGTGTGTGTGTTTAGGCCCCAAAATCTATTTCTTCCTAATTATTTTGTGAATATTTTATTGATATTGTACAAAAGCATAATTTACTCTATTAATAAATTTCATAATTTTGGTTTTTAATTATATATAAATTTTTTGTAATAATTAAAATTTGATATTTATGTTGTTTGTTATTCAATATTTCTATTGTTTGATATTTTTTGATTTTTATAATTTTTGATTTTTATAATTTTTAATTGTTATAATTTTTAATTTTTATAAGTTTTAATTTTTATAATTTTTAATTTTTATCATTTTAAATTTTTGTAATTTCTAATTTTTAATATGGATGATTTCCCGTGTGAGCTGTGAGTGGAGAGGAAGGCAGCACAAGGTCCTTCCACATATTTAAATAATTAAATTTAATAAATTTCCACGGTGACGTTGTGCTCTAATTATCATAGTAGTGACTTAATAATTTATATTTTTATTATAAAAAAAATTTCAAACGTTCTGGATTCACATTAAATTTTATGCATTTTAACTTATTTAAATGTAAATTAGCCTTACTTCCATGTCTAATTTATTGCACTTGCAGTTTCTTTTAAGTTAATTAAAAGCTTTATGTATATTATACTTGTTATAAGGTACGAGCTACAATATTTTGCTTATGCTGATTATCACGTCCCCTCATGCTCTATCCCTGCTAAGAGCCTAAGACAATCTTGTGGCCAGCGGTTATTCTAGCACACAGATAGATCAATTGAAATTATTCTATCATTCTACTTCAAATAGTTAGCAGTATGATGCTCTGTTGAGAATTATGTAAAATATCATTTATATGTGATTTTTAATTTTTTTATATTATGATTTTCCATCCTAATTTTAGCTAATTTCTTAAATTGTATTATTTTAAAGTGTTATTTTTTATTTTTTAATTATTGTGATTTATTTAAAAATGGTATTTGAGTGAGATTTATATGGTAATTTTTATGATTTGTCTAATTTATCAATTAGGTTATAGAAGCCTAAATTCTAGTTTTAGAAAAAAGGTATTTAACTTCTTTATTTGTGAAATATTCTGATGCAATTGTTGAGTCAAAATTAGTGGATTAAAATTAAGAAATAAAATTGCTACAATTATGAAAAAAAAATATAATTCAAAATAGATTTGTTAAAAAAATATAATTGAGAACATGTTATTAAATATTGAATAAAATGTTATGAGTATTGATAATGATTGAAAATATCTTATATAGTAACAATCCCTGGAGGTTTTATGCATATGAATGATGATCATGTTTTGAAAAGTAGTGGTATTAGTGTTGTCAAAATAAAAATCTTTGATAGAATTAATTATATCATTTAAAAGGTATGGAATGTGGATTTGAAAAAAAAAATGTTTAGGACAAATAAATAGTCTTGATGTAAACTTGAGGAAAAATAATAAAGATTATAGGAGGCTTACATGTAGTCATGAAAGTAAAATTATGCTTAAAGGAAATGTAATATGGAAATCTAATACATGTCGTGCATCATTTAGCAAATGAGACTATAAATAATGTAATATCTCAAAAAAAGTAACATGTCAAAATAAGATTTCAAGTTTCTCTAACAATATTATTTTTATGGCTCAAATTAATAAATTTATTTTTTGTGAGCTTTGTGTTATAAGTAAAATATATTTTAATGTATGAGAATCAACCAAAATAATTCAATGAGCATCAAAATATTTTCTATTTTTAATTGAGGATTACTAAAGGATATGTTGGGTATATCTTATCAAAAAAAAAGTAGATGTATTTTTATTTTTTAAAGACTTCAAAATAAATGTACTTAAATCTGAGAAAAAGATTATGTATTTGTAGATAGATAATGAAAAAGTATATATAGATGACAAGTTTTTTGCTCTTTATAAGTATTAAATAATAATTTAGAGTCAAGTATTATTGATGACTGTAAGTCTACTCAACTCATTTTGGGTGGAAATAATTAGTATTACATGTTGTGTGATAAATTAGTCATCATCAACTATGATTGATTTGAAAATATTAATAAAGATATGAACTAGTAAGGCAATAGATTATTCTATTTTTTTTTTTGATATCTTACATATGATGTACAACACCTAATGGATAATAAAGTTAGATTTGTTATTTAAAAAGCATATATTCTTTTAGGATATGCTAAAGTAGTGAGGGGGTCAATTGTGAGATTTCACCATCCTCAAGGTAATTATTAATAGGAATATAATCATTATAGAAAATCAATAATAAAGAATTGATGATTATGATAGAGCATTAAAATAAGTTTCAAAAATTATTACTATGTAAGTAGAAAGTAATCCTAGGCAACATATTCCAATATCTATATAGAAAGAATTAGAGCACAAAATATAATAGTAAGTTGAGTTTGAAGCTCAAGAAGTTAGTCGACCAACATCTGATAAAAGGCCAATAGCTAGGTACTAGGGGTATGTTACAGAGAGCAATATTGTATATTGTCTATAATAAATGATGAAGGATCTTTAATATTTTATGAAGCTTAAAATAGTTCAGATATATCTCTGTGGATGACAATAATTGAGAAATAAATTGAAATTCTATATAAAAACATGACTTGGAAGCAAGTATTGTTACCATTAGGAAAAAAATTATTGGTAATAAATGAGTTTAGAAGATAAAGTGGGATAATCTAACTATTGGTAATAAATGATATCCTGTAATATTGGTAGTAAAAAGATATGCTCAAAAAGATGATATCGACATAACTGAGAATTTTTCCCTGGTTGTGTTAAAATAATCAGAGTAGTAATAATTTTATGTGTTATATTTGATTTATATTTGGAGTAGTTGGATGTTAAAACTACATTTCTTCAAGAAAAAATTGAGATTTATATGTTCAAATCATAAAGATTTGCTTAAATAAGTAAGAAGAGCTTAATTTATAAGTCGAACAAATCTCGTTTACGGTCTAAAATAGGCACCAATGTGTTGATATAAGAGATTTGCTTAAATCATTAGTCTTGTGTACAGTAGACTCAGTTCACATCATTGTACATACTACAAATGATTTTAGGATAAAAATGATTTCATTATTTTATTACTATACGTGGATGACATATTAGTAGTAGGCCCCAACAAATATCAATTCCAAAAATTGAAGGTACAGTTGGCTATGGAGTCCGATATTAAGGACATGGGACTAACAAATATGATTCTAGAGATATAGATTTACCGAGACAAAAATAACAAGAAGATTTGACCTTCTCAAGAAAATTACTTTAACAAGATTTTGCGATGCTTCAGCATGTAGGATAGTAAGTTAATTTTGACCTCACTTCTTATTAATTTATAGTTATTCTCAAGTATGTGTCCTAGCTCATAAGAAGAGAGGAAGATGTCTCGAATACCATATATGTATCAATAGTGAAAAGTTTAATATTCTTAAAGATTTGTGTGAGCCCATATATTACACAGGCAATGTAAGTAGTTAGTTGATTCATGACAAATCCTAGCATAGAATATTGAAGTATTGTGAAAAAAATTCTAAGGTATATTAGAGAAACTTCAAATATTATATTATATTATATTATAGATATTCAGATCTTATCATCAGTGACTATGTCAATGCAGACTATATTGAGGATATTGATAATAAAAGTTTATCATTGGGCTATATTTTTACTCTTGCTGAAAGAGCTGTAAGTTAGGTTTCAAAATTATAGTCTATTATATCTACTTTTTGATATAAGTAGAATATGTTGTAGCTATATAAGTCAATAAAAAATAATCTGATTGCAGATACTATTGGAAGGGTTTAAACACAAATAAAATAAAGTAACTTTATTTTGTGAAAGCCATAATGCTATACACTTAGTGTAAAATATAGTATTTCACTCAAAGACAAAATATATCATATTACAATATCATTTTGTACGAGAAAAAGTTAAAGAAAAAAGTGTGGATATATAAAATATTTACACTAATGAGAATATAGCAACTATTTTGATCAAATCAATCAACATTGATAAGTTTGAATGATGTAGAATTTCATGTAGCTTAGCAAGAACATAAATAAATATAGATAAGTAAGAAATGTGATTTTTAAGTTGGAGAATATAATATTAATGAGGGTGGGTAAAGCATCACATTGGTCACATTGGAAATCTATTTGGGATTACTAATTTTTTTTATATAAGAAGATTCCTCCTCTTTGAAATGTATCTCAATCTCAATTCTCTTTTAGCTTGTATTTTTTTATTGTATTATTTATTTTATTATTGTAAGGATTGAATTTTCTATTTTAAAATTATTGTTGAGAGTACTATTTTTATAACAAAAGAATATAAACAAAGCATTTTAGTTTTGTATCATATTTATAGGTTTCAATAGTTAGAGGAAGATTATGATATCCCTCATCAATTCTGCATAAGATTGTTGAATGGTATTTATCTCTAAGAGGCACTCATTATAAATTAGCCTTTTGGGTTGGGCTCTCCTATTGGGATTGAGTCTCTATAATTAGTTCTCTTTTTGAGAATATGTACGTAGCAGAAGAAGACTGCTTGGTTCCTTGAAATTAGGTTTGAAATCAATATTATTGAATGTCGATCTAGTTTGTCACCATTTGACCATTCAAGGTGTCGGTAATGATCTATTACACATCAATTTCACATTAAATTAGAGTGGTACTAAAGTTTGAGAGATTTTGTTATCCATTATCTTTTTGGAATTTGATTTATTTGGCTACGACACGGATTAAACACCATAAACAAAAATACTTGTCTAATATGGTTATTACTCAACATTATAGATCAGTTGTTAGAAATAGAAATTCTATAATAATTTAGGAAAAATTACACCAAGTTTTGAATGCTAGTGATTATTATAGATAAGCATGAAAGTATAGTAAGCCTATCAAACTATGATAATACTACTTTGTGGATTGGGTCAGATTTGTATCTTGAGAGCTGACCAGAGTTGGGTTGACAGAATTAAATCAGCTTGAGAAAATAATTTATTTTGATTTAACTTTTTTTTTATTTTTTGGTTTAAATTTATGCGCACAATATGTTATGAAAAAAAAAAGCCCATGTTTTTAACTGAGAAATATTAAGAGGTGGCGTTGCTTTTTATTGATATGGTGAACGTGAAAAAAAAAAACTTAAATTGTTTCTCAGAGTGCAATAATTGTCACTTTAGTTTGACATTTTAGATTATTATTAAATTGGAACTTATTATTTTCTATTATTAGACCAATACATTATTTTTGGTTGGATAATTGAAAATTTAGTAATATTCTCACAATAATTAGGATATTTATTCTGAGAATAAACATTATATGTTTTCAAACTTAAAATATATATTTTCTGAGTGCAAATTGAAAATTCACATTTGAATATGAGAATTTAAAAACTCGATTCATAATTTAATTAGACAAATTTTAAATTATGAAATTTTAGAATTAATATCAAAATAATGTCTATCTCACTTTGTTGGGTTATAATTTAAAGAAAAGATTAAATACTTATTAAATTACAAAAAATAATTTTGGTTTGGAGAAATTTTCAAGCCCAATTTAATATTCGAGCTCAAGTTGCTTTTATCAAGATGCACTTCATTGAAGCTAAGTGGAACACATGATTTTCTTCATTGAAGCTGATATTCGAACTCAAACAAGATCTTGACTTTATTACAGAACAAAGCTTATTTTGGATTAACTAAAAGATCCGTGGTTTAGTCAGTTGGAAACTAAGTGATTACTTGTTTTTATCCTTTCCTTTAAGATGACAATTCGCGTTGACCTTTCTTTAATTTAGTTTTGATCCAAGATGAGCCTCCACCAGAGTCCAGAAGCAAACCTCCCCGGAAACAACATGCTTTTTACCCAAAAAAGTCAACCAACCACCATAATTTTAGAATTTAACTGTGGGATTCAGCACGTGCGACTGAGTGGAGGCTGCAGAGAACAATTTTAGTATTGATTCACTTTCAGGAGATAGCCTGATACCGTTCATGGGAGACAACGGAGATCAGCTTAGTGCCAACGCATTTAAGAGCGAGAGCAGGAGCAACAACGTTAATGGAATACATGAAACACGCGGCCGAGGATAGGTAGTGGGGCGAGAAGTAGAGAAAAACCCAATCGATCCTTTATTGTGTCAGCATATTAAAGATGCATTATTTAAACAAAAAAGCATAAGATCAAAAATAAATTATTACATGAAAGATGAAACTTGAAAAAAATAAGAAAGTGCAACACTAGATTCTTTGAAAACTTGCAATGAACACTGCCGAAGCTAATTAAGACATAGGAAACCAAGAAGAATATATTTAAAAATATTGGATTTTGATATGTTTTTGATACACCAATCTCGAACACATTCTTTTAATAGAAAAAAATAATTTGTTAAGGCAGGATTACGTTAATGGGAGCACTTTGAACTACGAAAAGAATAATTAAATCATATTTGGTTACATTCAATCATAAACATAATTTTGCCTAGTGTTGACATGGAAGTACTTAAAAAATAAAAAATAAAAATAACTTGTTGAGTTGGAAACAGATAGTCCAATTAGAAAAAAAAAGTTTTTGAAATCTATAACTATATATATATATATATATATATGTATGTATGAGTGAGTGAGTGAGTGTGTGTTTATTTATATGAAAAATTATGTTTTAATGCTCTAAAATGGAAATATTTATACTTTGGTGTCTCTCCTAAAAGATTTTTAACAAAATAGTCTGCAAAACACAAAATATTTATATTTTGGTATACCCAAAATCAAATACTCAATTTTGCCTTTGATATGTCATTTGTCACTTGAAAAAATTCATCAATTTTCATATATGAAAATTTATTTGTTTTTTAATCTAGTGTGTGTGTGTGTGTAAAAGTTTAAAGGGAGAATTATGTTTTAGGGTGTTTCTCCAAAAATTTTTAACATTTATAAATGATTTTGATATTTTTAAAAAAGTCAAAAAAACTAATAATAAATTAAAAATAAGGGCGCCCGAATTTGTAAGTCCTAAACTACCATCGCCCCTAGCCCCTAGCCCTCGCCGCTAGCCCTCGCCCCTAGCCCTCACCCCTTGCTTGTCTATCCTCGCCCTCTCCCCCCACCCCTCTACCCCCGCCCCTCTACCCCCGCCCCTATCCACGAGCTCCATCGTGGAGCTCCATGAAAGAGCACACTGGAGCTCCCAAGCTCCAGCAAGTTTGACGTGGAACTCACTGGAGCTTGACGAGCTCCTTCGTGGAGCTTGACGGAGCTTCACGAGCTCCACGAAGGAGATCACTAAAGCTCCTCGATCTCCATCGTGGAGCTCGACGGAACTCCACAAGCTTCATGGAGCTTTATCGTGGATATCCTTGGAGCTCGATGAGCTCCTTCGTGGAGCTCTGTCGGCCTCCAGCGAGCTTGATCTGGAGCTCACTAGAGCTTGAATAGTTCCTTTGAGCTCCATCGTGGAGCGAGCTCCACGATGGAGCTCATGAAGAAAGACGGGAGGATAGAGGTAGAGGAAGAGTGGCAAGTAGTTAGGATAAACAAGCAAGGGGCGAGGGGATATGGGCGGGTGTGACGGCTAGGGGCATGGGAGAGGGGCAAGGGTAGTTTAGTACTTACGAATTTGAGTGCCCTTATTTTTAATTTATGTATAATTTTGTGACTTTTTTTTAATAGTAAAAGTTTAATTTCTAATTTTTAAAAATTTATGGGGAATCACCCCGAAACATAATTCCCCTAATATTTTATGGAGTCTTGTACGGAAATAATTATTTTTAAATAAAAAATCCGAATTAAAATGATGGTTAGAAAAATATAACCAAACGGATATGGAAACAAGTTATCAACGATTGTTTAAAAACATTATAACCGACCAAGGCCGGCATTCAGTGCAAGTGCAACATAAAATAACTTTCTTTTCATGCTCTGCATTGATTTTGCATGGCTATGGCCCAAAACAAATCACTCGGAAAAGTGCAATGTTATTCCCACCCTAATAAACGTATCAGTAACCCAATATAAAACGACAAACCTCCATGGCCTCAGACGCGACAGCCATCAAATTGCAAAACCCTGATTTCAGACCCCTTCAGCAACCCACAGAGTCTCATCCCAAGATTGTTGTTAATGTTCATGACAGCCTCCATTTTTGGGAATGCATGATTGTCGCTTCTATCGCTGGTTCTGTAGAGCACATGGCAATGTTACCAGTGGACACCATCAAGACCTACATGCAAGGTCTAGGTTCGTGAACGACCATTTAGATTCACAAGTTTTATCATCCGACTTGAGGTCATATATCGAAGAAGAAATAAAAGGGTCTAATTTGATGAAAGTGATGACCAAAAGATTAACAAAAACGGATGTCAGTGAACATCACTGTCGCATTTTGTTGCCGGAGAAACGAATCAATGAGGAATTTCTTCTACAAGAGGACAGAGAAAGATTAGATTCATTTAATGATATAGAGGTTAGGATATTACAACCAAATCTGGTTGAGCTTGAAAATGCATTACATTTCAAGCGTTTCAAGATGAGATCCAATCATCCATACGCATTACATTGGATATCTCTCCTCAGAAACAACAAACACCTTTTCAAAGACAATGCTGTCATACATATTTGGTCTTACAGGCGAAATGAGGAACTCTGGTTTGCATTATTTGTGGACCCAGAGATCAATGATATAAGTAAGTGAGTGACCGAGTAAGCTTTTTTTATTTTTTTTTTCTTGAACGAGTAAGAGAGAATCTTCAGTTGAAGCTGATGGTTGGTATGGTTCCCGTAGATCAGCGAGGGCTAGGATGCGTAATGATAGAAACATGCAGTAAAGTAGCTGGTCAATCTATTTATCTTCATCAGAGATGAATCAAACGCATTCTGAAGCATGGCACATTCTTAACTTTGTACAAGAGCAGTTCCTTCCTTCCTCATTATTGATTTGGTGGGGCTAGACTGTACTTCATTTTTTATACCATCAATTAATCTTTATGTTCATTAATCTCTATGTTCGAACTAGTCACGTGCGACTCTATCAGCAGCCATTTAGCAAAAACAGACTAACAGACCGGGGCCTCAGGCTCATTGCAAAATTTTAGCAGAAACACTCGATTTCCAAGACCATCCTTTGAGCACTACCATCAAGTCAAACATATTACTATCAGAAATCTGCTAGATTCTCAGGATAACCAAAACATATAAAATCACATTGCTGAACTTAATCATTGACTAGATGTTCATGGATTATTCATCATCGTAATCAGGAGAGGAGGTCGAGGCAGCCAAAACTACCGCCAGCACTAGCGCCAGCTAATTACTCTTCATTTTGATAAACCCCTAGCCCTGAAAAGTTGATGCAGCAACGACCAGCCATCCGAAATGCAGAAGTAGAGCAGCGGGGACTGTCGATCATGATGTTGAACGGGTGATAGCAAGCGACCTGAATTTGGAAAATTCGAGCAATCAGAAGAATATTGACGCATTCGTTGTTTCGCAGACATTTTTTTCGAAAATAATACAGGACCAGGAGTTATTTTTTCCCGAAAATAATACAGGAATTCTAGCAGAGTAAAAACTAGGATAAAATATGTTTCAGGTTCCTAAAACGAAAATATTTATGTTTTTGTCTCATTTTTAAAACTTTTCTTTAATATACCCAAAATATTAAAATATTTAAAATTTGGGCCCATAAAATCGGAAAATCATAATTTTTACAATTTAAAACCACTTCTAAATAAACAAAAACAACAAATTTTGAATTGTAAAATAGGTTTCATTTTGAAACTAATTTTCGAAGTCGAAAAGAAGCTTAATGGGTTTTTACTTTATTTTTTTAATTTGAACACACACACACACACTAATACTTAAGTGCTAGGATTTAGAATTATATATAAAGAAGATTTCAAGTTCACATCATGCAGGAGGAAATATGAGTTACATGTGTAATCATGTGCTATAAAGGGGTAAATTAAACAATATCAAGATACCTTGTGTGAGTTGGCCAACCAGTTAACACTTCAGAGCTGCTCAAGGATTGAGGTCAATTGTGCCTACCATTTATTATATATAAATGCGTTTATAGATAATAAACAACACAACCCACCGACCTACTAAACTCAACTGGTGTTTAAGTACTAGGATTTGAAATTATATAAATTGAAGGTCACAGTTCAAATCTTAGGAAAAATAATAAGCAAGATATATGTGAAATTTTTTGCCTTAATTGTCAATGATAATTAATTTTTAATTAACAAAATTTATTATTAACAAAAGTTATATTACAAATTTTATGTTAAAAACAAAATTTATTATTAACGAAATTGTTTATTAATTAGAATTCACCTTATACCATTACACACACACACACACACACACACACACATATATATATATATAATTATACATAACTATGTGTGTGTGTGTGTGTTTATATATATATATATATATATATATATATATATATATATATATATATATATATATATATATATATATATATATATATATATATATATCACTAAAAGAAAAGATGCGAATAAATTTTGTCGCTAAATTATGATAATTAATTTATCAAAGAATATTTCGAAACTTTTTAAAAAAAATTAGGGTTTGGGGGTTTTTTTAATTTTTATTCTAAGTTCGTCGGATTTGTTTTTGGAATTACGTTACTCTAATTTGTATTTGTCGTGCTAATCATCTATAATTGAGGTATCAAATTTAGTTTTTCAAAATTTTCTGTATATATTGTATTTGGGGAATTATAATTTTTGTATGTTTTGTTAATACCTATAGTTTGTTATCATGTTTAGCATTCTCATGGGGTTCTCTCTTCTTATTTTCATGAATTAGTATCATCATAATTAATAAATAATATATTTTGCATTTTTTGCACATGCTAAGATTTGTTAAATTTTTGGGATACCTTATTGATGTGTATAATTTTTATGCATTTCATTATTTACATATAGTTTTGATCATGCTAATTAATGTGAACTTAGTTTGTTTACTCTGATTTGTTGAAATGTAATAATTTATAACTGAATAACTTATACTAAAGGTACATCTTTAAAAATGAACAATTTATAAATATTTTAACAAATACTAAAAGTTGAAATGTAATAATAATTAATAATGTAAAAAATTTTGAAGGTATGCAATTCAAAGGTTGAAACATAACAACAAATAAACAACTAAAAAAAATAATAACCTTATTTCAAAATTTATATAGTTGCTTGATCTACACTTCACTAAAGATGCAATCTAATAAATAATACCTTCCATTATTTTATATTATTAAAAAAATACATATTACATGTCATAGCTGGTAGATGACTATTTATTCTACATACTTCATATGGATTGATTAGTAATTATCCCTATTATTTTATTAATGTTCTCCGTCGATAGTTTAATTTTTTTTGTCAATTTTCCATTGATAAATTTAAATGCATTGGCATTGCAATTTTTTTAAGGTTTTCTATTAAATAAATGCTCTTGTCTAATTAGTTAGTATAGATCATTAATTTAGAAATCATGAAATATCACATTGTGAATTTTTATTTTGCTTAATTAATGAAATTTCATCCAACATAGATAAATATCATATGTATAGTTTTATGTATATGACAAAATTATAACTTATGGCTTTTGCTAGCTCATGACTATCATGTGTTCATGTAAAGGCTAATACTCATAGTATTTCGTGAATTACTTACAAAAAATATTTGGGAAATATTGACTATAATGAGTATTTTTTTTAAGAATCTCACTTTTAATGTCATAATAAAAGAAAAAATAATACAATTACAAAATGACATCCCCTTAATAATATATAGACTTGAATATTTTTTTTACTCCTAGCTTCTTTGACTCCATCAAATATCTTCCGGTCTATTTTCTTTATGAATCCATGATAGCATGCCATGTGCAATACAGATGAATGTAACCATTCGAGAGGTTATATAATTTTTATTTGTTAATCTAAAAATTTAAATATATCCGATGAATATTTTTTTTCTAATAAATAAGTATTTCAGATATCTTAGAAAATTGAAAAATTATGTTTGAAATAAAGTCAATGTGGAAGGATTGATATGCAATGCCTACTTGGTTGAATTATGCTTCGACATTTTGTGTGCATTAATTTTTATTATGTTGTGGGCATTACTTTCGACAATAATTCTATAATCCACATAACAAACTGTCACTAAATAATATTTATGGTATAAGGGATGGATCAAAAAAAATGATATACTTTTTATTTTCACACATGTGGGTCGATCCTATGGTAGAAAAAAATCAAGATATTATTTTTGATGACCAAGAGTATCAAGCTATGCACACATACATTTTGTTGAACTACAAAAAAGTTACACCTTATATTATCTAAGATTTATAATAAATTTATCCTCTCATTTTTTTGTCTTGGTATGCGATATACCTTTTTAATAATTCAAAATATCTTCAATATTAATTTTGAAGAATTTATGTTAAAGAATCAAGACAAAGAGAACTGCATATTGATGATTCTTCAATTGATACAAAGCTTGAAAAAGATTTTGTAATTTAGTTTGAAAATTTTATCAGTATATAATTTATCATTTTTAGTTCTAAAAATTAACGTGCAACATTATATATGTATTATTTTATCTTGTATCATTTTGTAGATATAATTTCTATTATCAAATATATGTAATAGACAAATAAAGTATATTGCAAAAGGAACATAACAAAGTTTATAGGCTTATCTCATATATTATGTAAATGAATACAAATTTCACACTTTGAAATATGATTCAAATAGTACTACAATGAACAGTGGTGCATGCATCAAGGGGTATAACTCTATTGCATCTATAATTAATTTTTATGGTCGACTAATTAAAATTATACAAATGGAGTATCATACTTTACCAATTAGGAGGACAATTTTATTTAAGTGTGAATGGTTTGATCTTATTTTAAATCTGGGTACTTGAATTCATCATCAATACAATCTTGTGGAAGTACATCATAAGTAATATTATTATAAATATGAGCCATTTATTTTTATGATGCAAACTAAACAAGTGCGTTTCACCAATTTATCCAACTACAAGAAGAAATCATTGTTACCAGCGGGCAATATGTAAAATAAAACCTAGATCAGATGTAGAAGCTATTGAAAAGGATGTTATAGTTACTCAATCGTGTGTACCTACATTTCAAGAGAATAATATGGAACTTTATTCAATCATTCCTATGGCAGATGATGAGCTTCAAATATTATTTGGTGAATGTGAAAACTATTTGGACATTGATGATGACCATGTTGCAGGAGATAATGAGGAGGAATTAATTGCATAATCTAATGATGATGAATACGTAGATGGGGATGATTTGTTATAAATTTCTGATGATGACTAGATATTTATTGACTTGCATATTATGTTGTCTTGATTTTTTTAACTATTACAATTTGTATGTTAAATGAATTTTTGCTTTTTTGCAAATGTCAATGTGTTTATCATTATGTTTTTTTTACATATTCATAATATGTTTTTATTGTATCTTTATTTTTTGATGTTTATATAACTTGATTTAGGTATGATGTAACTATTCAAGTGGCTGAGTATCTTAATATGTAGGCAGGGGTAGAGAAAGTCGACTAAAAGTTCATGGAGGTGGAAATATACATGTATTCAATGATGATAATACTACAAATATCTCTTCGTATTCTCTACACATACATAGAATACATTGGCATCACCTCAATATGGTAATTTCAATTAATAACAAAGTATAATTTTGTTACTTATCAAATATTATCATTTAAAATTAAAATAATATATGTGCTACAAAGTTTTGGATAAAAAATATAAATAGATTAAATATTAACATAGTAGCAGAAAAATATGCATATTTTGTTTATATGTATATATACGTGTTGATATTAAATTATTTATAAGTTTATTCCTTCTGCTTTTGGTATAATCAAAAAGATATTTAAGGAAAAACTAGTTATAGAGGATATAAATTAGAGCAATATTTCACTAACTATGAAACAAATTTATTGTGAATAATTTGAGAAATAATTTTCATGCATTTATTTATTATTCAATTTGGTCTAATATGATTTACTTTTAAAATAAATACATTATAATATATTATTGTTTTATTTGATTTTTGCAAAAAAAGTACAAATAGAATAATGCTTTGGTTGTCTTGATGAAAAATACATAGAAATATGTGACAAGTGTGAAATACAATGATAAGCTTGTAAAATGAAAAAAAAATATGGTAATGATGCAAATCCTAATAGTGTTCCCCTTAATATTTAAATTAACTGGTGGGAATACTGGAAAAGTAAGGAGTTCAATGTTTTGTCCCAAATGGCCTCACACAATTATTGATTAGAGAAAGCATGTGAAACATCGGGACCTTTAAAACATATTAGATCTTCAAAGGTGACCTACCAATATTTAATAGATTTGGTATAATTGTATTTCATAATTTATTATTATTTAAATTTTTTGAATACAAATGATAATATGTGTGACATTGTATCATGTATCTTAATAGTAACTATTATTTTTTTTAAGATATTAAGTTGGAATGTCCACCAACTCCTTTTGAGGTGTTCAAGCAAAGCCACAAGAAGAAGGATGATCATTTGTGGATAAACACCCAAATAATAATAATGTGAGTTTTTTAATTTGTACAAGTAGTATCATATATAAATTGTAATTAATGAAAGAAAACAATATAAAAAAACTATTTTTTCACATTCATTGTTATTAATATGCAAACTCAAGAATTTTTTTACCAAAACAGATGAGTTATTATGTATGGACTCACTAAATATAATGACTAATTTCATTTTTATGTTATTTTTTAGTAGGGTGATGATAGTTTCATGTGCTGGTATATAGTTTATTTGAATATAGTAATGATGAATTTTGTTGTATTTTAATAATTATAAAAAGTTGTGGAGAATATGATTGTCATTGCTTTCACAATTTATAAGTCCTTCATAAAGGCACTAAAGATTGATATTGCATATATTTACCTTCAGGCTATTGGATTGGAGCTAAAAAAATGGCGAGTATACAGTCTTGGTACCCATGCATCTATATTTTATTTAGATTCTATTTGGAGTTCTTCGTCATCATCTTCCAATTATAATAACATGTTTGATGAGTATTTGCATGAAGAGATGCAGAAAATTCTAGATATATTGCAAAGGAAAAATAAGGAGATACAACAAAAGAATGAAGAGATGCAAAAGGGAATCGAAGAAATGAAAAAAAAAAAGAGGCTGAAAAAATAGAAAAAGAGGAGGAAATGCAACAAAAATTTTAAAGATAGAGAAAATAATGTGCAAATTAGCAGAGAGATTATCAATTTTTCATCATTCTGAAGGCGATCCATCTAGATCTTCGGAGGACAATGCTCATCACTACAAGGACTCATAGTTGTTTGTGATATGTTAATAATTTTTTGCAATGAAAGTATTTATTGTGTGAGTTTGGTTTTTTTATTATTGTTTTTTTAATTATGTTATGATTGTATAATGTAATTGATACACTTTTATATTTGTTATCAGACGTGTTACTCTATAGTGGATATTATGTGAATGTCATTTAATGAATAATATGCTCATGTTATTTGATTGTAGGCTATATGGTATATATATATATTTCTATATTATATAACCCATATAGAAATTGCACATATGGGACATGTTCCTATTGCAGACATTAGAAATAGAAAATGACATTTCAAAATCCATTTCTAATTTACAAATGGATCTTTCATTTTTATTTTATTCTATTATTAATTTAGAAATTGATCTTGCATTTCTATTTTATTCCATTGCTAAATTCGCCACGGAATCCAAGATTTCATTTCCATTGCTAATTTTAGCAATGAAAAATATCCATCACACATTTTAGAAATACCTTAGCATTATCTATTTCTAAAATTTATAAAGGAACACTTTAGAAATGTCCAATTCCATTTTTAATTATGTCACTATTTAAACATCACGACATAATTAGAAATAGAATTGAGCATTTCTAATTTAGTCTTTTCTTTTTGTGGATATACATATAACATACACACTGACATACACACATGCGCACATATATAAATATAAACACACAAAACACACACACACACACATATATATATAGTTATACTTCTATATATATACATATAAATAAACACAAACACACAGACTCACATATACATACAAACACACACACACACACACACACACACACATATATATATATATAGTTATACTTCTAAATATATACATATAAATATACACAAACACACAGACTCACATAGACATACAAAAAAAAAAAACACACACACACACAATATATATATATGTTTGTCAATTTATATATATGTTTATATATCTACATATATTTATCTATACTTATATATGTATTTCTATTTATATTTATATGTATATATGAATATTTTGATTTGTTTCTCAATCAATCTTAACAATGTGACCGCATAGTTGATTGCCATTATGGCAATGTGAAGGGCATGAGTTTGAATACTATTTCATCACTTCCAGTATCAATGAAAATTTTAAACCTATCTTTTGAGAAATTATGATTTTTGAATTTGGAAATATGGTTTCTCTATTTATAATATTTATTTTCAAATTAATTAAATCAATATGTTTTCCAAATTTTGGAGGACAAAATTAGATTGATTAATTTTAGTGCGCCAAAATTTAATTATTTTAGAATTTGATATATATTTTTTTAATTACTAAAAGTTTGATGAACAATAATAATTTATTTTTGATGCACTAAAACATAAATCTCCCTTTTATAATATTATTAAATTTCTTTTTTATTTATATAATTTTACTACTATTAAAGGTGTTTTTGGTGTTTTTCACATACAAAATTTTGTTAAAATATTTAATAAAAAGCCCATTTCCCTTAAAATTTTAATTAAAAGTACCTCAAAAAAATTATTATTTTTTAATCCCTAAAAAGTAAAACCTTTGAATATCTTTACTCTTCCATACTATTAAAAATTAATAAAAATTAATTTTTTTTGAAAATTATTATATGTATACAGTTGTATGTATAATGATAACCTTATAAATATATATGTTTATATGTATTGTTATACCAGTATATACATGTCTATAAACAAATAAATGAATAAGTTGATTCATATACTATGTATAAATATTTTTTATTAATATATTTATAAACAAAAAGAGGTAAACATTATTAAATGTATAAACATATACATGTATACATCTTTCTGAAAATACATGTATTGTATACATGTGCACAATAAATATTTATAAACACATATTTTATAGATATATAGTATACTTATGAATATATATGTATAAATATGTTTATACAAAAATATAATGTATATTTTCAAAATATATAAATGGATATGTTTTACCTTTATTTGTAAGCATACAAATGCTTAAAAGTATATCTCTATCATATTCATTTTTATGTATACATTTATACATAAACATACAATACTACAAGAAAGAAGCAAATTAGAAATGACCAAATCTATTTTTAATTATTTCGCAATATTGAATTAATGACTAATGAGCCAAAAAGTCACCTATGTTTTAATCTATTTCTCTGACATGTTTTCATATTTAAAAGATTGATTTCATGGCTAAAAGGTAGAAATTCACTCCTCTTATGATTTTACTGGCTTCATTTAAAAGAAGTTAAATTGCAGTTGAAATTCAAAATTTGGAAGTCAAATATATTGCGACAAAAACAACTATGTTGTGACAAGAATCTGAAGCAGAATTGAAAATTAAGTCACAACTAGAAAATTTTGTCGCAACCAATAACAAGAAGAAAGGAATATCGGGTCATTGCCACTCAGGTCTCTAGAAGTAGAATGGTAGTCATGATATCAGACATAAGTAAAGATAGTAGTATGTGTTGCGACACAAACAGTTCATGTCGTGACATTTTTTTCAGGTATCACAAGAAGATGAACTATGTGAGATCGTGGCAAGAAAATTGATGTCGCAACAAATAATTATTTTAGTGAATGATTCCAAGATTTAAATCAAGTCATAACAAAAACATTCAGTCAAACAATAGAAAACTACTTGGTTTTGACATCAAAAAGTAGTCATGACATTAGGAAATAATAATGACATAAGAAATTGGTCATGATATCAGAAATTGGTCATGACATCAGAAATTAGTCATGACATTAAAAATTAGTCATCCAATCAAAAATTGATCATGACATTAGAAATTAGTCATGACTATGTAACACATTTTTGATGTCATGACTACGTGACATCAAAAATTGGTCGTGACATCATAAATGTAAAGAAATAGCGAAGTAGATGTCACAACAAGGAATTTGAGTTGGACTAATTCTATTTCTTATTTAGAAATGAAATTTACATTTATATTTTATTCTATCACTACTGTAGTATCGGAATAAAAATGAAAACTGAGATCTTGATTCGGTCACTATAGTTAGAAATGTCAAATTTCTATCAAATATATTAGATATGGCAGTACAATTTTAATTTCCACAATTTAGAAGGAAGCCTTTTAGAAATGAAAATATTTCGTTTCTCTTTAGATCACAAATTGCAAATTACAATGGAATTAGAAATGGATCTGGTCATTTCTAATTTGATTTTTAAACACACACACACACACACACATATATATATATGGTTTATAGGCTTATTTATACATTTAAAATTTGAATACATTTTTATATGAGCTTATATAAACAACAATGTATATATCTATTATTGTATATATTGTTTGTTCAAATAAATAATATATATGTGATTCGTGTATATATATATATTTGTAAGTTTGTGTTTATAAACTGATTTGTACTTGTGTAGATATTGTAACTTTGTTACAATACGAAACCTTGCAATTTATAGCACAACACAAAATTTCATTAGATGATTAAATACATCCAATTGAAATCATCAAGTATAAAGGTCATATAAGTAATCAACTAGACATAAGTCTAAATATCAATCTCACATTGAATATATTATTAAGTTGACCAACAAATAATGAATTAACTACTACTCAAGTTGAAAAGATAAACTTGGGTCTCATATAGATACTTAAATTCTTTGGTTGGTTTACTCTATTGTGTATGATATGTTTTCTTTAATATTAAGGCAATGTTATGATGCATTTTTAGATGAATAATAGGATGATATGATTTTTCCTCTTGCCCACTTGATATAATAGGTGATTAACAATTTTGGACTATCACTACCAAGGTTGGTCCATTATAGTTGTGCATTCAATATCTTACCACTAAAACCATGCTTACTTTATTTGTGGGTTATCCATAATTTGCTACTTTTAGGAAAAATATCATTTATTATTTATGACGACTCCAAATATGTATTTCTATTCTACAATCTTAATAGTTAAAAAATGCATGAAATAATATGGTAATAATTATGTACAATCTTTTAATTTAGTTAACATCATAATCATATCAATTAATATACATCATCCTAATGATTTTACCTATTGAATTCATTCAAGATAAAATGATCATATGGTTGTTACCACCTAGCAAAACACATTTCTTTGCATATATGCCATGACTTGCTTGTCACTGACTAATGAATCATATTCTCTTGCAAATTTACTATGACTTGTCTGTCACCATATATCATTGCCAACAGACAACTCTAACATTTTGGTGAAATCCCAATATTTAAAAGAGTACATAATCCTCACATGAATTGAAGGAAAATTCTTCTAGAATTGAACAATAAAATGATAATAATTTTGTTTGTACTTTCAGTTTCACGAGTAGCATACTAATATTAATATAATATTCAAAATTTTAGGGTTTCCACATATAAGTTCATCTCACGAGGTAATAATAAAAGGGATATTACTTCTTTCAACTTCAATCTTATGAGTATGTTTACAGACTACTTATCGTCATCCACCACCAATATACATAAATATATTGCATGTAAAACCCTAAATCTCTATTCTAATTAACAATCATGTTCATCAACATCTAAAACATAAAAATTATATAATTGAACATTATAAATCCAAAATCATCATACACAAACATAAATTGATCTTATACCCATAATTAACCTAATATTAGAATGATATGAATATGCTCTCATTGTTTGAGATTCATCTCTCACAATACATTATGTTATTCCACCTTGGCATTATCTATTTGTTCTTTTTTATAGTCCTCCCATTTGTTGTCTCTCTTTTCCAATTCTACCATATAGAAATTATGCATCATCATTAACATTACCTCTCCCTTTTTGTCAGCCTACAATTTCATATTCCACAATAAGGTGAAGATTTCTTCCAAGTCTCTTTCCAATCTACCCATTACAAATTTGTATTTCAGTGGAAATTTTTCTTCATGTTTCTCACTTAATTTCTCCATTTCTTTCATGTCAGCCTTAAGGAAGGTTAGCACTTCTTGCCCCATTATAGTTGATTCTTCTCCTTCAAGAATAAACTTTTTTCATTTCTACTCCTTCAAATTCTCTCTTCACACTCACCAATATTGAAAGGATATTTGTGGGCACCATTCACTTCTATCTTCAAACATTGGGTCATCTTAGACATGACATAGCATATTAATCAAGGAGATGTGAACTATATGGCCTAAAAATTTATCTACTTAGAAGTCAACAATTAACTTCTCCAATATCTTATCAATATGGATGTTATACCCTTGCAAAAAAGAAAAATAGTAAGATTGTCCTAACTTTTGTGATGGTAGGAAGGCATAAAGTATGCTACTAAATAGACCACAAAAAATATAACTAAATTTTGCTCTCATCAGCTAACTCTCCTTTCACTAGGTGTCCAAATGGACTTTTTGATTTCTCTATGCAACTTTCCTTATCATTCAACAAAGCCTTATTTATTACTTTGTAACTTGTTTACTTTTTTTAGTGTTTTGAAGATTATATCATCTAGCGCCCCTTGCAATCCAAAAATTTTATTAATAAACTTTATATCAAAATATACCCAAATTCTTTGTAAGTAGCACATCTTGTCTTGCATGTCTTCACGGTTAGAGTACAACTTCCACATGATTATCATATTGCCCTTTTCATGTGTTGGAAAGATCTATCTCGGTTCATCCTCTTGATTATTAGTTGGAATGATAAAATAAATTCTTCAAATCCATGCTCACCCTCAAAGTTATTTTTTGTTAGGATAAATGTCTATCAAAAATATAGTTTTTGATATAGTTTCTGGCACGGAGACATCGGAGAAAGTATCGATGAGGGTTGACTTATGTAACTTCCCCTTTGTCATGGTAATTAGTTCAATCTTTTCTTATCTTGTCCTAAGCTTCCAAATTGGGGGTTTTTCATCCATTGGAAAAAATTAGAATTTGTAGCATTTTATAGGGTTAGGACATTAGTTATGAGCATGACTAAAAAAAATTAACCATGATTTTGCACTTTACCATGACTATTATTTAAAAAATATAGTCATGAATGAGTTTGAGTGTCATGACTCAATTTGTCATGAAAAAAAAGTCCCAACTTAGTTGGAGTGCTATGACTTAATGTGCCTTGAAAAAAAGTCTTGTCCCATAGTCATGACTTTGAATAATTCTTGTGGCTTTGAAATTAGTGAGTTTGACTCTGTAATTTTTTACAGCTCAAAATTCATGGCTCTTAGAAACTTCTATGACCTTATAAATGTTAGAGAATTAATATGTTGGGCATTAAAATATTTTAAGCTAAGTATAACTATGACTCCATGATAATATCGTAACCATTGAGAATGTGTTGCATGATGGAAAGATTGTACTAACGAGTTTGTAAAGTTTTAGCTAAAAATAGATGTCAAGACTATGAAAGACATATAGATCAACATCCTCTGCTAAATATCTCTAAAAACTAATTGATTTCACAACTATTTATCAAAGTTATACAAAACACCAAAAATCATGAAAGGAATACATTTTAGCCCTATTTTCATGTTTTCATATTATTATCAACCATCAAAATGCACAAGATTATTCTATAAATAAAATACCAAACAATCATCTCTTTCACAGAATATGTTAAACTATCTTGTTTGTTACTTTAAAGCATCAAATTATTTTCCTTGCTATGATCATTGTGCATGGAATTATTTTTTTGCAAGATGACAATTTATTTTTTGAGATGCATTTTTCTATATTTTATTTCTCATCAATGATCTATCATTTTCTCTTTAAAGTCTTTTGCATCACAATTATAGGATGAACACTTATCTCTTTAATTAACCTCTAACAAATAAGCTACATTCAAATTCTTCATCTTTCCTTGAGAACTAGGTATGATCTTCATATCATAAATAGTAGTAATATAGGGTGTTTTAAAACTAGTTTATAAACACTTTCTAGACATCATCTATTTCACAAAATGTGTTAAACCATCTCGATTTTTGCTTTGAAACATCAAATTATTTTTTTGCTATGATCATCATGCATGTAATTTGTTTTTTGAAAGATGAATTTATTTTATGATAAAAATTTTTTATAATTTATTTCTCATCGATGGTATATCATTTTTTATTGTTAGTGAATGATATGAAGCACTTGAATCCAAAATGTATATATGCATTTTGCATTTTTTTTTATTTGAGAGTATTTTTATTCTGTACTTGCATTAGATAACAATTATATACATGTTCCTAAAATTACAGAACACATAAATTCTTGTTCTTAAAATTACTCTAACCTAAACGCTAGTTCATTGCAAGATCCACATTTTACGCCTATCACTTATTTGAATGATAATTTATTGTTAATTTTCTTTCATGTAAGATTACTACTTGAGTTCAATATAAATTTTAATGACTCCGAATTTTCTAAGGTGCATGTGAAACACTAGAGCTCTTAATGGCTTAGCAAATAAATTATTAATTTGATTTCCTATTTGAACATATGATGTTTTTACTTATTTTGTTTGGTTTCTCTCGGGGACTACATCACAATATAATTTAATATGTTTTAGCTACTCTTGGTAACTTCATTGAAATCAATGTGTAAGACTGCTTGATTGTCAAGAAATAAGTTTTGATACTTCTTAATGAGATACTTGTAAATCCTTTAGAATATATCTCAACCAAGTGAGTTCACAAGTAATTGAACCCATGGAAAGATATTCCACCTCAAATGATGATCATCATATTGTTACCCTTTTCTTACTTTTCAATGACACAAGTAACATGTCAAAGAAATTAATTAAATTTGACATTGATCAACTCAAGAAAAATATAACAATTTGATATTTTTTTTTCTTTTTTGACATCATAGTATCCAATTACATAAAATGAACTATTTGAAGAAAATAGCAAGCATTTTCCCAGAGGCAACTTTCGAGTATTGGAGACTATATGTGTAGTTTTACGATGGTATAACTTTGGTTCCTACATGAATTGACTAAGTATTGATGAAGTATGTGAGTTATGCTTTTTTTTATGTGATTATGGTTGACTAATTGTAAGGAAAAATAGATTCCCACTTGATCATTAGTACTGAATAAGATCCTTGAGGGCTTCATTCTAGATTTTTGTTAGTATCAAGTCAAGTTCCTTGGAACCTTTGCTAGTGTTCCAAGAAATTATGTTTCTTCTAATATGTCTAATACTTATATTTGTCAATAAATTGTAATTCCCACTTTGCAGCATGCAACCTCAACTCTATAAAAAGTATTTGAGCAATCTAAGATCTTTAAACTTGAAATAAATTAATATCATTTAGCATCACCATTTCATCAACATGAAGTAGCACAATAGTAACAAAATATTTATGGATTTGTGGGAAAAAAGTACCCAATCGATGCAAGATTAGTGGAAGCAAATTTCTTGAATTGCAAAAGAGAAATATTAAAATAAATGATATTCTCACCATTTTGACTAGAATATGATGATGAAACATAAATATTTCTTTGATTTGTTCTCCACATAGAAAGAAAGTTTGCACACCTAGTTGATGTACTGGTGAATTCTAGAGTACAATAACTATTAGTAAGTAATGAATAATGATAAAGTTGGCAACAAAAGTAAAAATATTTTGGTAAACAATGCCTTCACATGGTGAAAACCACTTGGCAATAGCCAGGCTTTGTATTGCTTGATGAAACCATCAACTTGGTATTTCTTATTGAAGATCCAACTGTAGCTAATGGAGAATTTAAATGGGGCAGAAGGACTATGGAGTATGTGTGGTTATTCTTAAGGGTTTAAATTTTAGATTCATTATTGTAACCCATTGATGATCATGATGAACATGTTCATAGGTTGTTGGCTAAACCATTCTAGTTTTTTTTTTTTTGTATAAATGAATGATATGTATAATGGGTAGTAAATACTTCATGCTAGAAGAAGTAAAACTATCATGAGGGCCCAATATATAAGCATGGTACATTTAGCAATTTCAAAGAAATGAGGAAGGTGGGTAAGTGCATAATGAAAAACAAGAGTTAAGGATATCCGGTTTTCGATTCTAGTGGAATTGGAGAAAGAGGAATGCCAAATGGTAATGATAGATTTTGAAGGAATAAGATGGAGAATAATGAGCAAGCATGTGATCATGGTTTGTTGGTGAAGGCTCTAATGATGGTACTGGAGGATAAGATAATGAGGTGGTAGCATTCACCATTTATGTATCAATGGGATGTGACGTGTTGTCTGAAGTGAGACATTGAGGTAGTGTTTCTATTAGAAGTGTCAAGTGAGACATTGAGGTAGTGTTTCTATTAGAAGTGTCAAGTGGGACATGTAGCCAAGGCCTGGCCCAAGGCATGACCCGACTGAGTCTTGCTCAGCCCGACATTGCACGGTCCATAACCATGCTTGGACCCATGCTAGGTTGGCTCTAGGCATGGTTCGTGTTAAGCTAACCCGAGTTTTCCAGGGCCAAGCACAACTCGGTTGGCTGACTCGAAGCCACGGTTCATTGGCATGACCCAAACTATGCGTCGGATCTCAAGCCGGGTTCAGGTGCAATCTAAACTTGACCTCCCAAACATCCTCCCGTGACCATGAGCCATTGGGCTCATCCCGAGCTCAAGCCCAGAAGCCGATGCTTTTGAAACCATTAGGGTTCAACCCTATGGTCAAAGAAAATTCAAAAACATCACGCTTTTTCAGCCGTTGGATTCAACTCCAAAAGCTAGAGATAGAAATCTGATGGTTGTATGGATTCTGCCCAAAAGAAAATATAAAAAAAATTTTTAAAAATCTTAAAAATAAAAAAAAATGATTTTTTTGAAATTGCTTTTTTCAAATCTATAAATATCTCATTCTCTAATTTATATCATATTTCTATCAATATTCTCATTCTCTCTCTCTCTCTCTCAATATCATCTCCCTTTTTCTCTCCACTCGGAACTCAAGTGTAGATTGTGGTGCGGACATCGGATATTGGACATCGCATATCATTTTTTTTTTATTTTAATTAATAGTTTAATATAAAATAATAGTTAATATAAAAAATATAATTTAGAATATAATTAATAAACTAATGAAAATTAAAATAATAAATAGTAATTTTAATGACAATAACAAAATTAATATTAACATAAATATATAAAATTTTATATGGATAATGATACCTCAAAGGAAAGGTCCGAGATCGCCAAAACTTTGTTTTCTCTCGTGGTCTCGATCCAAATATCTAAAAAATAAAAAAACTGAAAAAAATTAATAGTTTAGACTCACTTTAATATTATACAAAATAAAAATATTAGGGTTACCGATGAAGAATTCACACAATTTAAATATTATAAAAAAATATTAATTTGTAGGAGTTCATGTGGGACTAGGCACCTTAAGAGGTATGCCGAACAATCTACGAAAAAATATGTTACATTAGATTCTAAACAAACCTAACTCTATTGTAGTGTCTTTGAGGTTGGATCTAGTTCAACCTCTATGTTGACCCCCTTTCACATATTACAACGAGTTAGGAAAGAAAGTCATGATCAAACTAATCACCACAATGAATCTTCTAATTAGATTTTCAGAGGATTCAAGGATAGTCAATATTATGCAAACTTATTTTAAGCATGCATATCATAGGATTCCTAGGTCTACATCTAGGAACAATATATTAAAATATTTTAATTTAAAAAAAGAAATAATAATTAATAAATTTAAGAAATATAGTGGGTGAGGTCCATGATATCTAATATATAGACTAGTCACGATGATGCATCTTATAGATGCCTCGTCGCCCATTATGTAGATTCTAAATTGATACTAAATAAAAAAATATTAGAATTCTAAGAGATTCTCCATCTTTATGATGATTTAGCCATATATGACTGCATGATAAAAATCTTTAGAAAATATAATATTCAAAATAAAATATATAGTATCACATTCAATAACATATTTAATAATAAACTAGCCATTAGTGTATTTGTTATGATTATTAGAGATGGGCTATTAGAAGAGATATTCCACATTAGATGAAAGTGTCACATCATTAACCTCATAGTATAAGTGATGATGAATCTTGTTTCTCTCACTTTAGAAAACATATGTAACTCACTAAAATTTCTTCGTATGCCTCACAAATAATAAAAATTTGATAATCTATATTTGTCTGAGTCTAAAGAAAAATAAATTCTAATGGAATGTGAGATAACATTGAAATCATATATTTCTTATGTTAGAGTCGCGTTGAATACGAACAGATGATATCCGACTACGTTAATAGTAAGAATTATAAACTTATTATTAATGACACTATGCTACAGAAATTAATTAATGACATTCTTAATATTTTTTTTATGACATGACGAATATGTGTTCGTCATTTTATACTCTCACGACTTGCATTACACTCAAGTGCACATGCAATATTAGTAACATGTTTAAGAAATTTAGAGATAGTCCAATATTTAGTGACATGACTTTTGAGATATAAATCAAGTACTAAAATAATGATTCTCCATTTCATCTCTTTATTATCTGGCTGCCAGCATGGACCCTAGGATTAACAAAGAAGAGGTAGAAAAGGTTTTAACATATATATCTATGTGCATGAACCAATAACACTAACCCGAATGATTCATTCACAAAAAATTAACTAAATTATTTACATAGTATAATAATAGGTATTGTGGTTATAGTAGTCAGGCTCCAAATATAAACATAGATACCATATTCAGAGATGTTAACTTATCTATTTAGTTAGCGATGAGAAAATGATGGGGTGAACTATCAAATAATAGCGAGCTTTCTCAGTATATAATTACTAATTACTACTTAATCAAATCACATACCAATAATAAAAATCTTGATATTTTATAGCAGTAAAAATCATGAGTTAACCTTTCTCATATTATCTAAAATAATATGTGATTTACTGACTCATCCAATATCGAGCATAACATCAAAGTTAGCTTTTTCTGCTGCAGTAAAAATAATTTTAGATAAAAGATCAAAATTACAACTAGATATTATTGAGACATTAGTATACAAGAAGAATTGGGAGGATCTAAGCTTAGACATCCAGGATCATGCTGCAACTACAACAAGAGTAAAATAGTAGATGCCTAATAATAATTCGTAAGATTTTGATGATGACTAAAAGTAAGCATACTACCTATAGCCTACCAATAGTAATACCAACATATGCTTATAGGATTGATCATTTTTAGATTGACTATTTCATGTCTTTTAATTTTGTTACTTGCATTATTATTTTATTCTTTATTTACTCACATGCTTATTAGATTTATGTTAATATTTGATGTATAAAATTTTGAATTTTGAGCTTGCTTTATTATTTTGTAATTTATATTTATATTATGAAAATATAATGTTTAAAGTAAATAATATTTGTAATATTTTATTTTGAGTTGTGAGAAATGACTTATGATTATAATTTCTTTTTATTGCATTTAATTAATTTAGTATTAAAATATAAACATTTAAGTTTGGGATGACTTGATTCCAAATGAGACAAAATGGCACTTGCCAACATGACCCAACACAAAACCCACAAGGCTCTACACAAACCAGCATGAATCCAGAAACTCAAGCTAGTTGGGCCATCTCAGGAAAAATATAAAAATGCATATGATAATAATTTTATATTATTGAAAAGAGTGGTGGCATAAGCAATCAAAAACCCAAAGATTGAATAAATTGTTGAGTTAACATGCAATAGTTCTTACAGATTTTCTGGAAAATTGGAGGTAGGGATAGACAATTGATAAGACAAACGGTAAATTATCATAAAATCTTATGCCACAATTAATGTAGAGGTGATTTACATTAGCGCTTTTTATGGGTACATTAACAAGTCTCTTCAAATGTGCCGTCATGTGCTTTATAAAGATAAAAGATGAGCTCACTCATTATTCTGAACAAACTTTAATACCATAATAAAATTAAGATAACACTAAAGAACTTTAAGAGGGTTTTAATATAAGACAATGAGGCCAAGAAAACCAAAAAATTATAGGAAATGACGCCCAGAAGGTGGGAGATTTGTGGTTTGCAAATGTCAGAAATTAAAATAAATTGGCTTAAATTTTAAAAACTATAAAAAAAATACTAATGGCTGTCTTGCTATGGTAAAAAATTTACAAAATTTTTTTTAGAAACACTCTAAAAAGTAAGGATTTAGGACTGATGGCAGAGATGAAAAGTGCAGTCCAAAGCAAAAAAAAAAAAATACCCAAGTGTATTGTTATAGTTAGTTATACATGTATTTAATACATCTTTATTGTGAAATTAATAATCCAAGTGTATTAATAATTATTAGTGTAGTTGCTCATCATCTTTATTGTGAAACTGTGATTTATTTGTATTCATTACTGGCAAAGAAGGTGAGCCTATCGGTTGCTCTCCTCTCAACCAAAGGCGGGGGTAAACATCCTGTTTTTGGGATTCACACTATCCCACAGCGGTGAACCATTATGAATCCAGCTAATCACTAATACCCACCAGAAGCTGCTGTGATCATTGCTAGTGCACATTATTAAAAACAAGTTGATTTAAAAAGGCAGACATCAATAGCGAAGGCGACAGCAGTTTGCATAAGATGAGGGGCGAATAAAATTACCTAACCTGGCATCAAGGGTGACTAGTTAGATATAAATGACTACTTTAATTTAAAAGTCGTGGAAGCAATTCAGAATGAAAAATTTAGAATGCTATTAAAATTCTTGGTAAGAAATATACCAAATAGAATAAAGAACTTAAAATTAATTGTATGTGTAACATCAGACGATTAGTTAGATATAAAATCAGAATTATTCTGATTTGTTAACCATGCAAAATTACAATTCAATTTTCATAAAAGGAAAAATATTGGATACAAATTACAAATGGATGCAATTTTTCCAATTACGACTTTTATGCTCAGAGACGCCCCACAAAGATGCAAGGCCACTAATGGATAAGATGAGCAACATAACTGTCAGTCTCTAGATGCGTGTCACAAACAGGAGACATTGTTAGTCATCGGGAGATACAAGGGCAGTATTAAAAAACAGTTTAATCAATGCGCTTGACAAAAATGACAGTTGAAGACGAAAGTAAAGGTAAAATGCTAGATCTGAGGAATTTGTTGTCGAGAAGATAAATTATAGGTGGTATAGCTGAGGAAACGAATCGGAAAAATGATGTAGATGACTGCCTTAAGAAATTACGGAGCTTAGTCACTGCTGAAGATGATGAGACATGGGATTTCCGGTGGCTGCTCTGCAGATTAAGGGGGAAAAATAAATGCTTCGGCCAATAGTAACCGTAACAAAGAAAGATGAGGATATCAGCTGAGTAGATAATTTAGAAGCTTTAAAAAACATTTCGAATATTAGAGAGCATGAAAAATTAAAATTAATGAAATATAACAAAAATCATTACTTATACAACTGTTATCCATAGATAATAATAATTATAAGTTATGGTTACCATAACTTATTCACAAACTCACTGCAAAATAATTAATAGAAGAAGTCGCCAATCGCATCATTTTATAATACAAACACATGCACTGGGCACCATTAGATTTGATGGGAACACCAAAAAGAGAGGCATTGATTTTTTTTTCCCTTATCTATATGGTTCGTCGTTATTAATAAAATTCATGATGAGTTGCCCGGACGAGATTTATTTTTGGCAAAATTATGCGACCCCAATTTTAAAATATTTAATTAGAAGTACACGGTTATACTCACTATATTTTTTGTATAAACATATTTATGCATATAAACAGGTATGTATACTGTATATGAATTTGTATACAATAGTACACATGTCTAATGTCGCATGTATGCATATACTTAGCATAAGAAGATTTAGACTTTTTATTAAATATTTTCATTTTGAATCCCTTGGCATAATTTTTACTTTGTTTTTTTCAGAAAATTAGGTTTTTGTGTAGCAATAAGTGTACTAAATTAACCAACATAATTATGTTCTATATATACATAATCTTTTATTTTATTGTGCACAAAACTAAAAACTACCTAAATTTTGGTGAACTATCAATTATAACATATATTATACTAATATACATTATTAAAAAACATACAAATCAACATTTTTTTAAAATTATGTATCACAATATTTACCACAGTATACATAATGTATATATCCCAATGATATCACGATATAATACTTATATTTCACGATGTGTATCTTATACATATTGCGATATCTACAATATACATATCAACATATCTAATCATACATATTGTGATACATAGGTATCTCTATGCATACATAATTATAATGATATATAGATACATAATATATATGCATGCATTAGTATTTTGAGATATACACACACGCCACAAACATATATAAATATATACATATATTATAAATGTTGTATATGTATATTTATTTCTATATATATACACATGTGTGTGCGTGTGTGTGTGTGTTTATATCTATTATGAATTCATAAATACATATGTATATATCAACATATGTTGTTATGTGCATGTGTGTCTATGTTGTGTGTGTGTGTGTGGATAATCAAAATTATTTTATGTTTACATATATATATATATATACATATATGCATGCATATATACATGTGTATATGTAACACCAATAATGAACATTAAAGTGAGTATGTGAACTTCATATTGTGAAATCCTTTTGTGATTTTAAATTTTTTTTTGTATAAAAGGAGGGTTTCTAATTTTATAATTTATCTCAATCCTACATTTCTTTTAGACTTTATTTTTATTATTTATTGTTTAGAGGTTGAGTTTTCTATTTTAAATTATCATTGTAGGTTTTATTTTTACAATAGTGATATCGAATGAATGATTTAAGATAATAATATTTATGATTAAAACAAATCTAAAATATTCTATGAGAAATATGATATTTAAAAGGGCATCATGATACTTCTAATTACTTGAGAACTTTTATGGTCTATTAACATAAATAGTTAATATTATCTCGTGTATTATTCATTGTAAAAATAAAACAAATGACAACAAAATTTAAAGAATAAAATTCAACAAAATAATTTTTTTTTAAAAAAATACAATTTACTGCAATTCTAAGGATGGATAATTACTTATATGTAATTAGAAAAGTGTTGCCGAGATTATTAAATACAAGTGAAATGAAATTAATAGCAATGTAAATCTACATTTGGCACTAGCATATTTAGTACTATATAGTATGGTGGAAATTAATACAACAAAAAAATTTGGGATATTCTAATAAGACAATATGAGAAAAAATCACTTCATTATAAGATATTCTTAAAAAAAAGACTCTACTACACTCTTCCAATTCATAATTATAACTAACTATATGAATGCCTTAAATTCTCTATTTTCTCAACTTAATAAGTTGGATCATAAAATAGAATAAGTTAAATATACTAAGATTCTACTTCAAAGTCTATTTGAATCATATGATCAACTCATCATCAACTAATGAATGATGTCCATACATATCGAGTCTTTGATGATATTGTAGCTACTATCTTAGAAGAAGAAAGTTGATATAAAAACAAGAAGGATAAACATACAAATTCACAATATGTAGAAGCTTTGAAAGTGATACAAGTAAGATCAATAGAATGTGTCATCAATGGGAGTCAATCATGATAATTCAAAATGAAAAAGTAAGAAAAATATTAAGTGTTGTAATTTTTGACAAGAAAGAGCACTTTAAAACAAATTGCTAGTATAAAAAAAGAGTTGAGATGATAAATCATTAAATACTCAAGAGAATATAGTAAATAGTAATGATGATGACAATATTCTATATTGTAAAGTAACAAAACTATTTCAAAGTAGAAAGTAATTTTATAATGTGTGGTTACTAAACTTGGGAACATCATGGCACTTGACATTTTGAAAAGAATAGTTCCACACATATGAACCAGTCTCAAGAGGTTTTATGGCTGATGATCAAATATTGTTGATATTGCTACTATCAAAATAAAAATATTTGATGGTAAGGTTCACACCATTCAGAAGATATGACAAGTGAATGATTTGAAGAAAACTTTATTGTCTTTAGGATACATTTATAATCTTAAATGTAAGACCCATGTTGAGAATAAGATGATAAATATTATGAGAGGCACACTTATAATTATTAAAGCATAAAAAATCAAAAAATATATATTCATGGTTAAAGGGGAAACAATATAAAAAGTTGATGCATAAGATACATCAATTAGAAAAGAAGAAGAGTTAACAATAATAGAACATCTCAAACTAGGTTGCATGTCAGAAAAATGTTTAACATTTTTCTCTAAAAGAAAGCTATTTCCAAGGCTCAAATCTATAGATCTACCCCTTGTAAGTATTATGGTATAACTATGCAACATAAATTGGTATTCAGTAGCTTAGTTGTAAAAAGTAAGTACATTATAAACTTGATTCATTCTAATATATGAGAATCACCAAAATAGTCCCAAAGGGAGCAAAGTACTTTGTGTCTTTTATTGATAATTACTCAAAGAGATATTAAGTATATTTAATCAAAAAAGAAAGTCAATCATATTTCTAGTTTTTTATGACATCAAAGTGTGGGTAGACGTAGAACTTGAAACTAGCAAAAAGATTAAGTGCTTGAGGAGATATAATAGAAAAGAGTATACATACAATAAGTTTCTTGCCCTTTGTAGGATGAAATGTATTAATTGATAGTTCACAGTCATATACATGCCACAACAAAATAGAGTAGTTGAAAGATTGAATAGAACTTTTGCATAATGGAAAAGAGCTATATTGAGGACTAAAAATCTATCCAACTCTTTTAGGGCAGAAGCAACTAATACTACTTGTTATGTGATAAATTAATCCTCACCAATTATAAGTGGACTGATAAGCAACCAAATTACTCTACTTTAAGTTGTTTTAGATATCATGCATACATAATATACAATACCCATGGGGGAATAAAGTTAGATCTAAAATTTTGAAAGTATATATTATTAGGGGATATTGAAAGAAGTTAATGGGTATCACCCATAAGATCCTACTACCCACATGGTTATTACTAGTAGGGATATAATCCTTTTAGAAAATCAACCATAAAGAATGAATATAAATGATAGTATTTTAAAAGAAGTTTCATCTAATAAGTATGAGGCTCAAAAATTTAGTTGACCAACTCAAGATAGAAGACCGTCAATTTGACACTTAGAATATATTACGAAGAGTAATATTACATATTATCTTTTAATAATGGAATGAGAACAATAATATCTTATGAAGCTGCTAGTAGCTTAGATGCATCTCTATGTATGATGACAATGTATGAAGAAATTGAAGCTTTATACAAGAATAAAATATGTAAGCTAGTATCATTATTACATGAAAAAAAATTATTGATAACAAATATAATTATAAGATCAAGTAGGATAACAATGATAAAATTGAATGATATTGTGCAAGATTGGTGGTAAAGAGAAATGCTTAAAAAGAATGTATCGACTTTGATGAGATATCTTCCACGTGGTTTGTTTATAATAATCAAAGTAGTAATATCTTTGTGTACTATGTTCTATTTATATTTGGAATAATTGATTGTCGAAACTATATTTCCTTATGGACAACATGAATAAGAAATGTATATGTTCTAACCTTGAGGTTTATTGAAATGGACAAAGAGAACTTGGTTTGTATATTGAACAAATCTCTATACAATCTCAAAAAGAGGTGTGTTGATATAAGATATTTGATTCTTTTGTCATTAGCCTTAGATATAAAAGACTCATTTCAAATCATGTCATGTACTATAAGAGGTTTGATGATGAAAACAAATTTATCATTTTATTATTGTACATGAATGATAAATTGGTAGTAGACCTCAATAAAAGTCAAATCTAAGATTTGAAGACATAATTTACGATGATGTTTGATATGTATGACTTGAGACTAATAAATAAAATTCTAGGAATGCAGATTTATTAAGATAAAAATAACATGAAGATTTGACACTCTTATTAGAACTATTTTTAACAAGATATTGCAATGCTCAAACAAGCAAGAGTTAGTTTCTACCAACTTAATGTTAATTTCAAATTATCCTCAAATATGTATCCTAGTACTAAAAAAGAGAGTAAGATATCTCGAGTATCATATATATATGTAGTGACAAGTTTGATGTTCACTATGATTTGTACAAGACCAAACATTAAACAAGTAGTAGATGTGGTTAATTGATTTATGACAAATTATGGTATACAATATTGGTGTAGTATGAAGAGTCTTTTTATATACATTTGAAGAATCTTAAATATTGCATTATGTTACAGAAGCTCATACCTTAATATTTGTTACTATGTTGATATTGACAATACTGGAGATATTGATAATAGCTACATAATCTAGTAAAGTAAAGTATGTTATAGCTACACAAGCTATATTTTTGCTCATGCTAGAGAAGCAATAAGTTGGATTTCAAAGTTATAATCTATTACATATATTTCTTTGATAGAAGTAAAGTATGTTATAGCTACACAAGCTAGTAGAAAGTCAATCTAGTTGCAATTGCTATTAAAAGAGTTTGGACAAATAAAATTAAATTACTTTATTTTGTAATAGTCGGAATGCTTTATATTTAGCAAATAATTCATTATTTTACTCAAAGATTATATAAATATATATATATATATATATATATATATATATATGAGTATAATATCACATGTATGAGAAAAAATAGAAGAATGAAGTATAAATTGGAAATAATTCATACTAGTTACAAGCTAACGAAAGTTATGACCAAGCTAATCAATATTGATAATTTTGTATGGTGTAGAACTTTTTATGGTTTAGCAAGAACAAATGCAAGCATATAGTTGGAAAGAGAGGAAGCTAAACATCAAGGGGGAAAATGTAACACCAATAATCAACATTTAATTAAATAGGTGAACTTCACCTTGCTCATATTAAAAACCCCTTTGGAATTTCTAATTATTTTTTCTATAAAAAAAGGGTTTCTCATTTTATTAATCATCTAAATTCCAAAACTCTCTTAGATTATATTTTTATTTAATATCTATTTTATTTTAATATTTTGAGATAAAATTTTTTATTTCCAATTATTATTGTGTGTTCTATTTCTAATATATATATATATATATATATATATATATATATATATATATATATATATATATATATATATATATATATTATTTTGTATATATATGCATACATAAGTTTTTGAGACACATATGTGTGTGTGTGTGTTTATATCTATATACTTATGTATATGCATACATATGTACATATATGTATATAAATATATTATATATTTTGTTTGTTACCAAGTGAGACTCCATGCTTAATTGGGTCATGGGGTAATCACTTGAACTCATGGGAAAGACATAGATGTGTCAAATGGGTCATGCCATATTAACACGACCCAATTTAGTGAGGCATGTCCGTGCCACCATGACGTGCCAGACACGACATAGTTTGATTCATGTGTCAATGTCATGCTAGGCATGGCACGACAACTAGTAGACCAGCCCTGCATGGCACTGTGGCATGACTAAGTGCAGGGTCATGATGGACCATCCTTACTAGAACTCATTGAGTGAAAACATAATAGGCGGCCGGCTTATGTGGCAAGCCAATTACAATCAGTAGCGTAAGTCAGATCTAACTTACTTGGTTGGATTTTTTCTTAAAAAATTGCATGCCCCATTATGCAGTCACCTGACGGGGCTTGACTCGTGACCCATAGTAGGTCCTAGGTCCCCAAGGCGGTAGACTATGTCATTGGGTCAGGCACATAGGTCATGCCTAGCCCGATGTTGAGACACGAGTTGTACTGGCCCAACACAATATGAATCATGCCATGGGGTAGCAAGGTCTAGGACTAAGCATAATTTCAGACCATGCCATGCTAGCCTATCACAGTAGAACCATGTCATGTTGAGGGGACATGCCCGAGCCGCATGACTTGGTTAATACATTTAGAAAGATATGGCAACCCCATCCTAGCTGCAGAGTAGTTGGTGGGATTAGAACTTGCAATCCTAAGAATATTTCTATTTCTTGTTGTTTAGATAATAATTATTATTTTGTGTTTGTGTTGTATTTGTGTTTTTTTTGTTTATTAATTTTTTTTATTTGTCTTGTAGCCACTCCACTTATAATTTTGTAGCCATGTAATAACTTTCTTAGAGTTATGTGACATATAGTGAAGATCAATAAAGTTAGCTCATATGCTATAAGGTTATAACTTTTTCCTTTTTATTTGAGAGATAAATCACATAGTTCTAATATTTATTTAGATGCTCGATTGAGAGTCAAGACACACTTTTACAAGCTTTCATCACAATATTCTTTTCACTTTAAATTACCTCTCAGCTAAAGAAAGAGAAAAGCCAATTATGATAAGAGGAGTTAAGGGATTTTATATGATACTTAGTATATTAATTCAAAGAAATTTGAGGTACATACAACATTGATTTGAATTATGGTTCCAAGCTCAAATATTTTACAATGGACTAAATTACATGATGAGGTGCACATTTGATGTGACCATGAGTGGTTCCATCATGAACACATCACATGAGGAAGTTCACTTCATTTTTTGAAGGGCTAAATTTTTGATGATAATAGAGTGTTAGAGTTAGATAGAATCATGATAATAGAGTGTTAGAGTTAGATAGATTGATGATAATAGAGGTTAAAATGGTTACATGTTCAATAGATTTGTAGCTTAAAATCACAAGTGTCAAAGTGTGAGATAAAATTACATTTCACAACAAAATAAAATAACATTTTAACCCCATTTATCAACTTGAGGAAGCCAATGTTTTGCAAAATATATGATGTCTTTCAATGCAATAATACTGTCCCCACAAAGTACTATCCGAACATAAGAAATCAATAAAACGTATTATATAAACTCATGGAAATGTGTAGCAGGATTTGGGGCAATACTAGAAACATTTTGGGAATTGATCAATTGATACCAAATGCATGGCGTTATGAGCTCCTATTACAACCACTTGAATGGAGTAGGAAAACCATCACTAGAAGATAACTTACTTTTCTTAGTAATGTGGAAAAAAAAGGAACAATCTATAGGAGAACTAGAGGGATCATATTAAAATGAAACTAGAATATATGAATGCGGCAATGAAAATTATTAAAAATCAACTTGAATAACTTGCACTATCGATGAAGGAGAAGAGCATGACTCAGATAACATAGTGTTATTGAGGTAAATCCAAATAAGTACTTATCTATCACACTCTTAAGTGATGATGAGTTAAAAAGCCAACAAATAAAAGTGAAGACCAAAAGGAATGCTGAAATAGAGCAGGAAGTTGTGACTAACGAAGTCACAACTTTTTCCTAAGTTGTGTCCCCTACTATTGTGATATTTTTCGTAGCTGTGACATTCTCCAAAGTCATGGAATCCATATAGCATAGTGCCCAACTCATGCTCCTAGTTGTGACACGTGAAGAGGTAGAGAAGGAAGGAAAAGATTCAAATTGCTGGAAATAATGAATAGAAGGATGTACTAAAGAATGAATGTTCAAATGCTAAACTAAATCTCCTATCTAACATTCCATTTTTGCAACACTTAAGAAAGCAAAAGATAAAAAGAAATTGAGAGGTTTTTTAATAAATTTCAGAAGTTGGAAGTTAATATCTGATTTGCTAAAGCTTTATCTCGTATGTTAAATTATATGAAGTTCATGAAGAATTATAGAGTAACAAGAAGAAATTAAAGATGTATGGAAAAGTGAAAATGACTGAGAAATGTATCAACATAATTCAACATAAGCTCCTTAGAAAGATGAAAGATTCAAAAAGTTTTTTATTTCTATGTATCAATGGGGAGCATACTTTTTGGAAGATACTATTTAACTTAGGATGAAGTATTAATTTGATACCATTGTCCATAGTGTAGAAGTTGAACCATTATAAAATTGCCACAATTTCTCTCTCATTTCAAAGGGTTAGCCTATCAATCAAAATTTTAAAAGATATTATTAAAGATGTGTTTGTGAAAGTTGATAAATTTATGTTTAATGTGGATTTAATTTTGTTTGACATGGAAGAAGATCAATATGCTTTATTAATTATTGGATGATTATTTTATTCTACTGAACATGTATTGATGATAGATATCAAATAATAAGAATTCACACTATGTGTAGGTAAAGAGCAAGCAAAATTTAACATCTACAAGAGTCTGCAGATTCAAGATGATGACAAGGAAAATTACTGGATAATAGATAACCTCCTTCACGATGCCATGAGACAAAATTTAGACTTCAAATAGAAAGACTTTATGGAAGATTGTTGGCCTGAAAAATATGGAAAAGATAATAAAATATATATAATTTGGAGAAAAGAAAATATTGCAAGTGATCATGAAGAAGAAGGCTACTATGATGTTGCGACATTCTTCAAAATTATAACTTCTATATGAACAAAGGAAAATCAATCCGAAGATGCAAGAAAGAAGCTAAATTGATAGAATTCTCAATTCATTAACATTGAGAAATTATCATGGGAATTTTGGAGATTGCAAAAGAAGAACAACCAAATAAAAGACCATATTTGATGATTAATTTGCTAGAAAAAAAAAGATAAGGTAGAGATAATAATTATTGAGCTTCTAAAGGAAGATGAAGAACCAATAGCTGTAACAATGAAGGTCAAGATTTCTAAAGAAGTCGTGACTTTAATTGATGAAAAAATAAATAAAGTCATAGTAGGAGACAAAGTCATGATAATAGAGAGAGAAACTTTAAGAAGAAGTCATACCTTTTTACAAAGTTGCAATAAATGGATCTAGAGAGAAATTCCTAAAGTTATGACTTCACAACAAGTCATATCCTTATTTAAAGCGATCATTGCTAATGATGTCGTAACTTCTCACAAAGTCATAGTATCCATATAAGAATATCCTAAAGAAGATACTCTGAATGATAACTTGATGCTTTAAATGAATTAAAGAAGACAACAATAAGAAAAAAGACAATACTAAGAAGCTTGCATGGACCATTGAAATTATCGACCAAATTAGAGATCTAATAATGCTATAGCTATGAATATTAAATGAAGTAGTTCTTGGGAGACAACCCATGTAGATAGTTTCAATTTTGAAAAAGAGAATAAACTCATTATACTTACTATTTCATATACAAAATTACAAATACCTAGATTCAAGATCTTAATTCAAAAATAAAATAGTCTGCCATGACACTCAAACTTAGTCATGATAATCTTTTTTTATGATGTAGTACTTTATTTTTTTATTTAGTTGATGTTGATAATAATTTTAAAAATAGAGGGGTATTCATTTCTCGAGGATGAGTATTACTTTTAGTATGAGAGTTTATTTGACACTCTATGTACTAATATTTTTGGTTCATTTTGATGTGCTTACACGTATATGAGTTTTCATTGAATAGATTTCACTAAAGAAAATTACTATTATTGTAATGGAATTTCAATTACCACAACTTTTTAATACAAAGAAAATTACTAAAATCAACATTTCTTACCACAATGACTTTATGCTCCAACTAAGAAATATCAAAGTCGCATCCATTCCGAGCACCATGATTTTTTGTTCTATTGACAAATATATAAGTCATGATTATTCTCAATATTGTGAGTTTGTATTCTATAAAAAAATATTTTAGTCATGGTCATTCATTTAGTGGAACATTTTGGATAAGACTTTAGCAAATAGAATGTTAACTTTCAACTTTTTGAAGATATTGAAGAATCTTTCAAATTTCACATACAATTTTTTATTTCTAAACAACTACAAAAAAAATGATTAGGTTGGATGGTTTATTTACCATGCACATAATTATTCTCTAGCAATCCATCTTTTTGTTATTTACTTTGATTAATATGTCACTTCATCTAACTCTACTTATTCAAATGTAATAGCTAGTGGCATGAATTAGGGAGTAGGTTTTGGGAGTGATGTGACTTTTAAAAATTTCAAGGCATCAAGTGTTGTAGTGTTGGGCAGCATGACATTGGTAAAAGTCACTACATCATTAGTCACAACTTCCTTATATGCTTCAACATCCCCTTTTGAGTTCTCTTTTATTTTATACCATTCAAATTCTTTGTCACTTATGAGTATTATGGACATGAACCTCTTTGAATTAGTCTTGCTATCACTTGTATTTTATTTATATTTTTTTTCTTCATCAAATGTATTAGCTTCCAAACTTGATTTGCATTAATCTTTATTGCCATGTTCATGTGTTCCAATCTCTTTTTTCATCTATTCCATCTATTTTTCCTACATAATGTGTTTCCTATTTCTCCATATGTGGCACAAGAATATAATCTTCAAAAGATGATTTTTTCTATTCCCTTCGGGTAGTTATAAATGGAAATCGAAGCTCATTGAATTTGGTATTCCATTGAGTTGCTCACAAAATTTTTCTAAAAGTATCTCATATTCTTTTTCACTTTCCTATGACTTTCATGCCACAGACTTTTATGATTACTCTATTCGAATGGTAGCTAATAGAAACATTATTGTTGGGTCTGAATATATACCATCTATTTTACATAATATTGACATCATCCACTTGATACATGGGGTAAAAATTAATCATTTCCTACTTTTGCAAAATAGTACTTTCTCTCACACTAAGTCATTTATGATTTTGGGACTCAAATTACTAAAAACATGTCAAGCTTTGCCCCCATTGCCATTAGCCTTTTCTAAATCTAATATTCTGGCTTCCTTCCTTCCAAATACTCTGTTATTTAGATTTTGGTAGTTTTTCTTATCTAGATCTTCAAATAGTAAATGGGCCACTTGGATGACTTGCTCATGATCTTGAGGCTATATCAATTATGCATCTCATCATGTAGTTTAATATATTGTAGAAGGTTTGAGCTTGATATCATAATTCAAATTCATGTTATTCATATCTTCTCAATAGATCTTTGATCGGTCTCAAATATCATATAATATCTCATACTTTTCTTTTTTGAATTGGCTTATTTCTCCCCTTAGATGAGAGTAACTTGATTAGGAAGAACTTTGTTGGGAAAATTTGCATATGTTAGTCTCAACTATCAATTGATCATTTAGATAAGTACTTAAACTAGATCCAACTCTTGTCTCTCAAAGAAAATAAAAAAAAACTAAGCTTTATCATCTCCAAACTATATATATTTATTTTCACTATGTCGCATAACTCCAAGAATATCATGGAATGACTATTCGGATCTTCTAAAAATTATTCACATACTTATGGTATTATACCATTACTAGAAAGGCTAGGCTTCACTCAAAGTGGTTTGCACATATCAGTTACATCCGAATCACATAGTAATTATCCATCAATATTGACCACCAATAATTTCCCAATTTATGGTAAGAAATTAATTATTTGAAAACTAGTTCTACACCTGCTTAGTTAATTTCATTGCTTATATTGTCCTACATGTTTTCTTTCTCGATTCTATGTCTCAGTATATTTCTTATTTTCTTAATTTCTAGGTCCATAAGTATTGACTCAATCCAATATATTTGATTCATACAAGTGTGATGGAAATAAAACAAAAAAAAAAGAAATAAAACACCAACACGAAACAAACAACAAGCAAAAACTATTATCCAAACAATTAAAAATAGAACAATCTTTTTGTAAAGATATTTATATGTTTGTAATATGGTCCCAAAAGTTCATTAGGTAGTTGAATTCATCCAATGGAGATCCACAAATATACATGTCATACAAGTAGTAAAAATAGACATTAATCCAGATATTGACCTAATATGAATTATGTGAGTAGTTTTGCTAATCAACATTGAAATAACTACTACTCGAGTTAAGTAGTTAGACTTGAGTTTTAGAAAGATATTTATACTTTAGGATTTATTTACATATTGTGTATGAAAAGATATCTTTACTTTCTTTTATGGAATACAAAGTTGTGGTGACACGAAAGCTGTGACTAAGATAATTTTTCTTTGGAATATAAAATTATGGTGACAATAATAGACATGATTGAAATATTTATTATCTAAAGAAAAAATTTGGGGCATCAAGAATGTCATGACTGAGTTAATTATCCTTTTAAACAAAAAGTTGTGGTGGCTAGAATGTCATAACTGAGATAATTATGTTCTAGAACTCAAAGTTGAGGTGATAAAGTTAGTTGTGACTAAAAATCACTAGGTATTTTGTGACTTTTGGTTTTTAATGAATATGCCACAATTCTAGAAAATGTTGTTTCTTCTTATACTAGATAGTACTTGGTTACTGTGATATAAAAATAAAGTTGGCTAAAATTATTTATTAGAACTAATATAATCATGACTCTGAGATAAAGTCAAAACCACAAAGAAAATATTACATAGTAAAAAATCGTGATAGCTAAGTGATAAAGTAATATCATGTAAAGTTTATCATGACTTGTTTTATATAGTCAGTGCAAAGAAGAGATGTCATGACTAATCAATAGGCTCCTAGATAAAGTCACAATCACAAACAAAATACTGCTTAGTAAAAAGAATGTGATAACTAAGAGTCGAGTATTATCGTGTAAGGATTATCATGACTTATTTTATAGAATCATTGTGAAAAATAGTTGCCATGACTATTCTATAGGTCTGGACTAGTGTAACAAAGTCGTGACATTGAAAATATTAAGACTTTCCATTACTTTTTTGTACTCCACTTCAGCTTTCTACTAAGTTCACCAATTGTACTCTAATTAAACCTGATTTTGATATTATTTATCCAATTCCATAAAATTCATAATAAAGTAAAATCCTTCCATTTTACTTCCAAATTCATTATAAACATATCATGAATATAAAATAACCCAAAAATATTAATTTGTTGAGTGTCGAACAATAATCTAGTTGTGCTTCTCAATCATATTCATTGATGCATAAATCTCTAATTTTTTCTTGCTACTCAATATATTCTTTATAATTTTTATATAATAAGTTATCTATGATAAGATTTCAATGAAAAATATATTGACTTCTATTTTTCTAAATATGCTATGAAATCTATCCAAATTTTCTTAAAACTTCTTCTTCTAGACCATCGTGGAAAAAGAAAATTAAATTGGAAAGATTGTTGAAGTTTGGATTATAAATATTTGGTACATAAACTTTCTATTCATTATTTTAGTTCACTTGTATCTTAGCCTCCAATTCTAATTTTTTAGTATTAACAACTAGTGGCTTGAGTTGGGCAGTAGGATTTGACTATGCCATGACAAAGGAAAATCTCATGGTATTACAGAGTCTCATGGTGATGGATACCATGACTTTGGTTGTCGTAATATTATCAGTGAAAATTTTATCTTTTGTATCGGTGTTCTCTTTAAATTTTTTTTATATTTTCTTCCTTTCTTTTTCTTTACTCCTTTTGAGTATTATGGACTTACAATTTTTTGAATTTTTCTTAAAATTACTTAGCAATTCATTGATGTTCTTTTTCTTTATTATGATTACTAATTGTCCAATTTAATTCTTTATGATTATTTTATTATGTTTGTGGGATCTAGAGTTTTTTTTTATCTAACTCATCCAATTCTCTATGCATTATTTTTCCTCTTTGTTTTATTAAGTAGCACAAGATTTTTCTCTTCAAATGATGGCTTTTATACAAACTTAGATTAGTTGTAATTGTAACTTTAATCTCTTTGCATTTGGTATCCTATCAAGTTGCTTCCAAAATTTTTCCGAGAATGCTCCATATTTTGTTATAGATTTTGTGGGCTCTTGTATGATAAATCTCATGATTTTTTTATAATATGATGATATTATCTAGGACCATTATTGTAGGATCTAAAAACAAATCTCTCTGTATAATATTGGCTTCTTACACATGATAATTTGAATCGAAGATGACAACTTATAGTTGTTGTAAAGTTGTTATTTCTCCCACACTTGGTATTTTATCATGGTGGGATCTAAACTTGTTAAAAATGCATCTAGCTTTGACTCCATCACTATCAATTTATCTAACTCCAATACTCTAACTTGCTTCCTTCCACTTGCTATTTCATTCAAAGTTTTGTAATTATTATTGGTTAGATCTTCAAATAGAAAATATGCCTACTTAGGTGATTTGTTCATGATAGAACAACCCAAGGATATATCAATGATGTACCTCACCATATAATTCAGCTTATTATTGAATATATAAGCTTAGAATCATGGCTCGATTCCATATTATGTGTATCTCCTCAATAGATATTCAAATAATTCCCAAGTATTATATAAGGCCTCCTTCTCCTCTTTACTAAACTAACTCATCTCCTCTATCAGTTGTGAAGTGATTTGAGGTAAAAAAAACTTAGTTGAAAAGTTTTCACAAGTTCATCTCAACCCTCAATAGGTCATCTAGATTATTGTATATATAATTTGTTTTGATAATTTGTTTGTATAATCAAATATTTTTATTTTAATATTTTCATGTAAGTGTATGAAAGGAAATATTAAAAGGTCAGGGAATGCAGTAGTAGCACAATAACTGAGGTCCCGCTTTGGTTAATTGAACCTAACCCGTCTGATGATCCGACATGCTCCAGTTAATTGAACCGAAAAAGTTTTAATATAAATGTTTTGTATTTTATTTTTTGGGTTACTGTTTTCATGATCTGGAACTATTCATCTTCTCTCTCTCTCTGCATGATTTATCATGACTATTTCTGCACTGCACATACTGTACGACTTCTAATTTAGTTTAATCTGTAATGCATAAGTATTTTCCGATGGATGTAGCTAGTTATACTAAGTAAATAGTGAATCACATTATTTCTGGTTTCTATTTTCGTTTGTGATTCTGCCGTGGATTTAGAGGTGTCAAACGGGCCGGGCCGGCCCGGCACGATAAAAAAACGTGCCCGGGCCCGTGCCGGGCCCGGGCGAACAAACCACGTGCCGGGCCGTGCCCGGCACGGCACGCCGGCCCGCGTGCCTGCGTCGTGACTCGTGACCCAACCGGGCCCCGCCCCCGGTAAAAAGACCGCGGGTCGGGTCCAAACAGACCCGCCCCGCCCGCCTGCCCTGCCTTGCCGTGCGCCCGTGCCCGAGCGGGCCGGCACGGCACGGCACGGCCTTGCCGTGCCCACGGGCCGTGCCGTGCCCGAATTTAAAAAACCGTGCCGTGCATGGCTGGGCACGTGAAAAACGGGCCGTGCCGTGCCCGGCACGGCACGGTAGCACGGCTGGGCACGTGAAAAACGGGCCGTGCCGTGCTGGGCCGGCCCGTTTGACACCTCTACGTGGATTGGATATATATATATCATTTGTTGTATTGTTGTTCTTTTTTCTTTTGTATCTTAAAATCATAACTGTAGAAGCGCAATTGCCCAACATAGATATTTATTAGAATTAGCTTCATTCTTTCCCCTCAAAGATTATGCTAATACGCATAATTTTATAATATATGGGTTAACTTCATTCATCTTGATAGTGTCACACAACTCTAAGAAATTCACAATATTATTGTTTGCATCTTTTAATAAATATCTACCATAGTAATATTATGTATTATTACTATAAGTCCTAGTTTCAAATCAAAATAATTTACTTATATCAGTTTCATTCAAATCTTAGAGTAGTTTTCCATTAATGTTGATATCTTATAATCTTTTAGGGCTTGGTGGGGAATAAGCTATTGAACAATTTATTCAACACCCCATTGGTTATTTTCATTGCTATCATTGTCTAAAATAATTTCTTTATCTTCTTTCTGCTTCATTATTTATCTTCTTTTTCTTTTAATTTCTAAGTCCAGATATATTGGCTTAGTCTTAGATCTTTTTTAAAGATAATTAGGTCAATTCAAAGATAACCAATCAGACTAAAATTAATTTCTAGAGTGGCACTAAAAAATTATTGCAACTTTTTTACAATATAAAAAACTTATTATTCATTGTACAATACCAAAAGTTTGTTTGACAAGTATTTATTCTATATAGAAAGTCATATATATAGGTCGTACAAGTAATATAATGGATGTAAATCCAAATATTGATCCCATATTGATTTTCATGATAGTTTGACAAATTATTGGTGAATTAACTATTAATCAAATTGAAAAGATAAACTTGGTTCTCAGATAGTTACATATACTCAAAGTTTCATATATTTTTTTTTTCGTGTATGATAAAATCTTCTTTTATCTTATTGTAATATCATCCTTGATTGTTGGATGAAGCCATTAAGGATAGAAAATTGAAGACTATTTTTTTATCCTTTTTGGCATAAAAAGTGATTATCAACTATAAACAATCACTACCATAGATGATTTACTCGTTGTTGTTCTTTTGATAATCTACAATCGAAACAATACTTATTCTATTTATCGGTCATCTATATTTCTATTTCTTTTAGGTAATATTTTAATCATCATTGATGATTGCTTCGAGTCTATATTTTTATTATTAAATATCATTTCTAATGAAAGATGTGAAATAACATAGTAATAATTATGTTTAATTTTTTTGCCTTCGTAAGTGTGATATTCATATCAATTAATATATTATTATATTAATTTCACCTATTAAAGTCATACAAGAGGAAATAATTATAGGCTGTCATCACATTATGAAACACATCCCCTCACACGTGTCTTGTGTAAGAGGATGTTAACATAAAGTGAAACACCTTATGAAACAAGATTGGGAATAAGGTTCATCAAACCCAATTAGAAACAATATCTTTTCCTTTTCTTCTTGATATGCAATTATATTCAACATATCGCAAGAGCATGCAATGAGTTCATGATAGGATGCATGTTCATTCCAAAACTTCTTGGGTTTCATATTGTGTGTGAAAAAATGGAATCATTCTGAAAATTAGTAATTTCTTATCAAATTTAATTGATTCCTGACTCATCTCCTTGAGATCATTTTTCAAGGTAGTTGCTTCCAATTGCTTTGTCATATCATAATAGATAATGTTGCATGATATATCATAATTGATGGAATGGAGGATCCAATTTATTGCTAGATCATTACAATGTTGACACAAAGTGGATCTCGCGTCAATTGGTAGTGGTGGAGCCTTCAAACTTTCATTGATTAGCTCAAGCTTTTTTTTTATGATGAGGCTAAGTCACATCAAGCAACTCCATTCCCCATGGTTGTGTTCCAGTGATATATTGACTAGAGTTAGTCCTGACATGCCAAAATGGTGTAAGGCGAGAGCATAAACTAATGTAATGTCCCTTTCTTCTTTGCTTTTGAATGTTGAATCAAAATTGGCATTGTTTGGTTTCTGGACCATATCATTGTTGGTCTCAACTATGTTTTTGATGTTGAGATTTTTGATTTTTGTCTATGATGTAAGATGTTAAGCCTCATACACAAGAAACCTCCTCTGATATCATAAACAAATTAATATAACAAAAATCCAAATATTGCAATGTCACAAACATACTAGGCTAATTATTGTATATAAGTATGTAAGAGTTATTATAATAATAAAAAATCATGATTTTTACTCTAACCTAAATATTAATTGATTACTTTATCCACATTTTACTCTCATTACTTACTTGAATATTAATTACATATGAATGCTAATTGAATGAAAATTGTGTTTCCTATAATAATTCCTAAAGAACAAAAAATCATATTTGCATCCTTTTAAGAACATGTATATTCTTTATGTTTTTAAATGCTATTTTTTGTTTGAATTGAATTTGTTTTATTTTTTTCTTTCTTCGCTAGTGATTTGCTTCCATCATGATTTTTTAAATAAATATCATCAAAAATATTTTTATGTGATCCAATAGTATGTATGATAACATTATCATTATTAATTATCTATGTATATATTTTTTGTTATTGAATATTAATCTTAAACACGTCATTGTATGTACAATTTTATTTTAATCTTTATTTTTTAACATTTTTTTTAATGTTGAATCAAATAAATTTCAATAAATCTCATTGAAAACATCATTTTTACTTAGTATTATTCTAGAATAACAAGATTTGTATATGTCCAATAATTTTTAAATTTTATTTAATTTTCATATGTTTTCTAGTTATTTGAAATTTAAAGTTTGATTATCTGTGTTTGTTTGTGTTTATTTCTTTATATATAGTATTCCATATTTTTAAATAATTAATACTTTTTTTTATTATTCACTTTTAATATTAAAATCTTAATTTAAATTTTAATTACATCGACAATTTTATGATATATATAATTGTTATAATTTTTATATGTTATAAACAGGCTCATCTCACTCATTGAATATCGTGAGCTTTGGCCCAACTTATGGCAGACCCCATGGGTTTAGAATGCATCCAATAATTTAAATGATTCCATTCCATTCCAGAAGCCGAAGCTTCTAGAATGGGAACTATTCGGGTCGGTTCGATGGTCGAACCGACCCAACGGTAAAAAAAAATGAATTTAAGCCATTGAATTTTGCCTCCAACAGCTATGGGGAAAAATCCTATTGCCCTAAAGATTTAGCCAATTTTTTAACTATTAAAAATAAAAAAAAATAAAAATATACTTTTTTTAAAAAACATTATTTTATTAATCTATAAAATCTTTCCCCCCCATCCCCCCTCATTCTAAGATTTATGTTTTATAAAAACAAAAATCTATTGGCTCTTGCTCTCCTCTCCCTCTCTCTCTAATATTTTCTCTCTCATGATTTTGTCATTTCACATTTCAGCATTCAGGACTCAACTTTGGCCTTTGGTGTGGATTGTGGTGCATGGAAGCTACAGTTTACCCATTTCAGTTTGCGAGTATAATTTTTATTAATTAGTTTTTTAAGTTTTAAAGTATTAAATTAAAAAAATTTTTCTGTCTAGTCTAGTCTCTCTCTATCTCTCTACTTTCTAGTCTAAAAAAATTAAAAATTGATGAATAGTAATTTACATAATGAAAATAAAATGAATTATAATTTAGAAAATGAAAATAATACGGAAAGGTTCGAGACTGTAGAAAATTTGGTTTCTCTGTCCGCCTGGACCCAAACATTTAAAATACAAAAAACTAGAATGACTTTAATAGTTTGAACTCACTTTATTATAATAAAACAAAAAAAATTTAGGGGTGCAGAAGAAGAATTAGCATAGTGCAAAATTTTTAAGGAAATTTTAAGCTGTAAGAATTCATGTGTGACTGGGCACCTTAAGAGGCATGCCAAACTATGCACCGAAAAATATGGTGCAATAGATCCTAGGCAAACCCAACTAAGTGGTGGATTTTTTGAGGCCGGATTCAGTTTAGTCTCAAAGTTTACCCCCTTTATATACCACAACGAGTTGGAGAGGAAAATCATGGCCAAACCGATCACCACGATATGTCTTTTGATTAGATTGTCATTCTTAGGTTCATATTTAGGAACGACATACTAAAATATTATATGTTAGTAAAATAAATATTAATTAATAAATTTAGGGAATATAGTGGAGTGGTGTTCGTGACGTTTGATATATGGACTAGTCACAATGATGCATCTTATACACATCTCACTGCCCACTATGTAGATTCTAAATGGACTCTAAATAAAAAAATTTTAGGAATCAATGAGATTCTCCATCCTCATGATGACCCGGCTATTTTTGAGTGCATGATAAAAATCTTTTGAGAATATAAAATTCATAATAAAATTTTTAGTATCATATTTAATAATGCATCTAATAATGGAGTAATGATTAACATATTTATTAAGAATATTAGAGATTAACCATTATGAGAGATTTTCCACGTTAGATATATGTGTCACGTGATTAACCTTATTATCCAAGCATGAATGAAGGTGTGTGCCCCGCTTAAAAAAATATATGTTACTCACTAAATATATTCACATGCCTCACAAACAATATGAGTTCGGTAGTCTATGTTTGTCTATGAATCTTAAGAATATAAAATTCAATCAGATGTGAGACACCATTGGAATTACACTTGCTTGATGTTGGAGTCATGTGCTGGATACGAACATATGATATTAAAATACATTAATAGTAAGAGTGACAAACTTATTAGACGACACTGACTAGCCTACAGAAATTTCATTTATGAAATTCTTAAAGATTTTTTATGATATGACGAATATGTGTTTATCAATTTATACTTTTATGATTTGCATTGCACTCTGGTATATATGTAATTATTAGTAGCATGTTTAAGAAGTATTGAGATGACCTAATATTTAGAGATATGGTTGTAGAGATGGAAACCAAGTACTTAAAGTATTGGTTTACCATTCAATCTCTTTATTTTTTGGATGCCTGCATGGACCCTAGGGTCAAGGTAGGATGAGTAGAGAACATTTTGACTTAAATTTTCTCGTGCATGAACCTGGATGACCCACCTGAAGGGTTCATTCACAAGAAGTTGACTTAGTTCTCTACATACTATGATACTAAGTATTGTGGTAATAGTAGTAAGACTCCGAGTACGGACATGGATATCATATTTGGAGATGATGCCTTTTTGATTCAGTTAGCGAGGGGGAATGATGGGGTGGACTTTTGAATAGGAGCTAGTTGTCTCAGTACTTAGATACCGATTACTGTTCGATTCTATCACATTCTGATACTAATAATCATGATATATTACATTGATTGAAATCATACGAGTCCATCTTTCTCATACTATCTAAGATGACAAGAGATCTACTAACTCCTTCGGTGTCGAGCATAACATCAGAGTCTGTTTGTTTTATTGTCGTGAATGTGATTTCGGATAGGAGATCGAGATTATATCCAGATATTATTGAAACTTTAGCATGCTTGAAGGATTGAAAGGATTCGAGAGCTTGGGCATCCAGGATCATGCTAGGACTATAATAAAAGCGAATGAGTTGAATACTGTTGATGATATTTGTGATATTGATATTGAGGATGATATGATAATTGATGACGTTGATGGTAGACAATTGCCGGATTGTGATATTTATGTCTGATCTTTGATTTCGATTTACTGATTTACATTATATTTATGTTTGTTTAATTTTTGTTTGTGATACTATTTTAGCCTTGAGTTTGTGCCTTTGTGGATTTATGCATTTGATACTGGAAACTTGGATATTAATTTTTTGTGAATTTTTATTTTGCATTGGTTTTAAATTTTTATTCATATTTAAGTTTTAATATTTTATTAATTTATACACTTACATTGATACACATTTAGTTTTAAAATTAATGTTGTTTATCTTTATTATAATAAATAAACTTAATATTTTATTAAATTTAATAAAATAAAAATTTAAAATTTAAATATTTATTAATAGTTAACAATTAACATTAACTAATTACTAAAAATTGTAAAAAAAATTAAAAGTAACTAAATATTTATGTGCACACTCATATAAACATAAACTAAATACTAATCTAATAAAAAAATTTATTAAAAATTAAAAATCAGCCCGTACGGGCCCGATAAAGCATGGTTTCTACACATGCTAGGCTAACGAGCCGTGCTAGGCTTGGCCTGAAGAAATTGTGTTGGGTCATGCACGACATGGCTTGGTAGCTCAGTTGTGCCACCTAAAATGGGGCCGGGCCAACCCGGCCCACCACGTTTGACACCACTATTGTACTTTATTGAGTATATGCTACGGGGGTTTGTACTAACTACTTCAAGAAGCTTACATCTTTTAGATATTTTTATGTGTATATCTTTCCCTATGGATCCATATAAATATATAGTGATAACATCCAATAGATGCATATCTTGCCCTTCAGAATATACTACTAAGCTTATCAAAAATTGAAATATGATTGTGTTCATAACGAGCAAATATGTTTGCTCGTAGTCAATGCCATGTCTTTGTAAGAAAACTTGGGCTACTAATCGTGACTTATATCTTATGATATTATTATTCTTATTTTGCTTTTATATAAATACATATTTGTACCCAATAGGATTTGCACTTGCAGGCATTTGGACTATAGGTCTAAACAATTATATTTTTATTAATGAATGTAATTCTACTTGCATAGCCTCATTTCATTTTGGTCAATCATTTCTTTGTCTATATTCATCTATATTTTGTGGTTCATGATCATTATTATTTTATATGATATCCAAGGTCATTTGAAAAGTAAAGATATTATTCACAACAAAATTATTATGATCCCACTTATTATCTTTGTGCACATAACTTATTGAGATCTCATAATTAATATGTACTTTTGCCACTTTTGGAGATATTTGTTTATTTTACACCTTTCAGGGAGTTTGTTGTTCAATATGTGCATCTACAAAAGTATTTATCTTTTCTTTTGTTCTCCTATTTCTAGGAGTTATGTATTTTGACCCAATTGGTCTCCCACACTTTAATCATGTTATAGATTTATATGTTTTTTGTCCTTAAGGACCTCAATTTGTGTTTGAGCACTCATAGTTGGGATATATGACTTTGTGATTTTCTTTACAACCATGATTGCATCTGGTAATTGATTTATAAGATTTTATAAATGAATGATCATTTAAACTTTAAGTTCATGTTGATTAGTATGATGATCAAAATAAAATAATGTTGATACATTCCAAGTAAGGTTTCATCATTCTTCTAAAATGGACTTTTTTCTCACTAATGGTGGGAATACAGTTTAATTAAAATGATAATCTATAAATTTAGCTCTAAAAATATCTCTTATTAAGGGTTCTAAATATCATATGATAGACGACAAATCAAAACCTACATAAATCCCAAGTCTATGTTGTGGACCCATTTTGGTATGTTGTGAGGTGTAATTGGTACATGGACTATACAATTAAAAACTCGTAAGTGAAAAATATTTTGTTGTTTACCCAATACAAGTTGTGAAGGGGAGAATTAATGGTAATGTATTGGTCTAATTTTTATTAGACTTGTAGTATGCATAACAGTATGTCTCATGTAGATACTGGTAACTTTGGTTTTCATTAGAAATAGTCTAGCTATTAATTGAAGATGTTTGATCAAAGACGCCTCTAAACTATTTTTGGTATGAACATAAGCAACGTGATGTTCAATATCTATCCCAATTGACATATAATTATCATTGAGACTTTTGAAGTAAATTCACCTGTATTATCAAGTCTTATTTTTTCGATTGGATAATCATGGAATTGTGCTCTTAATTTGATCAATTGTGCGATAAGCCTAGCAAAAGCAACATTTCTTGTGGAAATAAGATAGACATATGATCATATAGTAGAGGCATCTATAAGGACCATAAAATAATAAAAATGTTCACATGGTGGATGAATAGATTCATATATTTAATAATAGTCTAACTATTAGCTTACCTTGTGAACAATGATCACAAGAAAATTCATTAGGCAAAAGAATCTTCTGGTTCTTTAAAGGATGCCCATATTTGCCACTTCATTGAAGATCCAGGATGATCTAGCCTATTATGTCAAAGAGAAAATCTTGAGTCACTGAACTTCTGGTTCATTACAGTATATGACTCGATTGGCTTTATGGTTGTAGGTTATAACCCAGAGGAATGTTGTGAGCTTTTCCATAATAATTTTTTTTCAAAAATTATCGAGGTAATATATAAATATTCATTATTATCTTTATTCATAGTTTCAATATGATATTTATTTGGTAAATATCTTTAAAACTAAGCAAATTTCTTGTTGATTTGCTAGAATATAATGCATAATTAATATGAAATCTATTTTTATTTTGTAGCATTATATTTGCTCTTCCGAAGCCTTTTATTAAATCTGATGTACAATAGATGATACTTACATAGACATTTATTGCTATAAAATAAAAAAATTGTGTTTTTTTTTCAAGAGATTTTATGTGTGGATGTGCAATCAGCAAGGCATATATCATCATCTTTCATCTTGAAATTTAATAATACACAAATTTAGATAAATATAAAAATATAAATAACAAGATGATATTATTATTAACTCAAAATAAAATACATAGAATTATTTATATTTACATTTTGATCTTCTACTAAACAATTGAAATTAACATTAGGTCCAACTCATTTCCATCAGCAAAATTAATACTTTTTTTTCCTTTATCCTTTAATGATCCTTAATATAGATCTACTAAATATTTAGTCATGTGATAGGTACAAAACTAGTGTCCTACTATTACGCATTTATATCAAATCTCTTCAAAAGCCTTTAAGAAGTTTTTCTGTACACTTTTTCTATTTTTTTTGTTTTATCTCACCATTATTCCACTATTTGTGGTGAAATACGTCTTTTATTTTCAAGGGATTAGAAGGATGATTATTAGGGTGTTGGGAATTTTGCCCTCGACCAATACCATGATCATGACTACAATTATGTTCACACCCATGATTGTGGGATGACATTGCATTTACTTCAGAGAATGGTTCAAATCCAGTTGAACCGGACGCATTATTTTTTATTAGTAGCTCATTATTTTGTTCAGCTACTAGAAGATATGATATTAACTCTAAAATATTTAGTAAATCTATATTCTCTATATTATTGCTACAAGAGCATATTAGTGGTGTGAAATATTGTTAATATTTTTTCTAGCATGTTTTTACTATGATATTATCTCATCATAGTTTCAATTTGCAGCTTATTTTGAATTTAGCAGTGTTATACTCACTGACTATTTTAAAATCTTGCAACCTTCAGTGCATCCAGTCATAGTGAGCTTTAGGTAAAATCACAATTTTTTGGTGGTCAAATTTATTCTTCAATTCTTTCCATAGGTGAAAGTATCTTTTAAAGTAAGATATTCATTTTTTAGATCCTTATGGAGATGATGCTTAAAAAAAATTAGTACTTTTGCACAATCCTGTTGCGACTTTTCGTTTCCTTCTTTTATAGTTTATCCAAGATTCAGGGACGTTAGATGTATTTCAGCATCAAGAATCCATGATAGATAATTTTTTATTAGAAATATCAAGTGCCATAAATATCCGGGATAAATAAATTTTGTGAGATTTGACATTTTTGAAAAATTTTAATATATGAGGGAAAAAATAATGATAATATAATTTTACATTAACTAGAGCAAACTCATGCTGATAATGTATTATAAAAAAAGGAATAAATAAAAAGAAAAAAAATAGGGATTATTATTTTTGACTCTGATTATGACTATTTATAGGCTTACTAGAAGACCAAATGTTAAAACTATGAGAAAACTAAAAGTCATGATGAGAAATAAAAAATTTTTACTTAAATGATGGTCATTTATTTGGAAGTAATGGCCATTCATTTTAAAGTAATAGTCTTTCATTACATAGTAATTTTAACACTTTGAATGATCATAATTTATGTAAATCATTTGACTTTATTTTCATGATTTTTAGTTTTTCATAATTATAACTTTTAGTTTTCTCAAAATTATATTATCATTATTTTTTTAATGATAGTCATTTATTTTTTTCGCTCACATTAATTATAGTCATCTATTTCAAAGTAATGGTCATTCATTACAAAATATTTATACCATTATAATGTTTATAATTTTGTAATTTTATATTTTTTCTAATATTTATGAATTTTAAACTTCTACTTGTCATAGTTTTAAAATTTTATAAATTATATTTTTCATACATGTTCATGATTTTTATTAGGGTTTCAGCTCGTATGATGAGTTGGGTCATGTTGAAAATTTCAACCCAAGCCCGAACTCAATACAACACATTCTCAACTCAAACCCAACGTCCCAACACCACTTGATAATATGAAACTTTGATTTGGGTTTTGGTTGTGTGGGTTGTGCCATGTAGAGTCAGGATGAGTTAAATTGTATTATTTATAATAAGAAAAATTATAAAATAAAATTAATGAAAATAAAATAATTTCAATTTTTAAATTATGGTCCAAAAATTAATTTACCAATAATGATTATGAATATAATATTTTAAGTTTTTCTTTGAGTTCTAGAGTTTTGGATGTGAATTGTTGAAATAAAAAATACAAAAATTAATGTAGGTTTTTAAAAAATGACAAAAGTAGTGCGTTTGGCCGTCGTTGGTGATGACAACCTTTTGCAAAGTTCAAAGGCCGACATTCATAATGCCGGCTATTAGATTTTGCCATATGCCCCACAATGACGATCAATAAAATTATTGAATTTTGCTAAAGGTCATTGTTCACAATGCTAACATTTGAAAAATTTTAAATTCTAAAAACCGTCTTTGTAGACGATAGCCATTAAACTTAAAAATTATTGAATTTTTTCTCTTTAGTCAAGTTTTTTAGGATCGTGACTATTTTCTCTCTACACTACTGAAATTTTCAGAAACAAAATAAGTTCTTCCTCTTCTCCACCTTCCGAACTGATTTGAACTTGTAGTTCGTTGTATATATAAAATCTATCATTGTATTGTAACTTGCAAAGACAAGAGGCATGGGGGAGTGGGCTATGTTTTTTCAATAAAAAGGGTTTTAGATATACTTTTTCTTTTGTGCTATTACTACTTTGCACTGCCCTCACGTCTTTTCTATTTCAATAGCTGGCATTGTGAATGCTGGCCTCTGAACTTTGCAAAAGGCCATCATTACCAACGACTACCAAAATGCACTATTTTTGTTATTTTTTTAAAACGTACATTAATTTCTTTATTTTTTAATTCAAAAAAGCTATTCACATCCAACACTCTAAGTTCTAAGTATTTATAGTCATAATAAGAAATAATTTGAATATTGGCTATGAATTCATAGAAAAAATATTATTTTTTATTGGAATGATCCGACTAAAAAGTCCTAATTATTTGTTTCAAAATAAAAAAATAGAGTTGTCACTCGGAGCCACTCTGTTAACAAAACAAGCCGTTAGTCAAGAGGTTAGTTACCGCGGCAGAGAAAGTAGAGAAGGACAGTGACACAATAGCTCTAACATAAGCAAGCTGTCAAGAGGGAGCAATGCAGTCAGTATACAGAACCATGAGATTCCCGGCCTGAGTCACCCCTACCCTATGGATGGTTTAATAGCTTCTGTCAGGCCAGGAGTGAACTAAGGAAAGGTAAGTTTCAAGGAAGCCTTCCTTTGATTGTAGGTTTATGCTTCCTTTGATTGTGCCTTCCTTTGAATAGAATACTTTGAAGAAAAAAAAACGATCGCATTGATATTTTAAGAGTGTAATTCGAATTTCGAGCCAAACCCAGATTTATATGGGTTGTAAATTTCCAACCCGAGCCTCTTTTTTTTGGTGGTGCTCAAGTTACTCCAGTCGACTAATTTTGAGTTGCAGCCCAATTTTTATTAGGGCTGCAACCTGGCAGGTGAGATCGAGTTGAGGGCCAACTACGACCAACCTGATTGAAGCTCAGGTTGATAATTGTCAACCCGAGGTCAAAAGAAATCCCAAAAATTCGTAATTCAGACTTAATCCTATTTGGATTGAATTAGATTGGAACCCTACCAATAAATTTTGTGGTGGGTTCAATTGTTATGCCTATAAATAGGATTACCAATGTGATAGAGATGGATTCAATTTAATTGGGGGCTAATTTGAGGTCCTAAACCCAACTTTAATTTTGGGGGGAATTATGTTTTAGGGTGCTACCCCAGAAAAATTTAAGAATTTGAAACTTAATTATTTAAAGTTTGAAAAAAAGTCACTAAAATCTTAAAATATTTAAATTTAGTGTGCTCTATTATGTTTATCCTAAACTATTCTTGGCCTCTCCCATTGACTCTCGACCTCTCTCATCGAGCTCCATCGATCTCCTAGAGCTCCTTCAAGCTCCAAGAGCTTGACGCATCTTCCATCGAGCTCCTGGAGCTAGACCGAGAGCTCCTTCGAGCCCCTGGAGTTCGAATGATGAACTCGATGGAACTAACGGTCGAGCTCCTCGAGCTTGATGACGATCTCGATGGAGCTTTCAATCAAGCTCTAGGAGCTCGGCTAAGAGCTCCCTCAAGCTCCTGGAGCTTGACGGCGACTCCACGAAGGAGCTCGTGGAGACAGGCGGAAGGAGAGGGGTGGGGAGAGGGTGTGGGCCAGGGGCAGAGGAGATGGTAGTTTTGGACTTATGAATTTGGGTACACTTATTATTAATTTATTTTTAGTTTTGTGACTTTTTTAAAAATATCAAAATTTTAGTTTCTAAATCTTAAAAATTTTTGTGGAAACACCCCAAAACATAATTCTCCATTTAATTTATTGCGAATGGAAACTTTTCAACCTGAGAACCAAGCCATCAGCCATCCCAAATTATGTAATTTTCCATCTAAAACCCAATTTTTTATTGGCTTGCATTTAGATTATTTGGTTGACCCAACTCATATTGCATATCTAATTTTAAGAGTTTTGGACGAAAATAATGCATTTGAAATAAAAAAATATAAAATATAATGCATATTTCAAAAATATGCCCAAATAGTACATCTGGAAATAGCATGACAATGGTCGTCATCGTGAACTGCGGCCATTGCCACGCTATTGAATTTTACAAATCAGAAGCCGGTGTTGAGAATGAAAGTCATTACCACACTGTTGAATTTTAAAAATCAGAGAAAGGCGTTGAGAATGACAGTCATTACCACACTGTTGAATTTTATAAATCAGAGACCGACATTGAGAATGACGGTCATTAGTTTAGTTAAATAGCCGTTGTTCACAATGCCGGTATTTGAAAATTTTTAAAATACAATAGTTGTTCACAACGCCGACTTTTGATTTTTAAAATTCAATAGCGTGGCAATGGCCGCTGTTCACGACGGCTATTGCCATGTTGTGTCCTAACGCAGTAGTTTGGGCATATTTTTGAAACACACATTATATTTTAGATTTTTTTTTCAAACATGTTATTTACATACAAAACTCCTTTTAACGATACCAACAACCAAGTGAGCCATTAACTAGTTTACGCATACCAAGTATGCATAAATGAGTTTAAGCATCAACAATTCATATTTGGTATGAATAAACTAACTTGTGCATGACGTTTATGCACAACTTGTGATTCATGAACGAATTCATGCATATATACTTTGTATGCATAGATGTTTGTTTATACATGTAAATGTACATGAGTTCATGCATACATCTCATCTATGCATCAACATTTAATTTTTTTTAGGGGGGATCATATTTTGGTGTGCTCCCTCAGAAAAATTTAAGAATTTGAAATTTATATTGTTAAATTTGAAAAAAAATCACCAAAATCTTAAAATCCATCGTTCTCCAGGGAGCTCGGTGTCAAACTTTTTCTAGCTCCTGGAGCTTGACCGAGAGCAACATCAAGCTCCTTCGAGCTCCAGGAGCTCGATGTCGAGCACCTTTTAACTCTTGGAACTTGACCAAAAGCACGATGATGACTCCACGAAAGAGCTCGTTGAGATGAGAGGTGAGGGTAGACGGGCGAGGGCGAGGGGCGAAGGGTGAGGGCATGGGCGAGGGCGAGGGGCAAGGGCGAGAGCGAGGAGCAAGGGTGTGGCCGAGAGCAAGGGGCAAAGGCGAGGGGCGATGTATGGGCGAGGGCGAGGGCGAGGAGCGAGGGTGTGGGCTAGGGCGTGGGTGAGGGTGTGGGTAGTTTAGGACTTATGAATTTGGGTACACATATTTTTAATTTATTTTTAGTTTTGTAACTTTTTTAAAAATATTAGAATCTTAGTTTCTAAATCTTATGATAAACAGTCTAAAACATAATTATCCCAATTTTTTATGTACTAAACACATATAACACACTTTGTCCACACTTTTTTCTAAAAAAGAATAAATCAAGAAAGTAGTTTTTGAATTCAAAAGTTTGAAATTAAAAAATCATTTTTCAAATAAAAATGATTTTCCAAAAATTGAAAATTGTTTTCTAATTGAAAAGTAGTTTACCAAAAAATTGAAAAACTATTTTTCCATAAGAAAATTAATTTTAAAAAAATGCAATCCACTTTTAGTCTCTAAAATTAGTAAAAAAAAAACTATTTATATGTATATATATATATATATATACATATTTATGTTAATGCATTTATATATGTTTATATTTATATATTTATGTATATTGAAGTTTAAATATAATATATATATATATATATATATATATATATATATTATATTATTATTATTATTATTATAAAGGTTATGGGTTAGAATATCATTCTAACTTTATCTTTTAATTATTTTTTTTAGCAGCCAAGATATTAACTGTAATCAAAATTGAGTTTTCAATTTCCAATGCACAACAAAAAACTTACTTTTTTTTTGCATTTTCGTGCATTTTTTAATTTGTTATAAAAAAAGGTGATTTTTAAATTATTTTTTGTACCACCAAAACAAATCATCTAAATTATTACTTCTCCTTCGCCTTTACCATGGTGACGTGCTCCCATTAACATGGTAGTGCCTTAATAGTTAATATTTTTATTATAAAGAATATTTCATATATTAAAATCACCAATATTTTTAATATTTTGTCTTACTTGATTGAATATTTATTTGTCAATGTCTTGAATTTATTATTTGTTGGCTCACCATTTTCATTGCATGGCTCATCATTTTCATTGCAAGTTATAAAGAGCATGTTATCGTCAAAATGTGCTCGTCATAGCGCAAGTACAACAAATCCTAGTTATCTTCTTTTACTACCAATTTACGCTCACAGCCAGTTTGGAATTATGAATGAAATATGGCATTAAGTTTTTGGCTTATGTGGTCCACCTACACTAGTAGTATGGGTTTACCAAATTTTCCGTAAATAAACGTCACTAGTAGCATGAATGAAATATGAGAAACAGTTTTGGTTTTTGTTCATGTGCACAGTTTGGTTTGTGTTCATGTACACAGTTTGTTTTATGTATATGTACACAGTTTGTTTTTTTGTATATGTACAGAGTTTGCTTTTTGTATATGTACACGGTTTGGTGTTTTTGTACATGTACACGTATGTACCAGGGTTTGGTTTTTGTATATGTACAGAGTTTGGTTTTTGTATATGAGTAAATATAGGTTTTTTATTTTTTTATTTATGGGGAAATATAGGTTTTTATTTTTTTATTTATGGGGAAATATAGGTTTTTATTTTTTATTTATGGGGAAATATAGTTTTTTATTTTTTTATTTATGGGGAAATATAGGTTTTTATTTTTTTATTTATGGGGAAATATAGGTTTTTATTTTTTATCCATGGGGAAATATATAAGTTTTTATTTTTTATTTATGGGGAAATATATAAGTTTTTATTTTTTATTTATGGGGAAATTAAAGTTGAGATTTGAACATGGTAGAGGTGTTAAATTTGGTTGTGTTGCGCCTACAACTACATATAGTTTATTGTGGAGTGATATGGATCATGTGATATTTTTGCATGTTATGATATTCATATGATCAGGCTTTGTTTCTCCATTTTGGCTTGTAACAGGACATGTTTGTGCCTAGGTGTTAGTTTTTGGGTGGGGCTTAGAGAGTTAGAGTAGCATAAATTCTATGTAGTTATAATTTTTAAAATTTTAATTATATATATAAATATAAGAATCAAATAATATAATTAAAAATAGAAACATCTGTATATTTTATATTATATATTTATATTGCATTATAAATTCAATTAAAATAAAATTAATGTTTAACTTTGTCTAAGATTCAAATTAATTTCAAAATTATTTTTCATAATAAAATGAGGGAATTGTGTTTGGTGCACTCACCTCAAAATATATTAAAAAATGAAACCTATCATTTAATATTTGGAAAAAAAATACACTAAATTCTTAACAAATTAAAATATGTAGTACTAAAATAAAATAATCTCAACATATCCTATATTAATTAAAATAGAATCTAACTAAAACTCTCACAATCTCTAATGTGGAGCTCTAAAAGAACTCCACCGTGGAGCTCCATGGACCTCCTTGAGCTCCATTGTCGAGTTTGTGGTCAAGCTTCATGAGCTCATCATTGATTTGGAGCGAGGGGAGAGGGCCGAGGGGGCGAGGTGTTGGGAAGACCAGAGGGGGTAGTTTAGGACTTACAAATTTGAGTGTCTTTGTTTTTAATTTATTTAAGTTTTGTTACTTTTTAAAATATTAAAAAATTAGTTTCTAATTTTTAAAAAATTTATGGGAAAACACCCAAAACATATTTATCCTTTAATTTTTTGTGCAATCATTTATGAGAATATGAAAATACATTAGCTTGCTCACTATTCACTTTACTTTATTGTTAATAAATATTCTTTCGCACATGCCCAAGAATGATAAGGTGTTGTCTAGGAGTTAAAGGGAATTGGAAAGAATTATATTTTAGTTGTTTCCTCAGAAATTTTTAATATTTAGAAACTAACCTTTTGATATTTTTAAAAAAGTCACAAAACTAAAAATAAATTAAAAATAAGGGCAACCAAATTTGTAAGTCCAAACTACCCTCGCCCCTCTTCCCAGCCCCTTGCCAATGCCCTTGTCCACCCCCACCCCCATGCCCTTGCCCCGTGCCCTTGCTCGTCTGGCCTCACCTCTTGCCGCTCCCTCCCCACCCCCCTCCGCCCGTCTCCATGAGCTCCTTAATGGAGTTTCGTCAAACTCGAAGTGGAGCTCCGGTGAGCTTCTTCGTGGAGCTCGACAAAGGTTGTCGAGCTCCAGTGAGCTCCACGTCGAGCTCATTGGAGCTCGAGGAGTTCCTTCCTGGAGCTCAATAAAACTCCACGAGCTCACAGGAGCTCGAGGAGTTCCTTCGTGGACATCAATAAAACTCCACGAGCTCTAGCGAGCTCGACGGAGCTCCAGTGGGCTCATTCGTGGAGTTCCAAGATGGAGCTCCAGGAGCTTTTGTGAGATCCTTCATGGAACTAGACGGAACTCCTCAAGCTCTATGAAAGAGCTCATTAGAGTTCCTCGAGCTCCATCATGGAGCACGATGGAGCTCCATAAGATAGCTCATCGAGCTCGAGTGAGCTCCACATTGAGCTTGCTGGAGCTCCCCGAAGAAGCTCATCGAGTTATAATGAGCTCCATGATCGAGCTCACTGGAGCTCTTTCGTGGCGATCATAGAGTTCTGTTGAGCTCCAGTGATGGAGATCCAGTGAGTGCCTTCATGAAACTTAATAGAGTTTATCATGCTCCACGAAGTAGCTCATCGATCTCTAGTGAGCTTGATTGTGGAGCTCACTGGCTCGACGAGCTTCTTCATGGAGCTCCATTGAGCTCCAGCGAGCTATACGTGGATCTCCATCGTGGAGCTTGAAGGAAATCCACAAGCTCCACGAGGGAGCTCGTTGAGCTCAAGTGAGCTGCACTTTGAGCTCCAGCAAGCTCAAGTGAGCTACACTTTGAGCTCCAGCAAACTCAAGTGAGCTGCACTTTGAGCTTCGGCGAGCTCAAAGTGCAGCTCACTTTGTAGTATTGATAAGAATAATTTAAAAATTAAAAAAAATAAAATTAATCTTGACTTTGATTTGTCAAATGACGCAAGATAAAATGTTTATATATGACTAAATGTGAAATATAGCATGTGAAAAAATATTTATAGTAAGTTAAAAAAATTACAAAATTTTTAAAAATATGTCAAATTTTGGAAATCAAACTTATATTAGTTATAAAAACATAGAGCTGAAAATTATAAGATTCGTAAAAAGACGAGAACAAAAAAAATTAATAAACTTTCAATTTTTTTTTGAAATTATATATTAGTAATTCATAAAACAAAAAAAAATTTGACATTATAATAAAAAATTTTAAAATTGCAAATTATAAAAATTATAAAAATTATAAAAATTATAAACATTATAAAAATTCTAAATTTATAGAAACTAAAAATTAAATAATTTTAAATTTGTATAAATTACATAACAAAAATGTTTTAGAATGATACTTAACTTGTGAAGCTTTCATTTGTAATGATGAAGCTCTAAGTTATGCTTATATCTATTTTTATTAAAATATTAGCCTCAACATAATAAGTCATGCTTATATCTATTTTTATTAAATGATGAAGCTCTAAGTTAGTTTTATTGTTCACCATAGGGCTCCATTGAGATTTGGGATTAATTAGTGAGGACCTTTCTCATTAAAGTTTTCCCGTCTCAAATTACATCTCAACTACATAATGAGATAAGGCAATTCCTATAAGATGAGCATGAGAAGTTATATTACAGTTAGTATCATTCTAAGGAGTTGTTTAAGGGATGATCCACATAGATTTGAGTTATGATTACAATCCTTACCATTTTGCAATGAGTTGAACTACGTGACAAAGTGCATGACCGATATGGCTGGCGGAAGGTTAATTATGAATAAATCATCGGAGGAGACATTTCACTTGTTTGAGGAACTAGCAAAAAATAAAACTATCAAACTCAAACGCATCAGTCTTTGGGAGAAAACAAGAAGGAATATTTGAGATGGATATGTTCACAACAATTAAAGTGAAAATGGAAGTTATTTTAAGGATGATTGATTCCCAAGAAAAAAAAAGAATAATATCAGGAGAGATTACTATTTTACATCCTCATGAATTAGTTGACTCAAATTTTATTTAGCAAATAGAAGAAGTTAATAAAATGCAAAGTCAAGGGTATAAGTTTTGACCAAACATTGATTTTTCAAGATATTATGATTCGAACAAGAGAATTTTTTATATGGAGCAATGGGAGTAAGCAACACATTCTGGGCAAATCTTTAGAAATATTATGAATAATGTGATGAGCTAACTAATCAACGAGGCTTAGGTTTTAATTAGAAACCATATTAAAGAGAAGTGAAGTCATGTTTTAAAGAAGGGATGTAAGTTATCCTAGTAGAATTTAGAAAAAAAAAATGATGCCCAAGGCAATCAGATATTGGTGCTTGAAGTAAAAAAAAATTAAATGTGTTTAGTAATGAAGAATATAGTGCATTACCTTGATCAATTAATATTATCAATAGAAGAAAAAAAATTAAACGAATGACCAAGTGATATGAAATTAAATTTTAATAATTACTCCTCAATATTACTTAGAAGTAGGAAGTAACTACTGAGGTATTTTAAACAAAATGATTCTTGTACTTTTGGGGTTACTGATAATGTCACACCTTTCTCGAAATTCATGGCTGTATAGATACAAAGTATTTTGAATAAAAAGATTATAGAACTTTTGTGAGTGACAGGCTAAAACTTTCTCAAAATCATAGCTCAGCATAAATTTTTCAAGAAACCATGGCCCTGACAAAAGAGAGCTAAAAGTATCGTAGATATGATAATGCATCTTCTAAAATGATCATGAACACAAAAGAAGTGTAAGCCTACGTTTCATCTAAAGATGAGAAAAGGGTACTGATTAAATAAAGGAATGAATTGATGTTATCCAAAGCTTTGGAGAGAAAGAAATTGAAAAGAATAAAGCTAAGAGTAAGTTTTCGATTAATCTTCCGGTTCCTCAACAATTTCGATAGGAAAAATTGGATGGACACGTCTAAAAGGTTTTCAATATATTTTGAAAGTTAAAATCTAAAACCATAAAAAGTACTACTTGTATGAATTACAAACATAATAATAACAACCTATCTATTCATCTAGTAAAATGATATAGTTTTTAATGATCTATTTCATATAAATTATGACATAATAGCCACATTCAACACCTGATAGTTGCTTTGCATATTTGGAAAATGAATTTAAAAATTTTTAAAAAATTCAAACAAATAAGATCTAATTCTAATGAATTATTAATAAGAATGTGTAACTCAATATACCTTAAAAGACTCCCAAATAACTTTCTTTTGCAACTCGATTAGCTTTAGCATTGTATATTTTAAGTGCACTAATTTTACAAGGTAAAATAAAAGTGTGAGACTCAAATGATATAATCCAGACAAATTACTATAAAGATAAAAATAAATAAATACTTTATTAATAACATCGTTTAATTCTTTTCTAATTGAACATCCAATAGAATCACAAAAATATATTTTATTTCTATGAAGGTCAATAACCACCAAGGACTAGTGATCCCTACATAAATATTATAATAATATTCAATACCTTAGTATCAAAAATATAATTTTTCATTAAAAAACTATTTACTCCCCGAATTAAGAGTTAGAAATACTTGATCCACGTAATAATATTCTAATCTTTTAGCAATCAAATACGATCGTGCTCTAGTCGATCCAAAGTGTATAGAGATCTGTCCAGAGTCTATGAAGCCATACATGTTGATGTTGAGCCATTTTGATTTCTTTTGTTGGTTATACGATTAGCTATACAAATTAAATTATTCAATTCCATAGTTTTTAATTGAAACTTGTAACATCTAGTAATTGTATATGAAATTCAAAAAATATAAAAATATTTATTACATCATATATAACACAATACAACTAGAAGTAATATTCTACAATGAGAAAAAGTTTTTGATATTTTCTTGAATAATATAATAGACCTATTCATAATAAAAAAGTAATAACATCCAATACACCAATTATTGTATTTATATCTCCCAAACATTTTACACTGTGATTCCTTAAATATGAGAAACTCTATAGACCTTTTTCTTTATTTTCTAATTGTAACTTTTGTAGAATAATCTTAGCTTGTTCATAATACTAAAAATCAATTCACATATGTTACATAACAAATAATTATCATTATAAATTAATCATAAATTTATAGATAAGTTAAAAAGGTTTGAGATACCTTAACTCGATCATCAACAACTAATGATCGAGGTCGTGCAACATGAGAACTAGCAAAATCATTAACTTTCACAACATCATCACCAATTGTTATTGGAAGGAGGGCATCATCATCAAAACAAAAATCAATAGATATGCAATAATTATGAATACCCCATATAAAACTAAGTTTGGTGCTAGATTCTCAATCTCTATACCATATTTAATTATATTATTTAAAAGATTCTACTACCAATTTGACTGGTTCTACCTTCAACACATTCATATTAGAAAATATAAGTACTATGAATTAACTAAAATGCTACAAATGTAAGTAAATATTAACATTCCTTTTGCATGTTTCTTTGTCCAATAGAAACTAATTCTAAATTTTCAACATTTTGTGAATCAAAAGTAGCACTAGTTTTATTTTGGTGTAATTTTTTAATTGATCAGTAGCTACCTTTGTGTGAAACATATTGAGCACTTTTAATTTTAGGAATTTCTATGAACATTGTATTTTTTTCATGAAGTTGACATAGATGCGCAAGTAATAAATTTTTTTCCTCAGCATCTTTGCTTTATTGTTGGTTTAGATTTTTTTTGTTCTTTTAACAAATGATGTAAGAGTTTACTTATTTTTGTTCTTTTTAGAAAATTGAAATCGGTTGTAGGAGTAACCATTCATTGAACACCCCTTTCTCGACCACTATGTTCTGTATTTCCCAATTTCATTCCTAGTATGTCTTTTTGTCCTAATTCTTGCATTGATCCATTTATTTCAACTTTATTATATATTTATCATGAAATATAGATAAATTGAACCATAAATTAAAAAATTATAAAAAAATCTATAATTAGCTATTAAATTAAAAATAACATATTTACTTATAATTTTCTTTATGACTTCTTGAATTAGTTCACTATCCGAACCATCACCTTTTGAATAAATAGCTTTTCATACAATATTTCATCCAAAGTTTTCATTGAAGCCCATCTCTTTTTTCAATAATTATTAGAGAATAAATTTTTTAATAAAAAATTAGATAAAAATTACTCAATGATGTAAAACTAAATATTCAACACCTACTATCTTTTCTTCCATATTGAAAAATTCATGCTTAGATAAATGATGTTTATACTTATTACTTTTTGATCTTTCGTCTTTTTTTATGAATGAATAGTTCTTAGGAGGGTTGTCAAATAGTCTATTCTCCAATAGAATATTAGAATTTTATTCTCAACTTGAACTTAAATTATCTTCATTTTATACAAGTAGATGATAAAATATGTTTTTATCTTCAACTGATACAAAATAAGTTTTCTACAAAAACATAGAAATACACAAGGGCATATTAAAGAAATCAAAATTCATTTAAAAAATTAAGAAAAAAATCACCTTTTTTTGGGTCCAAATTTTGTTTTTGAATTCTTTAGGAACTAAGAACTAATTTTTGATAATGCACAACTCAAATGAACCCTCTAGATTGGCTATTATTTTTAAAAATTTATCAATTTCCTTAATAATTATAGATGAATTCTTGGTCTTGCCAATCAATGTCCATACATAATAGTAGCTTCCTCTCTCTAGGAATAATAATTCTCAATTCTCATTCCATTATATACCTTTGGTGTAAGGATAAATGAGGAACTTTTAACTTGACTAGGATTTTGATTAGATTTTTTAAAAAAACTTAATTTTCCTTCTTTTATTTGATAAATCTTTCAAATTGTCTCATTCTCTACTATTAACACCACACAGCACACATTCATACCAAGTACCATTACATGCCTAACTTTCATGCATATTTCTTTCATGCCACATATGCCTAGCTACAACACCATCGTGCACCACATCATCATAACCATGAGAGAATTGGTCTTAAAAACTTCTGCATATATTCTTTTATGTCTCTCCTATTTGTACTTTACTTCCTCCTTCCTTGCTTTCAAATATGTTTTCCTTTTCCAGATTTTTTTCATTTTTAAATCCTACATTCTCTCTCTTTTCCACGGGACTTGTTGGGCCTTGGGCTAGTTGGGTGAAGCCTCACTTCCCCTTTAGTTTTTCTATCTCCTCATTTTACTATACTTCCTTCATTCTCCCTTCATTCATCCTTAAGCTTTCTCCTTCTTTCTTCTTAAGCAAGGTTATCCTTGTTACTCTTGTACCTGAAACATGTGTTTCGATAGTGCCAAACACAATGCTCATCTTGGGCATGCTAAAGAATGGATTATCGGTGATAGTCACATCAACAATACTCTTAATGGGTCAAAATATTTCTGTATCATTAATGTTTTTAAACATATTCAACTATTTGAAGTAGTTGTTATCTAGATCTATGTGAATATCCTTTTTCGTTAAAATCCTTTGGGTTTTCCGAGGAGTCTTCACAATCTTTCACTGGTATTTTTTGATGAGACGCCCTTCTCTTTCTTCTTATCTTTGGTCTTTGGGGCCATGTTCTCTCGATATCATCTTACCTTATGTTGGGCCCTTAATTTAATTATCTTCATTCCTTATCCCCTTCAACAATTCTACATAAGTGTATGACTTTTTTCTTTAGCTTTTTTCATTGGTTACAGTGACAATATAGACTCTTTATCTCAAAGATGGATAACCTTTAACTTTCCTTCCTCCTCCACTTCTTTTTTAGCTTTTCCTTTAATGGCACTCTACTTGATATTTTTGTTTACCTCTTTCTTACTTGTACTTATTGGGATAACCAAGATCGAGCAAAAGACTATACCCTTCAAAATGACATTAGTTTTGTCATCTTTAGGAATGAGGTGCGTTCCTTCGCATTTTGCCCTTTCTTGGGCATGAAATTCAAAATGATTCATCTTTAGATCTTTTGTCTCCTATTGGGTATAGGATGGGACTATTAGGAAATAGGGGTAAACTTTTTGAGCCCTGTCCTCTTCTTCTATTGCGAGAGAGCCCTCACCTTTTAGGCTCAAGTTATCTTTCACTTGAACCTATTTACTAACTTGGAAAGTGATCATTGGGCTTCTCTCTTTATCAATTCAAGTTCTAATTTCAGATTATACATTTCATAGGTTTAATGCTTTTAATTTTCTTATTTTTGTTCCCCCATATTATTTTATGAATTTTTTTTTTCATTTCTTGTTTCCCATCATTTAAATATGACATTCTCATATGCCATAGATCTTCTAATATCAATTTTAGGTTTCACTTGTCACTTATTTTAAGGCATATATGAAATAATTTTGAAAATTTTTGCCAATCATAATCTGAAATTCTTTCTTACTTACTATTTACACAAGTAGGTTATCATTTTTCAAGTGTTTTATGGCTCCATAATTAGAAGTGACTATGTTTTTACTCTTGGGATTGTCTGCATCCCTAGTATAATGCTTTAATTCATTAAGTACCAATTTTGTTAGCCTGTTACAATCGGTAACTATGCCAGTGTTTGAAGAATTTTCAAATTTTGAATCTGAATCCTTACCATTGGCTAAATTCTTAAAATTATTTCCCAAAGTATTAAGTGTCTCTTTATAATTAAATACTCTCTTATTATTATTAAAGGCATGTGGGTTTAAATCCAGTTGGCATAAATTGTTCGTTTAAAAGTATTCAAAATTAATCCAATTAATTTAATATTTATGACAATCCTTCATTATATATTTTGAATTTTGTTCACATGCCCTTAGTTCATTCTCTTCATTCTTTGGAGATAAATTAATCATATATTTTAGAATTGTTAAAATTCGATTAATGTTTGATTTCTTCCTATCCTGATTTATCGATTTTAATTTTAGTCATTGAATTAATCAAATCACACACCACAGCTTCCTTTTAAGTAACCACACAGTAAAATAAAAACTCTAGAAACTTATAAATGATTTTTTTGGATTATATTCACTTTACAATTTCAAATTATAATTTAGCTCAGTTTTTACATATACAAGTTCAAATCTATTTTAACTTAAAATTTTTTAAAATGAGAGCTTAGAACTTCTATAGTCCAAGTCCAAAATGTTGGATTCCTAAAGTGGCCTTGATGAACCTGAACAGGATGACCAAAACTAGGAAAATGAGTAGCCCAAAACTAGAAATTGCTGCCTGAAGCCACCTAGCACGATGCCGGTGTCAGGAAGCATGTCTTCCATCCTAAAACCCACTAACCAATTGTAGACTGATATCAACGTGATGCTCATAGACAAAAGTGCACTGGAGGTGCATCCATCGACACCATTTGTAACTCATGTGGCTCCTCTACAGCCCGATCAGCTGCCTTGATTGCCTATGTTGACTTCTGACCTTGGATTTTTGAACAGCAAAAGACACAAAAGTTAAGCCTATGAAAATACTTTACTGTTATTCAAATTTTTGAGATTATCTCATACACATGCACCTAGTAATGACTCGCTGAAAGCTAGACAGAGGCTCATCAAAAATTGCCAAGAAAATGCCTAAAATGAGAATAATTGAGCCATTTTTTTTTGGGAGCTAAAAAAATAACCAAAAAACAAAACCTAAAAAAAAATATAAAAATAAATAATAAACAAAAAATCAAAAAAAAAAGACAAACAAAAAAAAACAAACAAGAACAAAGAACAAAAAAGAAAGAAAAAAACAAAAACAAAAAAAAAGAAAAAAACAAAAAACAAAAACAAACAAAAACAAACAAAAACAAACAAAAACAAACAAAAATTAAATAAGATTATGACTCATATACATATTTTTTAATCTTTTTTAGAAAAAAAAATAAAAGACTACATTCTTAATTAGGCGAGAAAAAGTAAATAAATTTGTTATTTTATATTATATTATGTCTTAAATAAGATTGTCGTATTTTATATTATAAAAAAAATGAAAGAATATGTTTCTTTTAAAAAAAGTCTTTTTATATTATAAGATAATATAAGACTATGACTAAATTAATAATGTAGTCTTTTTAAATTATAGTATAAAATAAGACTACGGTATAATAAAAAATATAATCTTTTTATATTACATTCCAAGCTAATATAAGATTACGATTTATAAAAAAATATAGTGTTTTGTTATTAAAAGATAATATAAGACAATATTTGTAATTATAGATGTAGTTGTTTACTATAGTCTAAAATATTATAAAAATATAGATTTAAAAAATTATGAAAATATTATGAAAATATTTATAATTATAGATTTAAAAAATTATGAAAATATAGTCTAAAATATTATACTATATTTTTACTATAAATATAGTATTTTTACTAAAACAAACCATAGTCTATTTAACTTTTTGTAATTATCATGAGGACCAAGTCATGGTAATTGGCAGCATAATAATTTTATGTTACATAAAGATTAAGATGTAAAATATAGTTGTGAAAGTTAACTAGAGTTACTACCTCAGGCTAAAGAGATGAAGGCTGAATTTAAGACATTCTTTTGAATGTTTCAACTTCTTATATATAATAATACAAGGACTGCCAAGTAAAAATATGGATGATATACAAATTTTAGATATATCTCATTTAGATTTTCCTCTCCCTCAGATAATACGTAAAGTCATGGAAACTAGCAAATCCAAGATGTGAAATTATTACTCCATAGAAGTTCCACGAGTAAAGCATGAGATGCAAGTTTAAAGTTAATTACTAGAGTTGTCATGCATGGCTCTCAAACCTTTTTTCTCAAGGGTGAATTTGAGAATTTCTACCAAAATAGAATAGGTCAAAAATTTGTGTATTTTGATATATGTGATATGAATTTGATTTTTTATTAATAAATAACTGTGTATGATTTATTTTATCTTATAAATATTTATGGGTAGTGATTAAACAGAACTCGATCTAAGATTTTGACTATTAGTATGTTTGTAAAAGATTATCGTAGTAGATAGTGATAGGTAAACCATGAGACTCACTCGTAAATATGGTAGAAAAAAGTTATAGCCCTTCTTATGATAATGCATAAGATAAACCTATATGTACAAACTCAAAATTTAGATTTGTTGATCATAACAAGAATGGTAATTACAAAGCTGAAAGTACAAATACTTTTACAAGTTAATCCATTGAACACATATTAAAGGAATTGATTCTAAATAATTATAGATATTATTTAGAATATTCTTTCAATGAGTTCGCCTTTATTATATGATTCAAATCAATATTATAAAAGATGTAATATAAAAACCTTAGGATGTGCATGAATATGTAATGGCCCACAAGGTGGTAACAACTATTGTGTGTTATTTTTACTTGTATGGTTCACACCAATGAAACTTAAAAAAAATATATTAATTATATTAGTATGATACTTATGAAGCCAAAAATATAAATACTTATAAACCAAATCAATGAAAATTAACAAAGTTGCATGAAATGAATGAAATTATAAATGAATCTCAAGCAATGATAAATTATTATATAGATGGTGACATATTGAGGGAACAAATATAAATGGACCAATATTGAGAATGGCTTAATAATTATAGCCATCATGTATAATATTAGGAAAAGGAGTCTTTATAGGGCTTTCCTCTTCAAGACCCTTTGGCGGATTAATAGCAAAGAAGATTCTCTATGGATTAAGTGGATCCACCACTTTTACCTAAGATCCTATACAATATGGGATTGCCCTATCTCTAGAGGGGACACACCATTCTGGAAATCCCTTCTCTCAGTTAGAGATCAATTCCTCACCAAATCGGGTTCACAAGATATTGCTCGAGACCTTTTGGTGACATGGGGGAACAGCGGCAAAATAGTCTCCAATGCCTACCACTACCTTGCGGGTTCTTACTTGAAGAAGGCGATTCCTTTGACGAGAACCGTCTGGACAAAAGGCTTCATTCCGAAGCATTCAGTCACCCTTTGGATTGCGAGTTATGGGAAGTTAAGAACCAAAGATAAAGCCTTTACCACCGCAAACCTCAACTGCGAATTCTGCTCCAATTCAGAAACGTTTAACCATTTATTTTTTGAATGTGATTTTTCTAAATCCATTTTGGAAGATATAAAAGCGTGGACAGAAACTATCGGAAACTTCACATCTCTTCCGTCCGGTTTGAAGGAGCTGAGTTCAAGGTATGGCAAAGACTCTCCAAGAAATACAATTCGAAGAGCTAGCTTCGCTGCGGCAACATACCATATTTGGAGAGAACGGAACAGAAGATCTTACGAAAAGAAATCTCAAAGTTCATTTTGGGTGGTAAGAACGATCAAAACAGAGATTTTCATTGTATTCCAAAGAGAATGTGTTAGAGTGAACATGTCATAGGATGTAAAGATTTTGATAGTCTATTTACTTATCAAAAAAAAAAAAAAGGAAAAGGAGTCTTTATTCAACACCCCCTCCATTCACCTTATGTCCAACATGTTTTAAGTAAAGAAATTTATACATCATCACATAGATTAAATAATAAAACTATGGACCTATGATTATCTAATAATCAGAATATTCAATTTGCTATAAATTGGTTGTCTTATCATTGAATAACCAAATTACTAATACAATCTTGTGGGATTGATATCTAAGTGAAAGTCTGCTTTACTACTCTTGTACCATGTATTTATGGATCTCTATTAATGAAAAACTCTCATTAATATAATTTTGGGAAATCATTTATCTTATAAAATTAGGATGTATACCAAAGTCATAATTTTACTGCTCAACAATCATTTCCTCAAAACATCGACATTACAATGTGCTCAAATTTAAGATCCAACAACTAAAGTATCTTCTCTATTATTATGATATCCTCTAAATTTTCAACATTTCCTTTTAATTAATAAAAAAAATAATATGAAGTAAGCTCTGAAACTTTAATTTTAAGGATTCAAATTCACCTTTTAATATTTGGAATGGATTCTCTTTACTTATTGAAATCCTTTAAAAATAGTTTGCAACATTCCTCCAACCTATTTAGTAGATTTGCCACATGAAATTTTCTCAAAACAATTATTATTAAATGTTGATAGATGAACCATAAAACTTTCTAATCTATTTTTTTCATCTTTAAAACTAATCCTTTGGGTCGTGGTTAGCAAAGCATCATTATCTGGCTCGCTAAAAGTATTTTCTATGATATTCCAAATATAATGCTTGCCAAGGTTAACATTTATCTTCATTCTCCAATTATAATACATGTTAATGCTAAGCATTCGGACTTGGAAGGATGACATTCTATTCATCATATCACTATGAATAACGTTATAATTAACAAAAACGTACGTACAAATGAATCAGTTAAAACATATAAGTACTTCATGCAATCAGGAAAAACTAATTTTTCTGTAGTACTCCATCCAGACAACATTGAATATGTAGGAAAGTCAGTTACTGTCCATCTTAGCATTGCTCGCCTTTTAAAATTATGCTTTCTAGATATATAATATATTTCAATACTATCCTCCCATAAGTTTTTGAATTCTATTATAAGAGGCTATAGAAAACCATCTAATTATGTTTTGGATTCTTAGACTGGGTACGATAATACATGAAAACATGTATTGATATTTCATACACATCCATGGTAATAAATTATAAGATGTAACAAATAATGTCTATGAAGAGTATTGTTGTTCTATTTGTCCAAATGACTGAAATTCATCTGTGCACAGCCAAAATCTAATATTTCGACTTTCATCTATAATATATTATGTTTTTGTTTAAACTATTGAACTATTGTATTAGATTAATTTCCGTATTACTTTGAATTTTTGCTAATTATAAAAAATAGTTTGTAGTATATGTTTTTATTCATTATTAATATAAAAATTTAAAAGTAAGTAATTTAATTGTTTGAAAAAAAAATAAGATTGTGAAAATAGTTATGGAATTAAAATACCTAGGGATTTTTACTTAGCTAATTTAGATAGTGAATTTTTTGTGTATATTACTTCAAAAATTATTAATTACTTTTATTAATTATGATCAAAATTAGCAGGAGAAAATATTTAATTAGCTAGAAAATTTGGGTCGTTCAAAAATTTGCTAGAAAAATATTTTTTCTCGTTAATTTTTTTGCGACAAGCAATTTAACTTTGGATATTTTTCGTCCTAAATCCGTCGCTATTCTGGATTAGCGACGGAATTTTTTATAATAGCTACAAATATTTTGCTAGCCACTTGAGTTTTTTATGTAGTGATTATAATTGCAATTTATTAAAATTATAAAAATTCTAGATTTATAGAAACTAAAATTTTAAAAATTTTAAATTTCTATAAATTACAAATATATATATATATATATATATATATATATATATATATATATATATATATATATATATTAGAATGATACATAACTTGTGAAGCAATCAAATTTAAAATTATAACTTATTTAACATGTGAAAAATAATAAAGTAATTAATATTATAAATATTATGACACACAAACACACACACAAACACACACAAACACACACAAACACACACACACACACACAAGAATACAGAATCATGTAATTAAAAATGAAAAAATTGGTGTCTATTAACATATCTTTCTTTATTTAGAGAGCCATTGAAAAGATAATTCTTATGGATAACACTATGAAAAATAAATGTTAGTTCATAGATTCTAAATATAATAATCGTCCGGTAAATAAAATGAATTTTAAAATTATTATTTTTATCCTTAGTAACATCTTCCACTCATTCCTATAAAATAAGATTTCTACTGATGCTAATAATATTTTGAAATAATAATTAATGTTAAATTATTAAGCCATGATGATCAGTTGGTCAGCACAATTTTAATTTTACAATTGATACATGTGGATTAGGATAACTTATCTATTCATCTTCTAAAATGATATAATATTTAATGTTCTCTTTCAAATAAATTATGACATAATAGCCACATTCAACACCTGATAGTTGTATTGGATATTTGAAAAATGAAATTAAAACTTTTTATAAAATTCAAAAAAATAAGAACTAATATTAATGAATTATGAAAAAGAATGTGTTCCTCAATATACCTTAATAGACTCCCAAATAACTTTTTTTGAAACTCGATTAGCTTTAGCATTGTATATTTTAAGTGCACTAATTTTTGAATGTATAATAAAAGTGTGAGACTCAAATGATATAATCTAGACAAATTACTATAAAAATAAAAATAAATAAATTCTTAATTTATTAATAACATCTTTTATTTCTTTTCCCACTGAACATCCAATAGAATCACAAAAATATATTTTATTCCTATGAAGGTCAATAACCACCAAGGACTAGTGATCCCAACATTATAATAATAATAATCAATAAATTAGTATAAAAAATATAAATTATCATTAAAAAGCTATTTACACCCCGAATTATAAGGAGTTAGAAATAATTGATCAACATAGTAATATTCTAATCTTTTAGCAATCAAATATGATCGTTCTCTAGTCGATCCTAAGTGTATAGAGATCTGTCTAGCGTATATGAAGCCATACATGTTGATGTTCAGCCATTTTGATTTCTTTTGTTGGTTGTACAATTAGCTACACAAATCAAATTATTCAATTCCATAATTTTTAATTGAAACTTGTAACATCTAGTAATTGTATATGAAATTCAAAAAATATAAAAATATTTATTACCCCATCTAGTAATTTTACACATTGTTCTTCAATGTGTAAAATTTTTTGATATTTTTTCGTATAATATAATAGACTCATTTAGAATATAAATTATAAAACAACATCTGATGCCATAATTATTGTATTTCTATCTCACAAACATTTTACATTGTGGTTCTTTAAATATGATTAATTCAATGGACTCTTTTCTTTGTTTTCTAATTTGTAACTTTTGCAGGACAAACTTAGCTTGTTCATAATAATGAAAATCAATTCACATATGTTACAAAATAAATAGTTTTTCATTATAAATTAATCATAAATTTAGTGATAAGTTAACAAGGTTTAAGATACCTTAACTCGACCATCAACAACTAATGATTGAGGTCATGCAACATGAGATCTAGCAAAATTATTAACTTTCACAACATCATCACCAATTATTATTGGAAGGAGGGCATCATCATCAAAACAAAAATCAATAGATATGCAATAATTATGAATACCCCATATAAAACTAAGTTTGGTGCTAGATTCTCAATCTCTATACCATATTTAATTATATTGTTAACATATTTTAATACCAATTTGACTGGTTTTTCCTTCAAAGCATTCATATTAGAAAATATAAGTACTATGAATTAAATAAAATGCTACAAATGTAAGTAAATATTAACATACCTTTTGCATGTTTTTTTTGTCCATTAGAAACTAATTCTAAATTTGCACCATTTTGTGAATCAAAAGTAGCACTAGTTTTATATGGGTATAATTTTTTAATTGATCAGTAGCTACATTTGTCTGAAATATATTGAGCACTCATAATTTTAGAAATTTCTATGAACATTGTATTTTCTTCATGAAGTTGACATAGATGAGCAAGTAATAATTTTTTTCCTTAGCATCTTTGCTTTGTTGTTGGTTTAGATTTTTTTTGTTCTTTTAACAAATGCTGTAAGAGTTTACTTATTTTTGTTCTTTTTAGAAAATTGAAATCGGTTGTAGGAGTAAACATGCATCCAACACCCCTCTCTCGACCACTATGTTCTGTATTTCCAAATTTCATTCCTAGTATATCTTTTTGTCCTAATTCTTGCATTGATCCATTTATTTAACTTTATTGTATATTTATAATGAAATATAGATAAATTGAACCATACATTAAAAAATTATAAAAAATCTATAATTAGCTATTAAATTAAAAATAATATATTTACTTATAATTTTCTTTATGACTTCTTGGATTACTTCACTATCCGAACCATCACCTTTTGAATAAATATCTTTTTATACAATATTTCATCCAATGTCTTCATTGAAGCCCATTTTTTTTTTCAATAATTATTAGAGAATAATTTTTTCAATAAAAAATTAGATAATAATTACTCAATGATGTAAAACTAAATATTCAACACCTACTATATTTTCTTCCATATTAAAAAATTCATGCCTAAATAGTTCTTAGGAGGGTTGTCAAATAGTCTATTCTCCAATAGGATATTAAAATTTTATTCTCAACTTGAACTTAAATTATCTCTATTTTGTACAAGTAGATGATAAAATATATTTTTATCTTCAACTCACACATAATGAATTTTCTACAAAAACATAGAAAAACACAAGGGCATATTCAAGAAATCAAAATTCATTTTAAAAATTAAGAAAAAACTTACCTTTTTTTTGGGTCCAAATTTAGTTTTTTAATTCTTTAGGAATTAAAAACAAATTTTCGATAATGCACAACTAAAATGAACCCTCAAGATTGGCCATTATTTTTAAAATTTTATCAATTTCCTTAATATTTATAGATGAATTCTTGGTCTTGCCTCTAAATGTACATACATAATAGCAACTTCAATTTAGAATTCTCTCTAAGAATAAAATATTCCAATTCTCATTCCATTTTATACCTTTGGTGTAAGGATAACTGAGGAACTTTTAACTTGACCAGGATTTTGATTAGATTTTTTAAAAAACTCAATTTTCATTCTTTTATTTCATAAATTATTCAAATTGTCTAATTCTCTACAATTACCACCACACAGCACACATTCATACCAAGTACCATTACATGCCTAACTTTCATGCATATTTCTTACAAACCACATATGTCTTAGCTACAACACCATCATGCACCACATCATCACAACCATGAGAGAACTGGTCTTTAGAACTTCTGCATATATTATTTTATGTCTCTCCTATTTGTATTTTTCTTCCTCCTTTATTGCTTTCAAATATGTTTTCCTTTTCATTATTATTTTTTATTTTTAGATCCTTCCTTCTCTCTCTTTTCCACGGGACTTGTTGGGCCTTGGGCTATTTGGGTGAAGCCTCACTTCCTCTTTAGTTTTTCCGTCTCCTCTCTTAACTATACTTCCTTCATTCTCTCTTCGTCCATCCTTAAGGTTTCTCCTTCTTTCTTCTTAAGAAGATTTCCCTTCTTACTCTTGTACCTGAAACATGTGTTTCAATAAGACCAAACACAATGCTCTTCTTGGGGATGCTAAAGAATGGATTATCGGTGATAGTCACATCAACAATACTATTAATGGGTCAAAATATTTCTTGATCATTAATGTTTTTAAGCATATTCAACTATTTGAAGTAGTTGTTATCTAGATCTATGTGAAACTCCTCTTCGTTAAAATTCTTTGGGTTTTCCGAGGAGTCTTCGCGATCTTTCACCAATATTTTTTGAAGATACACCATTCACTCTTTTCATTTTCTTGGGTTTTTGGGACAATGTTTTCTTAATACCATCTTACCTTATGTTGGGCCCTTAATTCAATTATCTTCTTTCCATATCCCCTTCAAAACTTCTTCAGAAGTGTAAGATTTTTTTTTTTGGTTCTTTTCATTGGTTCCATCGAATATTTTAGACTCTTTATCCGGTAGACAGATAACTTTTAACTTTCCTTCCTCCACTTCTTTTTTAGAGTTTGCTTTGCCGGCATTCTACTTGAGATTATTGGTAACCTCTTTCTTCCTTGTAACTATTTGGATAAACAAGGTCGAGCAAAAGACTACACCCTTCATAATGATATTAGTTTTGTCCTCTTTAGGAATGAGGTGTGTTCCATCGCATTTTGCCCATTCTTGGGCATGAAATTCAAAATGATTCATCTTTGGATCTTTTGTCTCCTATTGGGTATAGGATGGGACAATTAGGGAATAGGGGTAAACTTTTTGAGCCCCTTCCTCCTCTTCTATTGCGACAGAGCCCTCTCCTTTTACGCTCAAGTTATCTTTCACTTGATCCTCTTTACTAACTTGGAAAGTGATCATTGGGCTTCTCTCTTTATCAATTCATGTTCTAATTTCAGATTGTCCATTTCATAGGTTTAATGTTTTTAATTTTCTTGTTTTTCTTCCTCCTTTTTATGTTCTAATTTTTTTTTTCATTTCTTGTTCCCCTTCTATTAAATATGACATTCTCAAATGCCATAGATTTTCTAATATCAATTTTAGGTTTCACTTGTCACAAAATTTAAGGCATATATTAAATAATTTTGAAAATTTTTGCCAATCATAATCTGAAATTCTTTCTTTCTTACTATTTACACAAGTAGGTTATCATTTTTCAAGTATTTTATGGCTCCATAATTAGAAGTGACTATGTTTTTATTATTGGGATTGACTGCATTTCTAGTATAATGCTTTCGTTCATGAAGTACCACTTTTGTTAGCCTGTTACAATCGGTAACCATGCCAATGTTTGAAGAATTTTTAAATTTTGAATCTAAATCCTTACCATTGGCTAAATTATTAAAATTATTTCCCAAAGTATTAAGTGTTTCTTTATCAAGAAATACTCTCATATTATTGTTAAAGACATGTGGGTTTAAATCCAGTTGACATAATAGTTCATTTCAAAGTATTCAAAATTAATCCAACTAATTTTATATTTATGAGAATCCTTCCTTAGATATTTTGAATTTAGTTCACATGTCCTTAGTTTTTTCTCTTCATTCTTTGGAGATAAATTTATCATATATTTTTTAATTGTTAAGATTCGATTAATGTTTGATTTCTTCCTCTCCTGATTTGTCCATTTCAATTTTAGTCACTGAATTAATCAAAGCACACGCCAAAGCTTGCTTTTAAGTAACCACACAGTAAAATAAAAACTCCAGAACCATAGAAATGATTTTTTTGGATTATATTCACTTGGCAATTTCAAGTAATATTTTAGCTCATTTTTTACATATTCAACTTTAAATCTATTTTAACTTAAAATTTTTTAAAATGAGAGATTAGAACCTCTATATTCCAAGTCCAAAATGTTGGATGCCTAAAGTGGCCCTGATGAACCTGAACATGAAGACCAAAACTAAGAAAATGAGAAGCCCAACACTAAAAATTGATGCCTGAAGCCACCTAGCACGATGCCGGTGTCAGTTAGCATGTCTTCCATCCTAAAACTCACTAGCCAATTACCGACTGATATTAACGTGATGCTCATAGACCAAAGTGCATCGGAGGTGCATCCATCGACACCATTTGAAACACATGTGGCTCCTCTACCGCCCTGATCAGTTGCCTTTACAGCCATTGTTGACTTCTGACCTTGGATTTTTGAACATCAAAAGACACAAAATTGAACCATATGAAAATACTTTAGTGTTATTCAAATTCTAGAGATTATCTTATACACATGCAGCTAGTAAAGACTCGCTGAAAGATAGACAGGGGTTCACCATAAATTACCAAGAAATTGACTAAAATGAGAATAATTGAGCCATCTTTTTTTCCAGAGTTAAAAATATAACCAAAAAACAAAAAATTAAAAAAAATATAAAATAAAAAATAAATAAAAAATAAAAAAAAAACAAAGACAAAGACAAAAAAAATACAAAAAGAAACAAACAAGAACAAAGAACAAAAAAGAAAGAAAAAAACAAAAACTAATCGAAAAATCAAAACGAAAAAACAAAAACAAAAAAAAGAAAAACAAAAACAAACAAAAATAAACAAAAACAAATAAAAATTTAAAAACAATTAAATAAGATTATGACTCATATACTTATTTTTAATCTTTTTTAGAAAAAAAAATAAAAGACTAAATTTTTAATTAGGTGAGAAAAAATAAATAAATTTGTTATTTTATATTATATTATGTATTAAATAAGATTGTCGTATTTTATATTATGAGAAAATAAAAGAATATGATTTCTTTAAAAAAAGATATTTTATAATATAAGATAATATAAGACTATGACTAAATTAACAATGTAGTCTTTTTAAATTATACTATAAAATAAGACTACGGTATAATAAAAAATATAATCTTTTTATATTACATTACAAGCTAATATAAGATTATGATTAATAAAAAAATATAGTCTTTTGTTATTAAAAGATAATATAAGACAATATTTATAATTATAGATGTAGTTGTTTAATTTAAAAAATTATGAAAATATAGTCTAAAATATTAGACTATATTTTTTACTATAAATATAGTATTTTTCCTAAAACCAACCATAGTCTATTTAACTTTTTGTAATTATCATCAGGCCCAAGTCATGGTAATTGTCAGCATAATAATTTTGTGTTACATAAAGATTAAGATGTAAAATATAGTTGTGAAAGTTTACTAGAGTTACTACCTCAGGCTGAAGAGATGAAGACAGAATTTCAGACATTCTTTTGAATGTTTCAACTTCCTATATATAATAATACAAGGACTGCCAAACAAAAATATGGATGATACAAAAATATTTAAATATATCTTATTTTGTTTTTCTTCTCAGTCACATTATACGTAAAGTCATGGCTCTCAAACCTTTTTTCTCAATGGTGAATTTGAGAATTTCTATAAAAATAGCATGAGTCTAAGATTTGTGTTTATTGAGATATGTGATATGAATTTGATTTTTTATTAATAAATAACTGTGTTTGATTTATTTTATCTTATAAATATTGATGGGTAGTGATTAAATAGAACTCGATCTAAGATTTTGACTATTAGTATGTTTGTAAAAGATTATCGTAGTAGATAGTGATAAGTAAACAATGAAACTCACTCGTAAATATGGTAGAAAAAAGTTATAGCCCTTCTTATGATAATGCATAAGATAAACCTATATGTACAAACTCAAAATTTGGAATATTGATCATCACAAGAATGTTAGTTACGAAGCTGAAAGTACAAATAATTTTGCAAGTAAATCCATTGAACACATCTTAAAGGAATTGATTCTCAATAACGATAAATATTATATAGAATATTCTTTCAATGAGTTCACCTTTATTGTATGATTGAAATCAATATTATAAAAGATGTAATATGAAAACCTTAGGATGTGCATGAATATGCTATGCCCCACAAGGTGGTAACAACTATTGTGTGTTATTTTTACTTGTATGGTTCACACCAATGAAACTTCATAAAAAAAATATATTAATTATATTAGTATGATACGTATGAAGCCAAAAATATAAATACTTATAAACCAAATCAATTAAAATTAACAAAGTTGCCTGAAATGAATGAAATTATAAATGAATCTCAAGCAGCGATAAATTATTATATAGATGGCAACATATTGAGGTAACAAATATAAATGGACCAATATTGAGGATGGCTTAATAATTATAGCCATCATGTATAATATTAGGAAAATGAGTCTTTATTCAACACCCCTCCATTCATCTTATGTCCAACATGTTTTAAGTCAAGAAATTTATATATCATCACATAGATTAAATAATAAAACTATGGACCTATGATTATCTAATAATCAGAATATTCAATTTGCTAAAAATTGGTTGTCTTATCATTGAATAACCAAACTACTAATACAATCTTTGTGGGATTGATATCTAAGTGAAAGTCTGCTTTACTACTCTTGTACCATGTATTTATGGATCTCTATTAATGAAAATCTCTCATTAATATAATTTTGGGAAATCGTTTATCTTATAAAATTAGGATGTATACCAAAGTCATAATTTTACTGCTCAACAAACATTTCCTCAAAACATTGACATTACAATGTGCTCAAATTTAGGATCCAACAAATAAAGTATCTTCACTATTATTATGATATCTTCTAAATTATCAATATTTCCTTTCAATTGATAGGAAATAATATGAAGTAAGGTCTGAAACATTCATTTGTAAGGATTCAAATTCGCCTCTTAAAATTTGGAATGGATTCTCTTCAATTATTGAAATCCTTTAAAAATACTTTGCAACATTCCTCCAACCTATTTAGTAGATTTGCCACTTGAAATTTTCTCTAAACAATTATTATTAAATGTTGATAGATGAACCATAAAACTTTCTAATCTCTTTTTCTCATCTTCAAAACTAATCTTTTGGGTCGTGGTTAGCAAAGCATCATTATCTGGGTCGCTAAAAGTATTTTCTATGATATTCCTAATATTATGCTTGCCAAGGTGAACATTCATCTTGATTCTCCAATTATAATACATGTTAATGTTAAGCATTCAGACTTGGAAGGATGACATTCTATTCATCATATGACTCTCAATAAAATAATAATTAACAAAAACGTACGTACAAATGAATTTGTTACACCATAAAAATGTTTGAAGACATTGGAAACACTTGGTGTTTTTTAAAACAATGATGGGAATAATTCCAATGTCATTGGATTCCTCCTGTTTATAAATTTGATTTGATGATACACTCTCAACTTACCTTACTTTGATAACACTTCATTCAAATAAAAAAGCACTCAAACAAAGAGAAAATTTATCGTAACTGAAAAACTAATATTATAATACAATTCATATTTAGATCGTTATTGTTCTTCCTTTTATTTTTTGATGTTAATATAAATAGTAAGATTGGTATTTATATTTGTTCTAGACAAATCTAAATCACAGAGATTGTAAGTTAAATTTAATTTTAATATGAGAATTAATATAAAAATTAATGACATTTAAAATTGATAGGATATTCTATAAAAAGAATTGAATTTTAATCAGAATTTCACATGAAGTTTGTGATCCAACATTCAACTTGGAATTGTTGGACAAAGAATATTTTCTATCACATTCTCCTATGTAATGGAATGGGTTAGAAAGAGTCACTAAGTTTGATTTAACTGTAAGCAAAAGTTGCAAATGGTTTATTAAGAATACATGAGATTTAGAGGTTGTTGAGAACATGATGTTTGAATGCTTGCAACATCCGAGAGTAGAGAGTTGGGAGAGAGAGAGAGTGAGAGAGGGAGAGAGAGAGTGAGAGAGGGAGAGAGGCGAGAGACGGAAGTCGAGAGAGGAGGATTGTGAGCTAGAGAGTGATAGAGTGAGAGAGGGGCATAGAGGGAGAGAGGGAAGGAAGAGAAAGGTTAACGGGAGAGGGAGTGAGAGGGAGAGGGGGGAATAGGAGAGGAAGTGAGAGGAAGAGGGGAAGAGCCGGAGAGAGAGAGGGGGGGGAGAGAGATAGTGAGTGAGAGAGATTTTATTATTTGTCATTTGGCGAAACTATTTAATCAATATTATTTTTTTTTTCAGAAAATGAATATCATATCACATAATTTATTATTTTACTTTGTAGTATTGATAAGAATAATTTAAAAATGTAATAAGAATAAAATAAATCTTGACTTTGATTTGTCAAATGACACAAGATAAAATGTTTATATATGACTAAATTTGAAATATAGCACGTGAGATAAAAATTTATAATAAATTATAAAAATTACAAAATTTCTAAAATATGTCAAATTTTGGAAATCAAACTTCTATTAGACAATTAGTTATAAAAACATAGAGCTGAATATTATAAGATTCGTAAAGAGACAGGAACAAAAGAAAATATATAAACTATCACTTTTTTTTTGAAATTACATATGAGAAAATCATGAAACAAAAAAAAATTGATATTATAATAAAAAATTTTATATTGCAAATTATTAAAATTATAAAAATTCTAGATATTTACATACTAAAAATTAAATAATTTTAAATTAACAAAATTATTTTAGAATGATACTTAACATCGAAGCTATCATTTATAAAATTATAGCTTATTTAAAATGTGAAAATATAAAATAATAAATTTTATAAATATAATGACCTACAAACACACACACACACACCCACACACACAAGAAAACAAAATCATGTAATTAAAAATAAAAAAATTGGTGTCTATTAGAATATCTTTCTTTATTTCGATAGCACTATGAAAAATAAATATTAGTTCATAACTTATAAATATAACAATCATCCGGTAAGTAAAATGAATTTTAAAATTAATATTTTTATCCTTAGTGTGACATCTTCCTCTCATTCCGCTAAAATAAGATTACTACTAATCCTAATAATATTTTGAAATAATAAATAATGTTAAATTATAAATATACATGTGGATTAGGAAATCGATCCCAATCAGATCAACCAGATAACATATGGCAACCAATCACCAGTATCTTCATCAATATACACTTCATCACCAATTTCATATGTCGATCTTATGATATAAACAATGTCATGGTGCCCAAATCGGGTAAATCATACATACAACTTGAGCCACACCAATGGTTTTCCCAAGCTGCTTATTCCTTATTAATGGTTGAATAAAGTGAAGGAACTGCTGGACTTAATCACCCGGTGGATCACTCACTGTCTTGTTTCCTTGGTGGCAATGGCATCAGGCTTGTCTCTTCCCTTTGTTGCCATATTACCTACAAGGCGAAGAACCGTAATATAATACATCGGCACCGTCAACAATTCTGCTTCTGTTCGATCTATTGAGGAAGCTAAAGAATTAAGGACTTCGAAGCAACAACGTTTACGTGATCGTGGTCAAGATCAAGATCAAGATCAAGATTTGGATTAAAACTCTTCATGCAGAAAAGAGGAGAGAGAGAAATTTCAACAGAGCTACTGATATATACCCAAATCTGAACGAGCATTTAGATTCACGAGTTTTAACACCTGGCTTGAAACCATATATAGAAGAAGAGGTAAAAGGGTCTAATTTGATGAAAGTGACGACCAAGAGATTAACAAAAACAGATGTCAGTGAACATCACTGCCGTATTTTATTGCCGGAGAAACGAATCAATGAAGAATTTCTTCTGCAAGCGGAAAGAGAGATTAAATTTATTTGATCAAATAGAGGTGAAAATATTACAACCAAATCTTGTTGAGTTTGATACTGTATTACACTTCAAAAGGTTGAAAATGAGATCTATTCGACCGTATGCATTACACTGGATACCTCTCCACAGAGAGAACAAGCATCTTTTTAAAGAGAATATCGTCCTACATATTTGGTCAGGCGAGGTAAGGAGCTATGGCTTGGATTAATTTTGGATCCAGAGATCGGTGATGAAAATAACTGAGCAATCCAAATATTTATTTTAAAATGACGAAGATGCAGCAAAGAGATCAATGACGTTTCGGATTGGACCAGAATGCGTGATAATGGTGTAACGAAGTACAAGGAACATTCTGCTTCTCCGGGAGTGGCATCGATGAAGTACAAGCATGTATCTTTTTTTTTTCAATGTTTTTAAATTGAAGGGAAAATGCCCATTAAACTAATCTTCGAACTTGAAACGTGTGACTTCTATTAGGAGCACCATTTCCTAAATTCAGCATCAGAGTTTGACATTAAAGATCTTACAAGCACCCCGGCCCTTTAAATAAACAAGCTTAAATAAACAACCTTTAAACAAACAAAGCTTTGCATCAAATTTAATATTTCAAATAATTTTGCATATTTACTGAAAATGAGTTTATTGACTAATTAAATTTTGTCATGGTGATGCTTGTGCTTGGGATTTACCAAATTTATTTATTTATTATTATTATTTTTGTTAATCATTTTTGTTAATGTCATTATGGATATTTTTCATTTCATACAAATACCACATGTAATATGTGATTGTGTTTTCTGATATAATTTGCATTTCAAATTTGTAATTTACATTTTAATTTGTATATACATAAAAATTAAAATAATAAAATTGGCACGATATGGCTCAAGGCATTACACAACACAACTCGACATGACACAGCCCAATATAACCTGAACTTGTGTCTGTCGGGCCATGTTGGGCCAGACAAAACACAAATCATGCTATGCCGAATAGAGCATAATTTCCTTACTAAGCCATGCCCGACACGACCCGATGGCTTTAGAGGGCTAGCTAAAATGGGTTTTGCTGGCATGACATGACCCATCTAATATTTCTAATAAAAATAAAATATTAGTCTTTGACATAGAATAATTTATTATGTGTGTAAGAAGGGCCTTTAGCTTTTATCTAGAAGGAATATCATATTTTTTGACCAGTAATCATTTCTTGATGAGTGTACGAATGTCTAAAAAATGACCTAAAATATCTTTTCACTCTCAATAACCCTTAAGGAGATCAAATATCTTTGATCTTATTTATATTGATATTTGCTCAATGCAGACCATAAAGCTTGGTTAGAGCCTTTATTTTATCATATTAATTGATATTAGTCTAAAAAGTGGAAGCATATACATTAAAAATAAAAGATCATGATTTTCATATATTTTAAAGTGCTCATGCTTGAGTTGAGAGAGCATTTGGCAACAAATTGATGTTCATATTTTCTGTTAACGAGAGAGAATATTGAGGTTAGTTTGATAGCTATAATGTATCTCATAATGTTTGACATGAAAAAAATACAAACTAACATACCATAATAAATTAACATCTCTATGTTGATAAACTAGACTATTGAGGAAAGAGTTTAATATATGCTTTCTCATATACATCTTCCCAAGGAATTTTGGAGAGAAACTATGCATATGACATTTTATATAATCAATATGTGCCATGCCATCATCTTGGTTGAAGATATTCCCAAAATAATTTGAACTATAAAAGATATTTCATATGATCACTTGCAAGTTTTTTGTTGTAAAACTTATATTTATAATACAACAAATGAATGATCTAACCTTAATAATACTGCATATCCATGAATATTCATTAGCTGTGAACTTGATAAGTTTGAGAAGAAATAAGAGTAATTATATATATATATACTTATTTGAACAAATCAAATGTCAATTGCTTCAAGAGATCAGTCTAATCAAGGGGTAAAATTATGTAACCACTAGATGATTTCAAGCCTTAGGATATACATGATATTTCTATGTCATGAGATATAACTAAATTATATGAGCCATAGGAAACAACTATTGAGGAGGTGAGAGACTATCTTCCAACTAAAACTAGGAATGACCCATTTGTTCATGATGATACATATCAATCTGAATTAATAATATATTCTAGACCGACCAAGTATTCTCTATATTTCATGATTACATAATACTCATAGATGTAGACTAGTCTGATATATTTTAGGAAACCATCTTTCTTAAGAATAAAGAGAAATCATATTTATGATTACATTTTATGATTTCATGATTATATATTACCTATGACTTCCAGCTATGATGGAAGAGATAGTCTCTTCATGTCAATCATACTTATGATTTGGTATCATGACCAAAAAGAAAACATATTTTGAAAAATATAGGACTCTTTAGACTAAAACCCTATGATAGAAACTCTAAATTGAGATACAAGGCTCGATTAGCAGTCCGGATTTAGTCAAAAGAAAATAATTGATTTTGATAAGATAATTTTTCTTATAGCTAAGATGTCTTCTGTCTTCTAATTGAGTAATTCTGAGTTTAGCTCCTAGCATGAAATTAAAAATTATTCAACTCGATATGAAAACTATATTTTTTTATGGTAACCTTCATGAGACTCTCCATATAAATCAACTTGATCATAATAGAGTATAGATTGATAGGCTTCAAGAGGAACCAGGAAAAGTTTTTATTTATAAGTTTTATATTCTTCAGATAGATTTTAGGGATAAGTATCATATGGGATAACCCCTCTATGTGTGCATGGTTATCTTAAGAATGATATATTAGTTAGGTTCTATAAAGAATTTTAATAAAAGAGTCTAAGTCAATCTTAACTCTCTTAACTAGATATTTTAAGTTGAGTACCTAGCAAAATCTCAAGACTGATAATGAAAAGAGAAACATGACTCATGTCTTCTATGCCCCAATATTTCGTAGTCTTGTTATACTATGGTATGCACTAAACTAGATATAGCATACACTGTCAGTGATATTAGTCATTTTCTCTCAAACCTAAGTAGATATCATTTGGTTGTAGTGAAATCTATAATGATGTATCAATGTGAGACTTCTCAGTTATCTTCGTGCTTATATAGATTAAAACCCATTATTATTGGATATACTAATTTTGATATGGCTAGTGATTTAGATTCATATATAACTACCTTATGTTATCTAATAACCTTCAGAGAGGAAGTCATATCTTAATAATCTAAGCTACAGAAATACGTAACACTATCCAACACTAAGACTATGTTTATTATAGCTATTAAAGCTTACAAAGAAACTTTATAGATGACAAGGTTTTTAGCAGACTTGGATGTATGACAAAATACATACTTTGTATGGTGTAACGGTGATAATGCTATATATCTCTCTAAAAAATTTATTTTTCATAGATGGTTGAAGAATATTGATATGCGATATTATTGGATATATGATATATTAGATGAAAAGTTAATAATACTTTAAAAGTATACATGAATAAAAATGTCATTGATATGTTCATGAAATTATTTTCGTCACTAAAATTTAATTTTCTAAGTCACATGTTGGTATGAGTCTACATACCTAGGGCAGAGGGGATGCTTTGTTGGGTCTGTCCGGGTTGAGTCGAATGGTTTAATTTTTATGTTTTGTTTATTTAAGTATGTTGTAAGTAGACCAAGAATGTGAGATAAAATCCAATGCTCTAATTTAGAAAAAAATAAATTTAAAATTTGAAAATTTGTAAAAATGAATATGTTCTCATTTTTACAATGTGGGCACCATGGTGTCCTCTTGGATGGGGGAGCGCCGCATCTAGTTTTGTTTAAAAACCAAGATATAAAAAAATTTTGGCTATGCATGTTTTGAAAAATAGGTCGTGTGCATGTTTTCTGTTTGGTGAATTTTTCGTGGGGTTGCTTTGCATCATATCTTTTTTATTTTGGTTATAGAAGCTTGGTTTTTTATGCATTTTTTTTTCTTCGCAAGGCTTCCTTGGTCTTTTATGCATCATATCTTATATATATATATATGATTATATGCATATACTTATATGCATACATAGAAAAATCTCTATTTCAAAAACATTCGGAAACACACCATTTTTAAATGATGATTTTTTATGAGCTAATAATTAATATATATGGAATGGGCGAGGTTAAATGTTTTTACACTTTAGTTGTGGTGTATTTTTTAAAAATATAAAAATTTTACTTATACTTCTATTTTTGTAAATATTATAAAAAATGGACCATCCAAATTTTATAAAATAGTGTTTAAATTTTTTTGTTCTATTTTTGACATTGGCCAAGAGGAGGAGGGTGGTTGTAAGTTTAGTTGAAACATAATGACATCTAAATTTTTAGTGTATAAAATACTTATATGAATTCAAAAATTGCCAAAAATAATGCACATAAAATCTCGAAGCCTCTTTAACCAAGTAGGCATCATATGTCGATCCAAATATATTAATTAAAATTTATTTGAAATAATATTTATTTCAAATATTATTTTTCAATTTTCTAAGATATATGAAATTGATATATATTATAAAAAAGATATTCAACAAATAAATTAAAATTTATATGTTAACAAATAGTAAATATATTACTTTTCAAATGGATAAATTCACCTATATTGCACAAGATTTGCTATCATAAATTCATAAGGCAACTAGACTGGTAGATGTTCCATGGAATTGAAAAAGCTAGGAGGAAAATTATGCTCAAATCTACATATAATAATTGGGATGTCATTTTATAATTGCTCTATTTCTTCATTTCTTATGACATTGCATGTGTTATTCGTAAAAAAAATAATTATTTCAATCAATGCTTTTCTAACATTTTGTGGAAGTAATCCACGGAATGTTATGGGTATTAGTATCTATACAAACACATGGCAGTCATGACTTTTCATTCCAAATAACTTATGTTTCTTCATATCAATACATCTTCTCATATTAGATGCATTATTATCAAGGAACATAAGCTCCATTAGCCATTTGCACAACTTTGCATCTTTTTAAAGACTATAATAAGTCTTAAGAAATTTATTTGTTGCTTCATACATGCGTAACTTTAGATGTGAACATAACTCTTTCAAATTCTCTCGAGATTTGGCATTATCTTTTATTTTTCCATCCACATTTATTACATTATTAAAAAAATTATTAAAATATTTATTCTCATTATGCATCACAACTAAGATGCATCTAATAAGATTTGTTTTCTAATATAGTAAATCCCAAAATATACTTTTGTTCTTATAACCATAGTGATAAATCTTTGAAATTTGTATATTGACACAATATGCATCAACATCCACAACATTTTTGAATTCATATCTTTTAATTACTTATAAAATTTCATCAAGTGACCTCTAAGGTGGTACACTTTTAATAACATCATGACCTTTCTTAAATGCATCAATATTCATCTAAAATAGATGTTCTACATTTAATAATTTATGATGATTATCAAATCAAGAGGTATTTTCTCCTCTGCTCAGTTAAAACATATAAGTACTTCATGCAATAAGGAAAAACTAATTTTTTTGCAGTACTACATCCAGACAACATTGAATATGTAGGAAAGTCAGTTATTATCCATCTTAGCATTGCTCGCCTTTTAAAATTATGCTTTCTAGATATATAATATATTTCAATACTATCCTCCCATAAGTTTTTGAATTCTACTATAAGAGGCTATAGAAAACCATCTAAATATGTTTTGGATTCTTAGACTTGGTACGATAATACATGAAAACATGTATTGATATTTCAAACACATCCATGGTAATAAATTATAAGATGTAACAAATAATGTCTATGAAGAGTATTGTTGTCCTATTTGTCCAAATGACTGAAATTCTTCTGTGCACAACCAAAATCTAATATTTTGACTTTCATCTATAATATATTATGCTTTTGTTTAAACTATTGAACTATTGTATAAGATTAATTTCCGTATTACTTTGACTTTTTGCTAATTATAAAAAATAGTTTGTAGTATATGTTTTTATTCATTATTAATATAAAAATTTAAAAGTAATTTAATTTTTTGAAAAAAAAATAAGATTGTGAAAATAGTTATGGATGAAAATAACTAGGGATTTTTCCATAGCTAATTTAGATAGTGAATTTTTCGTGTATAATAATTCAAAAAATATTAATTACTTCTATTAATTATGATCAAAATTAGTATGAGAAAATATTTAATTAGCTAGAAAATTTGGGTCGTTCAAAAATTTGCTAGAAAAATATTTTTTCTCGTTAATTTTTTTGCGACAAGCAATTTAACTTTGGATATTTTCCGTCCTAAATCCGTTGCTATTCTGGATTAGCGACAGAATTTCTTATAATAGCTATAAATATTTTGCTAGCCACTTGGGTTTTTTTTTGTAGTGATTATAATTGGAATTTATTAAAATTATAAAAATTCTAGATTAATAGAAATTAAAATTTAAAAATTTTAAATTTCTATAAATTACAAATATATATATATATATATATATATTAGAATGATACATAACTTGTGAAGCAATCATTTATAAAATTATAACTTATTTAAAATGCGAACAATTATAAAGTAATTAATATTATAAATATTATGACACACACACACACACACACACACACACACACACACACATAGAAACAATAATAAAAAATCATGTAATTATAAAAAAATGATAAAATTGGTGTCTATTAACATATCTTTATTTATTTAGAGAGCCATAGAAAAGATTATTCTTATGGATAACACTATGAAAAATAAATGTTAGTTCATAGATTCTAAATATAATAATCATCCGGTAAATAAAATGAATTTTAAAATTAATATTTTTATCCTTATTAACATCTTCCACTCATTCCTATCAAATAGGATTACTACTGATGCTGATAATATTTTGAAATAATAATTAATGTTAAATTATTAAGCCATGATGATCAGTTTGTCAGCACATTTTTAATTTTACAATTGATACAAGTGGATTAGGATAACCTATCTATTCATCTAGTAAAATGATATATTATTTAATGTTCTCTTTCAAATAAATTATGACATAATAGCCACAATCAACACATGATAGTTGCATTGGATATTTGAAAAATGAAATTAAAAATATTTATAAAATTCAAAAAAATAAGAACTAATATTAATGAATTATTAAAAAGAATGTGTTGCTCAATATACCTTAATAGACTCCCAAATAATTTTTTTTGCAACTCGATTAGCTTTAGCATTGTATATTTTAAGTGAACTAATTTTTCAAGGTATAATAAAAGTGTGAGACTGAAATGATATAATCTAGACAAATTACTATAAAAATAAAAATAAATAAATTCTTAATTTATTAATAACATCTTTTAATTATTTTCCCACTCAACATCCAATAGAATCACAAATATATATTTTATTCCTATGAAGGTCAATAACAACCAAGGACAAGTGATCCCAACATAATAATAATAATAATCAATAAATTAGTATCAAAAATATAAATTTTCATTAAAAAGCTATTTACGCCCTGAATTATAAGGAGTTAGAAATAATTGATCTACATAATAATATTTTAATCTTTTAGCAATCAAATATGATCATGCTCTAGTCGATCCTAAGTGTATAGAGATCTGTCTAGCGTATATGAAGCCATACATGTTGATGTTCAGCCATTTTGATTTCTTTTGTTGGTTGTACAATTAGCTACACAAATCAAATTATTCAATTCCATAATTTTTAATTGAAACTTGTAACATCTAGTAATTGTATATGAAATTCAAAAAATATAAAAATATTTATTACCTCATATATAACACACTACAACTAGAAGTAATGTTCTTCAATGAGTAAAATTTTTTGATATTTTCTGGTATAATATAATAGACTCATTTAGAATATAAATTATAAAACAACAACATCTGATGCCATAATTATTGTATTTGTATCTCACAAACTTTTTACATTGTGGTTCTTTAAATATGATTAAGTCAATGGACTCTTTTCTTTGTTTTCTGATTTCTAACTTTTGCAGGACAAACTTAGCTTGTTCATAATAATGAAAATCAATTCACATATGTTACAAAATAAATAGTTATTCATTATAAATTAATCATAAATTTATTGATAAGTTAAAAAGGTTTAAGATACCATAACTCAATCATCAATAACTAATGATCGAAGTCATGCAACATGAGAACTAGAAAAAGCTTTAACTTTCACTACATCATCGCCAATTGTTACTGGAAGGAGAGCTTCATCATCAAAACAAACATCAATAGATATACAATAATTATTTATACCCCATATACAACTGAGTTTGGTGGTACATTTTAAATCGCTATACCATGTCTAATTATATTATTAATCGATTATATTATAAATATGACTGGTTTTACCTTCAAAGCATTCATATTAGAAAATATAATTACTATGAATTAAATAAAATGCAACAAATGTAAGTAAATATTAACATACGTTTTGCATGTTTCTTTGTCCAATATAAACTAATTCTAAATTTGCACCATTTTGTTAATCCAAAGTAGCAATAGTTTTATTTGGATATAATTTTTTAATTGAGAAGTAGCTACTTATGTCTGAAACATATCGAGCACTTGTATTTTTAGGAATTTCTCTTAGCATTGTATTTTATTCATGAAGTTGACATTGCTGATCAAGTAATAATTATTTTTACTCAGCATCTTTGCTTTGTTGTTGGTTTAATTTTTTTTTTTGTTATTTTAACAAATGTTGTATGAGTTTACTTATTTTTGTCTGAAACATGGTTGTAGGAAGAACCATGCATCAACACCCCTTTCTCGACCACTATATTCTGTATTTCTCATTTTCAATCCTAGTATGTCTTTTTGTCCTATTTCTTGAATTGCTCCATTTATTTCACATTTATTGTATATTTATCATGAAATATAGATAAATTGAACCATACATTAGAAAATTAGAAAAGAATCTATAATTAACTATTAAATTAAAAATAACATATTTACTTATAATTTTCTGTATGACTTCTTGGATTAGTTCACTCTCCGAACCATCACCTTTTGAATAAATAGCTTTTCATACAATATTTCATCCAAAGTCTTCATTGATGCCCATCTCTTTTTTTGATAATTATTAGAGAATAATATTTTTAATAAAAAATTAGATAAAAATTACTCAATGATGTAAAACTAAATATTCAACACCTACTATCTTTTCTTCCATATTTAAAAATTCATGCTTAGATAAATGATGTCTATACTCATTACTTTTTGATCTTTCATCTTTTTATATGAATTAATAGTTCTTAGGAGGGTTGTAAAATAGTCTATTCTCCAATAGGATATTAGAATTTTATTCTCAACTTGAACTTAGATTATCTCCATTTTGTACAAGTAGATGATAAAATATGTTTTTTTCTTTAACTGACACATAAATAGTTTTCTATAAAGACATAGAAATACACAAGGGCGTATTAAAAAATCAAAATTTATTAAATAAATTAAGAAAAAGCTCACCTTTTTTTGAGTCCAAATATTGTTTATCAATTATTTAGGAACTAAAAACTAATTTTTGATAATGCACAAATCAAATGAATCCTTTAGATTGGCCATTATTTTTAAAAATTTATCAATTTCCTTAATATTTATAGATGAATTCTTGGTCTTGCCTATCAGTGTCCATACATAATAGCAGCTTCAATTTAGAACTCTCTGTAGGAATAAAAATTTCCAATTCGCATTCCATTTTATACCTTTGGTGTAAGGATAACTAAGGAACTTTTAACTTGACCAGGATTTTGAATAGATTTTTTAAATAAATTAATTTTCCTTCTTTTATTTGATAAAATATTCAAATTGTCTCATTCTCTACCATTACCACCACACAGCACACATTCATACTAAGTACCATTACATGCCTAACTTTCATGCATATTTCTTCCATGCCACATATGCATTAGCTACAACACCATCATGCACCACATCATCACAACCATGAGAGAATTGGTGTTTAGAACTTATGCATATATTCTTTTATGTCTCTCCTATTTTTATTTTACTTCCTCCTTCTTTGATTTCAAATATGTTTTCTTTTTCATAATTTTTATCATTTTTAGATTATTCCTTCCCTCTCTTTTCCACGGGACTTGTTGGGCCTTGGGCTAGTTGGGTGAAGCCTCACTTCCCCTTTAGTTTTTCAGTCTCCTCTTTTTACTCTAATTCCTTCATTCTCCCTTCATCCATCCTTATGCTTTCTCCTTCTTTATTCTTAAGCAAGGTTTCCCTTCTTGCTCTTGTTCTTGAAACATGTGTTTTGATAGGGCCAAACTCAATGTTCTTCTTGGGAATGCTAAAGAATGGATTATCGGTGATAGTCACATCAACAATACTCGTAATGGGTCAAAATATTTGTTGATCATTAATGTTTTTAAAAATATTCAACTATTTGAAGTAGTTGTTATCTAGATCTATGTGAAACTCCTCTTCGTTAAAATTCTTTGGGTTTTCCGAGGAGTCTTCACTATCTTTCACTTGTATTTTTTGAAGAAATACCATTCTCTCTTTTCCTTTTCTTGGGTCTTTGGGGCCATATTTTCTCGATACCATCTTACCTTATGTTGGGTCCATAATTCAATTATATTCATTCCTTATCCCCTTTAACTAGAGGTGTCAAACGGGCCGGGCCGGCCCGGCCCGGCACGAGGCACGGCACGATAAAAAAACGTGCCCGGGCCCGGCCGAACAAACCACGTGCCGGGCCGTGCCCGGCACGAGCCTAGCCGTGCCTTGGCACGGCACGCCGGCCCGCGTGCCTGAGTCGTGACTCGTGAGTCGCGACTCACGAGTCACGACTCACGAGTCACGAGTCACGAGTCACGACTCACGAGTCACGACTCACGGTCACGACTCACTGAGTCGTGACTCGTGACCCAACCGGGCCCCGCCCCCGGTAAAAAGACTGCGGGTCGGGTCCAAACAGACCCGACCCGCCCCGCCCCGCCTGCCCTGCCTTGCCGTGCGCCCGTGCCCGAGCGGGCCGGCACGGCACGGCACGGCCTTGCCGTGCCCACAGGCCGTGCCGTGCCCGAATTTAAAAAACCGTGCCGTGCCGGGCACGGCACGGTACAGTGACCGTGCCGTGCCCGGCACGGCACGGCAGCACGGCTGGGCACGTGAAAAACGGGCCGTGCCGTGCTGGGCCGGCCCGTTTGATACCTCTACCTTTAACGCTTCTACATTAGTGTAGGACTTTTTTTTTTTGGCTTTTTTCATTTGTTCCATTGACTATTTCAGACTCTTTATCTAGTAGATATATAACCTTTAACTTTACTTCCTCCACTTCTTTTTTAGCCTTTCCTTTCCCGGCACTCTACTTGAGATTTTTGTTATCCTCTTTCTTCATTGTACCTTTTGAGATAACCAAGATTGAGCAAAAGACTATACCCTTCATAATGACATTAGTTTTGTCCTCTTTAAGAATGAGGTGTGTTCCTTTACATTTTGCCCATTGTTGGGCATGAAATTCAAAATGATTCTTCTTTGGATCTTTTGTCTCTTATTGGTTAAAGGATGGGACTATTAGAAAATAGGAATAAACTTTTTGAGCGCCTTCCTCCTCTTCTATTGCAAGAGAGCCCTCTCCTTCTAGGCTCAAATTATTTTTCACTTGAACCTCTTTGCTAACTTGGAAAGTTGTCATTGGGCTTCTCTCTTTACCAATTCATGTTCTAATTTCAGATTATCCATTTCATAGGTTAAATATTTTTAATTTTCATATTTTTCTTCCCCCTTATTATGTCGTGATTTTTTTTTTCATTTCTTGTTTCCCAACTTTTAAATATGACATTCTCAAATGCCATAGATCTTCTAATATCAATTTTAGATTTCACTTGTCACAAATTTTAACGCATATATTAAATAATTTTCAAAATTTTTGCCAATCATAATCTAAAATTCTTTCTTTCTTACTATTAACAAAAGTCATTTATTATTTTTCAAGTATTTTATGGCTCCATAATTAGAAGTGACTATGTTTTTACTCTTGGGATTGTCTGCATCCCAAGTATAATGCTTTTGTTCATGAAGTGCAACTTTTGTTAGCATGTTACAATCGGTAACCATCCTAGTATTTGAAGAATTTTCAAATTTTGAATATGAATCATCATCATTGGCTAAATTCTTAAAATTATTTTTCAAAGTATTAATTGTCTCTTTATAATGAAATACTCTCATATTATTGTGAAAGGCATGTGGGTTTAAATCCATCTGACAAAATTTGTTCGTTTTAAAGTATTCAAAATTAATCCACTTAATTTTATATTTATGAGAATCCTTCCACGTATATTTTGAATTTAGTTCACATGCCCTTAGATGTTTCTCTTCATTCTTTGGAGATAAACTAATCATATATTTTTGAATTGTTAAGATTCGATTTATGTTTGATTTCTTCCTCTCCTGATTTATCGATTTCAATTTTAGTCACTTAATTAATCAAATCACACACAATAGCTTACTTTTAAGTAACCACATAGTAAAATAAATACTCCAGTACCTTAAAAATGATTTTTTTTGATTATATTCACTTTTAAATTTCAAGTTATAATTAAGCTCAGTTTTTATATATTCAAATTTAAATCTATTTTAACTTAAAATTTTTTATAATGAGATCTTAGAACCTCTGTAGTCCAAGTCCAAAATGATGGATGCCTAAAGTGGCCTTAATGAACTTGAACAGGAAGACCAATACTAGGAAAATGAGTAGCCAAACACTAGAAATTGCTGCCTGAAGCCACCTAGCAAGATGCCGGTGTCGGTTAACATGTCTTCCATCCTAAAACCCACTAGCCAATTGCCGACTTATATTAACGTGATGCTCATAGACTAAATTGCACTGGAGGTGCATCTATTTATACCATTCGAAACACATGTGGCTCCTCTGCCACCCTATCAGCTGCCTTGACTGCCTATGTCGACTTCTAAACATCAATTTTTGAACATCAAAAGACAGAAAATTGAAGCATATGGGAATACTTTACTGTTATTCAAATTCTTGAGATTATTTCATAGACATGCACCTAGTAAAGACTCACTGAAAGCAAGACATAGGCTCACCAGAAATTGCAAAGAAATTGAGAAAAATGAGAATAATTGAACCATCTTTTTTTTTGGGAGATAAAAAATAACCAATAAACAAAAAATAAACAAAAAATATAAAAATAAAAAATAAACAAAAAAATCAAAAACAAAGACAAAGACAAAGACAAACAAAAAAAAAACAAAAACAAACAAACAAGAACAAAGAACAAAAAAGAAGGAAAAAAAACAAAAACAAAACTAAAAAACAAAACTAAAAAACAAAACTAAAAAACAAAACTAAAATACAAAAACAAAAACAAACAAAAACAAAAACAAACAAAAACAAAAAAAAAATTAAATAAGATTATGACTCTTATACATATTTTTTAATCTTTTTTAGAAAAAAAAAATAAAAGACTACATTCTTATTTAGGCGAGAAAAAGTAAATAAATTTTTTGTTTTATATTATATTTTGTCTTAAATAAGATTGTCATATTTTATATTATAAGAAAATAAAAGACTATGGCTTCTTTTTAAAAAAAGTATTTTTATATTATAAGATAATAAAAGACTGACTAAATTAACAATGTAGCCTTTTTAAATTATAATATAATATAAGACTATGAAATAATAAAAATTATAATTTTTTTATATTACATTACAAGCTAATATAAGATTACGATTTATAAATAAATATAGTCTTTTTATATTAAAAGATATATAAGACAATATTTGTAATTAAAGCTGTAGTTGTTTAATTTAAAAAATTTTGAAAATATAGTCTAAAATATTAGACTATATTTCTTACGATAAATATAGTATTTTTCCTAAAACCAACAATAGTCTATTTAACTTTTTGTAATTAACATCAGGCCCAAGTCATGGTAATTGTCAGCATAATAATTTTGTGTTACATAAAGATTAAGATGTAAAATATAGTTGTGAAAGTTTACTAGAGTTACTACCTCAGGCTGAATAGATGAAGACAGAATTTCAGACATTCTTTTGAATGTTTCAACTTCCTATATATAATAATACAAAGACTGCCAAGTAAAAATATGGATGATACAGAAATTTTTCGATATATCTCATTTTACTTTTCATCTCCACCACATAATACGCAAAGTCGTGGAAACTAGCAAATCCAAGATATGAAATTATTACTCCATAGAAGTTCCACGAGTAAAGCAAGGGATACAAGTTTAAAGTTAATTACTAGAGTTGTCATGCATGACTCTCAAACCTTTTTTCTCAACGGTGAATTTGAGAATTTCTTCCAAAATAGCACGGGTCTAGGATTTGAGTATATTGAGATATGTGATGTGAATTTGATTTTTTATTAATAAAATACTGTGTTTGATTTATTTTATCTTATAAATATTGATGGGTAGTGATTAAATAGAACTCGATCTAAGATTTTGACTATTAGTATGTTTGTAAAAGATTATCGTAGTAGATGTGATAGGTAAACCATGAGACTCACTGGTAAATATGGTGGAAAAAAGGTATAGCCCTTCTTATGATAATGCATAAGATAAACCGATATGTACAAAATCAAAATTTTGATATGTTGATGATCACAAGAATGATAATAAAAAGCTGAAAGTACAAATACTTTTACAAGTCAATCCATTGAACACATCTTAGACGAATTGATTCTCAAAAATGATAGATATTATATAGAATATATTTTCAATGAGTACACCTTTATTGTATGATTCAAATCAATATTATAAAAGATATAATATAAAAACCTTAGGATGTGCATGAATATGCAATGGCCCACAAGGTGGTAACAACTCTTGTGAGTTATTTTTTCTTGTATGGTTCACACCAATGAAACTTAATAAAAGAATATATTAATTATATTAGTATGATACTTATGAAGATGAAAATATAAATGCTTATAAACTAGATTAATGAAAGTTAACAAAGTTGCCTGAAATGAATTAGATTACAAATGAATCTCAAGCAGAGATAATTTATTATATAGATGGTGACATATTGAGGGAACAAATATAAATGGACCAATATTGAGAATGACTTAATAGTTATAGCCATCATGTATAATATTAGGAAAAGGAGTCTTTATTCAACACCCCTCCATTTATCTTATTTCCAACATGTTTTAAGTCGAAATTTATACATCATCACATAGATTAAATAATAAACCTATTGACCTATGATTATCTAATAATCAGAATATTCAATTTGCTAAATATTGGTTGTCTTATCATTGAATAACCAAACTACTAATACAATCTTTGTGGGATTGATATCAAAGTGAAAGTCTGATTTACTACTATTGTACAATGTATTTATGGATCTCTATTAATGAAAAACTCTTATTAATATAATTTTGGGATATCATTTATCTTATAAAATTAGGATGTATACCAAAGTCATAATTTTACTGCTCAACAATCATTTCCTCAAAACATCGACATTACAATGTGCTCAAATTTAGGATCAAACAAATAAAGTATCTTCTCTATTATTATGATATCTTCTAAATTTTCAACATTTCCTTTCAATTAATAGCAAATAATAAGAAGTAGGCTCTGAAACTTTCATTTGTGAGGATTCAAATTCACCTCTTAATATTTGGAATGGATTCTCTTCACTTATTGAAATCCTTTAAAAAATAGTTTGCAACATTCCTCCAACCTATTTAGTAGATTTGCCACTTTAAATTTTCTCGAAACAATTATTATTAAATGTTGATAGATGAACAATAAAACTTTCTAATCTCTTTTTCTCATCTTTAAAACTAATCATTTGGTTCGTGGTTAGCATAGCATCATTGTCTGGATCGCGAAAAGTATTTTCTATGATATTCCAAATATTATGCTTGCCGAGGTGAACCTTCAACTTGATTCTCCTATTATAATACATGGTAATGTTAAGCATTCGGACTTGGAAGGATAACATTCTATTCATCATATCACTCTCAATAACATAATAATTAACAAAAACGTACGTACAAATGAATTTGTAACACCATAAAAATGTTTGAAGATATTGGAAAGACCTAGTGGTATTTTAAAATATTGATGGGAATAATTCCAATGTCATTGGATTCCTTTTGTTGATAAATTCGATTTGATGATATACTCTCAACTAACCTTCCTATGATAACACTTCATTCAAATAAAAAAGCACTCGAACAAAAAGAACATTTATTGTAACTAAAAACAAATTTATAATACAATTCATACTTAGATAGTTATTGGTCTTCCTTTTATTTTTTGATGTTAATATAAATAGGAAGATTGGTATTTATATTAATTCTTGACAAATCTAAATCATTGAGATTGTAACTTAAAAGACATTTAAAATTGAAAGGATATTCTATCAAAAAACTTGAATTTTAATCAGGATTTCACATGAAGTTTGTGATCCAACATTCAACTTGGATTTATTGGACATAGAATATTTTCTATCACCTTCTCCTATGTAATGGAATGGGTTAGAAAGAGTCACTAAGTTTGATTTATCTGTAGGGAAAAGTTGGGGATGGTTTGTTTAGAATACATGAGATTTAGATGTTGTTGAGAACATGATGTTTGAATTCTTGCAACATCCGAAAGGATAGAGGGGGGGAGAGAAAGAGTGAGAGAAGGAGATAGATAAAAAGAGTGAGTGGGAGAGAGTGAGTGAGAGAGGGAAGTAGAGAGAGGAGATTGTGAGCTAGAGAGTGAGAGAGTGAGAGAGGAGGAGAGAGGGAAAGAGAGAAGGAAGGGAGGGGAGTGAATGGGAGAGGGAGTGATAGGGAGAGGGGGGAATGGGAGACGGAGTGAGAGGGAGAGGGGGGAATGGGTGAGGAATTGAGAGGGAGAGTGGGAGAGCCGGAGAGGGAGAGGGGGAGAGTGATAGTGAGTGAGAGAGATTTGATTATTTGTCATTTGGCCAAACTATTTAATCAATATTATTTTTTTTTTCAGAAAATGAATATCATATCACATAATTTCTTATTTTACTTTATAGTATTGATAAGAATAATTTAAAAATTTAAAAAGAATAAAATTAATTTTGGCTTTGATTTGTCAAATGACACAATATAAAATGTTTATATATGACTAAATGTGAAATATAGCATGTGAGATAAAAATTTATAATAAGATAAAAAAAATTACAAAAGTTCTAAAAATACGTCAAATTTTGGAAATCAAACTTCCATTAGTTATAAAAACATATAGCTAAAAATTATAAGATTCTTAAAAAAATTTATAAACTATCAATTTTTTTTTGTTATATTATATAAGTAAATCATAAAACAAAAAAAATTGACATTATAATAAAAAAATTTTAAATTGCAAATTATTAAAATTATTAATATTCTTGATTTATAGAAACTGTAAAAATTAAAAAATTTTAAATTTGTATAAATTACAAAAGAAAAATATTTTAGAATGATACATAACATGCGAAGCTATCATTCGTAAAATTATAGCTTATTTAAAATGTGAAAATATAAAATAATAAATTTTAAATAAAATAATCATCCACAAACACACACACACGCACACACAAAATAATACAAAATCATGTGATTTAAAAATAAAAAAATTGGTTTTTATTAAATATATTTCTTTATTTCGATAGCCATTGAAAAGATGACTCTTATTATATAACAATGAAAAATACATGTAAGTTCATAACTTTTAAATATAACAATCTTCCTGTAAGTAAAATTAATTTTAAAATTAATATTTTTATCTATAGTTAGTAGTTAGTGTGACATCTTCCTCTCATTCCTCAAAATAGGATTACTACTTATGCTAATAATATTATTAAGCCATAATAATATTAAATTATTATGGCTTAATAATAAAATTGTTAACGAATAAATAATATTAAATTATTAAGCCATAATGATTTGGTCTGCACAATTTTAATCTTAAAACTGATACATGTGGATTAGGAAATCGATCCTGATCAGATCAACCAGATAACATATGGCAACCAATCACCAATATCTTCGTCCATATCCACTTCATCTCCAATTTCATCTGTCGATCTTATTATATAAACAATGGCATGTGCCCATGTCGGGCAAATCATACATAAAACTTGAGCCACACCAATGGTTTTCCCAAGCTGCTTATTCCTTATCAATGGTTGAATAAAGTGAAGGAACTGCTGGACTTAATTACCCGGTGGAGCACTCACTGTCTTGTTTTCCTTGGTAGCAATGGCATCAGGTATGTCTCTTCCGTTTGTTGCCATGATACCTACAAGGCGAAGAACCGTAATAGAATACATCGGCACTGTCAGCCACTCAGCTTCTGCTCGATCTATTGAGGAAGCTAATGAATTAAGGACTTCGAAGCAACAACGTTTACGTGATTGTGGTCAAGATCAAGATCAAGATCAAGATTTGGATGAAAACCCTTCATGCAGAAAAGAGGAGGCAGTGAGAAATTTCAACAGATACCCAAATATGAGCGAGCATTTAGATTCACAAGTTTTATCACCTGGCTTGAAGTCATATATCGAAGAAGAGATAAAAGGGTCCAATTTGATGAAAGTGACGACCAAGAGATTAACAAAAACAGATGTCAGCGAACATCACTGCCGTATTTTATTGCCGGAGAAACGAATCAATGAAGAATTTCTTCTGCGAGAGGAAAGAGAGAGATTAAATTCATTTGATCAAATAGACGTTAAGATATTACAACCAAATCTTGTTGAGTTTGATACTGTGTTACACTTCAAAAGGTTGAAGATGAGATCTATTCGACCGTATGCATTACATTGGATATCTCTCCTCAGAAAGAACAAACATATTTTTAAAGAGAATATTGTGTTACATATTTGGTCTTTCAGGCGAAATAAGGAGCTATGGCTTGCATTAATTTTGGATCCAGAGATCAGTGATGGAAATACCTGAGCAATCCAACTAGTTTTTTTAAAACGACGGAGATGCATCAAATGTATTCTTGAGCATGGAACATTCTTACTGTGCACTCGAACAGTTCCTTTTCATTATTGATTTTTAGCGGCATACTGTATCTTCATTTTTTAATGTTATAAATTGAAGGGATAATGCCCATTAATCTCATCTTCTAACTTAGACGTGTGACATCTAAGATCTTAGGAGCACCCTGGCCCTGAAAATAAACAAAGCTTTAAACAAACTAAGTTTTGCATCAAATTTAATTTATCAAATGATTTATGCTTATTAACAGAAAATGAGTTTATTGACTGGTTAAATTTGGTCATGGTTGTGCTTTTTGTTGGGATTTCCCTAATTTACAAAATTGGTAAAATTTGACACAAATACATAAACCTAAATCACAAGTATATAATATACCAAGGCTGAAATTAGAGATAAAAACACAAACACACCAAATATGTACAAGTTCAGACATATCGCACTCACAAAAGTTTGAAATTAGAGATACAAACACACACACACACACTACCCACAACAAAATCAAACATAGAATACACATAACACAAAATAAATTAAGGCGCACCACAAAATTAATAAGTGTGAGATTGCATATGATAACACATGAGAGTAAATCATGTGCAAGTACACACAAATCACAAGCACAAAATTTATATATTATAGAAATACATGCTATCCTCAAGAAACCCAATGAATATATTACACACATCACAACCAAAACACACTTTGCACTAGAATATTGCCCGATAACCATGAGTTTATCAAAGAAAATATTGGAATTATTTAATAATAATTTCAATAATTATTTGGCACTATTATGCCATCTATAATATTTTAATTTCTTTAATATGATTTTCTCTTTTATTTTATGTATAAATTGTATATTGAAGTAACACAAAAGATTAGCACGAGATTTTTTATTTCTCATTATATATGTTTATGGTAATAGAACAATTGTATTGATGTTTGATAAAATAACCATGATGGATTGTTAAAGAATCCCAATAAACCAAGCTTCTCTGAAGGCCAAGTCTTCTTTGTCAAGCATGTGTATTCACTTGTGTTCTGCATGTTTATCATTTTACCATTTTTTATTATATTTTATCTGACGCACTAATATAATATAATATAAATTCACTATAAATTTGAGATAGCTTTTGATTGATAAATGTGTTCATTTGCGTGATGTTGGACATTTTTACTTGAGCAAAATATATTCTTTTTCTCTTGAGGTATGACGTTGTTTCATCTGGATGAAGAAGATGGCCTGAATACCCATGGAGGTTTAAACTTCTATAATAATTCAACATCTGATATCAATGTATTTGATAATGTTCTTCGCCATAAGAACTTTTATCAATCTTCAACTTCTTTGCTCTCTTCTTTCTATAATATTGAATTTGTTCTCATATATGTACAAAAATTATATATAACTTATAGACCCACATCAAGTTGAGATATATCGAGATTTGAAACTTAATTGGGTGAAATTCATTCTTTGACCTAAATCCCCAAATTTTTGTGCGACTGGCATTTTAAAAAAAAATATGTCCTCTCTAATTATGTTCTTTCTTCCAGCTTAGGGTCCACTCACATATCCATGTTTGTGTTTGAATTAGAAATTATGAATACTAGAGTATGAAAATAAATTTTTTTTTCATATCTTAAGATATATGAGAATTAGTCAATGATAGATTCTCTGATTTTGAGGATCTTTCAACTGTGGATGGAAAAAAAATCAAAGTCAGAGAATTGAAAATATTTGATGCAAAAGTATTGTTGTTCAGCTAGCATGATATCGGAAATGTTAGCTTTCCTAGTATAATGAGATCAATTAAAGCAAAATATGCAAGAGACTTAATTTAGTATGAATTCGAGAGAGATAAGAGAGCCCATAAAATTAAATTTCTTATAACAAAGAAGAGACTTCAAGAACCTAAAAATGAGATTCAAATTCTCTCAACACATATTCTACCTTGTTTGCTGATATCATCTATCAACTAAATATACTCAGAGAAGATGTTCTTGAACGGAGGTTAGTTGACAAAAATATTATAAGCTTGACTAAAAAGTTGATCCCAAGATAACATTCTTGAAAATTAGTAATGGGCAAGTAATCCAAGTGTCCATCCACTGCGGCACCTTGGTAAAATCATTGAGACGTGTGATGATGGATAGTTATTTGAGAATTCATTTATAACTAGATAAAAAAATTAGTTTGAGTTGAAATCAAGTCTTATATATATAGTTTAGCAGTATCAGTATAGAAGAAAGGCATCAGAAGACCCTAATGGATATGTTGCAATATTTTTGGAGTTTTGTCACATCATTAAAATAAATAAATTTAGCCTCAACATAATAAGTTATGCTTATATCTATTTTTATTAAATGATAAAACTAGCGAAAATAAAACTATGAAACACAAATGCATCTGTCATTTGGGTGAAAACAAGAAGGAATATTCGAGTTGGATAGGTTCACCGCAATTAAAGTGAAAATAGAAGTTCTTTTAATTATGATTGATATTCAAGAAAAAAAAAGAATAATATCAGGAGAGATCACTATTTTACATCACATGAATTGGTTGACTCAAATTTTATTTACCAAATTGAAGAATTTAACAAAATGCAAAGTCAAGGGTATATGTTTTGACCCATCATTGATTTTTCAAGATATTATGATTCGAACAAGAGAATTTTTTCTATGGAGCAAAGTGAGTTGGCTACACATTTTGGGCAAATCTTTAGAAATATTAGGAATAATGTGATGAGCTAACTAATTAACGAGGCTTAGGTTTTAATTCGAAACCATTTTAAAGATAAGTAAAGTCATGTTTTAAAAAAGGGATGTAAGTTATCCTAGTAGAATTTAGAAAAAAAAATGATGCCCATGGCAATCAGATATTGGTGCTTGAAGTAAAAAAAAAAATTAAATGAGTTTAGTAATGAAGAATATAGAGTATTACCTTGATCAATTAATATTATCAATAGAAGAAACAAAATTAAATGAACTAACAAGTGATATGGAATTAAATTTTAATAATTACTCCTCAATATTTCTTAGAAGTAGGAAGTAACTACTGAGGTATTTTAAACAAAATGATTCTTGAACTTTTGGGGTTGCTGATAATGTCGCACCTTTCTCGAAATTCATGGCTGTATAGATACAAAGTATTCTGAATAAAAAGATTATATAACTTTTGTGAGTGACAAGGCTATAACTTTTTCAAAATCATAGCTCAGCATAAATTTTTAAAGAAGCCATGACCCTAACAAAAGAGAGCCAAAAGTATTGTAGATATGATAATATATCTTCTAACATGATCGTGACCTCAAAAGAAGTTTAAGCATACGTTTCATCTAAAGATGAGAAAAGGGAAATGATTATATAAAGAAATGAATGGGTGTTATCCAAATCTTTGGAGAGAAAGAAATTAAAAAGAATAAAGCCAAGAGTAAGATTTTGATTAATCTTCTGGTTCCTCAACAATTTCGATAGGAAAAATTGGATGAACATGTCTTAAAGGTTTTAAATATATTTTGAAAGTTAAAATCTAAAACCATATAAAGTACTACTTGTATGAATTGCAAACATAATAATAACCTATCTATTCATCTAGTAAAATGATATAATTTTTAATGATCTCATTCATATAAATTGTGACATAATAGCCACATTCAACACTTGATAGTTGCTTTGGATACTTCGAAAATGAATTTAAATATTTTTATAAAATTCAAAAAAATATGATCTAATTTTAATGAATTATTAATAAGAATGTGTATCTCAATATACCTTAAAAGACTCCCAAATAACTTTCTTTTGCAACTCGATTAGCTTTAGCATTGTATATTTTAAGTGCACTAATTTTACAAGGTAAAATAAAAGTGTGAGACTCAAATGATATAATCCTGACAAATTACTATAAAGATAAAAATAAATAAATACTTTATTAATAACATCGTTTAATTCTTTTCTTACTGAACATCCAATAGAATCACAAAAATAAATTTTATTACTATGAAGGTCAATAACCACCAAGGACTAGTTATCCCTACATAAATATTATAATAATAATTAATACCTTAGTATCAAAAATATAAATTTTCATTAAAAAACTATTTACTCCCCGAATTATAAGTAGTTAGAAATAATCGATTCACATAATAATATTCTAATCTTTTAGCAATCAAATACGATCGTGCTCTAGTCGATCCAAAGTGTATAGAGATCTGTCTAGAGTCTATTAAGCCATACATGTTGATGTTCAGCCATTTTGATTTCTTTTGTAGGTTATACAATTAGCTACTTAAATCAAATAATTCAATTCCATAGTTTTTAATTGAAACTTGTAACATCTAGTAATTGTATATGAAATTCAAAAAATATAATAATATTTATTACCTCTTATATAACACACTACATCTAGAAGTAATAATCTTCAATGAGTAAAATTTTTCGATATTTTCTCGTATAATATAATAGATTCATTTAGAATATAAATTATAAAACAACATCTGATGCCATAATTATGATATTTGTATCTCAAAAACTTTTTACATTGTGGTTCTTTAAATATGATTAATTCAATGGACTCTTTTCTTTGTTTTCTAATTTGTAACTTTTGCAGGACAAACTTAGCTTGTTCATAATAATGAAAATCAATTCACATATGTTACAAAATAAATAGTTTTTCAATATAAATTTATCATAAATTTGTTGATAAGTTAAAAAGGTTTAAGATACCTTAAATCGATCATCAACAACTAATGATTGAGGTCGTGCAACATGAGAACAATCAAAATTATTAACTTTCACAACATCATCACCAATTGTTATTGGATGGAGAGCATCATCATCAAAACAAACATCAATAAATATGCAATAATTATGAATACCCCATATAAAACTTAGTTTGGTGCTAGATTCTCAATCTCTATACCATATTTAATTATATAATTAACATATTTTAATACCAATTTGACTGGTTTTTCCTTCAAAGTTTTCATATTAGAAAATATAAGTACTATGAATTAAATAAAATGCTACAAATGTAAGTAAATATTACCATACCTTTTGCATGTTTTTTTGTCCATTAGAAACTAATTCTAAATTTGCACCATTTTGTGAATCAAAAGTAGCACTAGTTTTATATGGGAATAATTTTTTATGTGATCAGTAGCTACATTTGTTTGAAATATATTGAGCACTCGTAATTTTAGAAATTTCTATGAATATTGTATTTTCTTCATGAAGTTGACATAGATGAGCAAGTAATAATTTTTTTCCTCAAAATCTTTGCTTTGTTGTTGGTTTAGATTTTTTTTTGTTCTTTTAACAAATGCTGTAAGAGTTTACTTATTTTTGTTCTTTTTAGAAAATTGAAATCGGTTGTAGGAGTAAACATGCATCCAACACCCCTCTCACGACCACTATGTTCTGTATTTCCAAATTTCATTCCTAGTATATCTTTTTGTCCTAATTCTTGCATTGATCCATTTATTTAACTTTATTGTATATTTATAATGAAATATAGATAAATTGAACCATACATTAAAAAATTATAAAAAATATACAATTAGAAATTAAATAAAAAATAACATATTTACTTATAATTTTCTTTATGACTTCTTGGATTACTTCACTATCCGAACCATCACCTTATGAATAAATATCTTTTTATACAATATTTCATCCAATGTCTTTATTGAAGCCCATTTCTTTTTTCAATAATTATTATAGAATAATTTTTTTTTTAAAAAAAATAGATAATAATTACCCAATGATGTAAAACTAAATATTCTACACCTACTATCTTTTCTTCAATATTAAAAAATTCATGCCTAAATAGTTCTTAGGAGGGTTGTCAAATAGTCTATTCTCCAATAAGATATTAGAATTTTATTCTCAACTTGAACTTAAATTATCTCCATTTTGTACACGTAGATGATAAAATATATTTTTATCTTCAACTCACACATAATGAATTTTCTATAAAAACATAGAAAAACTCAAGGGCATATTCAAGAAATCAAAATTCATTTAAAAAATTAAGAAAAAACTAACCTTTTTTTGGGTCCAAATTTTTGTTTTTTAATTCTTTAGGAACTAAAAACAAATTTTCGATAATGCACAACTCAAATGAACCCTCTAGATTGACCATTATTTTTAAAATTTTATCAATTTCCTTAATATTTATAGATTAATTCTTGGTCTTGCCTATCAATGTACATACATAATAGCATCTTCAATTTAGAACTCTCTCTACGAAAAAAAATATTCCAATTCTCATTCCATTTTATACCTTTGGTGTAAGGATAACTGAGGAACTTTTAACTTGACCAGGATTTTGATTAGATTTTTTAAAAAACTCAATTTTCATTCTTTTATTTCATAAATTATTCAAATTGTCTCATTCTCTACAATTACCACCACACAACACACATTCATACCAAGTACCATTACATGCCTAACTTTCATGCATATTTCTTACAAACCACATATGTCTTAGCTACAACACCATCATGCACCACATCATCACAACCATGAGAGAACTGGTCTTTAGAACTTCTGCATATATTATTTTATGTCTCTCCTATTTGTATTTTTCTTCCTCCTTTATTGCTTTCAAATATGTTTTCCTTTTCATTATTTTTTTTTTATTTTTAGATCCTTCCTCCTCTCTCTTTTCCACGGGACTTGTTGGGCCTTGGGCTATTTGGGTGAAGCCTCACTTCCCCTTTAGTTTTTCCGTCTCATCTCTTAACTATACTTCCTTCATTCTCTCTTCGTCCATCCTTAAGGTTTCTCCTTCTCTCTTCTTAAGAAGGTTTCCCTTCTTACTCTTGTACCTGAAACATGTGTTTCAATAGGACCAAACACAATGCTTTTCTTGGGCATGCTAAAGAATGAATTTTCAGTGATAGTCACATCAACAATACTATTAATGGGTCAAAATATTTCTTGATCATTAATGTTTTTAAACATATTCACCTATTTGAAGTAGTTGTAATCTAGATCTATGTGAAACTCATCTTCGTTAAAAATCTTTGGGTTTTCCGAGGAGTCTTCATAATCTTTCACTGGTATTTTTTGAAGATACACCATTCACTCTTTTCCTTTTCTTGGGTCTTTGGGGCATGTTTTCTCGATACCATCTTACCTTATGTTGGGCCCTTAATTTTCTTTCCTTATCACCTTCAAAACTTCTTCAGAAGTGTAAGATTTTTTTTTTTTGGTTCTTTTCATTGGTTCCATCGAATATTTTAGACTCTTTATCTGGTAGACACATAACATTTAACTTCCCTTTCCTTCACTTCTTTTTTAGCTTTTGCCTTGCCGGCATTCTACTTGAGATTATTGTTAACCTCTTTCTTCCTTGTAACTATTTGGATGAACAAGGTCGAGCAAAAGACTATACCCTTCATAATTACATTAGTTTTGTCCTCTTTAGGAATGAGGTGCATTCCTTCGCATTTTGCCTATTCTTGGGCATGAAATTCAAAATGATTCATCTTTGGATCTTTTGTCTCCTATTGGGTATAGGATGAGACTATTAGGGAATAGATGTAAACTTTTTGAGCCCCTTCTTCCTCTTCTATTGCGAGTGAGCCCTCTCCTTTTAGGGTCGAGTTATCTTTCACTCGAACCTCTTTACTAACTTGGAAAGTGATCATTGTGCTTCTCTTTTTATTAATTCATGTTCTAATTTCAGATTATCCATTTCATAGGTTTAATGTTTTTAATTTTCTTGTTTTTCTTCCTCCTTTTTATGTTCTAATTTTTTTTTTATTTCTTGTTCCCCTTCTATTAAATATGACATTCTCAAATGCCATAGATTTTCTAATATCAATTTTAGGTTTCACTTGTCACAAAATTTAAGGCATATATTAAATAATTTTGAAAATTTTTGCAAATCATAATCTGAAATTCTTTCTTTCTTACTATTTACACAAGTAGGTTATCATTTTTCAAGTATTTTATGGCTCCATAATTAGAAGTGACTATGTTTTTATTATTGGGATTGACTGCATTTCTAGTATAATGCTTTCGTTCATGAAGTACCACTTTTGTTAGCCTGTTACAATCGGTAACCATGCCAATGTTTGAAGAATTTTTAAATTTTGAATCTAAATCCTTACCATTGGCTAAATTATTAAAATTATTTCCCAAAGTATTAAGTGTCTCTTTATCAAGAAAAACTCTCATATTATTGTTAAAGACATGTGGGTTTAAATCCAGTTGACATAAATAGTTCATTTCAAAGTATTCAAAATTAATCCAACTAATTTTATATTTATCAGAATCCTTCCTTAGATATTTTGAATTTAGTTCACATGTCCTTAGTTTTTTCTCTTCATTCTTTGGAGATAAATTTATCATATATTTTTTAATTGTTAAGATTCGATTAATGTTTAATTTCTTCCTCTCTTGATTTATCCATTTCAATTTTAGTCACTGAATTAATCAAATCACACACCACAGCTTGCTTTTAAGTAACCACATAGTAAAATAAAAACTCGAGAACCTTAGAAATGATTTTTTTGGATTATATTCACTTTGCAATTTCAAGTAATATTTTAGCTCATTTTTTACATATTCAACTTTAAATCTATTTTAACTTAAAATTTTTTAAAATGAGAGCTTAGAACCTTTATAGTCCAAGTCCAAAATGTTGGATGCCTAAAGTGGCCATGATGAACCTGAACATGAAGACCAAAACTAGGAAAATTAGAAGCCCAACACTAGAAATTGCTGCCTGAAGCCACCTAGCACGACGCCGGTGTCAGTTAGCATGTCTTCCATCCTAAAACTCATTAGCCAATTGCTGACTGATATCAACGTGATGCTCATAGACCAAAGTGCACTAGAGGTGCATCCATCGAAACTATTTGAAACACATGTGGCTCATCTGCCGTCCGATCAGTTGCCTTTACAGCCTATGTTGACTTTTGACGTTGGATTTTTGAACATCAAAAGACACAAAATTGAACCATATGAAAATACTTTAGTATTATACAAATTCTAGAGATTTTCTTATACACATGCAGCTAGTAAAGACTCGCTGAAAGATAGACAGGGGTTCACCATAAATTACCAAGAAATTGCACAAAATGAGAATAATTGAGCCATCTTTTTTTCCAGAGTTAAAAATATAACCAAAAAACAAAAAATTAAAAAAAATATAAAATAAAAAAAAAATAAAAAATCAAAAAAAAAACAAAGACAAAGACAAAAAAATACAAAAACAAACAAACAAGAACAAAGAACAAAAAAGAAAGAAAAAAACAAAAACTAAACTAAAAATCAAAACGAAAAAAAAACAAAAAAAAAAAACAAAAAAAAAACAAAAAAAAAACAAAAACAAACAAAAACAAATAAAAATTTAAAAACAATTAAATAAGATTATGACTCATATACTCATTTTTAATCTTTTTTAGAAAAAAAAAATAAAAGACTAAATTCTTAATTAGGTGAGAAAAAGTAAATAAATTTGTTATTTTATATTATATTATGTATTAAATAAGATTTTCGTATTTTATATTATAAGAAAATAAAAGAATATGGTTTCTTTAAAAAAAAGTCTTTTTATAATATAAGATAATATAAGACTATGACTAAATTAACAATGTAGTCTTTTTAAATTATACTATAAAATAAGACTACGGTATAATAAAAAATATAATCTTTTTATATTACATTACAAGCTAATATAAGATTACGATTTATAAAAAAATATAGTCTTTTTTTATTAAAAGATAATATAAGACAATATTTATAATTATAGATGTAGGTGTTTAATTTAAAAAATTATGAAAATATAGTCTAAAATATTAGACTATATTTTTTACTATAAATATAGTATTTTTCCTAAAACCAACCATAGTCTATTTAACTTTTTGTAATTATCATCAGGCCCAGGTCATGGTAATTATCAGCATAATAATTTTGTGTTACATAAAGATTAAGATGTAAAATATAGTTGTGAAAGTTTACTAGAGTTACTACCTTAGGCTGAAGAGATGAAGACAGAATTTCAGACATTCTTTTGAATGTTTCAACTTCTTATATATAATAATACAAGGACTGCCAAATAAAAATATGGATGATACAAAAATTTTAATATATATCTCATTTTGTTTTTCTTCTCCTTCACATAATACGCAAACTCATGGAAATAAGCAAATCCAAGATGTGAAATTATTTCTCCATATAAGTTCGTTTTGTAAAGCAAGGGTGCAAGTTTAAAGTTAATTACTAGAGTTGTCATGCATGGCTCTCAAACTTTTTTTCTCAATTGTGAATTTGAGAATTTCTACCAAAATAGAATGGGTCTAGGATTTGTGTTTATTAAGATATGTGATGTGAATTTGATTTTTTATTAATAAATAATTGTGTTTGATTTATTTTATCTTATAAATATTGATGGGCAGTGATTAAATAAAACTCGATCTAAGATTTTGACTATTAGTATGTTTGTAAAAAATTATCGTAGTAGATAGTGATAGGTAAACCATTAAACTCACTCGTAAATATGGTAGAAAAAAGTTATAGCCCTTCTTATGATAATGCATAAGATAAAATTATATGTACAAACTCAAAATTTGGAATATTGATCATCACAAGAATGTTAGTTACAAAGCTGAAAGTACAAATAATTTTGCAAGTAAATCCATTGAACACATCTTAAAGGAATTGATTCTCAATAACGATAGATATTATATAGAAAATTCTTTCAATGAGTTCACCTTTATTGTATGATTCAAATCAATATTATAAAAGATGTAATATGAAAACCTTAGGATGTGCATGAATATGCTATGCCCCACAAGGTGGTAACAACTATTATGTGCTATTTTTACTTGAATGGTTTACACCAAAGAAACTTTATAAAAAAATATATTAATTTTATTAGTATGATACGTATGAAGCCAAAAATATAAATACTTATAAACCAAATCAATGAAAATTAACAAAGTTGCCTAAAATGAATGAAATTATAAATGAATCTCAAGCAGCGATAAATTATTATCTAGATGGCAACATATTGAGGTAACAAATATAAATGGACCAATATTGAGAATGGCTTAATAATTATAGCCATCATGTATAATATTAGGAAAATGAGTCTTTATTCAACACCCCTCCATTCATCTTATGTCCAACATGTTTTAAGTCAAGAAATTTATACATCATCACATAGATTAAATAATAAAACTATGGACCTATGATTATCTAATAATCAGAATATTCAATTTGCTAAAAATTGGTTGTCTTATCATTGAATAACCAAACTACTAATACAATCTTTGTGGGATTGATATCTAAGTGAAAGTCTGCTTTACTACTCTTGTACCATGTATTTATGGATCTCTATTAATGAAAAACTCTCATTAATATAATTTTAGGAAATCATTTATCTTATAAAATTAGGATGTATACCAAAGTCATAATTTTACTGCTCAACAATCATTTCCTCAAAACATCGACATTACAATGTGCTCAAATTTAGGATCCAACAAATAAAGTATCTTCACTATTATCATGATATCTTCTAAATTTTCAAAATTTCCTTTCAATTGATAGGAAATAATATGAAGTAAGCTCTGAAACATTCATTTCTAAGGATTCAAATTCACCTCTTAAAATTTGGAATGGATTTTCTTCACTTATTGAAATCCTTTAAAAATAGTTTGCAACATTCCTTCAACCTATTTAGTAGATTTGCCACTAGAAAATTTCTCAAAACAATTATTATTAAATGTAGATAGATGAACCAAAAAACTTTATAATCTCTTTTTCTCATCCTTAAAACTAATCCTTTGGGTCGTGGTTAGCAAAGCATCATTATATGGGTGGCTAAAAGTATTTTCTATGATATTCCTAATATTATGCTTGCCAAGCTGAACATTCATCTTGATTCTCCAATTATAATACATGTTAATGTTAAGCATTCGGACTTGGAAGGATGACATTCTATTCATCATATGACTCTCAATAAAATAATAATTAACAAAAAACGTACGTACAAATGAATTTGTAACACCATAAAATTGTTTGAAGACATTGGAAACACTTGGTGTTTTTTAAAACAATGATGGGAATAATTCCAATGTCATTGGATTACTTCTGTTTATAAATTTGATTTGATGATACACTCTCAACTTACCTTCCTTTGATAACACTTCATTCAAATAAAAAAGCACTCAAATAAAGAGAAAATTTATCGTAACTAAAAACAAATATTATAATACAATTCATACTTAGATCGTTATTGTTCTTCCTTTTATTTTTTGTAGTTAATATAAATAGTAAGATTGGTATTTATATTTGTTCTAGACAAATCTAAATCACAGAGATTGTAACTTAAATTTAATTTTAATATGAGAATTAATATAAAAATTAATGACATTTAAAATTGATAGGATATTCTATAAAAAGAATTGAATTTTAATCATGATTTCACATGAAGTTTGCGATCCAACATTCAACTTGGAATTGTTGGACAAAGAATATTTTCTATCACCTTCTCCTATGTAATGGAATGGGTTAGAAAGAGTCACTAAGTTTGATTTAACTGTAAGCAAAAGTTGCAAATGGTTTATTAAGAATACATGAGATTTAGAGGTTGTTGAGAACATGATGTTTGAATGCTTGCAACATCCGAGAGGAGAGAGGTGGGAGAGAGAGAAAGAGTGAGAGAGGGAGAGAGGCGAGAGAGGGAAGTAGAGAGAGGAGGATTGTGAGCTAGAGAGTGATAGAGTGAGAGAGGGGCAGAGAGGGAGAGAGGGAAGGAAGAGAAAGGTTAACGGGAGAGGGAGTGAGAGGGAGAGGGGGGAATAGGAGAGGAAGTGAGAGGAAGAGGGGAAGAGCTGGAGAGAGAGAGGGGGGGGAGATGAGATAGTGAGTGAGAGATTTTATTATTTGTCATTTAGCGAAACTATTTAATCAATATTATTTTTTTTTTTTCAAAAAATGAATATCATATCACATAATTTATTATTTTACTTTGTAGTATTGATAAGAATAATTTAAAAAATGTAATAAGAATAAAATAAATCTTGACTTTGATTTGTCAAATGACACAAGATAAAATGTTTATATATGACTAAATTTGAAATATAGCACCTAAGATAAAAATTTATAATAAATTATAAAAATTACAAAATTTCTAAAATATGTCAAATTTTAGAAATCAAACTTCTATTAGACTATTAGTTATAAAAACATAGAGCTGAATATTATAAGATTCGTAAAGAGACAGGAACAAAAGAAAATTTATAAACTATCACTTTTTTTTTGAAATTACATATGAGAAAATCATGAAACAAAAAAAATTGACAATATAATAAAAAATTTTATAATTGCAAATTATTAAAATTATAAAAATTCTAGATATTTACATACTAAAAATTAAATAATTTTAAATTAACAAAATTATTTTAGAATGATACTTAACTTCGAAGCTATCATTTATAAAATTATAGCTTATTTAAAATGTGAAAATATAAAATAATAAATTTTATAAATATAATGACCTACAAACACACACACACACACAAGAAAACAAAATCATGTAATTAAAAAATAAAAAAATTGGTGTCTATTAGAATATCTTTCTTTATTTCGATAGCACTATGAAAAATAAATATTAGTTCATAACTTATAAATATAGCAATCATCCGGTAAGTAAAATGAATTTTAAAATTAACATATTTATCCTTAGTGTGACATCTTCCTCTCATTCCACAAAATATGATTACTACTAATCCTAATAATATTGTGAAAGAATAAATAATGTTAAATTATAAATATACATGTGGATTAGGAAATCGATCCCAATCAGACAACCAGAAAACATATGGCAACCAATCACCAATATCTTCATCAATATCCACTTCATCACCAATTTCATCTGTTGATCTTATGATATAAACAATGGCATGGTGCCCAAGTCGGGTAAATCATACATACAACTTGAGCCACACCAATGGTTTTCCCAAGCTGCTTATTCCTTATCAATGGTTGAATAAAGTGAATGAACTGCTGGACTTAATCACCCGGTGGAGCACTCACTGTCTTGTTTCCTTGGTGGCAATGGCATCAGGCTTGTCTCTTCCCTTTGTTGCCATAATACCTACAAGGCGAAGAACCGTAATATAATACATCGGCACCGTTAGCAATTCAGCTTCTGTTCGATCTATTGAGGAAGCTAAAGAATTAAGGACTTCGAAGCAACAACGTTTACATGATCGTGGTCAAGATCAAGATCAAGATCAAGATCAAGATCAAGATCAAGATCAAGATTTGGATGAAAACTCTTCTTGCAGAAAAGAAGTGAGAGAGAAATTTCAACAGAGCTACTGATATATACCCAAATCTGAACGAGCATTTAGATTCACGAGTTTTATCACCTGGCTTGAAACCATATATAGAAGAAGAGGTAAAAGGGTCTAATTTGATGAAAGTGACGACCAAGAGATTAACAAAAAGAGATGTCAGTGAACATCACTGCCGTATTTTATTGCCGGAGATACGAATCAATGAAGAATTTCTTCTGCAAGACGAAAGAGAGAGATAAAATTCATTTGATCAAATAGACGTTAAGATATTACAACCAAATCTTGTTGAGTTTGGTACTGTATTACACTTCAAAAGGTTGAAAATGAGATATATTCGACCGTTTGCATTACACGGGATACCTCTCCACAGAGAGAACAAGCATCTTTTTAAAGAGAATATCGTCCTACATATTTGGTCAGGCGAGGTAAGGAGCTATGGCTTGCATTAATTTTGGATCCAGAGATCGGTGATAAAAATAATTGAGCAATCAAAATATTTATTTTAAAATGACGAAGATGCAGCAAAGAGATCAATGACGTTTCGGATTGGACCAGAATGCGTGGTAATGGTGTAACGAAGTACAAGGAACATTCTGCTTCTCCGGGAGTGGCATCGAAGAAGTACAAGCATGCTGTATCTTTTGTTTTTCAATGTTTTTAAATTGAAGGGAAAATGCCCATTAATCTAATCTTCGAACTTGAAACGTGTGACTTCTATTAGAAGCCCCATTTCCTAAATTCAGCATCAGAGTTTGACATTCAAGATATTACAAGCACCCCGGCCCTTTAAATAAACAAGCTTTAAATAAACAACCTTTAAACAAACAAATCTATGCATCAAATTTAATATTTCAAAAAATTTTGCATATTTACTGAAAATGAGTTTATTGACTAATTAAATTTTGTCATGGTGATGCTTGTGCTTGGGATGGACCAAATTTATTTATTTATTATTATTATTTTTGTTAATCATTTTTGTTAATGTCATTATGGATATTTATTCATTTCATACAAATATCACATGTAATATGTGATTGTGTTTTATGATTTAATTTTCATTTCAAAGTTGTAATTTACATTTTAATTTGAATATACATAAAAATTAAAATAATAAAATTGCCCCGATATGGCTCAAGGCATGACACTACACAACTCGACATGACATAGCCCAATTTAACCTGAACTTGGGTCTGGAGTGCAATGTTGGGCCAGGCAAGACACAAATCATGCTTTGCCGAATATAACATGGTTGCCTTACTAAGCCATGCCTGACACGGCCCGATGTGCTTGAGTGGGCCAGCTAAAATGGGTTTTGCTTGTATGATATGACCCGTCTAATATTTCTAATCAAAAATACAATATTAGTCTTTGACACATAATAATTTATTATGTGTGTGAGAAGAGTCTTTAGCTTTTATCTAGAAGGAATATCATATCTTTTGACCAGTAATTATTTCTTGACGAGTGTACGAATGGCTAAAAAATGACATAAAATATCTTTTCACTCTCAATAACTCTCAAGGAGATCAAATATCTTTGATATTATTTATATTGATATTTGCTCAATGCAGACCAAAAAGCTTGGTTAGACCCTTTATTTTATCATATTAATTGATATTACTCTAAAAAGTGTAAGCATATACATTAAAAATAAAAGATCATGATTTTCTTATATTTTAAAGTGCTCATGCTTGAGTTGAGAGAGCATTTGGCAACAAATTGATCTTCATATTTTCTGTTAACGAAAGAGAATATTGAGGTTTGTTTGATAGCTATATTGTATCTCATAATGTTAGACATGAAAAAAAATACAAACTAACATACCATAATAAATTAACATCACTATGTTGATAAACTAGACTATTGAGGAAAGAGTTTAATATATGCTTTCTCATATACATCTTCCCAAGGAATTTTGGAGAGAAACTATGCATATGACTATTTATATAATCAATATGTGCCATGTCATCATCTTGGTTGAATATATTCCCAAAATAATTTGACCTATAAAAGATATTTCATATGATCACTTGCAAGTTTTTTGTTGTAAAACTTATATTTATAATACAACAAAAGAATGATCTAACCTTAATAATACTGCATATCCATGAATATTCATTAGCTGTGAACTTGATATGTTTGAGTAGATATAAGTGTAATTCTATATATATACTTATTTGAACAAATCCAATGTCAATTGCTTCAAGAGATCAGTCTAATGAAGGGGTAAAATTATGTAACCACTAGATGATTTCAAGCCTTAGGATATACATGATATTTCTATGTCATGAGATATAACTAAATTATATGAGCCATAGGAAACAACTATTGAGGAGGTGAGAGACTATCATCCAACTATAACTAGGAAGGACCCATTTGTTCATGATGATACATATCAATCTGAATTAATAATATAATCTAGACCGACCAAGTATTCTCAAGATTTCATGATTACATAATACTCATAGATGTAGACTAGTCTGATATATTTTAGGAAGCCATCTTTCTTAAGAATAAAGAGAAATCATACTTATGATTACATTTCATGATTTCATGATTATATATTACCTATGACTTCCAGCTATGCTGGAAGAGATAGTCTCTTCATGTCAATCATACTTATGATTTGGTATCATGACCAAAAAGAAAACATATTTTGAAAAATATAGGACTCTTTAGACTAAAACCCTATGATAGAAACTCTAAATTGAGATACAAGGCTCGATTAGCAATCAGGATTTAGTCAAAAGAAAATAATTGATTTTGATAAGATAATTTTTCTTATAGCTAAGATGTCTTCTGTCTTCTATTTAAGTAATTATGAGATTAGCTCCTGGCATGAAATTAAAAATTATTCAACTCAATATGAAAACTATATTTTTTTATGGTAACCTTCATGAGACTCTCCATATAGATCAACTTGATCATAATAGAGTATAGATTGATAGGCTTCAAGAGGAACTACTAAAAGTTTTTATATATAAGTTTTATATTATTCAGATAAATTTTAGGGATAAGTATCATATGGGATAACCCCTCTATGTGTGCATGGTTATCTTAAGAATGATATATTAGTTAGGTTCTACAAAGAATTTTCATAAAAGAGTCTAAGTCAATCTTAACTCTTTTAACTAGATATTTTAAGTTGAGTACCAAGCATAATCTCAAGACTGATAAGGAAAAGAGAAACATGACTCATGTCTTCTATGCCCCAATATTTCGTAGTCTTGTTATACTATGGTATGCACTATACTAGATATAGCATACACTGTCAGTGATATTAGTCATTTTCTCTCAAACCTAAGTAGATATCATTTGGTTGTAGTGAAATCTATAATGATGTATCTATGTGAGACTTCTCAGTTATCTTCGTGCTTATATAGATTAAAACCCATTATTATTGGATATACTAATTTTGATATGGCTAGTGATTTAGATTCATATATAACTACCTTATGTTATCTAATAACCTTCAGAGAGGAAGTCATATCTTAATAATCTAAGCTACAGAAATACGTAACACTATCCAACACTAAGACTATGTTTATTATAACTATTAAAGCTTACATAGAAACTTTATAGATGACAAGGTTTTTTGCAGACTTGGATGTATGAAAAAATACATACATTGTATGGTGTAACGGTGATAGTGCTATATATCTCTCTAAAAATTTTAATTTTCAGAGTTGGTGGAAGAATATTGATATGCGATATTATTGGATATATGATATATTAGATGAAAAGTTAATAATACTTTAAAAGTATACATGAATAAAAATGTCATTGATATGTTCATGAAATTATTTTCATCACTAAAATTTAATTTTCTAAGTCACATGTTGGTATGAGTCTACATACCTAGGGCAGAGGGGATGCTTTGTTGGGTCTGTCCGAGTTGAGTTGATTGGTTTAATTTTTATGTTTTATTTATTTAAGTAAGTTGTAAGTAGACCAAGAATGTGAGATAAAATCCAATGCTCTAATTTAGAAAAAAATAAATTTAAAATTTGAAAACTTGTAAAAATGAATATGTTCTCATTTTTACAATGTGGGCAGCTTGGTGTCCTCTTGGATGGGGGAGCGCCGCATCTAGTTTTGTTTAAAAACCAAGATATAAAAAAATTTTGGCTATGCATGTTTTGAAAAATATGTCGTGTGCATGTTTTCTGTTTGGAGTATTTTTCATGGGGTTGATTTGCATCATATCTTTTTTATTTTAGTGATAGAAGCTTGGCCTTTTATGCATATTTCTCTTCTTCGCAAGGCTTCCTTGGTCTTTTATGCATCATATCTTATATATATATATATATATATATATATATATGATTATATATATATATATATATACTTATATGCATACATAGAAAAATCTCTATTTCAAAAACATTTGGAAACACACTATTTTTAAATGATGATTTTTTATGTGCTAATAATTAATATATATGGAATGGGCGAGGTTAAATGTTTTCACTTTAGTTGAGGTGTATTTTTTAAAAATATAAAATTTTTACTTATACTTCTATTTTTGTAAATATTATAAAAAATGGACCATCCAAATTTTTATAAAAAGTGTATAAAATTTTTAGTTATATTTTTGACATTGGCCAAGCGGAGACAGGTGGTTGTAAGTTTAGTTGAAACATAATGACATCTAAATTTTTAGTGTATAAAATACATATATGAATTCAAAAATTGCCAAAAATAATGCACATAAAATCTCGAAGCCTCTTTAACCAAGTAGGCATCATATGTCGATCCAAATATATTAATTAAAATTTATTTGAAATAATATTTATTTCAAATATTATTTTTCAATTTTCTAAGATATATGAAATTGATATATATTATAAAAAAGATATTCAACAAATAAATTAAAATTTATATGTTAACAAATAGTAAATATATTACTTTTCAAATGGATAAATTCACCTATATTGCACAAGATTTGCTATCATAAATTCATAAGGCAACTAGACTGGTAGATGTTCCATGGAATTGAAAAAGCTAGGAGGAAAATTATGCTCAAATCTACATATAATAATTGGGATGTCATTTTATAATTACTCTATTTCTTCATTTCTTATGACATTGCATGTGTTATTCGTAAAAAAAATAATTATTTCAATCAATGCTTTTCTAACATTTTGTGGAAGTAATCCACGGAATGTTATGGGTATTAGTATCTATACGAAACACATGGCAGTCATGACTTTTCATTCCAAATAACTTATGTTTCTTCATATCAATACATCTTCTCATATTAGATGCATTATTATCAAGGAACATAAGCTCCATTAGCCATTTGCACAACTTTGCATCTTTTTAAAGACTATAATAAGTCTTAAGAAATTTATTTGTTGCTTCATACATGCGTAACTTTAGATGTGAACATAACTCTTTCAAATTCTCTCGAGATTTGGCATTATCTTTAATTTTTCCATCCACATTTATTACATTATTAAAAAAATTATTAAAATATTTATTCTCATTATGCATCACAACTAAGATGCATCTAATAAGATTTGTTTTCTAATATAGTAAATCCCAAAATATACTTTTGTTCTTATAACCATAGTGATAAATCTTTGAAATTTGTATATTGACACAATATGCATCAACATCCACAACATTTTTGAATTCATATCTTTTAATTACTTATAAAATTTCATCAAGTGACCTCAAGGTGGTACACTTTTAATAACATCATGACCTTTCTTAAATGCATCAATATTCATCTAAAATAGATGTTCTACATTTAATAATTTATGATGATTATCAAATCAAGAGGTATTTTCTCCTCTGCTCAGTTAAAACATATAAGTACTTCATGCAATAAGGAAAAACTAATTTTTTTGCAGTACTACATCCAGACAACATTGAATATGTAGGAAAGTCAGTTATTATCCATCTTAGCATTGCTCGCCTTTTAAAATTATGCTTTCTAGATATATAATATATTTCAATACTATCCTCCCATAAGTTTTTGAATTCTACTATAAGAGGCTATAGAAAACCATCTAAATATGTTTTGGATTCTTAGACTTGGTACGATAATACATGAAAACATGTATTGATATTTCAAACACATCCATGGTAATAAATTATAAGATGTAACAAATAATGTCTATGAAGAGTATTGTTGTCCTATTTGTCCAAATGACTGAAATTCTTCTGTGCACAACCAAAATCTAATATTTTGACTTTCATCTATAATATATTATGCTTTTGTTTAAACTATTGAACTATTGTATAAGATTAATTTCCGTATTACTTTGACTTTTTGCTAATTATAAAAAATAGTTTGTAGTATATGTTTTTATTCATTATTAATATAAAAATTTAAAAGTAAGTAATTTAATTTTTTTAAAAAAAAATAAGATTGTGAAAATAGTTATGGAGTGAAAATAACTAGGGATTTTTCCATAGCTAATTTAGATAGTGCATTTTTCGTGTATATTAATTCAAAAAATATTAATTACTTCTATTAATTATGATCAAAATTAGCAGGAGAAAATATTTAATTAGCTAGAAAATTTGGGTCGTTCAAAAATTTGCTAGAAAAATATTTTTTCTCGTTAATTATTTTGCGACAAGCAATTTAACTTTGGATATTTTCCGTCCTAAATCCGTCCGTATTCTGGATTAGAGATGGAATTTCTTATAATAGCTACAAATATTTTGCTAGCCACTTGGGTTTTTTTTTCGTGATTATAATTGCAATTTATTAAAATTATAAAAATTCTAAATTTATAGAAAATAAAATTTTAAAAATTTTAAATTTCTATAAATTACAAATATATATATAATATATATTAGAAGGATACATAACTTGTGAAGCAATCATTTGTAAAATTATAACTTATTTAAAATGTGAAAAATTATAAAGTAATTAATATTATAAATATTATGACACACAAACACACACACACACACCCACACACAAACAATAATACAAAATCATATAATTATAAAAAAATGAAAAAATTGGTGTCTATTAACATATCTTTATTTATTTAGAGAGCCATTGAAAAGATTATTCTTATGGATAACACTATGAAAAATAAATGTTAGTTCATAGATTCTAAATATAATAATCATCCGGTAAATAAAATGAATTTTAAAATTAATATTTTTATCCTTATTAACATCTTCCACTCATTCCTATCAAATAGGATTACGACTGATGCTGATAATATTTTGAAATAATAATTAATGTTAAATTATTAAGCCATGATGATCAGTTGGTCAGCACAATTTTAATTTTACAATTGATACATGTGGATTAGGATAACCTATCTAATCATCTAGTAAAATGATATAATATTTAATGTTCTCTTTCAAATAAATTATGACATAATAGCCACATTCAACACCTGATAGTTGCATTGGATATTTGAAAAATGAAATTAAAAATTTTTATAAAATTCAAAAAAATAAGAACTAATATTAATGAATTATTAAAAAGAATGTGTTGTCAATATACCTTAATAGACTCCCAAATAACTTTTTTTGCAACTCGATTAGCTTTCGCATTATATTTTAAGTGAACTAATTTTTCAAGGTATAATAAAAGTGTGAGACTCAAATGATATAATCTAGACAAATTACTATAAAAATAAAAATAAATAAATACTTAATTTATTAATAACATCTTTTAATTCTTTTCCCACTGAACATCTAATAGAATCACAAAAATATATTTTATTCCTATGAAGGTCAATAACCACCAAGGACTAGTGATCCCAACATAATAATAATAATCAATAAATTAGTATCAAAAATATAAATTTTCATTAAAAAGCTATTTACGCCCCGAATTATAAGGAGTTAGAAATAATTGATCTACATAAAAATATTATAATCTTTTAGCAATCAAATATGATCGTGCTCTAGTCGATCCTAAGTGTATAGAGATCTGTCTAGCATATATGAAGCCATACATGTTGATGTTCAACCATTTTGATTTATTTTGTTGGTTGTACAATTAGCTACACAAATCAAATTATTCAATTCCATAGTTTTTAATTGAAACTTGTAACACCTTGTAATTGTATATGAAATTCAAAAAATATAAAAATATTTATTACCTCATATATAACACACTACAACTAGAAGTAATGTTCTTCAATGAGTAAAATTTTTCGATATTTTCTGGTATAATATAATAGACTCAATTAGAATATAAATTATAAAACAACAACATCTGATGCCATAATTATTGTATTTGTATCTCACAAACTTTTTACATTGTGGTTCTTGAAATATGATTAAGTCAATGGACTCTTTTCTTTGTTTTCTGATTTGTAACTTTTGCAGGACAAACATAGCTTGTTCATAATAATGAAAATCAATTCACATATGTTACAAAATAAATAGTTTTTCATTATAAATTAATCATAAATTTATTGATAAGTTAAAAAGGTTTAAGATACCTTAACCCGATCATCAACAACTAATGATTGAGGTCGTGCAACATGAGAACTAACAAAATTATTAACTTTCACAACATCATCACCAATTGTTATTGGAAGGAGAGCTTTATCATCAAAACAAACATCAATAGATATACAATAATGATTTATACCCCATATACAAATGAGTTTGGTGCTACATTTTAAATCGCTATATCATATCTAATTATATTATTAATAGATTATATTATAAATATGAATGGTTTTACCTTCAAAGCATTCATATAAGAAAATATAATCACTATGAATTAAATAAACTGCAACAAATGTAAGTAAATATTAACATACATTTTGTATGTTTCTTTGCCCAATAGAAACTAATTCTAAATTAGCACCATTTTGTTAATCCAAAGTAACAATATTTTTATTTAGATATAATTTTTTAATTCAGAAGTAGCTACCTATGTCTGAAACATATCGAGCACTTGTAATTTTAGGAATTTCTCTGAACATTGTATTTTCTTCATGAAGTTGACATAGCTGATCAAGTAATAATTATTTTTACTCAGCATCTTTGCTTTGTTGTTGGTTTAGTTTTTTTTTTTGTTCTTTTAACAAATTTTGTATGAGTTTACTTATTTTTGTGTGAAACATGGTTGTAGGAGGAACCATGCATCCAACACCCCTTTCTCGACCACTATATTCTGTATTTCCCATTTTCAATCCTAGTATGTCTTTTTGTCCTATTTCTTGCATTGCTCCATTTATTTCACATTTATTGTATATTTATCATGAAATATAGATAAATTGAACCATACATTAGAAAATTAGAAAAGAATCTATAATTAACTATTAAATTAAAAATAACATATTTACTTATAATTTTCTGTATGACTTCTTGGATTACTTCACTATCCGAACCATCACCTTTTGAATAAATAGCTTTTCATAAAATATTTCATCCAAAGTCTTCATTGAAGCCCATCTCTTTTTTCGATAATTATTAGAGAATAATTTTTTTAATAAAAAATTAGATAAAAATTACTCAATGATGTAAAACTAAATATTCAACACCTACTATCTTTTCTTCCATATTTAAAAATTCATGTTTAGATAAATGATGTCTATACTCATTACTTTTTGATCTTTCATCTTTTTATATGAATTAATAGTTCTTAGGAGGGTTGTAAAATAGTCTATTCTCCAATAGGTTATTAGAATTTTATTCTAAACTTGAACTTAAATTATCTCCATTTTGTACAAGTAGATGATAAAATATGTTTTTTTTTTCAACTGACACATAAATAGTTTTCTACAAAGACGTAGAAATACACAAGGGCATATTAAAAAATAAAAATTCATTAAATAAATTAAGAAAAAGCTCACCTTTTTTTGAGTCCAAATATTGTTTTCAATTCTTTAGGAACTAAAAACCAATTTTTGATAATGCACAAATCAAATGAATCATCTAGATTGGCAATTATTTTTAAAAATTTATCAATTTCCTTAATATTTATAGATGAATTCTTGGTCTTGCCTATCAGTGTCCATACATAATAGCAGCTTCAATTTAGAACTCTCTATAGGAATAAAAATTTCCAATTCTCATTCAATTTTATAACTTTGGTGTAAGGATAACTGAGGAACTTTTAACTTGACCAGGATTTTGATTAGATTTTTTAAATAAATTAATTTTCCTTCTTTTATTTGATAAAATATTCAAATTGTCTCATTCTCTACCATTACCACAACACAGCACACATTCATACCAAGTACCATTACATGCATAACTTTCATACATATTTCTTCCATGCCACATATGCCTTAGCTACAACACCATCATGCACCACATCATCACAACCATGAGAGAACTGGTCTTTAGAACTTCTGCATATATTCTTTTATGTCTCTCCTATTTTTATTTTACTTCCTCCTTCCTTGATTTCAAAGATGTTTTCCTTTTCAAGATTTTTATCATTTTTAGATCATTCCTTCCCTCTCTTTTCCACGGGACTTGTTGGGCCTTGGGCTAGTTGGGTGAAGCCTCACTTCCCCTTTAGTTTTTCAGTCTACACTTTTTACTCTACTTCCTTCTTTCTCCCTTCATCCATCCTTATGCTTTCTCCTACTTTATTCTTAAGCAAGGTTTCCCTTCTTGCTCTTGTTCCTGAAACATGTGTTTTGATAGGGTCCAACACAATGTTCTTCTTGGGCATGCTAAAGAATGGATTATCGGTGATAGTCACATCAACAATACTTTTAATGTGTCAAAATATTTGTTGATTATTAATGTTTTTAAAAATATTCAACTATTTGAAGTAGTTGTTATCTAGATCTATGTGAAACTCCTCTTCGTTAATTTTTTTTGGGTTTTCCGAGGAGTCTTCATTATCTTTCACCAGTATTTTTTGAAGAAATACCATTCTCTCATTTCCTTTTCTTGGGTCTTTGGGGCCATGTTTTCTCGATACCATCTTACCTTATGTTGGGTCCATAATTTAATTATATCCATTCCTTATCCCCTTCAACACTTCTACACAAGTGTAGGACTTTTTTCTTTGGCTTTTTTCATTTGTTCCATCGAATATTTCAGACTCTTTATCTGGTAGATATATAACCTTTAACTTTACTTCCTCCACTTCTTTTTTAGCCTTTCCTTTCTCGGCACTCTACTTGAGATTTTTGTTAACCTCTTTATTCCTTGTACCTATTGAGATAACCAAGATCGAGCAAAAGACTATACCCTTCATAATGACATTAGTTTTGTCCTCTTTAAGATTGAGCTGTGTTCCTTCACATTTTGCCCATTGTTGGGCATGAAATTCAAAATGATTCCTCTTTTTATCTTTTGTCTCTTATTGGGTATAGGATGGGACTATTAGAAGCGTCTTCCTCCTCTTTTATTGCAAGAGAGCCCTCTCCTTCTAGGCTCAAGTTATTTTTCACTTGAACCTCTTTGCTAACTTGGAAAGTGGTCATTGGGCTTCTCTCTTTACCAATTCATGTTCTAATTTCAGATTATCCATTTCATAGGTTAAATATTTTTAATTTACATGTTTTTCTTCCCCCTTATTATGTTCTGAATTTTTTCTTTCATTTCTTCTTTCCCAACTTTTAAATATGACATTCTCAAATGCCATAGATCTTCTAATATCAATTTTAGATTTCACTTGTCACAAATTTTAACGCATATATTAAATAATTTTCAAAATTTTTACCAATCATAATCTAAAATTCTTTCTTTCTTACTATTCACACAAGTCAGTTATTATTTATCAAGTATTTTATTGCTCCATAATTAGAAGTGACTATGTTTTTACTCTTGGGATTGTCTGCATCCCAAGTATAATGCTTTCGTTCATGAAGTGCCACTTTTGTTAGCCTGTTACAATCGGTAACCATCCTAGTGTTTGAAGAATTTTCAAATTTTGAATATGAATCATCACCATTGGCTAAATTCTTAAAATTATTTTTCAAAGTATTAATTGTCTCTTTATAATGAAATACTCTCATATTATTGTTAAAGGCATGTGGGTTTAAATCCAGTTGACAAAATTTGTTCGTTTCAAATTATTTAAAATTAATCCATTTAATTTTATATTTATGAGAATCATTCCACGTATATTTTGAATTTAGTTCACATGCCCTTAGATGTTTCTCTTCATTCTTTGGAGATAAATTAATCATATATTTTTTGAATTTTTAAGATTCGATTTATGTTTGATTTCTTCCTCTCCTGATTTATCGATTTCAATTTTAGTCACTTAATTAATCAAATCACACACCATAGCTTACTTTTAAGTAACCACATAGTAAAATAAATACTCCAGTACCTTAGAAATGATTTTTTTTGATTATATTCACTTTGCAATTTCAAGTTATAATTAAGTACAGTTTTTATATATTCAAATTCAAATCTATTTTAACTTTAAATTTTTTAAAATGAGATCTTAGAACCTCTGTAGTCCAAGTCCAAAATGATGGATGCCTAAAGTGGTCTTGATGAACTTGAACAGGAAGATCAATACTAGGAAAATGAGTAGCCAAACACTAGAAATTCTTGCCTGAAGCCACCTAGCAAGATGCCGGTGTCGGTTAGCATGTCTTACATCCTAAAACCCACTAGCCAATTGCCGACTGATATCAATGTGATGCTCATAGACCAAATTGCATTGGAGGTGCATCTATTTATACCATTCGAAACACATGTGGCTCCTCTGCCACCCGATCAGCTGCTTGACTGCCTATGTTGACTTCTTACCATCAATTTTTGAACATCAAAAGACACAAAATTGAAGCATATGGGAATACTTTACTGTTATTCAAATTCTTGAGATTATTTCATACACATGCACCTAGTAAAGACTCACTAAAAGCTAGACAGAGGCTCACCAGAAATTGCCAAGAAATTGTGAAAAATGAGAATAATTGAATCATCTTTTTTTTTTGGGAGCTAAAAAATTAACCAATAAACAAAAAATAAACAAAAAATATAAAAATAAAAAATAAACAAAAAAAATCAAAAACAAAGACAAAGACAAAGACAAACAAAAAAAAACAAAAACAAACAAACAAGAACAAAGAACAAAAAAGAAGGAAAAAAAACAAAAACAAAACTAAAAAACAAAACTAAAAAACAAAACTAAAATACAAAAACAAAAACAAACAAAAACAAAAACAAACAAAAACAAAAAAAAATTAAATAAGATTATGACTTTTATACATATTTTTTAATATTTTTTAGAAAAAAAAAATAAAAGACTACATTCTTATTTAGGTGAGAAAAAGTAAATAAATTTTTTGTTTTATATTATATTATGTCTTAAATAAGATTGTCGTATTTTATATTATAATAAAATAAAAGACTATGGCTTCTTTTAAAAAAAATTATTTTTATATTATAAGATAATAAAAGACTATGATTAAATTAACAATGTAGTCTTTTTAAATTATAATATAATATAAGACTATGGAATAATAAAAATTATAATTTTTTTATATTACATTACAAGCTAATATAAGATTACGATTTATAAATAAATATAGTCTTTTTATATTAAAAGATATATAAGACAATATTTGTAATTAAAGATGTAGTTGTTTAATTTAAAAAATTATGAAAATATAGTCTAAAATATTAGACTATATTTCTTACGATAAATATAGTATTTTTCCTAAAAGCAACAATAGTCTATTTAACTTTTTGTAATTAACATCAGGCCCAAGTCATGGTAATTGTCAGCATAATAATTTTGTGTTACATTAAGATTAAGATGTAAAATATAGTTGTGAAAGTTTACTAGAGTTACTACCTCAGGCTGAAAAGATGAAGACAGAATTTCAGACATTCTTTTGAATGTTTCAACTTCCTATATATAATAATACAAGGACTGCCAAGTAAAAATATGGATGATACAGAAATTTTTCGATATATCTCATTTTACTTTTCATCTCCACCACATAATACGCAAAGTCGTGGAAACAAGCAAATCCAAGATATGAAATTCTTACTCCATAGAAGTTCCACGAGTAAAGCAAGGGATACAAGATTAAAGTTAATTACTAGAGTTGTCATGCATGGCTCTCAAACCTTTTTTCTCAACGGTGAATTTGAGAATTTATTCCAAAATAGCACGGGTCTAGGATTTGAGTATATTGGGATCTGTGATGTGAATTTGATTTTTTATTAATAAATAACTGTGTTTGATTTATTTTATCTTATAAATATTGATGGGTAGTGATTAAATAGAACTCGATCTAAGATTTTGACTATTAGTATGTTTCTAAAAGATTATCGTAGTAGATAGTGATAGGTAAACCATGAGACTCACTTGTAAATATGGTGGAAAAAAGGTATAGCCCTTCTTATGATAATGCATAAGATAAACTGATATGTACGAACTCAAAATTTTGATATGTTGATGATCACAAGAATGATAATAAAAAGCTGAAAGTACAAATACTTTTACAAGTCAATCCATTTAACACATCTTAGATGAATTGATTCTCAAAAATGATAGATATTATATAGAATATACTTTCAATGAGTTCACCTTTATTGTATGATTCAAATCAATATTATAAAAGATATAATATAAAAACCTTAGGATGTGCATGAATATGAAATGGCCCACAAGGTGGTAACAACTCTTGTGAGTTATTTTTTCTTGTATGGTTCACACCAATGAAACTTAATAAAAGAATATATTAATTATATTAGTATGATACTTATGAAGATGAAAATATAAATGCTTATAAACTAGATTAATGAAAGTTAACAAAGTTGCTTGAAATGAAATAGATTACAAATGAATCTCAAGCAGAGATAATTTATTATATAGATGGTGACATATTGAGGGAACAAATATAAATGGACCAATATTGAGAATGACTTAATAGTTATAGCCATCATGTATAATATTAAGAAAAGGAGTCTTTATTCAACACCCCTCCATTCATCTTATTTCTAACATGTTTTAAGTCAATAAATTTATACATTATCACATAGATTAAATAATAAACCTATGGACCTATGATTATCAAATAATCAGAATATTCAATTTGCTAAATATTGGTTATCTTATCATTGAATACCCAAACTACTAATACAATCTTTGTGGGATTGATATCAAAGTGAAAGTCTGATTTACTACTATTGTACAATGTATTTATGGATCTCTATTAATGAAAAACTCTCATTAGTATAATTTTGGGATATCATTTATCTTATAAAATTAGGATGTATACCAAAGTCATAATTTTACTGCTCAACAATCATTTCCTCAAAACATCGACATTACAATGTGCTCAAATTTATGATCAAACAAATAAAGTATCTTCTCTATTATTATGATATCTTCTAAATTTTCAACATTTCTTTCCAATTAATAGCAAATATTAAGAAGTAGGCACTGAAACTTTCATTTGTGAGGATTCAAATTCACCTCTTAATATTTGGAATGGATTCTCTTCACTTATTGAAATCCTTTAAAAATAGTTTGCAACATTCCTCCAACCTATTTAGTAGATTTGCCACTTTAAATTTTCTCAAAACAATTATTATTAAATGTTGATAGATGAAGCATAAAACTTTCTAATCTCTTTTTCTCATCTTTAAAACTAATCCTTTGGTTCGTGGTTAGCATAGCATCATTATCTGGATCGCTAAAAGTATTTTCTATGATATTCCAAATATTATGCTTGCCAAGGTGAACCTTCAAATTGATTCTCCTATTATAATACATGGTAATGTTAAGCATTCGGACTTGGAAGGATAACATTCTATTCATCATAACATCTCAATAACATAATAATTAACAAAAACGTACGTACAAATGAATTTGTAACACCATAAAAATGTTTGAAGATATTGGAAACACCTGGTGGTTTTTTAAAATATTGATGGGAATAATTCCAATGTCATTCGATTCCTTTTGTTGATAAATTAAATTTGATGATATACTCTCAACTAACCTTCCTATGATAACACTTCATTCAAATAAAAAATCACTCAAACAAATAGAAAATTTATTGTAACTAAAAACAAATTTTATAATACAATTCATACTTAGATAGTTATTGGTCTTCCTTTTATTATTTGATGTTAATATAAATAGGAAGATTGGTATTTATATTAATTCTTGACAAATCTAAATCATAGAGATTGTAACTTAAAAGACATTTAAAAGTGATAGGATATTCTATATAAAAACTTGAATTTTAATCAGGATTTCACATTAAGTTTGTGATCCAACATTCAACATGGAATTGTTGGACATAGAATATTTTCTATCAACTTCTCCAATGTAATGGAATGGGTTAGAAAGAGTCACTAAGTTTGATTTATCTGTAGAGAAAAGTTGCGGATGGTTTGTTTAGAATACATGAGATTTAGAGGTTGTTGAGAACATGATGTTTGAATCCTTGCAACATCCGAGAGGAGAGAGGGGGGAGAGAAAGAGTGAGAGAAGGAGAGAGAGAAAGAGTGAGAGAGGGAGAGAGGCGAGAGAGGGAAGTAGAGAGAGGAGGATTGTGAGCTAGAGAGTGATAGAGTGATAGAGGGGTTGAGAGGAAGAGAGGGAAGGAAGAGAAAGGTTAACGAGAGAGGGAGTGAGAGGGAGAGGGGGGAATTGGAGAGGAAGTGAGAGGAAGTAATAGGAAGTGAGAGGAAGAGGGGAAGAGCTGGAGAGAGAGCGGGGGAGAGAGATAGTGACTGAGAGAGAGATCTTATTATTTGTCATTTGGCGAAACTATTTAATCAATATTATTATTTTTTTCAGAAAATGAATATCATATCACATAATTTCTTATTATACTTTGTAGTATTGATAAGAATAATTTAAAAATTTAATAAGAATAAAATTAATTTGATTTTGATTTGTCAAATGACACAAGATAAAATGTTTATATATGACTAAATTTGAAATATAGCATGTGAGATAAAAATTTATAATAAATTATAAAAATTACAAAATTTCTAAAATATTTCAAATTTTGGAAATCAAACTTCTATTAGACAATTAGTTATAAAAACATAGAGCTGAATATTATAAGATTCGTAAAGAGACAGGAACAAAAGAAAATATATAAACTATCACTTTTTTTTTTGAAATTACATATGAGAAAATCATGAAACAAAAAAAATTGACATTATAATAAAAAATTTTATAATTGCAAATTATTAAAATTATAAAAATTCTAGATATATACATACTAAAAATTAATTAATTTTAACTTAACAAAATTATTTTAGAATGATACTTAACTTGCGAAGCTATCATTTATAAAATTATAGCTTATTTAAAATGCTAAAATATAAAATAATAAATTTTATAAATATAATGACCTACAAACACACACACACACACACAAGAAAACAAAATCATGTAATTAAAAAATAAAAAAATTGGCGTCTATTAGAATATCATTCTTTATTTAGATAGCACTATGAAAAATAAATATTAGTTCATAACTTATAAATATAACAATCATCCTGTAAGTAAAATGAATTTTAAAATTAATATTTTTATCCTTAGTGTGACATCTTCCTCTAATTCCTCAAAATATGATTACTACTAATCCTAATAATATTTTGAAAGAATAAATAATGTTAAACTATAAATATACATGTGGATTAGGAAATCGATCCCAATCAGATCAACCAGAAAACATATATGCAACCAATCACCAATATCTTCAACAATATCCTCATCTCACCAATTTCATCTGTCGATCCTATGATATAAACAATGGCATGGTGCCCAAGTAGGGTAAATCATACATACAACTTGAGCCACACCAATGGTTTTCCCAAGCTGCTTATTCCTTATCAATGGTTGAATAAAGTGAAGTAACTGTTGGACTTAATCACCCGGTGGAGCACTCACTGTCTTGTTTCCTTGGTGGCAATGGCATCAGGCTTGTCTCTTCCCTTTGTTGCCATTATACCTACAAGGCGAAGAACCGTAATATAATACATTGGCACCGTCAGCAATTCAGCTTCTGTTCGATCTATTGAGGAAGCTAAAGAATTAAGGACTACGAAGCAACAACGTTTACATGATCGTGGTCGAGATCAAGATCAAGATCAAGATCAAGATCAAGATCAAGATTTGGATGAAAACTCTTCATGCAGAAAAGAGGAGAGAGAGAAATTTCAACAGAGCTACTGATATATACCCAAATATGAAAGAGCATTTAGATTCACGAGTTTTATCACTTGGATTTAAACCTTATATAGAAGAAGAGGTAAAAGGGTCTAATTTGATGAAAGCGACGACCAAGAGTTTAACAAAAACAGATGTCAGTAAACATCACTGCCGTATTTTATTGCCGGAAAAACGAATCAATTAAGAATTTCTTCTGCAAGAGGAAAGAGAGAGATTAAATTCATTTAATCAAATAGAAGTTAACATATTACAACCAAATCTTGTTGAGTTTGATACTGTATTACACTTCAAAAGGTTGAAGATGAGATCTATTCGACCGTATGCATTACACTGGATCCCTCTCCTCAGAGAGAACAAACATTTTTTTAAAGAGAATATCATCCTACATATTTGGTTAGGCGAGGTAAGGAGCTATGGCTTGCATTAATTTTGGATCAAGAGATCGGTGATGAAAATAACTGAGTGTTGACGGGCTGTTCGTTGTGTTGAGATATGCAAAGTGAACTTACAAAATTGCCCTTAATGAGCAATTATCGGTGCATTACTGTAAAGTATCTTTTCAGTAAATTTACGTGTTTTAATTATCGGATTGATATAAAAGCTGATGTTTTTTTTGACCTAGCTGCTGGATGATTATTATTATTGAATGCTTTGAATTGGTTCTGCTGCGCGACATTTTTTTTCTCTCTTCTTCTTCTCCTCTGTTCTTCTCTTCTTCTTCTTAGATTCTGCTTATGTTCTTGAGAATTTCTTGTATTTTACAAGGAATAGTTGTTTCAAAACAACATTGTGGTATCAGAGCTTCGATACCTAACTGCGATTGAAATTATTTTTGAACAATACTCAAATCAAATTTCTCCAGTTTAGGCGTTCTCTGAAAACCTAAATATTTCTCACAAATTTCTCAAGATCGAGCATAGATCTAACCAGATCTAGTAAGATCTAAAGGTTTTGTGGTTTTTAAAACCTATTTTTTACAAAACCCGAACCTTCAGTTCAAATTTTTTCAAGCTGTTCTTAAGATATTATGTTTTCAAAAACTCAAAACTCATCAAACTCGGGTTCAATTCCTATTCCCTTGTTTGATGGTGAAAATTTTGACTATTGGCTTGTCAAAATGCGAACATTGTTTATCTCCCAAGACATATGGGAAATTGTGGTTTCTGGATATGAAGTAGCCCCTAATTTCTCTATTCTGGAAGGTAAAGAACTGTTGCAAGAGAAGGAATTGAGGAAATTAAATGCTAAGGCATTACTTTTCATCCAACAGGGTGTAAGTAATGCGATATTCCCTCTATTACTTGGCTGTACTCAAGCCAAGGAGGCTTGGGACCTCCTAATCGAGGAATGCCAAGGAGATAAGAAGGCTCGAGGAGCTCTTCTGCACTCCTTGAGAAAAGACTTCGAGAATCTGAGTATGAAAAACTCAGATTCTCTTACTGAGTTTTCAACTCAGTTTCTAGATATTGTTAATCAACTAAAGATTCATGGAGAAAATGTCTCTGAGACTCGATTAGCTGAAAAACTTCTAATCTGTATGCCTGATAAGTTTGATGCCATTGTCGCAGTGATTGAGGAGAACAAAGACCTGTCAAAGCTCTCCATCCAGCAAGTTCTGAGCTCCTTAAAGTCCTATGAGAGTCGATTACTGAAGAGGGCAGAAAGCTCTGCAGAGACTGCAATGCAGTCAAGATGGGAAGAAAGCTCCAATAAGGCTGAAGTGCAATACAGAGATATGAGGAGCAAGAAAAATGCACTAAGGTATGAGTCTAAAAATAAAAACAACAATAAAATTAAAACAGGCTCTTTTTCTACTCTCTCTTCAGACTCATCTAAGGAACAATCTTCCTCTTGCACTATATGCAAGAGATTAAACCACACTGCGACAGAGTGTTGGTTTCGAAAACAAAACCAGTGTCAAAACTGTAAAAGGTTTGGGCACAGTTCTAAGAACTGTAAGAGCATCTCTAATCAGAGTGCTGGTTTTACAGAACGAGTAAGTTCTGTAGAACATCTGTTTTATGTAAATGAAACAGAAAATACACACTCAATAAACACTTGGTTTCTGGACAGTGGCTGCTCAAACCACATGTCTGGAAATGAAGAGATATTTGTGGATTTACTTCCAGTAGTAAATTCACAAGTCAAATTGGGGAATGGTGAACTAGTTCAGGCGCAAGCCAAGGGCAAAGTGGCAGTACCCACCTGCTCTGGAACAAAGTTCATAAAGGATGTACTTATGGTTCCTGCCTTGGACAAGAATCTACTAAGTGTTGGCCAGTTAATTGAAAAAGGCTATAAATTATCGTTTGAAAATAAAATATGTAAAATTTTTGATCAAAACAGTAATCAACCTTCCTGGATAGTGAAAATGTCAAGTGGAAGAAGTTTCCACTGACATTTGCTGAGAAAACAGATAAGACATTCTCAATGAATGTCCAATCTGTCACCTCTCTATGGCACAGAAGATTTGGGCATTTGAATTACTTTGACCTAAAAAATATTTTTCAAAATAACTTAGTAACTAGTATGCCTTCAAACCTTTCACCACCTACCTCTATCTGTGAAGTATGTTCACTGGGAAAACAATCCAGAAAAAGCTTTCCAAAGCACTCTGCCTGTAAAGCTTCTAAACCCCTAGAACTATTACATGCTGACATATGTGGTCCTATGTCAGTGAAGTCCTTAGGCAGCAGTAGTTATTTCTTGTTATTTATAGATGACTGGACGAGATATATATGGGTATTTTTCTTGAAGCACAAGTCTGAAGCACTTGAATGCTTCAAGAAACTTTTACCACTTGTCGAAAGACAATCTGGTCTAAGTGTTAAGTCACTTAGAACAGACAGAGGAGGAGAGTTCCTCTCTCAAAAATTCACAGATTACTGTGAATCTAAAGGAATAACCAGACAACTTACCACTGCCTACTCACCACAACAGAATGGAGTTGTGGAGAGGAAAAATAGGACAATAATGGAAATGGCCAGAACCTTGTTAAATCAAAAAAACCTACCAAAGATTTTTTGGGCAGAGGCAGTGAATACTTCAGTGTACCTGCTCAATAGGTGCCCAACCAAAGTACTGGAAAACATAACTCCAGTGCAAGCCTGGACTAGTAGAAAGCCCAGTGTTAAACACCTAAAGGTATTCAGGAGTGTTTGTTACTCCCATATACCAAGTGCACATAGAACCAAATTAGACTCCAAGAGTCTAAAGTGTATTTTAGTAGGTTACAGTCTACAATCCAAGGGTTACAGACTGTACTCACCAGAAACAAAGACATTTCTGGTGAGTAGAGATATTTTAATTGATGAAAATAGTATGTGGGATGAAGATTTAAGTGAAGCTAATTCTGGAACCAAAAATGGTTGCACAGAAGCTGGTGCAACCTACTATAAATTTAAAAATGCTCCAAGGTATGATTTCAGCTCACCCTCTACTTTTTCTACTGAATTTATTTCTGATTCTGATTCTTTCACTGAACATGATTCTCAATACAAGTCCAAGTTTGTTTCTGAACATAGTGATTGTACATCATCTAATTCTGAATCTGTAACTGAACTTAGTAAAATAACCCCATTAAAGTATAAAAACCTGTCAGACATTTATCAGAGATGTAACTACACCTCAGTTGAGTCACTCAACTATGAAAAGGCTGTAAAACATCAATTCTGGTTCAAAGCGATGCAGACAGAAATGTCTGTTATCGAGAAAAATAACACTTGGACCTTAGTTGACTTACCTCAAAATAAACACAGTATAGGTGTTAAGTGGATTTATAGGATTAAAGTTAAATCAAACTCGAATCAGCCTGTATACAAGGCTCGATTGGTAGCCAAAGGTTACTCACAAAAACCTGGATTAGACTACCATGAAACCTTTGCTCCAGTAGCAAGGTTAGAAACCATAAGGCTCTTAATAGCCTTAGCTGGACAAAAAGGTTGGAATTTATTCCAATTGGATATAAAATCTGCCTTTCTAAATGGAAAACTTAAGGAAGAGATATATGTAGAACAATCCCCTGGGTTTGTAAAAAAGGGGAGTGAACACTGTGTTAATAAATTAAATAAGGCCTTGTATGGGTTGAAACAAGCTCCTCGTGCTTGGTATCAACAAATCAACTCTTATTTTCTGAATCAAGGATTCAGTAGAAGCAAGAGTGAGCCTACACTCTATATTAAAAGAGACAACAATTCTGGAATTTTAATTGTTTCCTTGTATGTTGATGATATTGTATTTACAAGTAATAAAACAGAATTGATAAATAATTTTAGGAGAGAAATGGAAATTAAATATGAAATGTCTGACCTAGGAAGCCTAACACAATTCTTAGGACTTGAAATAATTCAAGACACAAGTGGTGTGTCTGTTTCTCAAACCACATACATTAAACAACTATTGAAAAACTATGGAATGAGTGACTGCAAATCAATATCTACCCCTTTAGAAGTAAACCAGAAACTGCTTTCAACTAAGGGTAAACCAGTCAATGTGAAAAATTTCAGAAGTCTAATAGGAAGCCTGCTGTACGCATCAGCAACTAGACCTGACATTGTTTTCTCTGTTCATTTGTTATCACGTTTTATGCACTGTCCGAATCATATACACTTAAGTGCTGCCAAACGGATACTGAGATATCTCAAAGGTACACTTAATTTAGGCCTGAAATATCATAGAATTAACCATACAGAAATCATAGGTTATTGTGATAGTGATTGGGGAGGAAATCCAGAGGATTACAAAAGTACCTCTGGATATGTTTTTAATCTAGGAACTGCTGTAGTTTCTTGGCAGTCCAAGAAACAATCAACCGTAGCCTTGTCCACGACTGAAGCTGAATATGTTTCAGCTTCAGTTGCAACCTCTCAAGCCTTATGGCTTAGAAAACTGTTGGGCGACTTAGATAAAGTCCAAAAATATCCAACAAAAATTCTGTGTGATAATCAATTGACTATATCTATTGCGAGTGATATGGTAATGCATAGTCAAACTAAACACATAGGTTTGAAATATCACTTCATTAAGGATACGATTGAATCTAATGAAGTTAAGTTGGTTTTTTGCAGGACTGAAGATCAAGTAGCCGATATATTCACGAAGTCTCTACCAAGAGAAAAGCTTATCTATTTGAGAGAAAAGCTTGGACTGACCTCAAATACATCGAATCGGGGGGATTGTTGACGGGCTGTTCGTTGTGTTGAGATATGCAAAGTGAAATTACAAAATTGCCCTTAATGAGCAATTATCGGTGCATTACTGTAAAGTATCTTTTCAGTAAATTTACGTGTTTTAATTATCGGACTGATATAAAAGCCGATGTTTTATTTGACCTAGCTACTGGATGATTATTATTATTGAATGCTTTGAATTGGTTCTGCTGCGCGACATTTTTTTTCTCTCTTCTTCTTCTCCTCTGTTCTTCTTTTCTTCTTCTTAGATTCTGCTTCTGATCTTGAGAATTTCTTGTATTTTACAAGGAATAGTTGTTTCAAAACAACACTAAGCAATCCAAATATTTATTTTAAAATGACGAAGATGCAGCAAAGAGATCAATCACGTTTCGGATTGGACCAGAATGGGTGATAATGGTGTAACGAAGTACAAGGAACATTCTGCTTTTCCGGGAGTGGCATCGATGAAGTACAAGCATGCTGTATCTTTTTTTTTTCAATGTTTTCGAATTGAATGGAAAATGCCCATTAATCTTATCTTCGAACTTGAAACGTGTGACTTCTATCAAAGCCCCATTTCCCTAATTTGGCAGCAGAGTTTGACATTCAAGATCATACGAGCACGCCGTCCCTTTAAATAAAGAAGCTTTAAACAAACTAAGCTTTGCGTCAAATTTAATATTTCAAATAATTATGCATATTTACTGAAAATGAGTTTATTGACTAATTAAATTTAGTCATGGTGATGCTTGTGCTTGGGATGGACCAAATTTATTTATTTATTATTATTATTTTTGTTAATCATTTTTGTTAATGTCATTATGGATATTTATTCATTTCATACAAATACCACATGTAATATGTGATTGTGTTTTATGATATAATTTCCATTTCAAAGTTGTAATTTACATTTTAATTTGAATAAACATAAAAATTAAAATAATAAAATTACCCCGATATGGCTCAAGGCATGACACAACACAACTCGACATGACAGAGCCCAATTTAACCTGAACTTGGGTCTGTCGTGCAATGTTGGGCCAGGCAAGACACAAATCATGCTTTGCCGAATAGAGCATGGTTGCCTTACTAAGCCATGCCTGACACGGCCCGATGTGCTTGAGTGGGCCAGCTAAAATGGGTTTTGCTTGTATGATATGACCCGTCTAATATTTCTAATCAAAAATACAATATTAGTCTTTGACACAGAATAATTTATTATGTGTGTGAGAAGAGTCTTTAGATTTTATCTAGAAGGAATATCATATCTTTTGACCAGTAATCATTTCTTGACGAGTGTACGAATGGCTAAAAAATGACATAAAATATCTTTTCACTCTCAATAACCCTCAAGGAGATCAAATATCTTTGATATTATTTATATTGATATTTGCTCAATGCAGACCAAAAAGCTTGGTTAGAACCTTTATTTTATCATATTAATTGATATTACTCTAAAAAGTGTAAGCATATACATTAAAAATAAAAGATCATGATTTTCCTATATTTTAAAGTGCTCATGCTTGAGTTGAGAGAGCATTTGGCAACAAATTGATCTTCATATTTTCTGTTAACGAGAGAGAATATTGAGGTTTGTTTGATAGCTATAATGTATCTCATAATGTTAGATATGAAAAAAATACAAACTAACATACCATAATAAATTAACATCACTATGTTGATAAACTAGACTATTGGGGAAAGAGTTTAATATATGCTTTCTCATATACATCTTCCCAAGGAATTTTGGAGAGAAACTATGCATGTGACTATTTATATAATCAATATGTGCCATGTCATCATCTTGGTTGAATATATTCCAAAAATAATTTGAACTATAAAAGATATTTCATATGATCACTTGCAAGTTTTTTGTTGTAAAACTTATATTTATAATACAACAAAAGAATGATCTAACCTTAATAATACTGCATATCCATGAATATTCATTAGCTGTGAACTTGATAAGTTTGAGTAGATATAAGAGTAATTCTCTATATATACTTATTTGAACAAATTCAGTGTCAATTGCTTCAAGAGATCAGTCTAATCAAGGCGTAAAATTAAGTAACCACTTGATGATTTCAAGCCTTAGAATATACATGATATTTCTATGTCATGAGATATAACTAAATTATATGAGCCATAGGAAACAACTATTGAGGAGGTGAGAGACTATAATCCAACTAAAACTAGGAAGGACCCATTTGTTCATGATGATACATATCAATCTGAATTAATAATATAATCTAGACCGACCAAGTATTCTCTAGATTTCATGATTACATAATACTCATAGATGTAGACTAGTTTGATATATTTTAGGAAGCCATCTTTCTTAAGAATAAAGAGAAATCATACTTATGATTACATTTCATGATTTCATGATTATATATTACCTATCACATCCAGCTATGTTGGAAGAGATAGTCTCTTCATGTCAATCATACTTATGATTTGGTATCGTGACCAAAAAGAAACATTTTTTTCAAAATATAGGACTCTTTAGACTAAAACCCTATGATAGAAACTCTAAATTGAGATACAAGGCTCGATTAGCAGTCAGGATTTAGTCAAAAGAAAATAATTGATTTTGATAAGATAATTTTACTTATAGCTAAGATGTCTTCTATCCTCTATTTGAGTAATTCTGAGTTTAGCTCTTAGCATGAAATAAAAAATTATTCAACTCGATATGAAAACTATATTTTTTTATGGTAACCTCCATGAGACTCTCCGTATAGATCAACTTGATCATAATAGAGTATAGATTGATAGGCTTAAAGAGGCACTAGGAAAAGTTTTTATATATAAGTTTTATATTCTTCAGATAGATTTTAGGGATAAGTATCATATGGGATAACCACTCTATGTGTGCATGGTTATCTTAAGAATGATATATTAGTTAGGTTCTATAAAGAATATTCATAAAAGAGTCTAAGTCAATCTTAACTCTCTTAACTAGATATTTTAAGTTGAGTACCGAGCATAATCTCAAGACTGATAAGGAAAAGAGATACATGACTCATGTCTTCTATGCCCCAATATTTGGTAGTCTTGTTTTACTATGGTATGCACTATACTAGATATTGCATACACTATCAGTGATATTAGTCATTTTCTCTCAGACCTAAGTAGATATCATTTGGTTGTAGTGAAATCTATCATGATGTATCAATGTGAGACTTCTTAGTTATCTTTGTGCTTATATAGATTAAAACCCATTATTATTGGATATACTTATTTTGATATTGCTGATGATTTAGATTCATATATAAATACCTTATGGTATCTAATAACCTTCAGAGAGGAAGTCATATCTTAATAATCTAAGCTATAGAAATACGTAACACTATCCAACACTAAGACTATGTTTATTATAGCTATTAAAGCTTACAAAGAAACTTTATAGATGACTAGGTTTTTTGCAGACTTGGATGTATGACAAAATACATACATTGTATGGTGTAACGGTGATAATGCTATATATCTCTCTAAAAATTTTATTTTTCAGAGTTGGTTGAAGATTATTGATATGCGATATTATTGGATATATGATATATTAGATGAAAAGATAATGATACTTTAAAAGTATACATGAATAAAAATGTCATTGATATGTTCATGAAATTATTTTCGCCACTAAAATTTAATTTTCTAAGTCACATGTTGGTATGAGTCTACATACATAGGGCAGAGGGGATGCTTTGTTGGGTATGTCCGAGTTGAGTCGATTGGTTTAATTTTTATGTTTTGTTTATTTAAGTATGTTGTACGTAGACCAAGAATGTGAGATAAAATCCAATGCTCTAATTTAGAAAAAAATAAATTTAAAATTTGAAAAATTGTAAAAATGAATATGTTCTCATTTTTACAATGTGGGAAGCATGGTGTCCTCTTGGATGGGGGAGCGCCGTATCTAGTTTTGTTTAAAAACCAAAATATAAAAAAATTTTGGCTATGCATGTTTTGAAAAATAGGTCATGTGCATGTTTTCTGTTTGGTGAATTTTTCATGGGGTTGCTTTGCATCTTATCTTTTTTATTTTGCTTATAGAAGCTTGGTCTTTTATGAATTTTTCTCTTCTTCGCAAGGGTTCCTTGGTCTTTTATGCATCATATCTTATATATATATATATGATTATATGCATATACTTATATGCATACATAGAAAAATCTCTATTTCAAAAACATTTGGAAACACACCATTTTTAAATGATGATTTTTTATGTGCTAATATTTAATATATATGGAATGGGCTAGGTTAAATGTTTTTACACTTTAGTTGAGGTTCTATTTTTGTAAATATTATAAAAAATTGTCCATCCAAATTTTTATAAAATAGTGTAAAAAATTTTTAGTTCTATTTTTGACATTGGCCAAGCGGAGGCGGGGTGGTTGTAAGTTTAGTTGAAACATAATGACTTCTAAATTTTTAGTGTATAAAATACTTATATGAATTCAAAAATGGCCAAAAATAATGCACATAAAATATTGAAGCCTCTTTAACCAAGTAGGCATCTTATGCCGATCCTTCAACTTTCGATTTATTTCAAATATTATTTTTCAATTTTCTAAGATATCTGAAATTGATATATATTATAAAAAAATATTCAACAAATAAATTAAAATTTATTTGTTGACAAATAGAAAATATATTACTTTTCAAATGGATAAATTCACCTATACTGCACAAGATTTGCTATCATAAATTCATAAGGCAAGTAGATTGGAAGATGTTCCATAGAATTGAAAAAGCTAGGATTAAAAATATGCTCAAATCTGCAGATAATAATTGTGATGTCATTTTATAATTGCTCTATTTCTTCATTTCTTATGACATTGCAAGTGATATTCGTAATGAAAATAATTATTTCAATCAATGCTTTTCTAACATTTTGTGGAAGTAATCCACGGAATGTTATGGGTATTAGTATCTATACAAACACATGGCATTCATGACTTTTCCTTTCAAATAACTTATGCTTCTTCATATCAATACATCTTCTCATATTAGATGCATTATTATCAAGGAACCTATTCTCCATTAGCCATTTGCATACTTTTGCATCTTTTTAAAGACTTTAATAAGTCTTAAGAAATTTATTTGTTGCTTCATACATGTGTAACTTTAGATGTGAACATAACTCTTTCAAATTCTCTCAAGATTTGGCATTATCTTTTATTATTCCAACCAAATTCATTACATTATTAAAAAAAATTATTAAAATATTTCTTATCATTATGCATCACAACTAAGATGCATCTAATAAGATTTGTTTTCTAATATAATAAATCCAAAAAGATACTTTCGTTCTTATAACCATAGTGATAAATCTTTGAAATTTGCATATTGACACAATCTGCATCAACATCCACAACATTTTTGAATTCATATCTTTTAATTACTTATAATATTTCGTCACCTGACCTCAAAGGTACTACACTTTTAATAACTTTGTGACATTTCTTAAATGCATCAATATTTATCTATAATAGATGTTCTATATTTAATAATTTATGATGATTATCAAATCAAGAAGTATTTTCTCCTCTACTCAGTTAAAACATATAAGTACTTCATGCAATAAGGAAAAACTAATTTTTCTGCAGCACTCCATCCAGACAACATTGAATATGTAGGAAAGTCAGTTATTGTCCATCTTAGCATTGCTCGCCTTTTAAAATTCTGCTTTCAAGATATATAATATATTTTAATACTATCCTCCGATAAGTTTTTGAATTCTACTATAACAGGCTATAGAAAACCATCTAATTATGTTTTGGATTCTTAGACTGGGTACGATAATACATGAAAACATGTATTGATATTTCATATACATCCATGGTAATAAATTATAAGATGTAACAAATAAATTCTATGAAGAGTATTATTGTCCTATTTGTCCAAATGACTGAAATTCATCTGTGCACAGCCAACATCTAATATTTTGACTTTCATCTATAATATATTATGTTTTTGTTTAAACTATTGAACTATTGTATCATATTAATTTCCTTATTACTTTGACTTTTTGCTAATTATAAAAAATAGTTTGTAGTATATGTTTTTATTCATTATTAATATAAAAATTTAAAAGTAATTTAATTTTTTGAAAAAAAATTAAGATTGTGAAAATAGTTATGGTATGAAAATTACTAGGGATTTTTCCATAACTAATTTAGATAGTGAATTTTTCGTGTATATTAATTCAAAAAAAATTAATTACTTCTATTAATTATGATCAAAATTAGCAGGAGAAAATATTTAATTAGCTAGAAAATTTGTGTCGTTCAAAAATTTGCTAGACAAATATTTTTTCTCGTTAATTTTAATGCGACAAGCAATTTAACTTCGGATATTTTCCGTTCTAAATCCGTCTCTATTCTGGATTAGCGACGGAATTTCTTATAATAGCTATAAATATTTTGCTAGCCACTTGGGTTTTTTTTGTAGTGATTATAATTGCAATTTATTAAAATTATAAAAATTCTAGATTTATAGAAACTAAAATTTTAAAAATTTTAAATTTCTATAAATTACAAATATATATATATATTAGAATGATAGATAACTTGTGAAGCAATCATTTGTAAAATTATAACTTATTTAAAATGTGAAAAATTATAAACTAATTAATATTATAAATATTATGACACAAAACACACACACACAAACAAACTATACTACAAAATCATGTAATTAAAAAAAATTAAAAAATTGGTGTCTATTAACATATCTTTATTTATTTAGAGAGCCATTGAAAAGATTATTCTTATGGATAACACTATGAAAAATAAATGTTAGTTCATAGATTCTAAATATAATAATCGTCCGGTAAATAAAATGAATTTTAAAATTAATATTTTTATCCTTATTAACATCTTCCACTCATTCCTATAAAATAGGATTACGACTGATGCTGATAATATTTTGAAATAAAAATTAATGTTAAATTATTAAGCCATGATGATCAGTTGGTCAGCACAATTTTAATTTTACAATTGATACATGTGGATTAGGATAACCTATCTATTCATCTAGTAAAATGATATAATATTTAATGTTCTCTTTCAAATAAATTAATGACATAATAGCCACATTCAACACCTGATAGTTGCATTGGATTTTTGAAAAATGAAATTAAAAATTTTTATAAAATTCAAAAAAATAAGAACTAATATTAATGAATTATTAAAAAGAATGTGTTGCTCAATATACCTTAATAGACTCCCAAATAACTTTTTTTGCAACTCGATTAGCTTTAGCATTGTATATTTTAAGTGAACTAATTTTTCAAGGTATAATAAAAGTGTGAGACTCAAATGATATAATCCAGACAAATTACTATAAAAATAAAAATAAATAAATACTTAATTTATTAATAACATCTTTTAATTCTTTTCTCACTGAACATCCAATAGAATCACAAAAAATATATTTTATTCCTATGAAGATCAATAACCACCAAGGACTAGTGATCCAACATTATAATAATAATAATCAATAAATTAGGATCAAAAATATAAATTTTCATTAAAAAGCTATTTACACCGCGAATTATAAGGAGTTAGAAATAATTGATCCACATAATAATATTCTAATCTTTTAGCAATCAAATATGATCGTGCTCTAGTCGATCCTAAGTGTATAGAGATCTGTCTAGCGTACTAAAGCCATACATGTTGATGTTCAGGCATTTTGATTTCTTTTGTTGGTTGTACAATTAGCTACACAAATCAAATTATTCAATTCCATAGTTTTTAATTGAAACTTGTAACCTCTAGTAATTGTATATGAAATTCAAAAAATATAAAAATATTTATTACCTCATATATAACACACTACAACTAGAAGTAATGTTCTTCAATGAGTAAAATTTTTTGATATTTTCTCGTATAATATAATAGGCTCATTTAGAATATAAATTATAAAATAACAACATCTGATGCCATAATTATTGTATTTGTATCTAACAAACTTTTTACATTGTGGTTCTTTAAATATGATTAATTCAATGGACTCTTTTCATTGTTTTCTGATTTGTAACTTTTACAGGACAAACTTAGCTTGTTCATAATAATGAAAATCAAATCACATATGTTACAAAATAAAATGTTTTTCATTATAAATTAATCATAAATTTATTGATAAGTTAAAAAGGTTTAAGATACCATAACTCAATCATCAATAACTAATGATCGAAGTCATGCAACATGAGAACTAGAGAAAGCTTTAACTTTCACTACATTATCACCAATTGTTATTGGAAGGAGAGTTTCTTCATCAAAACAAACATCAATAGATATACAATAATTATTTAGACCCCATATACAACTGAGTTTGGTGCTACATTTTAAATAGCTATACCATATCTAGTTATATTATTAATAGATTATATTATAAATATGACTGGCTTTACCTTCAAAGCATTCATATTAGAAAATATAATTACTATGAATTAAATAAAATGCAACAAATGTAAGTAAATATTAACATACCATTTGCCTGTTTCTTTGTCCAATAGAAACTAATTCTAAATTTGCCCCATTTTGTTAATCCAAAGTAGCATTAGTTTTATTTGGATATAATTTTTTAATTGAGAAGTAGCTACCTATGTCTGAAACATATCGAGCACTTGTAATTTTAGGAATTTCTCTGAACATTGTATTTTCTTCATGAAGTTGTCATAGCTGATCAAGTAATAATTATTTTTACTAAGCATCTTTGCTTTGTTGTTGGTTTAGTTTTTTTTTATTCTTTTAACAAATGTTGTATGAGTTTACTTATTTTTGTGTGAAACATGGTTGTAGGAGGAACCATGCATCCAACACCCCTTTCTCGACCACTATATTCTGTATTTCCAATTTTCAATTCTAGTATGTCTTTTTGTCCTATTTCTTGCATTGCTCCATTTATTTCATATTTATTGTATATTTATCATGAAATATAGATAAACTGAACCATACATTAGAAAATTAGAAAATAATCTATAATTAACTATTAAATTAAAAATAACATATTTACTTATAATTTTCTGTATGACTTCTTGGATTACTTCACTATCCGAACCATCACCTTTTGAATAAATAGCTTTTCATACAATATTTCATCCAAAGTCTTCATTGATGCCCATCTCTTTTTTCGATAATTATTAGAGAATAATTTTTTTAATAAAAAATTAGATAAAAATTACTCAATGATGTAAAACTAAATATTCAACACCTATTATCTTTTCTTCCATATTTAAAAATTCATGTTTAGATAAATGATGTCTATTCTCATTACTTTTTGATCTTTCATCTTTTTATATGAATTAATAGTTCTTAGGAGGGTTGTAAAATAGTCTATTCTCCAATAGGATATTAGAATTTTATTCTCAACTTGAACTTAAATTATCTCCTTTTTGTACAAGTAGATGATAAAATATGTTTTTTTTCTTCAACTGACACATAAATAGTTTTTTACAAAGACATAGAAATACACAAGGGCATATTAAAAAATAAAAATTCATTAAATAAATTAAGAAAAAGCTCACCTTTTTTTGAGTCCAAATATTGTTTTTCATTTCTTTAGGAACTAAAACCCAATTTTTGATAATGCACAAATCAAATGAATCCTCTAGATTGGCAATTATTTTTAAAAATTTATCAATTTCCTTAATATTTATAGATGAATTCTTGCTCCTGCCTATTATTACATGCCTAACTTTCATACTAACTACCATTACATGCCTAACTTTCATGCATATTTCTTCCAAGCCACATATGCCTTAGCTACGACACCATCATGCACCACATCATCACAACCATGAGAGAACTGGTCTTTAGAACTTCTGCATATATTCTTTTATGTCTCTCCTAATTTATTTTACTTCCTCCTTCCTTGATTTCAAATATGTTTTCATTTTCAAGATTTTTATCATTTTTGATCATTCCTTCCCTCTCTTTTCCACGGGACTTGTTGGGCCTTGGGCTAGTTGGGTGAAGCCTCACTTCCCCTTTAGTTTTTCAGTCTACACTTTTTACTCTACTTCCTTCTTTCTCCTTTCATCCATCCTTATGCTTTCTACTACTTTTTCTTAAGCAAGGTTTCCCTTCTTGCTCTTGTTCGTGAAACATGTGTTTCACAATAATGGGTCAAAATAATTGTTGGTCATTAATTTTTTTAAAAATATTCAACTATTTGAAGTAGTTGTTATCTAGATATATGTGAAACTCCTCTTCGTTAAATTTTTTTGGGTTTTCCGAGGAGTCTTCACTATCTTTAACCAGTATTTTTTGAACAAATACCATTCTCTCTTTTCCTTTTCTTGGGTCTTTGGGGCCATGTTTTCTCGATACCATCTTACCTTATGTTGGGTCCATAATTCATTTATATTCATTCCTTATCCCCTTCAATACTTCTACATAAGTGTATGACTTTTTTCTTTGGCTTTTTTTATTTGTTCCATCGAATATTTCTGACTCTTTATCTGGTAGATTTATAACCTTTAACTTTACTTCCTCCACTTCTTTTTTAGCCTTTCCTTTCTGGACACTCTACTTGAGATTTTTGTTAACCGCTTTCTTCCTTGTACCTATTGAGATAACCAAGATTGAGCAACAGACTATACCCTTCATAATGACATTAGTTTTGTCCTCTTTAAGATTGAGGTGTGTTACTTCACATTTTGCCCATTTGTTGGGCTTGAAATTCAAAATGATTCATCTTTGGATCTTTTGTCTCTTATTGGGTATAGGATGGGACTATTAGAAAATAGGAATAAATTTTTGACCGCCTTCCTCCTCTTCTATTGCAAGAGAGCCCTTTCCTTCTAGGCTCAATTTATTTTTCACTTGAACCTCTTTGCTGACTTGGAAAGTCGTCATTGGGCTTCTCTCTTTACCAATTCATGTTCTAATTTCAGACTATCCATTTCATAGGTTAAATATTTTTAATTTTCATGTTTTTCTTCCCCCTTATTATGTTCTGAATTTTTTTTATCATTTCTAGTTTCCCAACTTTTAAATATGACATTCTCAAATGCCATAGATCTTCTAATATCAATTTTAGATTTCACTTGTCACAACTTTTAACGCATATATTAAATAATTTTCAAAATTTTTGCCAATCATAATCTAAAATTCTTTCTTTCTTACTATTAAAACAAGTCAGTTATTATTTTTCAAGTATTTTATTGCTCCATAATTAGAAGTGACTATGTTTTTACTATTGGGATTGTCTGCATCCCAAGTATAATTCTTTCGTTCATGAAGTGCCACTTTTGTTAGCCTGTTACAATCAGTAACCATCCTAGTGTTTGAAAAAATTTCAAATTTTGAATATGAATCCTCACCATTGGCTAAATTCTTAAAATTATTTTTCAAAGTATTAATTGTCTCTTTATAATGAAATACTCTCATATTATTGTTAAAGGCATGTGGGTTTAAATCTAGTTGACAAAATTTGTTCGTTTCAAAGTATTCAAAATTAATCAACTTAATTTTATATTTATGAGAATCCTTCCACGTATATTTTGAATTTAGTTCACATGCCCTTAGATGTTTCCCTTCATTCTTTGGAGATAAATTAATCATATATTTTTGAATTGTTAAGATTCGATTTATGTTTGATTTCTTCCTCTCCTGATTTATCGATTTCAATTTTAGTCACTTAATTAATCAAATCACACACCATAGCTTACTTTTAAGTAACCACATAGTAAAATAAATATTCCAGTACCTTAGAAATGATTTTTTTGATTATATTCACTTTGCAATTTCAAGTTATAATTAAGCTCAGTTTTTATATATTCAAATTCAAATCTATTTTAACTTAAAATTTTTTAAAATGAGAGCTTAGAACCTATGTAGTCCAAGTCCAAAATGATGGATGCCTAAAGTGGCATTGATGAACATGAACAGGAAGAACAATACTAGGAAAATGAGTAGCCCAACACTAGAAATTGCTGCCTGAAGCCACCTAGCAAGATGCCGGTGTCAGTTAGCATGTCTTCCATCCTAAAACCCACTAGCCAATTACTGACTGATATCAACGTGATGCTCATAGACCAAATTGCATTGGAGGTGCATCTATTTATACCATTCGCAACACATGTGGCTCCTCTGCCACTCGATCAGCTGCCTTGACTGCCTATGTTGACTTCTGACCATCAATTTTTGAACATCAAAAGACACAAAATTGAAGCATATGGGATTACTTTACTGTTATTCAAATTCTTGAGATTATTTCATACACTTGCACCTAGTAAAGACTCACTCAAAGCTAGACAGAGGCACACCAGAAATTGCCAAGAAATTGAGAATAATGAGAATAATTGAACCATCTTTTTTTTTGGGAGCTAAAAAAACAACCAAAAAAAAAATAAACAAAAAAGTATAAATAAAATAAAAATAAACAAAAAAATCAAAAACAAAGACAAAAACAAAGACAACCAAAAACAAAAACAAACAAAAAAAACAAAAACAAACAAACAAGAACAAAGAACAAAAAAGAAGGAAAAAAACAAAAACAAAACTAAAAAACAAAACTAAAAAACAAAAACAAAAACAAATAAAAACAAAAAAAAAATTAAATAAGATTATGACTCTTATACATATTTTTTACTCTTTTTTAGAAAAAAAAATAAAAGACTACATTTTATTTAGGTGAGAAAAAGTAAATAAATTTTTTGTTTTATATTATATTATGTCTTAAATAAGATTGTCGTATTTTATATTATAAGATAATAAAAGACTATGTCTTCTTTTTAAAAAAAGTATTTTATATTATAAGATAATATAAGACTATGACTAAATTAACAATGTAGTCTTTTTAAATTATAATATAATATAAGACTACGGAATAATAAAAATATAATTTTTTTATATTACATTACAAGCTAATATAAGATTACGATTTATAAATAAATATAGTATTTTTATGTTAAAAGATATCTAAGACAATATTTGTAATTAAAGATGTAGTTGTTTAATTTAAAAAATATTGAAAATATAGTCTAAAATATTAGACTATATTTCTTACTATAAATATAGTATTTTTCCTAAAACCAACAATAGTCTATTTAACTTTTTGTAATTAACATCAGTCCTAAGTCATGGTAATTGTCAGCATAATAATTTTGTGTTACATAAAGATTAAGATGTAAAATATAGTTGTGAAAGTTTACTAAAGATACTACCTCAGGCTAAAGAGATGAAGGCCGAAGTTTGGACATTCTTTTGAATGTTTCAACTTCCTATATATAATAATACAAGGACTGCCAAGTAAAAATATGGATGAAACATAAATTTTTCGATATATCTCATTTTACTTTTCATCACCACCACATAATACGCAAAGTCGTGGAAACTAGCAAATCCAAGATATGAAATTATTACACCATAGAAGTTCCACGAGTAAAGCAAGGGATACAAGTTTAAAGTTAATTACTAGAGTTGTCATGCATGGCTCTCAAACCTTTTTTCTCAAGGTTGAATTTGAGAATTTCTACCAAAATAGCATGGGTCTAGGATTTGAGTATATTGAGATATGTGATGTGAATTTGATTTTTTATTAATAAATAACTGTGTTTGATTGATTTTATCTTATAAATAGTGATGGGTAGTGATTAAATAAAACTAGATCTAAGATTTTAACTATTAGTATGTTTGTAAAAGATTATCGTAGTAGATAGTGGTAGGTAAACCATGAGACTCACTGGTAAATGTGGTGGAAAAAAGGTATAGCCCTTCTTATGATAATGCATAAGATAAACCGATATGTACAAACTCAAAATTTTGATATGTTGATGATCACAAGAATGATAATAAAAAGCTGAAAGTACAAATACTTTTACAAGTCAATCCATTGAACACATCTTAAACGAATTGATTCTCAAAAATGATAGATATTATATAGAATATACTTTCAATGAGTTCACCTTTATTGTATGATTCAAATCAATATTATAAAAGATATAATATAAAAACCTTAGGATGTGCATGAATATGAAATGGCCCACAAGGTGGTAACAACTCTTGTGAGTTATTTTTTCTTGTATGGTTCACACCAATGAAACTTAATAAAAGAATATATTAATTATATTAGTATGATACTTATGAAGATGAAAATATAAATGCTTATAAACTAGATTAATGAAAGTTAACAAAGTTGCTTGAAATGAAATAGATTACAAATGAATCTCAAGCAGAGATAATTTATTATATAGATGGTGACATATTGAGGGAACAAATATAAATGGACCAATATTGAGAATGACTTAATAGTTATAGCCATCATGTATAATATTAGGAAAAGGAGTCTTTATTCAACACCCTTCTATTCATCTTATTTCAACATGTTTTAAGTCAAGAAATTTATACATTATCACATAGATTAAATAATAAACCTATGGACCTATGATTATCTAATAATCAAAATATTCAATTTGCTAAATATTGGTTGTATTATCATTGAATAACCAAACTACTAATACAATCTTTGTGAGATTGGTATCAAAGTGAAAGTCTGATTTACTACTATTGTACAATGTATTTATGGATCTCTATTAATGAAAAACTCTCATTAATATAATTTTGGGATATCGTTTATCTTATAAAATTAGGATGTATACCAAAGTCATAATTTTACTGCTCAACAATCATTTCCTCAAAACATCGACATTACAATGTGCTCAAATTTAGGATCAAACAAATAAAGTATCTTCTCTATTATTATGATATCTTCTAAATTTTCAAGAATTCCTTTCAATTAATAGCAAATATTAAGAAGTAGGCTCTGAAACTTTCATTTGTGAGGATTCAAATTCACCTCTTAATATTTGGAATGGATTCTCTTCACTTATTGAAATCCTTTATAAATAGTTTGCAACATTCCTCCAACCTATTTAGTATATTTGCCACTTTAAATTTTCTCAAAACAATTATTATTAAATGTTGATAGTGTAGTATATTTAACTAGAAAGAATTGGCACAATTACATGAATGGATATGCAGGTACAAAGGCATCTTCAATTGAGCATTGAGGCACAAGGAAAGTATATGCAAAGCATGCTGGAGAAAGCATGACAGGCCCTAGTTGGAGAAAACATGACCAACAACAATATTGGGAATCAAGGAGTTTTTTGACACTGGAGTACTGGTTAAAGACATGGTTGCCCTAAACTTTCCTACATTTCACGATTTAAACATCTATGGAGTAAACCAGCTTAGCTCTCAGCACAATATAGAAAGGCCCATATATGTTGAAAGCTTGATGCAGCCAAATAACGAGACCGATGTAACAAAGAGGAGGGAGGGCCACAGCCCTAATGGAAGTAAGGGAAAAAAAAAAAAAACTTTGTTCTGGCCGGGTGATCTTCGACTCCAAGAAGTGGTTCCTCTTCAGCTTCAGTCCTGCCTTCAACCTCACCTTGGTGACGGTTTCTTCTCCGGAGACCAATTTCAGTCTTCAGTGACGGACGGCGGCATAGTCTTTGAGCCAGCATCGAACATTTACGAAAACATCACAGTATATGAAGAGAAAGGCGTGAAGCTTAATATATAGAAGCTCGAGTTCTCGGAGTCCACTCTCTTGGTCACAACCAGCGGATGCCAGTAAGATTGAAATGAACAACCGACGATAATCGCGTTTGCGTTGCGCTGTCTTGAACGAGAGAGAAGAAAAACGAAAGCCGAAAAACAAATAAAACTCACCGACAGCGAAGATGCATTTGCTGCGTTTTTTTTTTGTTTTATTATTTTATTAATTTGGCCCGAAGATGGGCCGGACCCAACAAACTCCCCCTCCGGCTTATTCGGTGGGCTCCAACAAGCCCGCTTTTCGTCGACAAGCCTCAAGCTTCTCTTTCGGCAAAGTCTTCGTCAACATATTCGAACCATTCTCACTGGTGTGCACTTTCGCCAAGTGCAACTGCTTTGACTCGAGAACGTCTCGAATCCAATGATATCTCACTTCAATGTGCTTGGATCTCGAATGAAATGACGAGTTTTTGGAGAGGTGAATAGCACTCTGGCTATCGCTGAATACAACGTACTTTTGTTGGCGTAAACCCAATTCCTCAAGGAATCTCTTCATCCACAAAGCCTCCTTGCAACCCTCAGTGATTGCAATGTACTCAGCTTCTGTGGTAGATAGCGCCACGCACTTTTGCAGCTTCGATTGCCAGGACACGGCTCCCCCTGCAAAAGTCATCAAGAATCCTGAAACGGACTTCCTTGAATCAATATCACCTGCCATATCTGAATCGGTATACCCAACTAACATAGTATCACTGTCCCCAAAACATAGACACACCCTGGAAGTACCTTTCAGATATCTTAATATCCACTTTACTGCTTTCCAGTGCTCTTTCCCAGGATTGGAGAGAAACTGACTGACTACTCCAACAGAGTGAGCAATGTCGGGCCTAGTGCAGACCATGACATACATTAAGCTGCCAACTGTGGAGGCATAAGGAATTCTACTCATGTCCACCTTGTCTTTCTTACTTGTAGGACATTGCTCTGAATTTAGCTTGAAATGACCTGCAAGTGGAGAAAAAACCGCCTTGGCCTTACTCATGTTGAACTTCTTGAGGACCTTCTCAATGTAGTCTTCCTGAGATAACCACAGCTTCCCGTTCTTTCTATCACCAGAAATCGCCATGCCGAGTATCCTCTTCGCCGATCCCAAGTCTTTCATGGCGAAGGACTTGCTCAACTCTCTCTTTAACATAGCAATCTTGTTAGTATCATGGCCTATGATTAACATATCGTCAACATACAAGAGGAGAATGATGAAGTCATCATCGAAATATTTGACAAACACACAGTGATCTGACGACGTCCTGCTATACCCATGACTTACCATAAAAGAGTCAAACTTTTTGTACCATTGCCTTGGAGCTTGTTTGAGGCCGTACAGGCTCTTCTTCAACTTGCACACAAGGTGCTCTTTGCCCCTGACTTTAAATCCCTCGGGCTGCTCCATGTAAATTTCTTCTTCCAGGTCTCCATGAAGAAATGCAGTCTTTACATCAAGTTGCTCGATCTCCAGGTTTAAGCGCGCTGCTAAACCAAGAGCAACTCGGATCGAGGACATTTTGACCACCGGTGAGAATATTTCTTCAAAGTCGATACCTTGCTTTTGACCAAACCCCTTCACAACCAATCGCGCCTTGTACCTTGGTTGTGAGCTAGCATTTTCGGTCTTTAATCTGTAAGTCCATCTGTTCTTGAGAGCCTTCTTGTCTTGTGGTAACTTCACCAAGTCATAAGTGTGGTTCTCGTGGAGAGATTGCATCTCTTCATCCATAGCCCTCAACCACTCCTTCTTGTTATCGGCAGAAATTGCTTGTTGGTAAGTTTCTGGCTCTCATGCATCCGTGAGCATCACATATTCATCCTGAGTGTATCTAGTGGACGGATGCCGGTCTCTAGTAGATCTTCTCAACTGAGGTTCAACTGGCTGCTCTTGAACCTCTTCCTTGACTTGTTCAGTCGGCTCGGAATCACCAACAGCGGGAGTTTCATCATCGGTGGTGCCGTCGGTATAATCCGGCACCACTCCCCCGTGATCAGTATGCGTTGCATATGCAGGAACTGGATCTAAATCAATTAAATCATCACTGTACCTCTCTGTCATCTCTGCCTTGTTGATGTCTTTAATGCCCTGGTCTTCTACAAACACTGCATCTCGGCTTCTAATAAGTTTATTCATCACCGGGTCATAGAACCTGTAACCAAACTCATCAAGACCATAACCGAGGAACACGCACGGTCTTGACTTCGCATCGAGCTTAGACCTCTCATCTTTCGAAATATGGACAAACGCCTTGCACCCAAAGACACGAAGATGATCATAAGAGATTTCATTACCTGACCACATCCTGTCTGGAACCTCAAAACCCAATGGAACACACGGCGTGAGATTCAAAACATGTACCACCGTACTCAAGGCTTCACCCCAGAAGGATCTCGGTAGCTGCGAATGCGAAAGTAAACATCTTACCCTTTCCAAAAGTGTCCTGTTCATCCTCTCAGCTAAGCCATTCAACTGAGGAGTCTTTGGAGGTGTCTTTTGATGCAAAATACCCTGTTGTCTGCAATACTCATCAAAAGGACCACAGTACTCACCTCCGTTATCTATCCGGATGCTCTTCAGTTTTACACCAGTCTATCTCTCTACAAGAGCATGAAACTACTTGAAGACATCCAATACTTGATCCTTGGACTTCAGTGTAAACGCCCAAGTCTTCCTGGAGTGATCATCAATAAAAGTTACAAAATACGAAGCTCCACCAAGTGTTCTCGTCTTCATAGGACCACACACATCCGAGTGTACCAGATCGAGTACACCGGGCTTCCGTAAATGACAAGTTTTATTGAAAGCAACACGTGTCTGTTTACCTGCTAAACAGTGAACACACCGTTTTAGAAGACCATTTTTAATACCTGAGAGAAGATTCTTTTTGGCCAACATCATCAAACCCTTCTCGCTCATGTGTCCGAGCCGGTTGTGCCAAAGCTCCACGACATCATCACCATCAACCGTATTCACCATGGAATTTGCAATCTTTGCTTGCGTCACATACAATGAAGAACATTTTTTGTCCCCTCGCCACGATCAGGGAACCTTTGGTGAGCTTCCATTTTCCATTATGAAAGGTGCTGCAAAACCCTTCGTCATCGAGCTTGCCTGTGGAGATCAAATTCATGCGGACATCGGGAATATGCTTCACACCCTTCAGAATCAAGGTGTTGCCATTGTCGGTCTCTAAGTGCACGTCTCCCATACCAATGGCCTTAGCAATACCATCGTTACCCATCCAAACACTTCCAAAGTCACCGGAAGTGTAAGATGCAAAGAAATCCATCCGCGATGTAGCATGTATCGAGGCACCACTATCGATCACCCAACTCGTCTCTTGACAAGCGAGATTGACGACATCGCCGTCATATAAAATAAGAAAATCGTCGATGGCTGCCGCTACCTTCTCACTATTTGCATCCTCTTCGGTCTTCTTATCCTTTCCTCTGGCATTCGAATTCTCTCTTAGGAATTTTCTACAAAACCTCTTGATGTGTCCCTTTTTGCCACAATGATAACATTCAAAGTTGGCATGCTTTCCCGACTTGCTTTTACTTCGGTTTCTATTATTCGGACCCCTACTCTGACTTCTCCCCCGCTTTTCAGCAAATAGGACATCCGAATGCGAAGAAGAACCCTGTGATTTTCTTCTCATCTCTTCGTTTAGGACACCACTTTTCACCAAGTCCATAGAGCAAACGCCGTTTGTGGATGAGTTAGATAAAGACGTCCTGAACGTTTCCCACGAGTCTAGTAACGTAACGAGAAGCCACAGCCCTTGTATTTCATCATCAAACTTGATGTTCATTCCAGCCAACTGATTTATAATTCCTTGGAATGTGTTCAAGTGGTCTGACATGGCTTTTCCATCTTAATATTTTAAGACCATCATTTGCTTGATCAAAAATAGCTTGTTGTTGCCAGTCTTCCGTGCCTACAACTCCTCGAGTTTGTTCCACAAGGTCCGCGCATGCTTTTCTTCACTAACGTGGTTGAGCACGTTATCATCTACCCATTGCCTGATGTAGCCGCATACCTGACGGTGACAAAGCTCCCACTCTTCATCGGTTTTACCCGATGGCTTCTCTTTGGCAAACACTGGTAAATAATAATCTTTCACATACAAGAGATCTTCCATCTTCCCCTTCCAAACATGGTAATTGGACCCGTTTAAAGTAACCATCCGGCTTGTGTTACTCTCCATGACTTAAACAAGGCACACGGATCAAACCTTCCTCTGATACCAATTTGTAGTATATTTAACTAGAAAGAATTGGCACAATTACATGAATGGATATGCAGGTACAAAGGCATCTTCAATTGAGCATTGAGGCACAAGGAAAGTATATGCAAAGCATGCTGGAGAAAGCATGACAGGCCCTAGTTGGAGAAAACATGACCAACAACAATATTGGGAATCAAGGAGTTTTTTGACACGGGAGTACTGGTTAAAGACATGGTTGCCCTAAACTTTCCTACATTTCACGATTTAAACATCTATGGAGTAAACCAGCTTAGCTCTCAGCACAATATAGAAAGGCCCATATATGTTGAAAGCTTGATGCAGCCAAATAACGAGACCGATGTAACAAAGAGGAGGGAGGGCCACAGCCCTAATGGAGGTAAGGGAAAAAAAAAAAAAACTTTGTTCTGGCCGGGTGATCTTCGACTCCAAGAAGTGGGTCCTCTTCAGCTTCAGTCCTGCCTTCAACCTCACCTTGGTGACGGTTTCTTCTCCGGCGACCAATTTCAGTCTTCAGTGACGGACGGCGGCATAGTCTTTGAGCCAGCATCGAACATTTACGAAAACATCACAGTATATGAAGAGAAAGGCGTGAAGCTTAATATATAGAAGCTCGAGTTCTCGGAGTCCAATCTCTTGGTCACAACCAGCGGATGCCAGTAAGATTGAAATGAACAACCGACGATAATCGCGTTTGCGTTGCGCTGTCTTGAACGAGAGAGAAGAAAAACGAAAGCCGAAGAACAAATAAAACTCACCGACAACGAAGATGCATTTGCTGCGTTTTTTTTTTGTTTTATTATTTTATTAATTTGGCCCGAAGATGGGCCGGACCCAACAGATAGATGAACCATAAAACTTTCTAATCTCTTTTTCTCATCTTTAAAACTAATCCTTTGGTTCGTGGTTAGCATAGTATCATTATCTGGATCGCTAAAAGTATTTTTTATGATATTCCAAATATTATGCTTGCCAAGGTGAACCTTCAACTTGATTCTCCTATTATAATACATGGTAATGTTAATCATTCGGACTTGGAAGGATAACATTATATTCATCATATCATCTCAATAACGTAATAATTAACAAAAACGTACGTAAAAATTAATTTGTAACACCATAAAAATGTTTGAAGATATTGGAAACACCTGGTAGTTTTTTAAAACATTAATGGGAATAATTACAATGTCATTCGATTCTTTTTGTTGATAAATTAGATTTGATGATATACTCTCAACTAACCTTCCTATGATAACACTTCATTCAAATAAAAAATCACTCAAACAAATATAAAATTTATTGTAACTAAAAACAAATTTTATAATACAATTCATACTTAGATAGTTATTGGTCTTCCTTTTATTTTTTGATGTTAATATAAATAGGAAGATTGGTATTTATATTAATTCTTGACAAATCTAAATCATAGACATTGTAACTTAAAAGACATTTAAAATTGATAGGATATTCTATATAAAACTTGAATTTTAATTAGAATTTCACATTAAGTTTGTGATCCAACATTCAACTTGGAATTGTTGGACATAGAATATTTTCTATCACCTTCTCCTTTTTATTTTTATTTTTTTGATAATCAATGAGAAACCTTTATTAAGTAGATAATAAATCAGACATAAACACCTCCTCCAGCCAAGAAGGGACAATAAAAGACTCGTGGAGACTAGCGTTGTAACAAGCATGTTTTGCCAGAACATGAGCACACATGTTTGCTTGCCTCTTTACAAACCGAATAGAGTAATTACCTTTACCTCTAAGATACACACAATCTGAAATTAAAAAACCATATTCGGAACAGTCTAAAAAGTGAGAAGACAAACTGTTAACAACTGATAAAGAGTCTGATCCGAACTCCACATCGACCAATTTCAACGACAAAGCCCAAAGTAGAGCCTCACGAAGTGCTAATGCTTCAGCTTCTTTGACACTATAGGATAGGGGTAGTAACAGTGTCTTGCATGCATAAAACTGACCATCAATCCTTCACATCACCATACCCAAACCTATAGCTGATAAATCATGGAACATTGCTGTATCCAGGTTGCATTTCCAACGGCCACCTAAAGGGCAAGACCAGGTTAGGGGACCATGAACGCGCTGGGTAGCAGAGGAAGATGTACCAGCACGGGCACGACGCCAGTCCTGGAGATACACATGCCCCAGCTCCATCGCCTTCACTGCTGATATAAAGGAGTTCTCTCAGAGCTTCAGATTCCGTTGCCTCCATACACACCATAAAATCATTGCTATCGATCACATTGCATCGGGGTCAAGAGCATCAATCAACTTTAGCATCCAAACAGGAAATTCGTCAGTGGTCAATGTCGGCTTAACAACATTAGTAGCAGCCCAACACGAGGACGAATACGTGCAGTCATACAATAGATGCCAATAGTGCTCCTGTCCCTGCCCACACAACACACAACAAGTTGACAGGTTCATGCCTTTATCCAGTAGTCTAACCGATACAGGAATGCAATTATTACACAAACGCCATAAGAAGGAAATTATTTTAGGGGGAAGAAACAATTTCCACAACTTCTTCCAGCTTGATGCATATAACTTAGACTCGGTTTCATGAAGGCTACCCGTTAGCATTTTATAGCAAGATTTTACCGTATATAAACCATTATTTGAATAATGCCACATCAACGAATCAGAGATATTAGCTTTTGATAGTGGGATTGAACAAATAGCCATGGAGACATTATTCTCAAAAATAGAGTGAACCAGTTCCGTGTCCCATCCTCTTCCTGCATCTAACAATAGATCTGAAGCCTTTAAATTATCAAGACCATGAACCGGAGTGGTACCGACCCTAAAACCAGGCAAATCACGAACCCAGGCATCCCTCCATACATCAATTGAATTACCATCCCCCACTCTCCATCGGATACCCCTATTAACAACTTCTTTCACACTCCAAACACTACGCCAAACAAAGTTCTGATTACTTCCCAATGATGACGAGAGATAGCTTCCATTAGGAAAATATTTGGCCTTGAACAAACGAGCTACCAAAGTGTTGGGGTTGTGAATGAAGTTCCATCCTTGCTTACCCAATAAAGCAAAATTAAGCACCTGTAAGTCACAGAAACCCATGCCCCCCAGTTCCTTAGCACGAGCTAGCATGCCACAGCTTTGCCATCTAATCCCTTTCCCGTTCCCTGAACTCGAACCCCACCAAAACGAATTCATCATTTTCTGAATCTCATCACAGACCGAGACAGGCAAAAGAAACACACTCATACTGTATGTTGGTATAGCCTGAGCTACCGATTTAATTAACACACATTTACCTGCCTGAGAAAGCAACTTGTTTCTCCACCCTTGGATCCTCTTCCAAATTGTGTCTTTGATGTAGCTAAAGGTAGCACGTTTTGATCTTCCAATCAGCGAAGGTAAGCCCAAGTACCTACCCGTGCTGATACCATTCGTAACCCCCAGTATAGCTGATAACAGGCATTGCTTATCAATTCTAACATTAGAAGAGAACATGATACCCGATTTCTAGAGATTGATTGCTTGGCCTGAATAGCTCTCATATAGCTCGAGGATCTGATGAATCACTCTAGTTTCCTCTTCTGTACTTTTAAAAAATAAGAAGGAATCATCGGCAAAGAAAAGGTGGGATATGCTCGGGGCACCCCGACATATCTTACTGCCATTTATCATTCCAGAAGTCTCTGCCTGACGGAGTAAAGCTGACAGCCCTTCTGCACAAATAATAAATAAGTATGGAGAAAGTGGACAACCCTGACGCAAGCCTCGTTTAGGTATGATAGGACCCACCTCTGAACCATTCATAAGCATAGAGTAACGCACAGTCGTTACACACATCATAATCCACTTGATCCACCTGTCATCAAACCCCAAAATCTGTAACATATGTTGCAAAAACTTCCAATCTACTCTGTCATAGGCCTTACTAATATCCAGTTTCAATGCTACTTCCCCTACATTTCCTCTCTGCTTTCGCTTCATATAATGTAGTAACTCACAAGCGATCATGACATTATCAGTAATAGAGCGACCCGGAGCAAAAGCAGACTGAGTGCTAGAGATAATATGAGACATGAGATGTTTCATACGGTTGGCTAAGACTTTTGCAATAATTTTATAAATCACATTGCAAAGAGAAATTGGTCTAAGATCATTCATGGATTGGGGGTCGGAACATTTTGGAATTAAACATAGCAAAGTATCATTCAGATTAGGAGGGAAAGATAAAGTTTCTAACCAACCTGTAGCAGTCTGGAATACTACTGGGCCTAATAACTTCCAAAAGTGCTGATAAAATCCGGGATTCAAGCCATCCGGGCCAGGAGCTTTATCTGGTAACATCTGCATAACAGCTCCAGTGAATTCTTCAAGTGAGAACCGAGCCACGAAACCATTATTCTCCTCCACCGAAATTTTGTACTCTATTGGAAGCTCACCATACGATACTTCTTCTGTGCACACTGCAAAAAGGCCTTCAAAATATGTCTTCACAAGCTCACTTAGACCCTCTTAGTCTGAAACCACATTACCATCTGCATCATTCAACTTCCGGATCTGATTGTGCTTTTGCTTCGAAGAAGCATGTGAATGAAAATAGCGGGTATTGCTGTCTCCTTCCTTTAACCAGAAATCTTTCGCCCGTTGTTTCCAGTACACTTCTTCATGATCCAAGAGACTATCCATTTCTGCTCTGGCTCTAAAGAACTCACCAACTGCCAAATCATCTGTCTTTCCCCACAATCTTACTAGTTTCTCTGAACAGCACTTTATTAGCCTTCTAAAGCGCTTCCAGAATTCTCGTCCCCATTTAGCCATAGAGACTGAACACAAAGATAGCCTCTCTAACAGATCTTTGTCACTGGACGAATACCACCACCTCTTTAAATTTTCGTTGAAATCTTGTTCCCGAACCCATAAATTCTAAAACCGAAATCTAAGAGTATACCCTGGCTTGTGTTTGAAATCCAGCTCTAAAAGAATTGGGGAGTGGTCGGAAGAGGACGCAAGTAAGTTGGTAAGTTTGCTCAACGGAAATTCCTCAAACCATGAGACTGATGCAAAGGACTTGTCCAGCCGTTCCTGAATCCAAGCAGTAGTTCCTCTACCTCATTCCCACGTGAATCGGTGACCCATAAGCTCTAGTTCAGAAAGTTCACAATCATTTATAGCCTCCAAAAAGCCTCGAAAGAGCCAGTTAGGATGCTCAACCGAACCCATCTTATCGCCAGGAGACAATAGATCATTAAAATCTCCGAGGATACACCAAGGTAAGGAAGAGTTACCGTGTAAGGTACGGAGGAGATTCCAAGAATCCTTCCTTCTGTTACGTTCGGGAAAACCATAGAAGCATGTCAATCTCCACACAACTTTGTTTGGCACATGTACTGATACATCAATGAAATTATTCTGAAAACACAGTAAATTACAGGTCATTGGTTGCTTCCACAGTAAAGTGAGACCACCTCCTCTGCCAACTCTATTAACCACAAACTTTCCATCAAAACCCAACTGAATTCTCAATTGCTCAATTTTCTCATCATTCACTAACATTTCAATGAGAAAAATAAGCGATGGGCGCTGAGACCGAATGATCTCCTGAAGGTTTTGAATTGCCCGCGAGTTGCCCAAACCCCGGCAATTCCAACTAATGCATCTCATTGCTGCTGGCGGTCCTGCTCATCAGGACTCGCCAAAAAAGAGCTTGGATTGGTAATCATTGTATCTTGAATCACAGAAGCAACTGTTACTGATGACGCTATCCCTCTTGCCAAAACAGGAGATCCCTCCACCACCATCAAGTCTAAGTCAACGTCCTTATCTGTTTCTTGCCTCCTACGCTTCTTATCCTCCTGTACCGATACCTCCACATTCTCTAAGGTTAACTGGTGTGAATTAGTAGCAGTAGTATTTTCTGAACTACCCTGATTACTCACAGTTGATGATGCACCTTGGAACATGCTTACAGTATTACCCAGCGCCATACCATGCTCACCACGTAGCCATTTATCTACCACTTGAGCATTTCTTCTCACTGGAGCCTTTAACCATGCTCCCCATTCTGGTTTAACTTCTTGCTCAGGTTCATGGAAGAGTCTAGGACAGAAGACGTCTGTATGTCCAATCAAACCACAGAGGTAACAAAAAACACCTAGCCGTTCATATTGGAAATGAACGATTACCAGTCCCCCATCTGCTTTTCTTATATTCTTCCAACGTAGTAGTTGTAGTCTCACATCTAGCCTCACCCTTATTCTCATATAGGACTTCTAGAAGCCACTGTTATTAACGTGATCATAGGCTACAAATTCTCCAATAGCATTCCCAAGCTGTATCCCTACTCTTTCTGACATACATCCCACTGGTAGCTCGTGCGCTTGTACCCAAATAGTAAGATGGTTTAATGGGATTGTAGCCGGTATGTCTCCAGGTTTGTAATGGTGCAAAACCAAATGAAAGTTATCAAAAGTCCAAGGGCCTCCATCCAGAACACGTCGCATATCCACCGAATGGAAGAATTTAAACAAATATCTGTTTGATGGAATATCTTTAATATGAATCCCCTTACCTGGTCTCCATAGATTAACCAGTCAATTGCGCATAGCTGTGAAATCCAATGTTTTATCAGTAAGGAATTTCCCCACTAAGCAAAACTCATTTAGGGCGGAATCAGTAGCCTCACTGCCATCCCAGACTATCTCATCATGATCCTCCCTCATAATTGAAAGTTTCCCCAAATCTGAATCCATCATACGACTCACACAAAGGTGAGAAAATCAACAGGAATAGACGCTCTCACAAGGAGAAGAAATCAACACTCTCATGCCCTAGCAGAGAGAATACTACAATTGTCATACCAGCGGAATGAACTTATTCAGCTCCAGTTGGTGTTGACCATCGTGTCGTTCGCGATAGCAGTGGAAACACTCATCGCCGGAGTCTATCACCTTCTCCTATGTAATGGAATGGGTTAGAAAGAGTCACTAAGTTTGATTTATTTGTAGGGAAAAGTTGCGGATGGTATGTTTAGAATACATGAAATTTAGAGGTTGTTGATAACATGATGTTTGAATGCTTGCAACATCCGAGAGGAGAGAGGGGGGAGAGAAAGAGTGAGAGGAGAGAGAGAAAGAGTGAGAGAGGGAGAGAGGCGAGAGAGGGAAGTAGAGAGAGGAGGATTGTGAGCTAGAGAGTGATAGAGTGAGAGAGGGGCAGAGAGGGATAGAGGGAAGGAAGAGAAAGGTTAACGGGAGAGGGAGTCAGAGGGAGAGGGGGGAATAGGAGAGGAAGTGAGAGGAAGTGAGAGGAAGAGGGGAAGAGCCGGAGAGAGAGGGGGGGAGAGAGATAGTGAGTGAGAGAGAGATTTTATTATTTGTCATTTGGCGAAACTAATTAATCAATATTATTTTTTTTTTCAGAAAATGAATATCATATCACATAATTTCTTATTTTACTTTGTAGTATTGATAAGAATAATTTAAAAATTTAATAAGATTAAAATTAATCTTGACTTTGATTTGTCAAATGACACAAGATAAAATGTTTATATATGACAAAATTTGAAATATAGCATGTGAGATAAAAATTTATAATAAATTATAAAAATTACAAAATTTCTAAAATATGTCAAATTTTGGAAATCAAACTTTTATTAGACTATTAGTTATAAAAACATAGAGATGAATATTATAAGATTCGTAAAGAGACTAGAACAAAAGAAAATTTATAAACTATAACTTTTTTTTTTGAAATTACATATGAGAAAATCATGAAACAAAAAAAATTGACATTATAATAAAAAATTTTATAATTGCAAATTATTAAAATTATAAAAATTCTAGATATATACATACTAAAAATTATTTATTTTAAAATTAACAAAATTATTTTAGAATGATACTTAACTTGCGAAGTTTTCATTTATAAAATTATAGCTTATTTAAAATGTTAAAATATAAAATAATAAATTTTATAAATATAATGACCTACAAACAAACAAACACACACACACACACACAAGAAAACAAAATCATGTAATTAAAAAATAAAAAAATTGGAGTCTATTAGAATATCTTTCTTTTTCTAGATAGAACTATGAAAAATAAATATTAGTTCATAACTTATAAATATAACAATCGTCCGGTAAGTAAAATGAATTTTAAAATTAATATTTTTATCCTTAGTGTGACATCTTCCTCTCATTCCTCAAAATATGATTACTACTAATCCTAATTATAATGTGAAAGAATAAATAATGTTAAATTATAAATATACATGTGGATTAGGAAATCGATCCAAACAGATCAACCAGAAAACATATGGCAACCAATCACTAATATCTTCAACAATATCCACATCATCACCAATTTCATCCGTCGATCCTATGATATAAACAATGGCATGGTGCCCAAGTAGGGTAAATCATACATACAACTTGAGCCACACCAATTGTTTTCCCAAGCTGCTTATTCCTTATCAATGGTTGAATAAAAAGGAACTGCTGGACTTAATCACCCGGTGGAGCACTCACTGTCTTGTTTCCTTGGTGGCAATGGCATCAGGCTTGTCTCTTCCCTTTGTTGCCATAATACCTACAAGGCGAAGAACCGTAATATAATACATCGGCACCGTCAGCAATTCAGATTCTGCTCGATCTATTGAGGAAGCTAAAGAATTAAGGACTTCGAAGCAACAACGTTTATATGATCGTGGTAAAGATCAAGATCAAGATCAAGATTTGGATGAAAACTCTTCATGCAGAAAAGAGGAGAGAGAGAAATTTGAACAGAGCTACTGATATATACCCAAATCTGAACGAGCATTTAGATTCACGAGTTTTATCACCTGTCTTGAAACCATATATAGAAGAAGAGGTAAAAGGGTCTAATTTGATGAAAGTGACGACCAAGAGATTAACAAAAACAGATGTCAGTGAACATCACTGCCCTTATTTTATTGCCGGAGAAACGAATCAAAGAAGAATTTCTTCTGCAAGAGGAAAGAGAGAGATTAAATTCATTTGATCAAATAGACGTTAAGATATTACAACCAAATCTTGTTGAGTTTGATACAGTATTACACTTCAAAAGGTTGAAGATGAGATCTATTCGACCGTATGCATTAAACTGGATACCTCTCCTCAGAGAGAACAAGCATCTTTTAAAAAGAGAATATCGTACTACATATTTGGTCAGGCGAGGTAAGGAGCTATGGCTTGCATTAATTTTGGATCCAGGGATCGGTGATGAAAATAACTGAGCAATCCAAATATTTATTTTAAAATGACGAAGATGCAGCAAAGAGATCAATGACGTTTCTGATTGGACCAGAATGCTTGATAATGGTGTAACGAAGTACAAGGAACATTCTGCTTCTCCGGGAGTGGCATCGATGAAGTACAAGCATGCCGTATCTTTTTTTTTTTCAATGTTTTCGAATTGAAGGGAAAATGCCCATTAATCTTATCTTCGAACTTGAAACGTGTGACTTCTATCAGAAGCCCCATTTCCCTGATTTAGCAGCAGAGTTTGACATTCAAGATCTTACGAGCACCCCGTCCGTTTAAATAAAGAAGCTTTAAACAAATTAACCTTTGCATCAAATTTACTATTTCAAATAATTATGCATATTTACTGAAAATGAGTTTATTGACTAATTAAATTTTGTCATGGTGATGCTTGTGCTTGGGATTGACCAAATTTATTTATTTATTATTATTATTTTTGTTAATCATTTTTGTTAATGTCATTATGGATATTTATTCATTTCATACAAATACCACATGTAATATGTGATTGTTTTTTCTGATATAATTTTCATTTCAAATTTTTAATTTACATTTTAATTTGAATAAACATAAAAATTAAAATAATAAAATTACCCCGATATGGCTCAAGGCATGACACAACACAACTCGACATGACAGAGCCCAATTTAACCTGAACTTGGGTCTGTCGTGCAATGTTGGGCCAGGCAAGACACAAATCATGCTTTGCCGAATAGAGCATGGTTGCCTTACTAAGCCATGCCTGACACGGCCCGATGTGCTTGAGTGGGCCAGCTAAAATGGGTTTTGCTTGTATGATATGACCCGTCTAATATTTCTAATCAAAAATACAATATTAGTCTTTGACACAGAATAATTTATTATGTGTGTGAGAAGAGTCTTTAGATTTTATCTAGAAGGAATATCATATCTTTTGTCCAGTAATCATTTCTTGACGAGTGTACGAATGGCTAAAAAATGACCTAAAATATCTTTTCACTCTCAATAACCCTCGAGGAGATCAAATATCTTTGATCGTATTTATATTGATATTTGCTCAATGCAGACCAGAAAGCTTGGTTATACCCTTTTATTTTATCATATTAATTGATATTACTTAGGGAAAGTGTAAGCATATACATTAAAAATAAAAGATCATGATTTTCCTATATTTTAAAGTGCTCATGCTTGAGTTGAGAGAGCATTAGGCAACAAATTGATCTTCATATTTTCTGTTAACGAGAGAGAATATTGAGGTTAGTTTGATAGCTATAATGTATCTCATAATGTTAGACATTAAAAAAATACAAACTAACATACCATAATAAATTAACATCTCTATGTTGATAAACTAGACTATTGAGGAAAGAGTTTAATATATGCTTTCTCATATACATCTTCCCAAGGAATTTTGGAGAGAAACTGTGCATATGACTATTTATATAATCAATATGTGCCATGCCATCATCTTGGTTGAAGATATTCCCAAAATAATTTGAACTATAAAAGATATTTCATATGATCACTTGCAAGTTTTTTGTGGTAAAACTTATATTTATAATACAACAAATGAATGATCTAACCTTAATAATACTGCATATCCATGAATATTCATTAGCTGTGAACTTGATAAGTTTGAGAAGAAATAAGAGTAATTATATATATATATATACTTATTTGAACAAATCCAATGTCAATTGCTTCAAGAGATCAGTCTAATCAAGGGGTAAAATTATGTAACCACTAGATGATTTCAAGCCTTAGGATATACATGATATTTCTATGTCATGAGATATAACTAAATTATATGAGCCATAGGAAACAACTATTGAGGAGGTGAGAGACTATAATCCAACTAAAACTAGGAAGGACCCATTTGTTCATGATGATACATATCAATCTGAATAAATAATATAATCTAGACCGACCAAGTATTCTCTAGATTTCATGATTAAATAATACTCATAGATGTAGACTAGTCTGATATATTTTAGGAAGCTATCTTTCTTAAGAATAAAGAGAAATCATACTTATGATTACATTTCATGATTTCATGATTATATATTACCTATGCCTTCCAGCTATGTTGGAAGAGATAGTCTCTTCATGTCAATCATACTTATGATTTGGTATCATGACCAAAAAGAAAACATATTTTTCAAAATATAGGACTCTTTAGACTAAAACCCTATGATAGAAACTCTAAATTGAGATACAAGGCTCGATTAGCAGTCAGGATTTAGTCAAAAGAAAATAATTGATTTTGATAAGATAATTTTACTTATAGCTAAGATGTCTTCTGTCCTCTATTTGAGTAATTCTGAGTTTAGCTCATAGCATGAAATTAAAAATTATTCAACTCGATATGAAAACTATATTTTTTTATGGTAACCTCCATGAGACTCTCCGTATAGATCAACTTGATCATAATAGAGTATAGATTGATAGGCTTAAAGAGGAATTAGTAAATGTTTTTATATATAAGTTTTATATTCTTCAGATAGATTTTAGGGATAAGTATCATATGGGATAACCCCTCTATGTGTGCATGGTTATCTTAAGAATGATATATTAGTTAGGTTCTATAATAATTTTCATAAAAGAATCTAAGTCAATCTTAACTCTCTTAACTATATATTTTAAGTAGAGTACCGAGCATAATCTCAAGTCTAATAAGGAAAAGAGATACATGACTCATGTCTTCTATGCCCCAATATTTGATAGTCTTGTTATACTATGGTATGCACTATACTAGATATATCATACACTGTCAGTGATATTAGTCATTTTCTCTCAAACCTAAGTAGATATCATTTGGTTGTAGTGAAATCTATCATGATGTATCAATGTGAGACTTCTCAGTTATCTTTGTGCTTATATAGATTAAAACCCATTATTATTGGATATACTAATTTTGATATGGCTGGTGATTTAGATTCATATATAACTACCTTATGTTATCTAATAACACTCAGAGAGGAAGTCATATCTTAATAATCTAAGCTACAGAAATACGTAACACTATCCAACACTAAGACTATGTTTATTATAGCTATTAAAGCTTACAAAGAAACTTTATAGATGACAAGGTTTTTTGCAGACTTGGATGTATGACAAAATACATGCTTTGTATGGTGTAACGGTGATAATGCTATATATCTCTCTAAAAATTTTATTTTTCATAGCTGGTTGAAGAATATTGATATGCGATATTATTGGATATATGATATATTAGATGAAAAGTTAATAATACTTTAAAAGTATACATGAATAAAAATGTCATTGATATGTTCATGAAATTATTTTCGTCACTAAAATTTAATTTTTTAAGTCACATGTTGGTATGAGTCTACATACCTAGGGCAGAGGGGATGCTTTGTTGGGTCTGTCCGAGTTGAGTCGATTGGTTTAATTTTTATGTTTTGTTTATTTAAGTATGTTGTACGTAATCCAAGAATGTGAGATAAAATCCAATGCTCTAATTTAGAAAAAAATAAATTTAAAATTTGAAAAATTGTAAAAATGAATATGTTCTCAGTTTTACAATGTGGGCAGCATGGTGTCCTCTTGGATGGGGGAGCGCCACATCTAGTTTTGTTTAAAAACCAAGATATAAAAAAATTTTGGCTATGCATGTTTTGAAAAATAGGTCGTGTGCATGTTTTCTGTTTGGTGAATTTTTCATGGGGTTGCTTTGCATCATATCTTTTTTATCTTGGTTATTGAAACTTGGTCTTTTATGCATTTTTCTCTTCTTCGCAAGGCTTCATTGGTCTTTTATGCATCATATCTTATATATATATGATTATATGCATATACTATATGCATACATAGAAAAATCTCTATTTCAAAAAAATTTGGAAACACACCATTTTTAAATGATGATTTTTTATGTGCTAATAATTAATATATATGGAATGGGCGAGGTTAAATGTTTTTACACTCTAGTTGAGGTGTATTTTTTAAAAATATAAAAATTTTACTTATACTTCTATTTTTGTAAATATTATAAAAAATGGACCATCCAAATTTTTATAAAATAGTGTATAAAATTTTTAGTTCTATTTTTGACATTGGCCAAGCAGAGGCGGGTGGTTGTAAGTTTAGTTGAAACATAATGACATCTAAATTTTTAGTGTATAAAATACTTATATGAATTCAAAAATGTCCAAAAATAATGCACATAAAATCTCGAAGCCTCTTTAACCAAGTAGGCATCGTAAGCCGATCCTTCAACTTTCGATTTATTTCAAATATTATTTTTCAATTTTCTAAAATATATGAAATAAATATATATTATAAAAAAAATATTCAACAAATAAATTAAAATTTTTATATTAACAAATAGAAAATATATTACTTTTCAAATGGATAAATTCACCTATATTGCACAAGATTTGCTATCATAAATTCAAAAGGCAAGTAGACTGGAAGATGTTCCATGGGATTGAAAAAGCTAGGAGGAAAAATATGCTCAAATCTGCATATAATAATTTGGATGTCATTTTATAATTGTTCTATTTCTTCATTTCTTATGACATTGCAAGTGATATTCGTAAAGAAAATAATTATTTCAATCAATGTTTTTCTAACATTTTGTGGAAGTAATCCACGGAATGTTATAGGTATTAGTATCTATACAAACACATGGCAGTCATGACTTTTCATTCCAAATAACTTATGCTTCTTTATATCAATACATCTTCTCATATTAGATGCATTATTATCAAGGATTCTAAGCTCCATTAGTCATTTGCACACCTTTGCATCTTTTTAAAGACTATAATAAGTCTTAAGAAATTTATTTGTTGCTTCATACAAGTGTAACTTTAGATGTGAACATAACTCTTTCAAATTTTCTCGAGATTTGGCATTATCTATTATTTTTCCATCCACATTCATTACATTATTAAAAAAATTATAAAAATATTTCTTCTCATTATGCATCACAACTAAGTTGCATCTAATAAGATTTGTTTTCTAAGATAATAAATCCCAAAAGATACTTTTGTTCTTATAACCATAGTGATAAATCTTTGAAATTTGCATATTGACACAATCTGCATCAACATCCACAACATTTTTGAATTCATATCTTTTAATTACTTATAATATTTCGTCACCTAACCTCAAAGGTGGTACACTTTTAATAACTTTGTGACCTTTCTTAAATGCATCAATATTCATCTAAATTAGATGTTCTACATTTAATAATTTATGATGATTATCAAATCAAGAAATATTTTCTCCTCTACTCAGTTAAAACATATAAGTATTACATGCAATATGGAAAAACTAATTTTTCTGCAGCACTCCATCCAGATAACATTGAATATGTAGGAAAGTAAGTTATTGTCCATATTAGCATTGCTCGCCGTTTAAAATTCTGCTTTCTAGATATATAATATATTTCAATACTATCCTCCCATAAGTTTTTGAATTCTACTATAAGAGGTTATAAAAAACCATCTAATTATGTTTTGGATTCTTAGACTGGGTACGATATTACATGAAAACATGTATAGATATTTCATACACATCCATGGTAATAAATTATAAGATGTAACAAATAATGTCTATGAAGAGTAATGTTGTCCTATTTATCCAAATGACTGAAATTCAACTGTGCACAGCCAAAATCTAATATTTTGGCTTTCATCTATAATATATTATGTTTTTGTTTAAACTATTGAACTATTGTAAAAGATTAATTTCCGTATTACTTTGACTTTTTGCTAATTATAAAAAATAGTTTGTAGTATATGTTTTTATTCATTATTAATATAAAAATTTAAAAGTAAGTAATTTAATTTTTTGAAAAATAAATAAGATTGTGAAAATAGTTATGGAATGAAAATAAGTAGGGATATTTCCATAGCTAATTTATATAGTGAATTTTTCGTGTATATTAATTCAAAAAATATTAATTACTTCTATTAATTATGATCAAAATTAGCAGGAGAAAATATTTAATTAGCTAGAAAATTTGGATCGTTCAATAATTTGCTGGAAAAATATTTTTTCTCGTTAATTTTTTTGCGACAAGCAAATTAACTTTGGATATTTTCCATCCTAAATATGTCACTATTCTAGATTAGCGACGGAATTTTTTATAATAGCTATAAATATTTTGCTAGCCACTTGGGTTTTTTTTTTGAAGTGATTATAATTGCAATTTATTAAAATTATAAAAATTCTAGATTTATAGAAACTAAAATTATAAAAATTATAAATTTCTATAAATTACAAATATATATATATTAGAATGATAGATAACTTGTGAAGCAATCATTTGTAAAATTATAACTTATTTAAAATGTGAAAAATTATAAACTAATTAATATTATAAATATTATGACACAAAACACACACACACAAACAAACTATACTACAAAATCATGTAATTAAAAAAAATTAAAAAATTGGTGTCTATTAACATATCTTTATTTATTTAGAGAGCCATTGAAAAGATTATTCTTATGGATAACACTATGAAAAATAAATGTTAGTTCATAGATTCTAAATATAATAATCGTCCGGTAAATAAAATGAATTTTAAAATTAATATTTTTATCCTTATTAACATCTTCCACTCATTCCAATAAAATAGGATTACGACTGATGCTGATAATATTTTGAAATAATAATTAATGTTAAATTATTAAGCCATGATGATCAGTTGGTCAGCACAATTTTAATTTTACAATTGATACATGTGGATTAGGATAACCTATCTATTCATCTAGTAAAATGATATAATATTTAATGTTCTCTTTCAAATAAATTATGACATAATAGCCACATTCAACACGTGATAGTTGCATTGGATATTTGAAAAATGAAATTAAAAATTTTTATAAAATTCAAAAAAATAAGAACTAATATTAATGAGTTATTAAAAAGAATGTGTTGCTCAATATACTTTAATAGAGTCCCAAATAACTTTTTTTGCAACTCGATTAGCTTTAGCATTGTATATTTTAAGTGAACTAATTTTTAAAGGTATAATAAAAGTGTGAGACTCAAATGATATAATCTAGACAAATTACTATAAAAATAAAAATAAATAAATACTTAATTTATTAATAACATTTTTTAATTCTTTTCCCACTGAACATCCAATAGAATCACAAAAATATATTTTATTCCTATGAAGGTCAATAACCACCAAGGACTAGTGATCCCAACATTATAATAATAATAATCAATAAATTTGTATCAAAAATATAAATTTTCATTAAAAAACTATTTACACCCCGAATTATAAGGAGTTAGAAATAATTGATCCACATAATAATATTCTAATCTTTTAGCAATCAAATATGATCGTGCTCTAGTCGATCCTAAGTGTATAGAAAATTTTCTAGCGTATATGAAGCCATACATGTTGATGTTCAGCCATTTTGATTTCTTTTGTTGGTTGTACAATTAGCTACTCAAATCAAATTATTCAATTCCATAGTTTTTAATTGAAATTTGTAACATCTAGTAATTGTATATGAAATTCAAAAAATATAAAAAAAATTATTACCTCATATATAACACACTACAACTAGAAGTAATGTTCTTCAATTGAGTAAAATTTTTCGATATTTTCTCGTATAATATAATAGGCTCATTTAGAATATAAATTATAAAATAACAACATCTGATGCCATAATTATTGTATTTGTATCTAACAAACTTTTTACATTGTGGTTCTTTAAATATGATTAATTCAATGGACTCTTTTCTTTGTTTTCTGATTTGTAACTTTTACAGGACAAACTTAGCTTGTTCATAATAATGAAAATCAATTCACATATGTTACAAAATAAATAGTTTTTCATTATAAATTAATCATAAATTTATTGATAAGTTAAAAAGGTTTAAGATACCATAACTCAATCATCAATAACTAATGATCGAAGTCATGCAACATGAGAACTAGAAAAAGCTTTAACTTTCACTACATCATCACCAATTGTTATTGGAAATAGAGTTTCTTCATCAAAACAAACATCAATAGATATACAATAATTATTTAGACCCCATATACAACTGAGTTTGGTGCTACATTTTAAATCGCTATACCATATCTAGTTATATTATTAATAGATTATATTATAAATATGACTGGCTTTACCTTCAAATCATTCATATTAGAAAATATAATTACTATGAATTAAATAAAATGCAACAAATGTAAGTAAATATTAACATACAATTTGCCTGTTTCTTTGTCCAATAGAAACTAATTCTAAATTTGCCCCATTTTGTTAATCCAAAGTAGCATTAGTTTTATTTGGATATAATTTTTTAATTGAGAAGTAGCTACCTATGTCTGAAACATATAGAACACTTGTAATTTTAGGAATTTCTCTGAACATTGTATTTTCTTCATGAAGTTGACATAGATGATCAAGTAATAATTATTTTTACTCAGCATCTTTGCTTTGTTGTTTGTTTAGTTTTTTTTTGTTCTTTTAACAAATGTTGTATGAGTTTACTTATTTTTGTGTGAAACAAGGTTGTAGGAGGAACCATGCATCCAACACCCCTTTCTCGACCACTATATTTTGTATTTCCCATTTTCAATCCTAGTATGTCTTTTTGTCTTATTTCTTGCATTGCTCCATTTATTTCACATTTATTGTATATTTATCATGAAATATAGATAAATTGAACAATACATTAGAAAATTAGAAAAGAATCTATAATTAACTATTAAATTAAAAATAACATATTTACTTATAATTTTCTGTATGACTTCTTGGATTACTTCACTATCCGAACCATCACCTTTTGAATAAATAGCTTTTCATAAAATATTTCATCCAAAGTCTTCATTGAAGCCCATCTCTTTTTTCGATAATTATTAGAGAATAATTTTTTTAATAAAAAATTAGATAAAAATTACTCAATGATGTAAAACTAAATATTCAACACCTACTATCTTTTCTTCCATATTTAAAAATTCATGTTTAGATAAATGATGTCTATACTCATTACTTTTTGATCTTTCATCTTTTTATATGAATTAATAGTTCTTAGGAGGGTTGTAAAATAGTCTATTCTCCAATAGGTTATTAGAATTTTATTCTAAACTTGAACTTAAATTATCTCCATTTTGTACAAGTAGATGATAAAATATGTTTTTTTTTCTTCAACTGACACATAAATAGTTTTCTACAAAGACATAGAAATACACAAGGGCATATTAAAAAATAAAAATTCATTAAATAAATTAAGAAAAAACTCACCTTTTTTTGAGTCCAAATATTGTTTTTCAATTCTTTAGGAACTAAAAACCAATTTTTGATAATACACAAATCAAATGAATCCTCTAGATTGGCCATTATTTTTAAAAATTTATCAATTTCCTTAATATTTATAAATGAATTCTTGGTCTTGCCTATATGTGTCCATACATAATAGCAGCTTCAATTTAGAACTCTCTGTAGGAATAAAAATTTCCAATTCTCATTCCATTTTATATCTTTGGTGTAAGGATAACTGAGGAACTTTTAACTTGACCAGGATTTTGATTAGATTTTTTAAATAAATTAATTTTCCTTGTTTTATTCGATAAAATATTCAAATTGTATCATTCACTATCAATACCACCACACAGCACACATTCATACCAAGTACCATTACATGCCAAACTTTCATGCATATTTCTTCCATGCCACATATGCCTTAGCTACAACACCATCAAGCACCACATCATCAGAACCATGAAAGAACTGGTCTTTGGAACTTCTGCATATATTCTTTTATGTCTCTCCTATTTTTATTTTACTTCCTCCTTCCTTGATTTCAAATATGGTTTCCTTTTCAAGATTTTTATCATTTTTAGATCATTCATTCCCTCTCATTTCCACGGGACTTGTTGGGCCTTGGGCTAGTTGGGTGAAGCCTCACTTCCCCTTTAGTTTTTCAGTCTCCTCTTTTTACCCTACTTCCTTCATTCTCCCTTCATCCATCCTTATGCTTTCTCCTTCTTTTTTCATAAGCAATGTTTCCCTTCTTGCTCTTGTTCCTGAAACATTTGTTTTGATAGGGCCAAACACAATGTTCTTCTTGGGCATGCTAAAGAAAGGATTATCGGTGATAGTCACATCAATAATACTCTTAATGGGTCAAAATATTTGTTGATCAATAATGTTTTTAACAATATTCAACTATTTGAAGTAGTTGTTATCTAGATCTATGTGAAACTCCTCTTCGTTAAAATTCCTTGGGTTTTCCGAGGAGTCTTCACTATCTTTCACCAGTATTTTTTGAAGAAATACCATTCTCTCTTTTCCTTTTCTTGGGTCTTTGGGCCATGTTTTCTCGATACCATCTTACCTTATGTTGGTTCCATAATTCAATTATATTCATTCCTCATCCCCTTCAACACTTCTACATAAGTGTATGACTTTTTTCTTTGGCTTTTTTCATTTGTTCCATCGACTATTTCAGACTATTTATCTTGTAGATATATAACCTTTAACTTTACTTCCTCTACTTCTTTTTTAGCCTTTCCTTTCCCGGCACTCTACTTGAGATTTTTGGTAACCTCTTTCTTCCTCGTAACTATTGAGATGACCAAGATTGAGCAAAAGACTATACCCTTCATAATGACATTAGTTTTGTCCTTTTAAGATTGATGTGTGTTCCTTCTCATTTTGCCCATTGTTGGGCATGAAATTCAAAATGATTCATCTTTGGATCTTTTGTCTCTTATTGGGTATAGGATGGGACTATTAGAAGCGCCTTCCTCCTCTTCTATTGCAAGAGAGCCCTCTCCTTCTAGGCTCAAGTTATTTTTCACTTGAACCTCTTTGCTAACTTGGAAAGTGGTCATTGGGCTTCTCTCTTTACAAATTCATGTTCTAATTTCAGATTATCCATTTCATAGGTTAAATATTTTTAATTTTCATGTTTTTCTTCCCCCTTATTATGTTCTGAATTTTTTCTTTCATTTCTTGTTTCCCAACTTTTAAATATGACATTCTCAAATGCCATAGATCTTCTAATATCAATTTTAGTTATCACTTGTCACAAATTTTAACGCATATATTAAATAATTTTCAAAAATTTTGCAAATCATAATCTAAAATTCTTTCTTTCTTACTATTAACACAAGTCAGTTATTATTTTTCAAGTATTTTATGGCTCCATAATTAGAAGTGACTATGTTTTTACTCTTGGGATTGTTTGCATCCCAAGTATAATGCTTTCGTTTATGAAGTGTCACTTTTGTTAGACTGTTACAATCGGTAACCATCCTAGTATTTGAAAAATTTTCAAATTTTGAATATGATTCCTCACCATTGGCTAAATTCTTAAAATTATTTTTCAAAGTATTAATTGTCTCTTTATAATGAAATACTCTCATATTATTGTTAAAGGCATGTGGGTTAAAATCTAGTTGACAAAATTTGTTCGTTTCAAATTATTTAAAATTAATCCATTTAATTTTATATTTATGAGAATCATTCCACGTATATTTTGAATTTAGTTCACATGCCCTTAGATGTTTCTCTTCATTCTTTGGAGATAAATTAATCATATATTTTTTGAATTGTTAAGATTCGATTTATGTTTGATTTCTTCCTCTCCTGATTTATCGATTTCAATTTTAGTCACTTAATTAATCAAATCACACACCATAGCTTACTTTTAAGTAACCACATAGTAAAATAAATACTCCAGTAACTTAGAAATGATTTTTTTTTATTATATTCACTTTGAAATTTCAAGTTATAATTACGCTCAGTTTTTATATATTCAAAATTCAAATCTATTTTAACTTAAAATTTTTTAAAATGAAATCTTATAACCTCTGTAGTCCAAGTCCAAAATGATGGATGCCTAAAGTGGTCTTGATGAACTTGAACAGGAAGATCAATATTAGGAAAATGAGTAGCCAAACACTAGAAATTCTTGCCTGAAGCCACCTAGCAAGATGCCGGTGTCGGTTAGCATGTCTTACATCCTAAAACCCACTAGCCAATTGCCGACTGATATCAATGTGATGCTCATAGACCAAATTGCATTGGAGGTGCATCTATTTATACCATTCGAAACACATGTGGCTCCTCTTCCACCCGATCAGCTGCTTGACTGCCTATGTTGACTTCTTACCATCAATTTTTGAACATCAAAAGACCCAAAATTGAAGCATATGGGAATACTTTACTGTTATTCAAATTCTTGAGATTATTTCATACACATGCACATAGTAAAGACTCGCTGAAAGCTAGACAGAGGCACACCAGAAATTGCCAAGAAATTGAGAAAAATGAGAATAATTGAACCATCTTTTTTTTTTGGAGCTAAAAAAAACCAATAAATAAAAAATATAAAAATAAAAAATAAACAAAAAATTCAAAAACAAAGACAAACAAAAAAAAACAAAAACAAACAAACAAGAACAAATAACAAAAAAGAAGGAAAAAAAACAAAAACAAAACTAAAAAACAAAAACAAAAACAAACAAAAACAAAAAAAAAATTAAATAATATAATGACTCTTATACATATTTTTTAATCTTTTTTAGAAAAAAAAATAAAAGACAACATTCTTATTTGGGTGAGAAATAGTAATTAAATTTTTTGTTTTATATTATATTATGTCTTAAATAAGATTGTCGTGTTTTATATTATAAGAAAATAAAAGACTATGGCTTCTTTTTAAAAAAAGTATTTTTATATTATAGGATAATATAAGACAATCACTAAATTAACAATCTAGTCTTTTTAAATTATAATATAATATAAGACTATGTAATAATAAAAAATATAACTTTTTTATATTACATTACAAGCTAATATAAGATTACGATTTATAAATAAATATAGTCTTTTTATATTAAAAGATATATAAGACAATATTTCTAATTATAGATGTAGTTGTTTAATTTAAAAAATTATGAAAATATAGTCTAAAATATTAGACTATATTTCTTACTATAAATATAGTATTTTTCCTAAAACCAACAATAGTCTATTTAACTTTTTGTAATTAACATCAGGCCCAAGTCATGGTAATTGTCAGCATAATAATTTTGTGTTACATAAAGATTAAGATGTAAAATATAGTTGTGAAAGTTTACTAGAGATACTACCTCAGGCTGAAGAGATTAAGGCCAAAGTTCCGACATTCTTTTGAATGTTTCAACTTCCTATATATAATAATACAAGGACTACCAAGTAAAAATATGGATGATACAGAAATTTTTCGATATATCTCATTTTACTTTTCATCTCCACCACATTATAAGTAAAGTCATGGAAACTAGCAAATCAAAGATATGAAATTATTACTCCATAGAAGTTCCACGAGTAAAGCAAGGGATACAAGATTAAAGTTAATTACTAGAGTTGTCATGCATGGCTCTCAAACCTTTTTTCTCAACGGTGAATTTGAGAATTTATTCCAAAATAGCGCGGGTCTAGGATTTGAGTATATTGGGATCTGTGATGTGAATTTGATTTTTTATTAATAAATAATTGTGTTTGATTTATTTTATCTTATAAATATTGATGGGTAGTGATTAAATAGAACTCGATCTAATATTTTGACTATTAGTATGTTTCTAAAAGATTATCGTAGTAGATAGTGATAGGTAAACCATGAGACTCACTTGTAAATATGGTGGAAAAAAGGTATAGCCCTTCTTATGATAATGCATAAGATAAACTGATATGTACGAACTCAAAATTTTGATATGTTGATGATCACAAGAATGATAATAAAAAGCTGAAAGTACAAATACTTTTACAAGTCAATCCATTTAACACATCTTAGATGAATTGATTCTCAAAAATGATAGATATTATATAGAATATACTTTCAATGAGTTCACCTTTATTGTATGATTCAAATCAATATTATAAAAGATATAATATAAAAACCTTAGGATGTGCATGAATATGAAATGGCCCACAAGGTGGTAACAACTCTTGTGAGTTATTTTTTCTTGTATGGTTCACACCAATGAAACTTAATAAAAGAATATATTAATTATATTAGTATGATACTTATGAAGATGAAAATATAAATGCTTATAAACTAGATTAATGAAAGTTAACAAAGTTTCTTGAAATGAAATAGATTACAAATGAATCTCAAGCAGAGATAATTTATTATATAGATGGTGACATATTGAGGGAACAAATATAAATGGAGCAATATTGAGAATGACTTAATAGTTATAGCCATCATGTATAATATTAGGGAAAATGAGTCTTTATTCAACACCCCTCCATTCATCTTATTTCCAACATGTTTTAAGTCAAGAAATTTATACATAATCACATAGATTAAATAATAAACCTATGGACCTATGATTATCTAATAATCATAATATTCAATTTGCTAAATATTGGTTGTCTTATCATTAATAACCAAACTACTAATACAATCATTGTGGGATTGATATCAAAGTGAAAGTCTGATTTACTACTATTGTACAATGTATTTATGGATCTCTATTAATTAAAAACTCTCATTAATATAATTTTGGGATATCAGTTTATCTAATAAAATTAGGATGTATTACCAAAGTCATAATTTTACTGCTCAACAATCATTTCCTCAAAACATCGACATTACAATGTGCTCAAATTTAGGATCAAACAAATAAAGTATCTTCTCTATTATTATGGTATCTTCTAAATTTTCAACAATTCCTTTCAATTAATAGCAAATAATAAGAAGTAGACTCTGAAACTTTCATTTGTGAGGATTCAAATTCACCTCTTAATATTTGGAATGGATTCTCTTCACTATTTAAAATCCTTTAAAAATAGTTTGCATCATTCCTCCAACCTATTTAGTAGATTTGCCACTTTAAATTTTCTCAAAATAATTATTATTAAATGTTGATAGATGAACCATAAAACTTTCAAATCTCTTTTTCTCATCTTTAAAACTAATCCTTTGGTTCGTGGTTAGCATAGCATCATTATCTGGATCGCTAAAAGTATTTTCTATGATATTCCAAATATTATGCTTGCCAAGGTGAACCTTCAACTTGATTCTCCTATTATAATACATGGTAATGTTAAGCATTCAGACTTGGAAGGATAACATTCTATTCATCATATCACTCTCAATAACGTAATAATTAGCAAAAACGTATGTACAAATGAATTTGTAACACCATAAAAAATTTTTTTAGATATTGGAAACACCTGGTGGTTTTTTAAAACATTGATGGGAATAATTCCAATGTCATTGGATTCCTTTTGTTGATAAATTCAATTTGATGATATACTCTCAACTAACCTTCCTATGATAACACTTCAATCAAATAAAAAAGCACTCAAACAAAAAGAAACTTTATTGTAACTAAAAACAAATTTTATAATTCAATTCATACTTAGATAGTTATTGGTCTTCCTTTTATTTTTTGATGTTAAATATAAATAGGAATATTTATATTAATTCTTGACAAATCTAAATCATAGAGATTGTAACTTAAAAGACATTTAAAATTGATAGGGTATTCTATAAAAAAACTTGAATTTTAATCAGGATCTCACATGATGTTTGTGATCCAACATTCAACTTGGAATTGTTGGACATAGAATATTTTCTATCACCTTCTCCTATGTAATGGAATGAGTTAGAAAGAGTCACTAAGTTTGATTTATCTGTAGGGAAAAGTTGCGGATGGTTTGTTTAGAATACATGAGATTTAGAGGTTGTTGAGAACATGATGTTTGAATGCTTGAAACATCCGAAATGGGAGAGGGGGGAGAGAAATAGTGAGAAAAGGAAATAGAGAAAAAGAGTCAGAGTGAGAGAGAGAGAGTGTGTGTGTGTGTGTGTGAGAGGTAAGTAGAGAGAGTAGATTGTGAGCTAGAGAGTGAGAGAGTTAGAGAGGGGGAAAGAAGGAATGAGAGAAGGAAGGGAGAGGAGTGAATTGGAGAGGGAGTGATAGGGAGAGGGGGAAATGGGAGAGGGAGTGATAGGGAGAGGGGGGAATGGGAGAGGGAGTGATAGGGAGAGGGGGGAATGGGTTAGGAAGTGAGAGGGAGAGGGGGATAGCCGGAGAGGGAGAGGGGGAGAGTGATAGTGAGTGAGAGAGATTTGATTATTTGTCATTTGGCCAAACTATTTAATCAATATTATTTTTTTTCAGAAAATGAATATCATATCACATAATTTCTTATTTTACTTTATAGTATTGATAAGAATAATTTAAAAATTTAAAAAGAATAAAATTAATCTTGGCTTTGATTTGTCAAATGACACAATATAAAATGTTTATATATAACTAAATGTGAAATATAGCATGTGAGATAAAAATTTATAATAAGTTAATTTAAAAATTACAAAAGTTATAAAAATATGTCAAATTTGGAAATCAAACTTCTATTAGTTATAAAAACATAGAGCTAAAAATTATAAGATTCTTAAAAAAATTTATAAACTATCAATTTTTTTTTTTGAAATATTATATAACTAAATCATAAAACAAAAAATATTGACATTATAATAAAAAATTTATAAATTGCATATTATAAAAATTATAAAATTTCTAGATTTATAGAAACTGTAAAAAATAAAAAATTTTAAATTTGTATAAATTACAAAAGAAAAATATTTTAGAATGATACAAAACTTGCGAAGCTATCATTCGTAAAATTATAGCTTATTTAAAATGTGAAAATATAAAATAATAAATTTAAAAAAAATAATGATCCACAAACACACACACGCACGCACACACACACACACACGCACACACACACAAAGAATACAAAATCATGTAATTTAAAAATAAAAAATTTAGTTTTTATTAAATATATTTCTTTATTTCGATAGCCATTGAAAATATGACAATTATTATATAACAATGAAAAATAAATGTTAGTTCATAACTTTTAAATATAACAATCTTCCGGTAAGTAAAATGAATTTTAAAATTAATATTTTTATCTATAGTTAGTAGTTAGTGTGATAACTCCCTAACATTCCTCAAAATAGGATTACTTCTGATGCTAATAATATTATTAAGCCATAATAATATTAAATTATTATGGCTTAATAATAATATTGTTAATGAATAAATAATATTAAATTATTAAGCCATAATGATTTGGTCTGCACAATTTTAATCTTAAAACTGATACATGTGGATTAGGAAATCGATCCCGATCAGATCAACCAGATAACATATGGCAACCAATCACCAGTATCTTCGTCCATATCCACTTCATCTCCAATTTCATCTGTCGATCTTATTATATAAACAATGGCATATGCCCATTTCGGGCAAATCATACATAAACTTGAGCGACACCAATGGTTTTCCCAAGCTGCTTATTCCTTATCAATGGTTGAATAAAGTGAAGGAACTGCTGGACTTAATTACCCGGTGGAGCACTCACTGTCTTGTTTTCCTTGGTGGCAATGGCATCAGGTATGTCTCTTCCGTTTGTTGCCATGATACCTACAAGGCGAAGAACCGTAATAGAATACATCGGCACTGTCAGCAACTCAGCTTCTGCTCGATCTATTGAGGAAGCTAATGAATTAAGGACTTCGAAGCAACAACGTTTACGTGATTGTGGTCAAGATCAAGATCAAGATCAAGATTTGGATGAAAACTCTTCATGCAGAAAAGAGGAGAGAGAGAGAAATTTCAACAGAGCTACTGATATATACCCAAATATGAACGAGCATTTAGATTCACAGGTTTTATCACCTGGCTTGAAGTTGAATATAGAAGAAGAGATAAAAGGGTCTAATTTGATGAAGTTGACGACCAAGAGATTAACAAAAACAGATGTCAGCGAACACCACTGCCGTATTTTATTGCCGGAGAAACGAATCAATGAAGAATTTCTTCTGCAAGAGGAAAGAGAGAGATTAAATTCATTTGATCAAATAGACGTTAAGATATTACAACCAAATCTTGTTGAGTTTGATACTGTGTTACACTTCAAAAGGTTGAAGATGAGATCTATTCGACCGTATGCATTACATTGGATATCTCTCCTCAGAAAGAACAAACATATTTTTAAAGAGAATATTGTGTTACATATTTGGTCTTTCAGGCGAAATAAGGAGCTATGGCTTGCATTAATTTTGGATCCAGAGATCAGTGATGGAAATACCTGAGCAATCCAACTAGTTTTTTTAAAACGACGGAGATGCATCAAATGTATTCTTGAGCATGGAACATTCTTAACTGTGCACTCGAACAGTTCCTTTTCATTATTGATTTTTAGCGGCATACTGTATCTTCATTTTTTTAATGTTATAAATTGAACTGAAAATGACCATTAATCTCATCTTCTAACTTAGACGGGTGACATCTAAGATCTTAGGAGCACCCTGGCCCTGAAAATAAACTAAGCTTTAAACAAACTAAGTTTTGCATCAAATTTAATTTATCAAATGATTTATGCTTATAACAGAAAATGAGTTTATTGACTGGTTAAATTTGGTTATGGTGGTGCTTTTTGTTGGGATTTCCCTAATTTACAAAATTGGTAAAATTTGACACAAATACATAAACCTAAATCACAAGTATATAATATACCAAGGCTGAAATTAGAGATAAAAATACAAACACACCAAATATGTATAAGTTCAGACATATCGCACTCACAAAAGTTTGAAATTAGAGGTGCAAACACCCACACTACCCACAACAAAATCAAACATAGAATACACACAACACAAAATAAATTAAGGCGCACCACAAAATTACTAAGTGTGAGATTGCATATGATAACACATGAGAGTAAATCATGTGCAAGTACACACAAATCACTAGCACAAAATTTATATATTATTGAAAGACATGCTATCCTCAAGAAACCCAATGAATATATTACACACATCACAACCAAAACACACTTTGCACTAGAATATTGCCCGATAACCATGAGTTTATCAAAGAAAATATTGGAATTATTTAATAATAATTTCAATAATTATTTGGCACTATTTTGCCATCTATAATATTTTAATTTCTTTAATATGATTTTCTCTTTTATTTTATGTATAAATTGTATATTGACGTAACACAAAAGATTAACACGAGATTTTTTATTTCTCATTATATTTGTTTATGGTAATAGAACAATTGTATTGATGTTTGATAAAATAACCATGATGGATTGTTAAAGAATCCCAATAAACCAAGCCTCTCTGAAGGCCAAGTCTTCTTTGTCAAGCATGTGTATTCACTTGTGTTCTGCATGTTTATCATTTTACCATTTTTTATTATATTTTATCTGACGCACTAATATAATATAGTACAGATTCACTATAAATATTAGATAGCTTTTGATTGATAAATGTGTTAATTTGCGTGATGTTGGACAATTTTACTTGAGCAAAATATATTCTTTTTCTATCTCGGTATGAAGGTGTTTCATCTGGATGAAGAAGATGGCCTCGATACCCATAGAGATTTAAGCTTCTATAATAATTCAACATCTGATATCAATGTATTTGATAATGTTCTTCGCCGTAAAAAATTTTATCAATCTTCAACTTCTTTGCTCTCTTCCTTCTATAATATTGAATTTGTTCTCTTATATGTTCAAAAATTATATAGAACTTATAGACCCACATCAAGTTGAGATCTATCGAGATTTGAAACTTAATTGGGTGAAATTCATTCTTTGACCGAAATCCTGAAATTTTTGTGCGACTGGCATTTTTAAAAAAAAAATATGTCCTCTCTAAATATGTTCTTTCTTCAAGCTTAGGGTCCACTCACATATCCATGTTCGTATTTGAATGAGAAATTATGAATACTAGAGTATGAAAATAAAAACCTTTTTCATATCTTAAGATATATGAGAATTAGTCAATGATAGATTCTCTGATTCTGAGGATCTTCAATTATGGATTGAAAAAAAATCAAAGTCGGAGAATTGAAAATATTTGATGCAAAAGTATTGTTGTTCAGCTAGCATGGTATCGGCAATGTTAGCTTTCCTAGTATAATAAGATCAATTAAAGCAAAATATGCATGAGACTTAATTTAGTAGGAATTCGAGAGAGATAAGAGAGCCCATAAAATTAAATTTCTTATAACAAAGAATAGACTTCAAGAACCTAAAAATGAGATTCAAATTCTCTCAACACATATTCTACCTTGTTTGCTGATATCATCAATCAACTAAATATACTCAGAGAAGATGTTCTTGAACGGAGGTTAGTTGACAAAAATATTATAAGCTTGACTAAATAGTTGATCCCAAGATAACATTCTTGAAAGGTAGTAATGGGCAAGTAATCCAAGTGTCCATCCACTGCGGCACCTTGGTAAAATCTTTGAGACATGTGATGATGGATAGTTATTTGAGAATTCATTTATAACTAGTTAAAAAAATTACTTTGAGTTGAAATCAAGTCTTATATATATAGTTTAGTAGTATCAGTATAGAAGAAAGGCATCAGAAGACCCTAATGGATATGTTGCAATATTTTTGGAGTTTTGTCACATCATTAAAATAAATAAAATTAGCCTCAACATAATAAGTTATGCTTATATCTATTTTTATTAAATGATAAGGTTCTAAGTTAGTTTTATTGTTTACTATGAAGCTCCATTGAGATTTGGGATTAATTAGTAAGGGCCTTTCTCATTAAAGTTTTCCCGTCTAAAATTACATCTCAACTACAGATTGAGATAAGGCAATTCCTAGAAGATGACCATTATAATTTATATAAAAGTTAGAATCATTCTAAATAGTTGTTTAAGGGATGACCCACATAGATTTGAGTAATGATTACAATTGTTAACTTTTTGTAATGAGTTGAATTACTTGACAAAGTGCATGGTCGATATGGTTGCCGAAAGGTTAATTATGAATAAATCATCGGAGGAGACAATTCACTTGTTTGAGGAACTAGCGAAAAATAAAACTATGAAACTCAAACGCATCTGTCATTTGGGAGAAAACAAGAAGGAATATTCGAGTTGGATAGGTTCACCGCAATTAAAGTGAAAATGGAAATTCTTTTAAGTATGATTGATATTTAAGAAAAAAAAAAGAATAATATCAGGAGAGATCACTATTGTACATCCACATGAATTGGTTGACTCAATTTTATTTACCAAATTGAAGAATTTAACAAAATGGAAAGTCGAGGGTATATGTTTTGACCCATCATTGATTTTTCAAGATATTATGATTCGAACAAGCGAATTTTTTATCTGGAGCAAAGTGAGTTGGCTACACATTTTGGGCAAATCTTTAGAAATATTAGGAATAATGTGATGAGCTTACTAATCAACGAGGCTTAGGGTTTAATTGGAAACCATATTAAAGAGAAGTGAAGTCATGTTTTAAAGAAGGGATGTAAGTTATCATAGTAGAATTTAGAAAAAAAAATGAGGCCCAAGGCAATCAGATATTGGTGCTTGAAGTAAAAAAAAATTAAATGAGTTTAGTAATGAAGAATATAGAGTATTACCTTGATCAATTAATATTATCAAAAGAAGAAAAAAAATTAAATGAACTACCAAGTGATATGGAATTAAATTTTAATAATTATTCCTCAATATTTCTTAGAAGTAGGAAGTAACTACGGAGGTATTTTAACAAAATGATTCTTGAACTTTTGGGGTTACTGATAATGTCGCACCTTTCTGGAAATTCATGGCTGTAGAGATACAAAGCATTTTGAATAAAAATATAGAACCTTTTTGAGTGACAAGGCTATAACTTTTTCAAAATCATAGCTCATCATAAATTTTTAAAGAAGCCATGGCCCTAACAAAAGAGAGCCAAAAGTATCGTAGATATGATAATGCATCATCTAACATGATCGTGACCTCAAAAGAAGATTAAACCTACATTTCATCTAAAGATGAGAAAAGGGTAATGATTAAATTAAGGAATGAATGGGTGTTATCCAAAGCTTTGGAGAGAAAGAAATTAAAAAGAATAAAGCCAAGAGTAAGTTTTCGATTAATCTTCTGGCTCCTCAACAATTTCGATAGGAAAAATTGGATGAACACGTCTAAAAGGTTTTCAATATATTTTGAAAGTTAAAATCTAAAACCATAAAAAGTACTACTTGTATGAATTACAAACATAATAATAACCTATCTATTCATCTAGTAAAATAAATATAATTTTTAATGATCTCATTCATATAAATTATGACATAATAGCCACATCCAACACCTGATAGTTGCTTTGGATATTTGGAACATGAATTTAAATATTTTTATAAAATTCAAAAAAATAAGATCTAATTTTAATGAATTATAAATAAGAATGTGTAACTCAATATACCTCAATAGACTCCCAAATAACTTTTTTTTGCAACTCGATTAGCTTTAGTATTTTTATTTTAAGTGCACTAATTTTACAAGGTAAAATAAAAGTGTGAGATAAAAATTATATAATCCAAACAAATTACTATAAAAATAAAAATAAATAAATACTTACTTTATTAATAACATCGTTTAATTCTTTTCTTACTGAACATCCAATAGAATCACAAAATATATTTTATTACTATGAAGGTCAATAACCAAGGACTAGTGATCCCTACATAAATATTATAATGATAATCAATACCTTAGTATCAAATATATAAATTTTCATTAAAAAACTATTTACTCCGCGAATTATAAGTAGCTATAAATAATTGATCCACATAATAATATTCTAATCTTTTAGCAATCAAATACGATCGTGCTCTAGTCGATCCAAAGTGTATAGAGATCTGTCTAGAGTCTATTAAGCCATACATGTTGATGTTCAGCCATTTTGATTTCTTTAGTAGGTTATACAATTAGCTACTCAAATCAAATAATTCAATTCCATAGTTTTTAATTGAAACTTGTAACATCTAGTAATTGTATATGAAATCAAAAAAATATAACAATATTTATTACCTCTTATATAACACACTACAACTAGAAGTAATAATCTTCAATGAGTAAAATTTTTTGATATTTTCTCGTATAATATAATAGACTCATTTTGAATATAAATTATAAAAAAACATCTGATGCCATAATTATTGTATTTGTATCTCACAAACTTTTTACTTTGTGGTTCTTTAAATATGATTAATTCAATGGACTCTTTTCTTTGTTTTCTAATTTGTAACTTTTGCAGGACAAACTTAGCTTGTTCATAATAATGAAAATCAATTCACATATGCTACAAAATAAATAGTTTTTTATTTTAAATTAATCATAAATTTATTGATAAGTTAAAAAGGTTTAAGATACCTTAACTCGATCATCAACAACTAATGATTGAGGTCGTGCAACATGAGAACTAGCAAAATTATTAACTTTCACAACATCATCACCAATTGTTATTGGAAGGAGAGCATCATAATCAAAACAAACATCAATAGATATGCAATAATTATGAATACCCCATATAAAACTGAGTTTGGTGCAAGATTCTCAATCTCTATACCATATTTAATTATATTATTAACAGATTTTAATACCAATTTGACTAGTTTTTCCTTCAAAGCATTCATATTAAAAAATATAAGTACTATGAATTAAATAAAATGCTACAAATGTAAGTAAATATTAACATACTTTTTGCATGTTTCTTTGCCTAGTAGAAACTAATTCTAAATTTGCACCATTTTTTGAATCAAAAGTAGCACTAGTTTTAAATGGGTATAATTTTTTAATTGATCAGTAGCTACCTTTGTCTGAAATATATTGAGCACTTGTAATTTTAGAAATTTCTCTGAACATTGTATTTTCTTCATGAAGTTGACATAGATGAGCAAGTAATAATTTTTTTCCTCAACATCTTTGCTTTGTTGTTGGTTTTGATTTTTTTTATTCTTTTAACAAAGGCTGTAAGAGTTTACTTATTTTTGTTCTTTTTAGAAAATTGAAATCGGTTGTAGGAGTAAACATGCATCCAACACCCCTCTCTCGACCACTATGTTCTGTATTTCCAAATTTCATTCCTAGTATATCTTTTTGTCCTAATTCTTGCATTGATCCATTTATTTAACTTTATTGTATATTTATCATGAAATATAGATAAATTGAACCATACATTAAAAAATTATAAAAAATTTATAATTAGCTATTAAATTAAAAATAATATATTTACTTATAATTTTCTTTATGACTTCTTGGATTACTTCACTATCTGAACCATCACCTTTTGAATAAATATCTTTTTATATAATATTTCATCCAATGTCTTCATTTAAGCCCATTTCTTTTTTCAATAATTATTAGAGAATACTTTTTTAATAAAAAATTAGATAATAATCACTCAATGATGTAAAACTAAATATTCAACACCTACTATCTTTTCTTCCATATTAAAAAATTCATGCCTAAATAGTTCTTAGGTGGGTTGTCAAATAGTCTATTCTCCAATAGGATATTAGAATTTTATTATGAACTTGAAATTAAATTATCTCCATTTTGTACAAGTAAATGATAAAATTTATTTTTATATTCAACTGACACATAATGAATTTTCTACAAAAACATAGAAAAACACAAGGGCATATTCAAGAAATCAAAATTAATTTAAAAAATTAAGAAAAAACTCTCCTTTTTTTGGGTCCAATTTTTTTTTAATTCTTTAGGAACTAAAAACAAATTTTCAATAATGCACAACTCAAATGAACCCTCTAGATTGGCCATTATTTTTAAAATTTTATCAATTTCCTTAATATTTATAGATGAATTCTTGGTCTTGCCTATCATTGTACATACATAATAGCAGCTTCAATTTAGAACTCTCTCTAGGAATAAAATTTTCCAATTCTCATTCCATTTTATACCTTTGGTTTAACTTGTAAGGATAACTGAGGAACTTTTAACTTGACCATGATTTTGATTAGATTTTTTAAAAAGCTCAATTTTCCTTCTTTTATTTGATAAATTATTCAAATTGTCTCATTCTCTACAATTACCACCACACAGCACACATTCATACCAAGTACCATTACATGCCTAACTTTCATGCATATTTCTTACAAACCACATATGTCTTAGCTACAACACCATCATGCACCACAACATCACAACCATGAGAGAACTGGTCTTTAGAACTTCTGCATATATTATTTTATGTCTCTCCTATTTGTATTTTTCTTCATCCTTTATTGCTTTCAAATATGTTTTCCTTTTCATGATTTTTTTTATTTTTAGATCCTTCCTTCTCTCTCTTTTCCATGGGATTTGTTGGGCCTTGGGCTATTTGGGTGAAGCCTCACTACCCCTTTAGTTTTTCCGTCTCCTCTCTTTAATATACTTCCTTCTTTCTCTATTCGTCCATCCTTAAGCTTTCTTCTTCTTTCTTCTTAAGAAGGTTTCCCTTCTTACTCTTAAACTTGAAACATGTGTTTCAATAGGACCAAACACAATGCTCTTCTTGGGCATGCTAAAGAATGGATTATCGGTGATAGTCACATCAACAAAACTATTAATGGGTCAAAATATTTCTTGATCACTCATGTTTTTAAACATATTCAACTATTTGAAGTAGTTGTTATATAGATCTATGTGAAACTCCTCTTCGTTAAAATTCTTTGGGTTTTCCGAGGAGTCTTCACTATCTTTCACCGGTATTTTTTGAAGATACACCATTCACTCTTTTCCTTTTTTTGAGTCATTGGGACCATGTTTTATCGATACCATCTTACCTTATGTTGTCCCTTAATTCAATTATCTTATTTCCTTATCCCCTTCAAAACTTCTTCATAAGTATAGGACTTTTTTCTTTGGTTTTTTTCATTGGTTCCATCGACTATTTTAGACTCTTTATCCGGTAGACAGATAATATTTAACTTTCCTTCCTCCACTTCTTTTTTAGCTTTTTCATTGTCGACATTCTACTTGAGATTATTGTTAACCTTTTTCTTCCTTGTAACTATTTGGATAAACAAGGTCGAGCAAAAGACTATACCATTCATAATGACATTAGTTTTGTCCTCTTTAGGAATGAGGTGCATTCCTTCGCATTTTGCCCATTCTTGGGCATGAAATTCAAAATGATTAATCTTTGGATCTTTTGTCTGCTATTGGGTATAGGATGGGACTATTAGGGAATAGGGGTAAACTTTATGAGCCCCTTCCTCCTCTTCTATTGCGAGAGAGCCCTCTCCTTTTAGGCTCAAGTTATCTTTCACTTGAACCTCTTTACTAACTTGGAAAGTGATCATTGGGCTTCACTCTTTATCAATTCATGTTCTAATTTCAGGTTATCCATTTCATAGGTTTAATGTTTTTAATTTTCTTGTTTTTCTTCCTCATTTTTAATTCTGAATTTTTTTTTTCATTTCTTGTTCCCCGTCTTTTAAATATGATATTCTCAAATGCCATAGATTTTCTAATATCAATTTTAGGTTTCACTTGTCACAAATTTTAAGGCATATATTAAATAATTTTGGAAATTTTTGCCAATCATAATCTAAAATTCTTTCTTTCTTACTATTTACACAAGTAGGTTATCATTTTTCAAGTATTTTATGGCTCCATAATTAGAAGTGACTATGTTTTTACTCTTGGGATTGACTGCATTTCTAGTATAATGCTTTCGTTCATGAAGTACCATTTTTGTTAGCCTGTTACAATCGGTAACCATGGCAATGTTTGAAGAAATTTTAAATTTTGAATCTAAATCCTTACCATTAACTAAATTATAAAAATTATTTCCCAAAGTATTAAGTGTCTCTTTATCATGAAATACTCTCATATTATTGTTAAAGGCATGTGGGTTTAAATCCAGTTGACATAAATTGTTCGTTTCAAAGTATTCAAAATTAATCCAACTAATTTTATATTTATGAGAATCATTCCTTAGATATTTTGAATTTAGTTCACATGTCCTTAGTTTTTTTTCTTCATTCTTTGGAGATAAATTTATCATATATTTTTTAATTGTTAAGATTCGATTAATTTTTGATTTCTTCCTCTCCTGATTTATCCATTTCAATTTTAGTCACTGAATTAATCAAATCACACACCACATCTTGCTTTTAAGTAACCACACAGTAAAATAAAAACTCCAGAACCTTAGAAATGATTTTTTTGGATTATATTCACTTTGCAATTTCAAGTAATATTTTAGCTCATTTTTTACATATTCAACTTTAAATCTATTTTAACTTAAAATTTTTTAAAATGAGAGCTTAGAACCTCTATAGTCCAAGTCCAAAATGTTGGATGCCTAAAGTGGCCCTGATGAACCTGAACATGAAGACCAAAACTAGGAAAATGAGAAGCCCAACACTAGAAATTGCTGCCTGAAGCCACCTAGCACGATGCCGGTGTCAATTTGCATGTCTTCCATCCTAAAACTCACTAGCCAATTGCCGACTGATATCAACATGATGCTCATAGACCAAAGTGCACTATAGGTGCATCCATCGACACCATTTGAAACATATGTGGCTCCTCTGCCGCCCGATCAGCTACCTTTACTACCTATGTTGACTTCTGACCTTGGATTTTTGAACATCAAAAGACACAAAATTGAACCCTATGAAAATACTTTAGTGTTATTCAAATTCTTGAGATTATCAAAATACTTTAGTAAAGACTCGCTGAAAGCTAGACTGGGGTTCACCATAAATTACCAAGAAATTGCCCAAAATGAGAATAATTGAGCCATCTCTTTTTCCGGAGTTAAAAAAAGAACCAAAAACAAAAAAAATAAAAAAAAATAAATATAAAATAAAAAATAAATAAATAATCAAAAAAAAAAACAAAGACAGACAAAAAAAATACAAAAACAAACTAACAAGAACAAAGAACGAAAAAGAAAGAAAAAAACAAAAACTAAACTAAAAATCAAAACGAAAAAACAAAAACAAAAAAAAGAAAAACAAAAACAAACAAAAATAAACAAAAACAAATAAAAATTTAAAAACAATTAAATAAGATTATGACTCATACATATTTTTTAATCTTTTTTAGAAAAAAAAATAAAAGACTACATTCTTAATTAGGTAAGAAAAAGTAAATAAATTTGTTATTTTATATTATATTATGTATTAAATAAGATAGTCGTATTTTATATTATAAGAAAATAAAAGAATATGATTTCTTTTAAAAAAAAAGTCTTTTTATAATATAAGATAATATAAGACTATGACTAAATTAACAATGTAGTCTTTTTAAATTATACTATAAAATAAGACTACGGTATAATAAAAAATATAATCTTTTTATATTACATTACAAGCTAATATAAGATCATGATTTATAAAAAAATATAGTCTTTTTTTCTTAAAAGATAATATAAGACAATATTTATAATTATAGATGTAGTTGTTTAATTTAAAAAATTATGAAAATAAAGTCTAAAATATTAGACTATATTTTTTACTATAAATATAGTATTTTTCCTAAAACCAACCATAGTCTATTTAACTTTTTGTAATTATCATCAGGCCCAAGTCATGGTAATTGTCAGCATAATAATTTTGTGTTACATAAAGATTAAGATGTAAAATATAGTTGTGAAAGTTTACTAGAGTTACTACCTTAGGAAGAAGAGATCAAGACATAATTTCAGACATTCTTTTGAATGTTTCAACTTCATATATATAATAATACAAGGACTGCCAAATAAAAATATGGATGATACAAAAATTTTGAAATATATCTCATTTTGTTTTTCTTCTCCTTCACATAATACGTAAAGTCATGGAGATAAGCAAATCCAAGATGTGAAATTATTACTCCATAGAAGTTCGTTTTGTAAAGCAAGGGGTGCAAGTTTAAAGTTAATTACTAGAGTTGTCATGCATGGCTCTCAAACTTTTTTCTTAATGGTGAATTTGAGAATTTCTACAAAATAGTATGGGTCTAGGATTTGTGTTTATTGAGATATGTGATGTGAATTTGATTTTTTATTAATAAATAATTGTGTTTGATTTATTTTATCTTATAAATATTAATGGGTAGTGATTAAATAGAACTCGATCTAAGATTTTGACTATTAGTATGTTTGTAAAAGATTATCGTAGTAGATAGTGATAGGTAAACCATGAAACTCACTCGTAAATATGGTAGAAAAAAGTTATAGCCCTTCTTATGATAATGCATAAGATAAACCTATATGTACAAACTCAAAATTTGGAATATTGATCATCACAAGAATGTTAGTTACAAAGATGAAAGTACAAATAATTTTGCAAGTAAATCCATTGAACACATCTTAAATGAATTGATTCTCAATAACGATAGATATTATATAGAATATTCTTTTAATGAGTTCACCTTTATTGTATGATTCAAATCAATATTATAAACGATGTAATATGAAACCTTAGGATGTGCATGAATATGCTATGCCCCACAAGGTGGTAACAACTATTGTGTGTTATTTTTACTTGTATGGTTCACACCAATGAAACTTCATAAAAAAATATATTAATTATATTAGTATGATACGTATGAAGCCAAAATATAAATACTTATAAACCAATCAATGAAAATTAACAAAGTTGCCTGAAATGAATGAAATTATAAATGAATCTCAAGCAGCGATAAATATTATATAGATGGTAACATATTGAGGTAAAAAATATAAATGGACCAATATTGAGAATGGCTTAATAATTATAGCCATCATGTATAATATTAGGAAAATGAATCTTTATTCAACACCCCTCCATTCATCTTATGTCCAACATGTTTTAAGTCAAGAAATGTATACATTATCACATAGACTAAATAATAAAACTATGGACCTATGATTATCTAATAATCAGAATATTCAATTTGCTAAAAATTGGTTGTCTTATCATTGAATAACCAAACTACTAATACAATCTTTGTGGGATTGATATCTAAGTGAAAGTCTGCTTTACTACTCTTGTACCATGTATTTATGGATCTCTATTAATGAAAAACTCTCATAATATAATTTTGGGAAATCATTTATCTTATAAATTAGGATGTATACCAAAGTCATAATTTTTACTACTCAACAATCATTTCCTCAAAACATCGACATTACAATGTGCTCAAATTTAGGATCAAACAAATAAAGTATCTTCACTATTATTATGATATCTTCTAAATTTTCAAAATTTCCTTTCAATTGATTGGAAATAATATGAAATAAGCTCTGAAACATTCATTTGTAAGGATTCAAATTCACATCTTAAAATTTGGAATGGATTCTCTTCACTTATTGAAATCTTTAAAAATAGTTTGCAACATTCATCCAACCTATTTAGTAGATTGCTACTTGAAATTTTCTCATAACAATTATTATTAAATGTTGATAGATGAACCATAAAACTTTCTTATCTCTTTTTCTCATCTTTAAAACTAATCCTTTGGGTCGTGGTTAGCAAAGCATCATTATCTGGCTCGCTAAAAGTATTTTCTATGATATTCCAAATATTATGCTTGCCAGGGTGAACATTCATCTTGATTCTCCAATTATAATACATGTTAATGTTAAGCATTCGGACTTGGAAGGATGACATTCTATTCATCATATGACTCTCAAATAAATAATAATTAACAAAAACGTACGTACAAATGAATTTGTAACACCATAAAAATGTTTGAAGACATTGGAAACACTTGGTGGTTTTTTAAAACATTGATGGGAATAATTCCAATGTCATTGGATTCCTTTTGATTATAAATTCGATTTGATGATACACTCTCAACGTACCTTTGATAACACTTCATTCAAATAAAAAAGCACTCAAACAAAGAGAAAATTTATTGTAACTAAAAACAAATATTATAATACAATTCATACTTAGATAGTTATTGTTCTTCCTTTTATTTTTTGATGTTAATATAAATAGTAAGATTGGTATTTATTAATTCTAGGCAAATCTAAATCATAGAGATTGTAACTTAAATTTAATTTTAATATGAGAATTAATATAAAAATTAATGACATTTAAAATTGATAGGATATTCTCTAAAAATAATTGAATTTTAATCAGGATTTCACATGAAGTTTGTGATCCAACATTCAATTGGAATTGTTGGACAAAGAATATATTCTATCACCTTTCCTATGTAATGGAATGGGTTAGAAAGAGTCACTAAGTTTGATTTAACTGTAAGCAAAAGTTGCAAATGGTTTGTTAAGAATACATGAGATTTAGAGGTTGTTGAGAACATGATGTTTGAATGCTTGCAACATCCGAGAGGAGAGAGGTGAGAGAAGTGAGAGAAGGAGAGAGAGAAAGAGTGAAAGAGGGAGAGAGGCGAGAGAGGGAAGTAGAGAGAGGAGGATTGTGAGCTAGAGAGTGATAGAGTGAGAGAGGGGCAGAGAGGAGAGAGGGAAGGAAGAGAAAGGTTAACGGGAGAGGGAGTGAGGGGGGAATAGGAGAGGAAGTGAGAGGAAGGGGGAAAGCCGGAGAGAGAGAGAGGGGGGGAGAGATAGTGAGTGAGAGAGAGATTTTATTATTTGTCATTTGGCGAAACTATTTAATCAATTTTATTTTTTTTTTCAGAAAATGAATATCATATCACATAATTTATTTTTTTACTTTGTAGTATTAATAAGTATAATTTAAAAATTAATAAGAATAAAATTAAACTTGACTTTGATTTGTCAAATGACACAAGATAAAATGTTTATATATGACTAAATTTGAAATATAGCATGTGAGATAAAATTTATAATAAATTATAAAAATTACAAAATTTCTAAAATATCAAATTTTGGAAATCAAACTTCTATTAGATTAGTTATAAAAACATAGAGCTGAATATTATAAGATTCGTAAAGAGACAGGAACAAAAGAAAATTTATAAACTCACTTTTTTTTTTGAAATTACATATGAAAATCATAACAAAAAAAATAGACATTATAATAAAAAATTTTATAATTGCAAATTATTAAAATTATAAAAATTCTAGATATACATACTAAAAATTAAATAATTTTAAATTAACAAAATTATTTTAGAATGATACCTAACTTGCGAAGCTATCATTTATAAAATTATAGCTTATTTAAAATGTGAAAATTTAAAAAAATAAATTTTATAATATAATGACCTACAAACACACACACCACACAAGAAAACAAAATCATGTAATTAAAAAATAAAAAAATTGGTGTCTATTAGAATATCTTTCTTTATTTCGATAGCACTATGAAAAATAAATATTAGTTCATAACTTATAAATATAACAATCGTACGGTAAGTAAAATGAATTTTAAAATTATATTTTATCCTTAGTGTGACATCTTCCTCTCATTCCTCAAAATATGATTACTACTAATCCTAATAATATTGTGAAAGAATAAATAATGTTAAATTATAAATATACATGTGGATTAGGAAATCGATCCCAATCAGATCAACCAGATAACATATGGCAACCAATCACCAATATCTTCATCAATATCCACTTCATCACCAATTTCATCTGTCGATCTTATGATATAAACAATGGCATGGTGCCCAAGTCGGGTAAATCATACATACAACTTGAGCACACCTATGGTTTTCCCAAGCTGCTTATTCCTTATCAATGGTTGAATAAAGTGAAGGAACTGCTGGAATTAATCACCCGGTGGAGCACTCACTGTCTTGTTTCCTTGGTGGCAATGGCATCAGGCTTGTCTCTTTCCTTTGTTGCAATAATACCTACAAGGCGAAGAACCGTAATATAATACATCGGCACCGTCAGCAATTCAGCTTCTGTTCGATCTATTGAGGAATCTAAAGAATTAAGGACTTCGAAGCAACAACGTTTACATATCGTGGTCAAGATCAAGATAAAGATCAAGATTTTGATGAAAACTCTTCATGCAAAAAAGAGGAGAGAGAGAAATTTCAACAGAGCTACTGATATATACCCAAATCTGAACGAGCATTTAGATTCACGAGTTTTATCACCTGGCTTGAAACCATATATAGAAGAAGAGGTAAAAGGGTCTAATTTGATGAAAGTGACGACCAAGAGATTAACAAAAACAGATGTCAGTGAACATCACTGCCGTATTTTATTGCCGGAGAAACGAATCAATGAAGAATTTCTTCTGCAAGAGGAAAGAGAGAGATTAAATTCATTTGATCAAATAGACGTTAAGATATTACAACCAAATCTTGTTGAGTTTGATACTGTATTACACTTCAAAAGGTTGAAGATGAGATCTATTCGACCGTATGCATTACACTGGATACCTCTCCTCAGAGAGAACAAGATCTTTTTAAAGAGAATATCGTCCTACATATTTGGTCAGGCGAGGTAATGAGCTATGGCTTGCATTAATTTTGGATCCAGAGATCGATGATGAAAATAACTGAGCAATCCAAATATTTATTTTAAAATGACGAAGATGCAGCAAAGAGATCAATGACGTTTCGGATTGGACCAGAATGCGTGATAATGGTGTAACGAAGTACAAGGAACATTCTGCTTCTCCGGGAGTGGCATCGACGAAGTACAAGCATGCAGTATTTTTTTTTTTCAATGTTTTCGAATTGAAGGGAAAATGCCCATTAATCTTATCTTCGAACTTGAAACGTGTGACTTCTATCAGAAGCCCCATTCCTAATTTAGCAGCAGAGTTTGACATTCAAGATCTTACAAGCCTTTTGTTTAAATAAAGAAGCTTTAAACAAACTAAGCTTTGCATCAAATTTAATATTTCAAATAATTATGCATATTTACTGAAAATGAGTTTATTGACTAATTAAATTTTGTCATGGTGATGCTTGTGCTTGGGATTGACCAAATTTATTTATTTATTATTATTATTTTTGTTAATCATTTTGTTAATGTCATTATGGATATTTATTCATTTCATAAATACCACATGTAATATGTGATTGTGTTTTCTGATATAATTTCCATTTCAAATTTGTAATTTACATTTTAATTTGTATATACATAAAAATTAAAATAATAAAATTGGCACGATATGGCTCAAGGCATGACACAACACAACTCGACATGACACAGCCCAATTTAACCTGAACTTGTGTCTGTCGGGCCATGTTGGGCCAGGCAAACACAAATCATGCTTTGCCGAATAGAGCATGATTGCCTTACTAAGCCATGCCTGACACGCCCGATGGCTTGAGTGAGCCAGCTAAAATGGGTTTTGCTTGCATGACATGACCCAGTCTAATATTTCTAATCAAAAATACAATATTAGTCTTTGACATAGAATAATTTATTACTTGAGTTAGAAGGGTCTTCAGCTTTTATCTAGAAGGAATATCATATCTTTGACCAGTAATCATTTCTTGACGAGTGTACGAATGGCTAAAAAATGACCTAAAATATCTTTTCACTCTCAATAACTCTCAGGAGATCAAATATCTTTGATCTTATTTATATTGATATTTGCTCAATGCAGACCAGAAAGCTTGGTTAGACCCTTTATTTTAATCATATTAATTGATATTACTCTGGGAAAGTGTGAGCATATACATTAAAAATAAAAGATCATGATTTTCCTATATTTTAAAGTGCTCATGCTTGAGTTGAGAGAGCATTTGGCAACAAATTGATCTCATATTTTATGTTAACGAGAGAGAATATTGAGGTTAGTTTGATAGCTATAATGTATCTGATAATGTTAAACATGAAAAAAAAATACAAACTAACATACCCATAATAAATCAACATCACTATGTTGATAAACTGGACTTTTGAGGAAAGAGTTTTAATATATGCTTCTCATATTACATCTTCCCAAGGAATTTTGGAGAGAAACTCTGCATGGTGACTATTTATATAATCAATATGTGCCATGCCATCATCTGGTTGAAGATATTCCCAAAATAATTTGAACTATAAAAGATATTTCATGTGATCATTTGCATGTTTTTTGTTGTAAAACTTATATTATAATACATCAAATGAATGATCTAACCTTAATAATACTGCATATCCATGAATATTCATTAGCTGTGAACTTGATATGTTTGAGTAGAAATAAGAGTAATTTCTCTATAATATACTTATTTGAACAAATTCCATTGTCAATTGCTTCAAGAGATCAGTCTAATCAAGGAGTAAAATTATGTAACCACTGATGATTTCAAGCCTTAGGATATACATGATATTTCTATGTCATGAGATATAACTAAATTATATGAGCCATAGGGAAACAACTATTGAGGAGGTGAGAGACTATAATCCAACTAAAACTAGGAAGGACCCATTTGTTTCATGATGATACATATCAATCTGAATAATAATATAATCTAGACCGACCAAGTATTCTCTAGATTTCATGATTACATAATACTCATAGATGTAGACTAGTTCTGATATATTTAGGAAGCCATCTTTCTTAAGAATAAAGAGAAATCATACTTATGATTGCATTTCATGATTTCATGATTATATATTACCTATGACTTCCAGCTATGTTGGAAGAGATAGTCTCTTCATGTCAATCATACTTATGATTTGGTATCATGACCAAAAAGAAAACATATTTTGAAAAATATAGGACTCTTTAGACTAAACCCTATGATAGAAACTCTAAATTTAGATACAAGGCTCGATTAGCATGTCAGGATTTAGTCAAGAACAAAATATTGATTTTGATACGATAATTTTTGTTATAGCTAAGATGTCTACTATCTTCTATTTGAGTAATTCTGAGTTTAGCTCCTAGCATGAAATTAAAAATTATTCAACTCGATATGAAAACTATATTTTTTTATGGTAACCTTCATGAGACTCTTCCTATATAAATCAACTTGATCATAATAGAGTATAGATTGATAGGCTTAAGAGGAACCAGGAAAAGTTTTTATTATAAGTTTTATATTCTTCAGATAGATTTAGGGAAAAGTATCATATGGGATAACCCCTCTATGTGTGCATGGTTATCTTAAGAATGATATATTAGTTAGGTTCTATAAAGAATTTTTATAAAAGAGTCTAAGTCAATCTTAACTCTCTTAACTAGATATTTTAAGTTGAGTACCGAGCATAATCTCAAGACTGATAAGGAAAAGAGAAAACATGACTCATGTCTTCTATGCCCAATATTTTTAGTCTTGTTATACTATGGTATACACTATACTAGATATAGCATACACTGTCAGTGAGATTAGTACATTTTCTCTCAAACCTAAGTAGATATCATTAGGTTGTAGGAATCTATCATGATGTATCAATGTGAACTTCTCAGTTATCTTCGTGCTTATATAGATTAAAACGCATTATTATTGGATATACTAATTTGATATGGCTGGTGATTTAGAATTCATATATAACTACCTTATGTTATCTAATACCTTCATAGAGGAGTCAGATCTTAATAATATAAGCTACAGAAATACGTACACTATCCAACACTAAGACTATGTTTATTATAGCTATTATAGCTACAAAGAAACTTTATAGATGACAAGGTTTTTTGCAGACTTGGATGCATGACAAAATACATACATTGTATGGTGTAACGGTGATAATTCTATATATCTCTCTAAAAATTTTATTTTTCAGAGTTGGTTCAAGAATATTGAATATGTGATATTATTGGATATGATATACTAGATGAAAAGTTAATAATACTTTAAAAGTATATGAATAAATGTCATTGTATGTTCATGAAATTATTTCGTCACTGAAATTTAATTTTCTAAGTCACATTTTGGTATGAGTCTACATACCTAGGGCAGAGGGGATGTTTTGTTGGGTCTGCCGAGTTGAGATCGATTGGTTTAATTTTTATGTTTTGTTTATTTAATTATGTTGTACGAGACCAAGAATGTGAGCATAAAATCCAATGTTCTAATTTAGAAAAAAATAAATTTAATATTTGAAAAATTGTAAAAATGAATATGTTCTCATTTTTACAATGTGGGTCAGCATGGTGTCCTCTTGGATGGGGGAGCGCCGCATCTAGTTTTGTTTAAAAACCAAGGATATAAAAAAATTTGGCTATGCATGTTTTGAAAAATAGGTCGTGTGCATGTTTTCTGTTTGATGAATTTTTCATGGGGTTGCTTTGCATCATATCTTTTTTATTTTGGTTTATAGAAGCTTCAAGCTTGGTCTTTTAAGCATTTTTCTCTTCTTCGCAAGGCTTCCTTGGTCTTTTATGCATCATATCTTTTATATATATATATGTGATTATATGCAGATACTATATGCATACAGAGAAAAATCTCTATTTCAAAAAACATTTGGAAACACACCCATTTTTAAATTGATGATTTTTTATGTGCTAATAATTAATATATATGGAAGGGGCGAGGTTAATATTTTTATACTTTAGTTGAGGTGTATTTTTTAAAAATATAAAAATTGTACATATACTTCTATTTTTGTAATATTATAAAAAATGGACCATTCCAATTTTTATAAAATAGTGTAATAAATTTTTTAGTTCTATTTTTTACATCGGCCAAGCGGAGGTCGGGTGTTGTAAGTTTAGTTGAAACTAATGACATCAAAATTTTAGTGTATAAAATACTTATATGAATTCAAAAATGGCCAAAAATAATGCACAGAAAATCTCTAAGCCTCTCTAACCAAGTAGGCATCGTATGCCGATCCATATTATTAATTAAAATTTATTTGAAATAATATTTATTTCAAATATTATTTTTCAATTTTCCAAGATATATGAAATTGATATATATTATAAAAATGATATTCAACAAATAAATTAAAATTTATATATTAACAAATAGAAAATATATTACTTTTCAAATGGATAAATTCACCTATATTGCACAAGATTTGCTATCATAAATTCATAAGGCAAGTAGACTGGAAGATGTTCCATAGAATTGAAAAAGCTAGGAGGAAAAAATATTCTCAAATCTGCATATAATAATTGGGATGTCATTTTATAATTGCTCTATTTTCTTCATTTCTTATGACATTGCAAGTGATATTCGTAAAGAAAATAATTATTTCAATCAATAGTTTTTCTAACATTTTGTGGAAGTAATCCACTGAATATTATGGGTATTAGTATCTATACAACACATGGCAGTAATGACTTTTCATTCCAAATAACTTATGCTTCTTCATATCAATACATTCTTCTCATATTAGATGCATTATTATCAAGGAACCTAAGCTCCATTAGCCATTTGCACACCTTTGCATCTTTTTAAAGACTATAATAAGTCTTAAGAAATTATTTTTTGCTTAATACATGTGTAACTTTTGATGTGAACATAACTCTTTCAAATTCTCTCGAGATTTTGCTTTAATCTTTTTTTTTTCCATCCACATTCATTACATTATTAAAAAAATTATTAAAATATTTCTTCTCATTATGCATCACACTAAGTTGCATCTAATAAGATATGTTTTCTAATATAGTAAATCCCAAAGGATACTTTTGTTCTTATAACCATAGTGATAAATCTTTGAAATTTGCATATTGACAATATCTGCATCAACATCCACAACATTTAGAATTCATATCTTTTAATTACTTATATAAGTTCGTCACCTGACCTCAAAGGTGGTACACTTTAATAACTTTGTGACCTTTCTTAAATGCATCAATATTCATCTAAAATAGATTTCTACATTTAATAATTTATGATGATTATCAAATCAGAAGTATTTTTCTCCTCTTCTCAGTAAAAACATATAAGTACTTCATGCAATAAGGAAAAACTAATTTTTCTGCAGTACTCCATCCAGACAACATTGAATTTGTAGGAAAGTCAGTTATTGTCCATCTTAGCATTGCTCGCCTTTTAAATTCTGCTTTCTAGATATATAATATATTTCATACTATCCTCCCATAATTTTTTGAATTCTACTATAAGAGGCTATAGAAAACCATCTAATTATGTTTTGGATTCTTAGACTGGGTACGATAATATATGAAAACATGTATTGATATTCATACAGATCCATGGTATAAATTATAAGATAGTAACAAATAATATTTATGAAGAATATTGTTGTCATATTTGTACAAATGACTGAAATTCATCTGTGCACAGCCAACATACTAATATTTTGACTTTCATCTATAATATATTATGTTTTTGTTTAAACTATTGAACTATTGTATAAGATTAATTTCCTTATTACTTTGACTTGTTGCTAATTATAAAAATAGTTTGTAGTATATGTTTTTATTCATTATTATATAAAAATTTAAAAGTAAGTAATTTAATTTTTGAAAAAAAAATAAGATTGTGAAAATAGTTATGGAATGAAAATAACTAGGGATTTTTCCATAGTGAATTTTTGTGTATATTAATTCAAAAAATATAATTACTTCTATAATTATGATCAAAATTAGCAGGAGAAAATATTTAAAGGACATAGAAAATTTGGGTCGTTCAAAAATTTGCTAGAAAAATATTTTTCTCGTTAATTTTTTTGCGACAAGCAATTTAACTTTGGATATTTTCCATCCTAAATCCGTCGCTATTCTGGATAAGCGACGGAATTTCTTATAATAGCTACAAATATTTTGCTAGCCACTAGGGTTTTTTTTGTAGTGATTATAATTGCAATTTATTAAAATTATAAAAATTCTAGATATATAGAATCTAAAATTTTATAAATTTTATATTTCTATAAATTACAAATATATATATATATATTAGAATGATACATAACTTGTAAAGCAATCATTTGTAAAATTATAAATTATTTAAAATGTGAAAAATTATAAAGTAATTAATATTATAAATATTATGACACACAAACAATAATACAAAATCATGTAATTAAAAAAATGAAAAAATTGGTTTCTATTAACATATCTTTCTTTATTTAGAGAGCCATTGAAATTATTATTCTTATGGATAACACTATGAAAAATAAATGTTAGTTCATAGATTCTAAATATAATAATCATCCGGTAAATAAAATGAATTTTAAAATTAATATTTTCATCCTTATTAACATCTTCCACTCATTCCTATAAAATAGGATTACTACTGATGCTGATAATATTTTGAAATAATAATTAATGTTAAATTATTAAGCCATGATGATCAGTTGGTCAGCATATTTTTAATTTTACATTTGATACATGTGGATAAGGATAACCTATCTATTCATCTAGTAAAATGATATAATATTTAATGTTCTCTTTCAAATAAATTATGACATAATAGCCACATTCAACACCTGATAGTTGCATTGGATATTTGAAAAATGAAATTAAAAATTTTATAAAATTCAATAAATAAGAACTAATATTAATGAATTATTAAAAAGAATGTGCTGCTCAATATACCTTAATAGACTCCCAAATAACTTTTTTTGCAACTCGATTAGCTTTAGCATTGTATATTTTAAGTGAACTAATTTTTCAAGGTATAATAAAGTGTGAGACTCAAATGATATAATCCAGACAAATTACTATAAAATAAAAATAAATAAATACTTAATTTATTAATAACATCTTTTAATTCTTTTCTCACTGAACATCCAATAGAATCAAAAAAATATATTTTATTCCTATGAAGATCAATAACCACCAAGGACTAGTGATCCCAACATTATAATAATAATAATCAATAAATTAGTATCAAAATATAAATTTTCATTAAAAAGCTATTCACACCCGAATTATAAGGAGTTTGAAATAATTGATCCACATAATAATATTCTAATCTTTTAGCAATCAAATATGATCGTGCTCTAGTCGATCCTAAGTGTATAGAAATCTGTCTAGCGTGTATGAAGCCATACATGTTGATGTTCGGCCATTTTGATTTCTTTTTTGGTTGTACAATTAGCTACATGAATCAAATTATTCAATTCCATAGTTTTTAATTGAAACTTGTAACATCTAGTAATTGTATATGAAATTCAAAAAATATAAAAATATTTATTACCTCGTATATAACACACTACAACTAGAAGTAATGTTCTTCAATGAATAAACTTTTTCGATATTTTCTCGCATAATATAATAGACTCATTTAGAATATAAATTATAAAACAACAACATCTGATGCCATAATTATTGTATTTGTATCTCACAAACTTTTTACATTGTGGTTCTTTAAATATGATTAATTCAATGGGCTCTTTTCTTTGTTTTCTGATTTGTAACTTTTGCAGAACAAAATTAGCTTGTTCATAATAATGAAAATCAATTCACATATGTTACAAAATAATAGTTTTTCATTATAAATTAATTATAAATTTATTGATAAGTTAAAAAGGTTTAAGATACTATAACTCAATCATCAATAACTAATGATCGAAGTCATGCAACATGAGAACTAGAAAAAATCTTTAACTTTCACTACATCATCACCAATTGTTACTGGAAGGAGAGCTTCATCATCAAAACAACATCAATAGATATACAATAATTATTTATACCCCATATACAACTGAGTTTGGTGCTACATTTTAAATCGCTATACCATGTCTAATTATATTATTAATAGATTATATTATAAATATGACTGGTTTTACCTTCAAAGCATTCATATTAGAAAATATAATTACTATGAATTAATAAAATGCAACAAATGTAAGTAAATATTAACATACCTTTTGCATGTTTCTTTGTCCAATAGAAACTAATTCTAAATTTGCACCATTTGTTAATCCAAAGTGCAATAGTTTTATTTGGATATAATTTTTTAATTGAGAAGTAGATACCTATGTCTGAAACATATCGAGCACTTGTATTTTAGGAATTTCTCTGAACATTGTATTTCTTCATGAAGTTGACATAGCTGATCAAGTAATAATTATTTTTACTCAGCATCTTGCTTTGTTGTTGGTTTAGTTTTTTTTTTTTTGTTCTTTTAACAAATATTGTATGAGTTTACTTATTTTTGTCTGAAACATGGTTGGAGGAGTAACCATGCATCCAACACCCCTTTCTCGACCACTATATTATGTATTTCCCATTTTCAATCCTAGTATGTCTTTTTGTCCTATTTCTTGTATTGATCCATTTATTTCATATTTATTGTATATTTATCATGAAATATATATAAATTGAACCATACATTAGACAATTATAAAAGAATCTATAATTAACTATTAAATTAACAATAACATATTTACTTATAATTTTCTATATGACTTCTTGGATTATTTCACTATCTGAACCATCACCTTTTGAATAAATAGCTTTTCATATAATATTTCATCCAAAGTCTTCATTGAAGCCCATCTCTTTTTCCGATAATTATTAGAGAATAATTTTTTTCATAAAAAATTAGATAAAAATTACTCAATGATGTAAAACTAAATATTCAACACTTACTATCTTTTCTTCCATATTTAAAAATTCATGCTTAGATAAATGATGTCTATACTCATTACTTTTGATCTTTCATCTTTTATATGAATTAATAGTTCTTAGGAGGATTGTAAAATAGTCTATTCTCCAATAGGATATTAGAATTTTATTCTCGACTTGAACTTAAATTATCTCCATTTGTACAAGTAGATGATAAAATATGTTTTTTTTCTTTAACTGACACATAAATAGTTTTCTACAAAAGACATAAAAATACACAAGGGCGTATTAAAAAATCAAAATTCATTAATAAATTAAGAAAAAGCTCACCTTTTTTTGAGTCCAAATATTGGTTTTCAGTTCTTTAGGAACTAAAAACCAATTTTTGATAATACACAAATCAAATGAATCCTCTAGATTGGCCATTATTTTTAAAAATTTATCAATTTCTTTAATATTTATAGATGAATTATTGGTCTTGCCTATTAGTGTCCATACATAATAGCAGCTTCAATTTAGAACTCTTTGTAGAAATAAAAATTTCCAATTCTCATTCCATTTTATACCTTTGGTGTAGGGATAACTGAGGACTTGTAACTTGACCATGATTTTGATTAGATTTTTTAAATAAATTAATTTTCCTTCTTTTATTTGATAAAATATTCAAATTGTCTCATTCTCTACATTACCACCACACGGCACACATTCATACCAAGTACCAGTACATGCCTAACTTTCATGCATATTTCTTCCATGCCACATATGTCTTAGCTACAACACCATCATGCACCACATCATCACAACCATGGAGAATTGGTCTTTAGAAGTTCTGCATATATTCTTTTGTCTCTCCTATTTTTATTTACTTCCTCCTTCCTTGATTTCAAATATGTTTCATTTTCAAGATTTTTATCATTTTTAGATCATTCGTTCCCTCTCTTTTCCACGGGACTTGTTGGGCCTTGGGCTAGTTGGTGAATCATCACTTCCCATTTAGTTTTTCAGTCTCCTCTTTTTACTCTACTTCCTTCATTCTCCCTTCATCCATCCTTATGCTTTCTCCTTCTTTATTCTTAAGCAAGGTTTCCCTTCTTGCTCTTGTTCCTAAAACAGGTGTTTTGAATAGGGCCAAACACAATGTTATTCTTGGGCATGCCTAAAGAATGGATTATCGGTGATAGTCACATCAATAATACTCTTAATGGGTCAAAATATTTGTTGATCATTAATGTTTTATAAATATTCAACTATTTGAAGTAGTTGTTATCTAGATCTATAGTGAAACTCCTTTTCGTTAAAATTCTTTGGGTTTTCCGAGAAGTCTTCACAATCTTTCACCAGTATTTTTGAAGAAAATACCATTCTCTCTTCTCCTTTTCTTGGGTCTTTGGGGGCCATGTTTTTCTCTATACCATCTTACCTTATGTTGGTCCATAATTGAATTATATCATTCCTTATCCCCTTCAACACTTCTACATAAGTGTAGGACTTTTTTCTTTGGCATTTTTCATTTGTTCCATCGACTATTTCAGACTCTTTATCTGGTAGATATATAACCTTTAACTTTACTTCCTCCACTTCTTTTTTAGCCTTTCCTTTCCCGGCACTCTACGTTAGATTTTTGTTAACCTCTTTATTCCTCGTACCTATTGAGATAACCAAGATTGAGCAAAAGACTATACCATTCATAATGACATTAGTTTTGTCCTCTTTAAGAATGAGGTGTGTTCCTTCACATTTTGCCCATTGTTGGGCATGAAATTTAAATGATTCATCTTTCGATCTTTTGTCTCTTATTGGGTATAGGATGGGACTATTAGAAAATAGGAATAAACTTTTTGAGTGCCTCCTCTCTTCTATTGCAAGAGAGCCCTCTACTTCTAGGCTCAAGTTAGTTTTCACTTGAACCTCTTTGCTAACTCGGAAAGTGGTCATTGGGCTTCTCTCTTTACCAATTCATGTTCTAATTTCAGATTATCCATTTCATAGGTTAAATATTTTTAATTTCATGTTTTTCTTCCCCCTTATTATGTTCTGAATTTTTTTTTTCATTTCTTGTTTCCCAACTTTTAAATATGACATTCTCAAATGTCATAGATCTTCTTATATCAATTTTAGATTTCACTTGTCACAAATTTTAACGCATATATTAAATAATTTCAAAATTTTTGCCAATCATATTCTAAAATTCTTTCTTTCTTACTATTAACACAAGTCAGTTATTATTTTTAAAGTATTTTATGGCTCCATAATTAGAAGTGACTACGTTTTACTCTTGGGATTGTCTGCATCCCAAGTATAATGCTTTCGTTCATGAAGTGCCACTTTTGTTAGCCTGTTATAATCGGTAACCATGCTAGTATTTGAAGAATTTTCAAATTTTGAATATGAATCCTCACCATTGGCTAAATTCTTAAAATTATATTTTCAAAGTATTAATTGTCTCTTTATAATGAAATACAGTCATATTATTGTTAAAGGCATGTGGGTTTAAATCCAGTTGACAAAATTTGTTCTTTTCAAAGTATTCAAAATTAATCCACTTAATTTTATATTAATGAGAATCCTTCTACGTATATTTTGAATTAGTTCACATGCCCTTAGATGTTGCTCTTCATTCTTTGGAGATAAATAATCATATATTTTGAATTGTTAGATTCGATTTATGTTTGTTTTCTTCCTCTCCTGATTTATCGATTTCAATTTTACTCACTTAATTAATCAAATCACACACCATAGCTTACTTTTAAGTAACCACATAGTAAAATAAATACTCCAGTACCTTAGGAATGATTTTTTTTGATTATAATCACTTTGCAATTTCAAGTTATATTTAAGCTCAGTTTTTATATATTCAAATTCAAATCTATTTTAACTCAAATTTTTAAAATGATAGCTTAGAACCTCTGTAGTCCAAGTCCAAAATGTTGGATGCCTAGAGTGGCCTTAATGAACTTGAACAGAAGACCAATACTAGGAAAATGAGTAGCCCAACACTAGAAATTCTGCCTGAAGCCACCTAGCAAGATGCCGGTGTTAGTTAGCATGTCTTCCATCCTAAAACCCACTAGCCAATTGCCGACTGATATCAACGTGATGCTCATAGACCAAATTGCACTGGAGGTGCATCTATTTGTACCATTCGAAACACATGTGGCTCCTCTGCCACCCGATCACTGCCTTGACTGCCTATGTTGACTTCTGACCATCAATTTTTGAACATCAAAAGACACAAAATTGAAGCATATGGGAATACTTTACTGTTATTCAAATTCTTGAGATTATTTCAACACATGCACCTAGTAAAGACTCGCTGAAAGCTAGACAGAGGCTCACCAGAAATTGCCAAGAAATTGAGAAAAGTGAGAATAATTGAACCATCTTTTATTTTGGAGCTAAAAAATAACCAATAAACAAAAAATATAAAATAAAAAATAAAAAAAAAATCAAAAACAAAGACAAACAAAAACCAACAAACAAGAACAAAGAACAAAAAAGCATGAAAAAAACCAAAACAAAACTAAAAAACAAAACTAAAATACAAACAAAACAAACAAAACCAAACAAAAAATTAAATAAGATTATGGACTCTTATACATATTTTTAATCTTTTTTAGAAAAAAGAAATAAAAGACTACATTCTTATTTAGGTTAGAAAAAGTAAATAAATTTTTTGTTTTATATTATATTATGTCTTAAATAAGATTGTCGTATTTTATATTATAAGAAAATAAAAGACTATGTACTTCTTTTTTTAAAAAGTATTTTTATATTATAAGATAATATAAGACTATGACTAAATTAACAATGTAGTCTTTTAAATTATAATATAATATAAGACTACGGAATAATAAAAAATATAATTTTTTTATATTAAATTACAAGCTAATATATGATTATGATTTATAAATAATATAGTCTTTTTATATTTATAGATATCTAAGACAATATTTGTAATTATAGATGTAGTTGTTTAATTTAAAAAATATCAAAATATAGTCTAAAAATATTAGGCTATATTTCTTGCTATAAATATAGTATTTTTCCTAAAACCAACAATAGTCTATTTAACTTTTTTTAATTAACATCAGTCCCAAGGTCATGGTAATTGTCAACATAATAATTTTGTGTTACATAAAGCTTAAGATGTAAAATATAGTTGTGAAAGTTTACTAGAGATACTACCGTCAGGCTGAAGAGATGAAGACCGAAGTTCGGACATTCTTTTCAATGTTTCAACTTCCTATATATAATAATACGAGGACTGTCAAATAAAAATATGAATGATACAGAAATTTTTCGATATATCTCATTTACTTTCATCTCCACACATATATAAGTAAGTCTTGGAAAACTAGCAAATCAAAGATATGAAATTATTACTCCATAGAAGTTCCACGAGTAAAGGAAGGGATACAAGTTTAAAGGTAATTAATAGAGTTTGTCATGCCATGGCTCTCAAACCTTTTTTCTCAAGGGTGAATTAGAGAATTTCTACCAAATAGCACGGGTCTAGGATTTGAGTATATTGAGATATGTGATGTGAATTGATTTTTTATTATAAATAAAAGTGTTTGATTTATTTTATCTTATAAATATTGATGGGTGGTATGATTAAATAGAACCGATTTAAGATTTTGACTATTAGTATGTTTTGTAAAGATTATCGTAGTAGATAGTGATAGGTAAAACCATGAGACTCACTCGTAAACATGGTGGAAAAAAGGTATAGCCCTTCTTATGCTAATGCATAAGTATAAACCGATATGTACAAACTCAAAATTTGAATGTTGATGATCACAAGATGATAATAAAAAGCTGAAACTACAATACTTTGCAAGTCAAATCCATTGAACACATCTTAAACTAATTGATTCACAAAAATGATAGATATTATATAGAATATACTTTCAATGAGTTCACCTTTATTGTATGATTCAAATCAATATTATAAAGATATAAATATAAAAACCTTAGGATGTGCATGAATATGCAATGGCCCACAAGGTGGTAACAACTCTTGTGAGTTATTTTTTCTTGTATGGTTCACACCAATGAACACTAATAAAAGAATATATTGAAGATGAAAATATAAATGTTATAAAACTAGATTAATGAAAGTAACAAAGTTGCCTAAATAATTAGATTACAATGAATCTCAAGCAGAGATTAATTTATTATATAGATGGTGCATATTGAGGGAACAAATATAAATGGACCAATATTGAGAATGACTTAATAGTTACAGCCATCATGTATAATTTTAGGAAAATGAGTCTTTATTCAACACCCTCCATTCATCTTATTTCCAACATGTTTTAAGTCAAGAAATTTATACATCATCACATAGATTAAATAATAAACCTATGGACCTATGATTTTCTAATAATCAGAATATTCAATTTGCTAAATATTGGTTGTCTTATCATTGAATAACCAAACTAATAATACAATCATTGTGGGATTGATATCAAAGTGAAAGTCTGATTTACTACTATTGTACAATGTATTTATGGATCTCTATTAATTAAAACTCTCATTAATTAATTTTTGGACATCGTTTATCTTATAAAATTAGGTGTATACCAAAGTCATAATTTTACTGCTCAACAATCATTTCCTCAAAACATCGACATTACAATGTGCTCAAATTTAGGATCAAACAAAAAAGTATCTTCTCTATTATTATGATATCTTCTAAATTTTCAACATTTCCTTTCAATTAATAGCAAATAATAAGAAGTAGGATCTGAAACTTTCATTTGTGAGGATTCAATTCACCTCTTAATATTTGGAATGGATTCTCTTCACTTATTGAAATCCTTTAAAAATAGTTTGCAACATTTCCAACCTATTTAGTAGATTTGCCACTTTAAATTTTCTCAAAATAATTATTATTAAATGTTGATAGATGAACCATAAAACTTTCTAATCTCTTTTTCTCATCTTTAAAACTAATCCTTTGGTTCGTGGTTAGCAAGCATCATTATCTGGATCGCTAAAAGTATTTTCTATGATATTCCAAATATTATGCTTGCCAAGGTGAACCTTCAACTTGATTCTCCTATTATAATACATGGTAATATTAAGCATTCGGACTTGGAAGGATAACATTCTATTCATCATATCACTCTCAATAACGTAATAATTAACAAAAACGTACGTACAAATGAATTTGTAACACCATAAAAATGTTTGAAGATATTGGAAACACCTAGTGGTTTTTTAAAATTGATGGGAATAATTCCAATGTCATTGGATTCCTTTTGTTGATAAATTTGATTTGATGATATACTCTCAACTAACCTTCCTATGATAACACTTCATCAAATAAAAAAGCACTCAAACAAAAGAACTTTATTGTAAATAAAAACAAATTTATAATACAATTCATACTTAGATAGTTATTGGTCTTCCTTTTATTTTTTGATGTTAAATATAAAGATTGGTATTTATATTAATTCTTGACAAATCTAAATCATTGAGATTGTAACTTAAAAGACTTTAAAATTGAAGGATATTCTATAAAAAAACTTGAATTTTAATCAGGATTCACATGAAGTTTGTGATCCAACATTCAACTTGGATTTATTGGACATAGAATATTTTATCACCATCTCCTATGTAATGGAATGGTTAGAAAGAGTCACTAAGTTTGATTTATCTGTAGGGAAAAGTTGGGATGGTTTGTTTAGAATACATGAGATTTAGAGGTTGTTGAGAACATGATGTTTGAATGCTTGCAACATCCGAAAGGAGAGAGGGGGGAGAGAAAGAGTGAGAGAAGGAAATAGATAAAAAGAGTGTGAGTGAGAGAGAGTGAGTGAGAGAGGGAAGTAGAGAGAGTAGATTGTGAGCTAGAGAGTGAGAGAGTGAGAGAGGGGGAGAGAGGGAAAGAGAGAAGGAGGGAGAGGAGTGAATTGGAGAGGGAGTGATAGGGAGAGGAGTGAATGGGAGAGGGAGTGATAGGGAGATGAGGGAATGGGAGACGGAGTGAGAGGGAGAGGGGGGAATGGGTGAGGAAGTGAGAGGGAGAGGGGAGAGCCGGAGAGGGAGAGGAGGGAGATAGTGAGTGATAGTATGAGAGAGATTTGATTATTTGTCATTTGGCCAAACTATTTAATCAATATTATTATTTTTTTTCAGAAAATGAATATCATATCACATAATTTCTTATTTTACTTTATAGTATTGATAAGAATAATTTAAAACTTTACATTATATGACTAAATGTGAAATATAGCCTGTGAGATAAAAATTTATAATAAGATAAAAAATTACAAAAGTTCTAAAATACGTCAAATTTTGGAAATCAACTTCTATTAGTTATAAAAACTATAGCTAAAAATTATAAGATCTTAAAAAAATTTATAAACTATCAATTTTTTTTTATATTATATAAGTAAATCATAAAACAAAAAAAATTGACATTATAATAAAAAAATTTTAAATTGCAAATTATTAAAATTATATTCTTGATTTATAGAAACTGTAAAAATTAAAAAATTTTAAATTTGTATAAATTACAAAGAGAAATATTTTAGAATGATACATAACATGCGAAGCTATCTTCGTAAAATTATAGCTTATTTAAAATGTGAAAATATAAAATAATAAATTTAAAAAAAAATAATGATCCACAAACACACACGCACGCACACACACACACACAAAAGAATACAAATCATGTGATTTAAAAATAAAAAATTGTTTTATTAAATATATTTCTTTATTTCGATTGAAAAGATGACTCTTATTATATAACATGAAAAATACATGTAAGTTCATAACTTTTAAATATAACAATCTTCGGTAAGTAAAATCAATTTTAAAATTAATATTTTTATCTATAGCTTAGTAGTTAGTGTGACATCTTCCTCTCATTCCTCAAAATAGGATTACTACTTATGCTAATAATATTATTAAGCCATAATAATATTAAATTATTATGGCTTAATAATAAATTGTTAACGAATAAATAATATTAAATTATTAAGCCATAATGATTTGGTCTGCACAATTTTAATCTTAAAACTGATACATGTGGATTAGGAAATCGATCCTGATCAGCTCAACCAGATAACATATGGCAACCAATCACCAATATCTTCGTCCATATCCACTTCATCTCCAATTTCATCTGTCGATCTTATTATATAAACAATGGCATGTGCCCATGTCGGGCAAATCATACATAAAACTTGAGCCACACCAATGGTTTTCCCCAAGCTGCTTATTCCTTATCAATGGTTGAATAAAGTGAAGGAACTGCTGGACTTAATTACCCGGTGGAGCACTCACTGTCTTGTTTTCCTTGGTGGCAATGGCATCAGGTATGTCTCTTCCGTTTGTTGCCATGATACCTACAAGGCGAAGAACCGTAATAGAATACATCGGCACTGTCAGCCACTCAGCTTCTGCTCGATCTATTGAGGAAGCTAATGAATTAAGGACTTCGAAGCAACAACGTTTACGTGATTGTGGTCAAGATCAAGATCAAGATCAAGATTTGGATGAAAACCCTTCATGCAGAAAAGAGGAGGAGTGAGAAATTTCAACAGATACCCCAAATATGAGCGAGCATTTAGATTCACAAGTTTTATCACCTGGCTTGAAGTCATATATCGAAGAAGAGATAAAAGGGTCCAATTTGATGAAAGTGACGACCAAGAGATTAACAAAAACAGATGTCAGCGAACATCACTGCCGTATTTTATTGCCGGAGAAACGAATCAATGAAGAATTTCTTCTGCGAGAGGAAAGAGAGAGATTAAATTCATTTGATCAAATAGACGTTAAGATATTACAACCAAATCTTGTTGAGTTGATACTGTGTTACACTTCAAAAGGTTGAAGATGGATCTATTCGACCGTATGCATTACATTGGATATCTCTCCTCAGAAAGAACAAACATATTTTTAAAGAGAATATTGTGTTACATATTTGGTCTTTCAGGCGAAATAAGGAGCTATGGCTTGCATTAATTTTGGATCCAGAGATCAGTGATGGAAATACCTGAGCAATCCAACTAGTTTTTTTAAAACGACGGAGATGCATCAAATGTATTCTTGAGCATGGAACATTCTTAACTGTGCACTCGAACAGTTCCTTTTCATTATTGATTTTTAGCGGCATACTGTATCTTCATTTTTTAATGTTATAAATTGAAGGGAAAATGCCCATTAATCTCATCTTCTAACTTAGACGTGTGACATCTAAGATCTTAGGAGCACCCTGGCCCTGAAAATAACAAAGCTTTAAACAAACTAAGTTTTGCATCAAATTTAATTTATCAAATGATTTATGCTTATTAACAGAAAATGAGTTTATTGACTGGTTAAATTTGGTCATGGTGGTGCTTTTTGTTGGGATTTCCCTAATTTACAAAATTGGTAAAATTTGACACAAATACATAAACCTAAATCACAAGTATATAATATACCAAGGCTGAAATTAGAGATAAAACACAAACACACCAAATATGTACAAGTTCAGACATATCGCACTCACAAAAGTTTGAAATTAGAGATACAACACACACACTACCCACAACAAAATCAAACATAGAATACACACAACACAAAATAAATTAAGGCGCACCACAAAATTACTAAGTGTGAGATTGCATATGATAACACATGAGAGTAAATCATGTGCAAGTACACACAAATCACAAGCACAAAATTTATATATTATAGAAAGACATGCTTTCCTCAAGAAACCCAATGAATATTTACACACATCACAACCAAAACACACTTTGCACTAGAATATTGCCCGATAACCATGAGTTTATCAAAGAAAATATTGGAATTATTTAATAATAATTTCAATAATTATTTGGCACTATTATGCCATCTATAATATTTTAATTTCTTTAATATGATTTTCTCTTTTATTTTATGTATAAATTGTATATTGACGTAACACACAAGATTAACACAAGATTTTTTTATTTCTCATTATATTTGTTTATGGTAAGAGAACAATTGTATTGATGTTTGATAAATTAACCATGAGGGATTGTTAAAGAAGCCCATTAAACAAAGCCTTTCGAAAGGCCAAGTCTTCTTTGTCATGCATGTGTATTCACTTGTGTTGTTCTGCATGTTTATCATTTACCATTTTTTATTATATTTTATCTGACGCACTAATATAATATAGTACAGATTCACTATAAATATTAGATAGCTTTTGATTGATAAATGTGTTAATTTGCGTGATGTTGGACATTTTTACTTGAGCAAAATCTATTCTTTTTCTCTCTAGGTATGAAGGTGTTTCATCTGGATGAACAAGATGGCCTCATACCCATAGAGGTTTAAGCTTCTATAATAATTCAACATCTGATATCAAAGTATTTGATAATGTTCTTCGCCATAAGAACTTTTATCAATCTTCAACTTCTTTGCTCTCTTCTTCTATAATATTGAATTTGTTCTCGTATACGTACAAAAATTATATAGAACTTATAGACCCACATCAAGTTGAGATCTATCGAGATTTGAAACTTAATTGGGTGAATTCATTCTTTGACCTAAATCCCGAAATTTTTGTGCGACTGGCATTTTAAAAAAAAATATGTCCTCTCTAAATATGTTCTTTCTTCAAGCTTAGGGTCCACTCACATATCCATGTTCGTGTTTGAATGAGAAATTATGAATACTAGAGTATGAAAATAAAAACCTTTTTCATATCTTAAGATATATGAGAATTAGTCAATGATAGATTCTCTGATTCTGAGGATCTTTCAACTATGGATTGAAAAAAAATCAAAGTCGGAGAATTGAAAATATTTGATGCAAAAGTATTGTTGTTCAGCTAGCATGGTATCGGCAATGTTAGCTTTCCTAGTATAATGAGATCAATTAAAGCAAAATATGCATGAGACTTAATTTAGTAGGAATTCGAGAGAGATAAGAGAGCCCGTAAAATTAAATTTCTTATAACAAAGAATAGACTTCAAGAACCTAAAAATGAGATTCAAATTCTCTCAACACATATTCTACCTTGTTTGCTGATATCATCAATCAACTAAATATACTCAGAGAAGATGTTCTTGAACGGAGGTTAGTTGATAAAATATATTATAAGCTTGACTAAAAAGTTGATCCCAAGATAACATTCTTGAAAGGTAGTAATGGGCAAGTAATCCAAGTGTCCATCCACTGCGGCACCTTGGTAAAATCTTTGAGACATGTGATGATGGATAGTTATTTGAGAATTCATTTATAACTAGTTAAAAAAATTACTTTGAGTTGAAATCAAGTCTTATATATATAGTTTAGTAGTATCAGTATAGAAGAAAGGCATCAGAAGACCCTAATGGATATGTTGCAATTTTTGGAGTTTTGTCACATCATTAAAATAAATAAAATTAGCCTCAACATAATAAGTTATGCTTATATCTATTTTTATTAAATGATAAGGCTCTAAGTTAGTTTTATTGTTTACTATGAGCTCCATTGAGATTTGGGATTAATTAGTAGGGCCTTTCTCATTAAAGTTTTCCCGTCTAAAATTACATCTCAACTACATATTGAGATAAGGCAATTCCTAGAAGATGACCATTATAATTTATATAATAGTTAGAATCATTCTAAATAGTTGTTTAAGGGATGACCCACATAGATTTGAGTATGATTACAATTGTTAACTTTTTGCAATGAGTTGAATTACTTGACAAAGTGCATGGTCGATATGGTTGCCGAAGGTTAATTATGAATAAATCATCGGAGGAGACATTCACTTGTTTGAGGAACTAGCGAAAAATAAAACTATGAAACTCAAACGCATCTGTCATTTGGGAGAAAACAAGAAGGAATATTCGAGTTGGATAGGTTCACCGCAATTAAAGTGAAAATGGAAATTCTTTTAAGTATGATTGATATTTAAGAAAAAAAAAGAATAATATCAGGAGAGATCACTATTGTACATCCACATGAATTGGTTGACTCAATTTTATTTACCAAATTGAAGAATTTAACAAAATGGAAAGTCAGGGTATATGTTTTGACCCATCATTGATTTTTCAAGATATTATGATTCGAACAAGAGAATTTTTTATATGGAGCAAAGTGAGTTGGCTACACATTTTGGGCAAATCTTTAGAAATATTAGGAATAATGTGATGAGCTTACTAATCAACGAGGCTTAGGGTTTAATTGGAAACCATATTAAAGAGAAGTGAAGTCATGTTTTAAAGAATTTAGAGAAAAAAAAATGATGCCCAAGGCAATCAGATATTGGTGCTTGAAGTAAAAAAAATTAAATGAGTTTAGTAATGAAGAATATAGAGTATTACCTTGATCAATTAATATTATCAAAGAAGAAAAAAAATTAAATGAACTACCAAGTGATATGGAATTAAATTTTAATAATTATTCCTCAATATTTCTTAGAAGTAGGAAGTAACTACGGAGTATTTTAACAAAATGATTCTTGAACTTTTGGGGTTACTGATAATGTCGCACCTTTCTGAAATTCATGGCTGTAGAGATACAAAGTATTTTGAATAAAAATATAGAACTTTTGTGAGTGACAAGGCTATAACTTTTTCAAAATCATAGCTCAGCATAAATTTTTAAAGAAGCCATGGCCCTAACAAAAGAGAGCCAAAAGTATCGTAGATATGATAATGCATCATCTAACATGATCGTGACCTCAAAAGAAGTTTAAACCTACATTTCATCTAAAGATGAGAAAAGGGTAATGATTAAATTAAGGAATGAATGGGTGTTATCCAAAGCTTTGGAGAGAAAGAATTAAAAAGAATAAAGCCAAGAGTAAGTTTTCGATTAATCTTCTGGTCCTCAACAATTTCGATAGGAAAAATTGGATGAACACGTCTAAAAGGTTTTCAATATATTTTGAAAGTTAAAATCTAAAACCATAAAAAGTACTACTTGTATGAATTACAAACATAATAATAACCTATCTATTCATCTAGTAAAATAATATAATTTTTAATGATCTCATTCATATAAATTATGACATAATAGCCACATCCAACACCTGATAGTTGCTTTGGATATTTGGAAATGAATTTAAATATTTTTATAAAATTCAAAAAATAAGATCTAATTTTAATGAATTATAATAAGAATGTGTAACTCAATATACCTCAATAGACTCCCAAATAACTTTTTTTTGCAACTCGATTAGCTTTAGCATTTTATATTTTAAGTGCACTAATTTTACAAGGTAAAATAAAAGTGTAGATAAAATTATATAATCCAAACAAATTACTATAAAAATAAAAATAAATAATACTTACTTTATTAATAACATCGTTTAATTCTTTTCTTACTGAACATCCAATAGAATCACAAAAATATATTTTATTACTATGAAGGTCAATAACCAAGGACTAGTGATCCCTACATAAATATTATAATATAATCAATACCTTAGTATCAAATATATAAATTTTCATTAAAAAACTATTTACTCCGCGAATTATAAGTAGTATAAATAATTGATCCACATAATAATATTCTAATCTTTTAGCAATCAAATACGATCGTGCTCTAGTCGATCCAAAGTGTATAGAGATCTGTCTAGAGTCTATTAAGCCATACATGTTGATGTTCAGCCATTTTGATTTCTTTTGTAGGTTATACAATTAGCTACTCAAATCAAATAATTCAATTCCATAGTTTTTAATTGAAACTTGTAACATCTAGTAATTGTATATGAAATCAAAAAATATAACAATATTTATTACCTCTTATATAACACACTACAACTAGAAGTAATAATCTTCAATGAGTAAAATTTTTTGATATTTTCTCGTATAATATAATAGACTCATTTTGAATATAAATTATAAAAAACATCTGATGCCATAATTATTGTATTTGTATCTCACAAACTTTTTACTTGTGGTTCTTTAAATATGATTAATTCAATGGACTCTTTTTTTGTTTTCTAATTTGTAACTTTTGCAGGACAAACTTAGCTTGTTCATAATAATGAAAATCAATTCACATATGCTACAAAATAAATAGTTTTTTATTTTAAATTAATCATAAATTTATTGATAAGTTAAAAAGGTTTAAGATACCTTAACTCGATCATCAACCTAATGATTGAGGTCGTGCAACATGAGAACTAGCAAAATTATTAACTTTCACAACATCATCACCAATTGTTATTGGAAGGAGAGCATCATAATCAAAACAAACATCAATGATATGCAATAATTATGAATACCCCATATAAAACTGAGTTTGGTGCAAGATTCTCAATCTCTATACCATATTTAATTATTTATTAACAGATTTTAATACCAATTTGACTAGTTTTTCCTTCAAAGCATTCATATTAAAAATATAAGTACTATGAATTAAATAAAATGCTACAAATGTAAGTAAATATTAACATACTTTTTGCATGTTTCTTTGCCGTAGAAACTAATTCTAAATTTGCACCATTTTTTGAATCAAAAGTAGCACTAGTTTTAAATGGGTATAATTTTTTAATTGATCAGTAGCTACCTTTGTCTGAAATATATTGAGCACTTGTAATTTTAGAAATTTCTCTGAACATTGTATTTTCTTCATGAAGTTGACATAGATGAGCAAGTAATAATTTTTTTCCTCAACATCTTTGCTTTGTTGTTGGTTTTGATTTTTTTGTTCTTTTAACAAATGCTGTAAGAGTTTACTTATTTTTGTTCTTTTTAGAAAATTGAAATCGGTTGTAGGAGTAAACATGCATCCAACACCCCTCTCTCGACCACTATGTTCTGTATTTCCAAATTTCATTCCTAGTATATCTTTTTGTCCTAATTCTTGCATTGATCCATTTATTTAACTTTATTGTATATTTATCATGAAATATAGATAAATTGAACCATACATTAAAAAATTATAAAAAATATAATTAGCTATTAAATTAAAAATAAATATTTACTTATAATTTTCTTTATGACTTCTTGGATTACTTCACTATCTGAACCATCACCTTTTGAATAATATCTTTTTATATATTTCATCCAATGTCTTCATTTAAGCCCATTTCTTTTTTCAATAATTATTAGAGAATACTTTTTTTAATAAAAAATTAGATAATAATCACTCAATGATGTAAAACTAAATATTCAACACCTACTATCTTTTCTTCCATATTAAAAAATTCATGCCTAAATAGTTCTTAGGTGGGTTGTCAAATAGTCTATTCTCCAATAGGATATTAGAATTTTATTTGAACTTGAACTTAAATTATCTCCATTTTGTACAAGTAAATGATAAAATTATTTTTATCTTCAACTCACACATATGAATTTTCTACAAAAACATAGAAAAACACAAGGGCATATTCAAGAAATCAAAATTATTTAAAAAATTAAGAAAAAACTCTCCTTTTTTTGGGTCCAATTTTTTTTTAATTCTTTAGGAACTAAAAACAAATTTTCATAATGCACAACTCAAATGAACCCTCTAGATTGGCCATTATTTTTAAAATTTTATCAATTTCCTTAATATTTTAGATGAATTCTTGGTCTTGCCTATCATTGTACATACATAATAGCAGCTTCAATTTAGAACTCTCTCTAGGAATAAAATTTTCCAATTCTCATTCCATTTTATACCTTTGGTTTAACTTGTAAGGATAACTGAGGAACTTTTAACTTGACCATGATTTTGATTAGATTTTTTAAAAAGCTCAATTTTCCTTCTTTTATTTGATAAATTATTCAAATTGTCTCATTCTCTACAATTACCACCACACAGCACACATTCATACCAAGTACCATTACATGCCTAACTTTCATGCATATTTCTTACAAACCACATATGTCTTAGCTACAACACCATCATGCACCACAACATCACAACCATGAGAGAACTGGTCTTTAGAACTTCTGCATATATTATTTTATGTCTCTCCTATTTGTATTTTTCTTCATCCTTTATTGCTTTCAAATATGTTTTCCTTTTCATGATTTTTTTTATTTTTAGATCCTTCCTTCTCTCTCTTTTCCACGGGACTTGTTGGGCCTTGGGCTATTTGGGTGAAGCCTCACTACCCCTTTAGTTTTTCCGTCTCCTCTCTTTAATATACTTCCTTCTTCTCTCTTCGTCCATCCTTAAGCTTTCTTCTTCTTTCTTCTTAAGAAGGTTTCCCTTCTTACTCTTACTTGAAACATGTGTTTCAATAGGACCAAACACAATGCTCTTCTTGGGCATGCTAAAGAATGGATTATCGGTGATAGTCACATCAACAAACTATTAATGGGTCAAAATATTTCTTGATCACTCATGTTTTTAAACATATTCAACTATTTGAAGTAGTTGTTATATGATCTATGTGAAACTCCTCTTCGTTAAAATTCTTTGGGTTTTCCGAGGAGTCTTCACTATCTTTCACCGGTATTTTTTGAAGATACACCATTCACTCTTTTCCTTTTTTTGAGTCATTGGGACCATGTTTTATCGATACCATCTTACCTTATGTTCCCTTAATTCAATTATCTTATTTCCTTATCCCCTTCAAAACTTCTTCATAAGTATAGGACTTTTTTCTTTGGTTTTTTTCATTGGTTCCATCGACTATTTTAGACTCTTTATCCGGTAGACAGATAATATTTAACTTTCCTTCCTCCACTTCTTTTTTAGCTTTTTCATTGTCGGCATTCTACTTGAGATTATTGTTAACCTTTTTCTTCCTTGTAACTATTTGGATAAACAAGGTCGAGCAAAAGACTATACCATTCATAATGACATTAGTTTTGTCCTCTTTAGGAATGAGGTGCGTTCCTTCGCATTTTGCCCATTCTTGGGCATGAAATTCAAAATGATTAATCTTTGGATCTTTTGTCTGCTATTGGGTATAGGATGGGACTATTAGGGAATAGGGGTAAACTTTATGAGCCCCTTCCTCCTCTTCTATTGCGAGAGAGCCCTCTCCTTTTAGGCTCAAGTTATCTTTCACTTGAACCTCTTTACTAACTTGGAAAGTGATCATTGGGCTTCACTCTTTATCAATTCATGTTCTAATTTCAGGTTATCCATTTCATAGGTTTAATGTTTTTAATTTTCTTGTTTTTCTTCCTCCTTTTTATTTGAATTTTTTTTTCATTTCTTGTTCCCCGTCTTTTAAATATGACATTCTCAAATGCCATAGATTTTCTAATATCAATTTTAGGTTTCACTTGTCACAAATTTTAAGGCATATATTAAATAATTTTGGAAATTTTTGCCAATCATAATCTAAATTCTTTCTTTCTTACTATTTACACAAGTAGGTTATCATTTTTCAAGTATTTTATGGCTCCATAATTAGAAGTGACTATGTTTTTACTCTTGGGATTGACTGCATTTCTAGTATAATGCTTTCGTTCATGAAGTACCATTTTTGTTAGCCTGTTACAATCGGTAACCATGGCAATGTTTGAAGAAATTTTAAATTTTGAATCTAAATCCTTACCATTAACTAAATTATAAAAATTATTTCCCAAAGTATTAAGTGTCTCTTTATCATGAAATACTCTCATATTATTGTTAAAGGCATGTGGGTTTAAATCCAGTTGACATAAATTGTTCGTTTCAAAGTATTCAAAATTAATCCAACTAATTTTATATTTATGAGAATCATTCCTTAGATATTTTGAATTTAGTTCACATGTCCTTAGTTTTTTCTTCATTCTTTGGAGATAAATTTATCATATATTTTTTAATTGTTAAGATTCGATTAATTTTTGATTTCTTCCTCTCCTGATTTATCCATTTCAATTTTAGTCACTGAATTAATCAAATCACACACCACATCTTGCTTTTAAGTAACCACACAGTAAAATAAAAACTCCAGAACCTTAGAAATGATTTTTTTGATTATATTCACTTTGCAATTTCAAGTAATATTTTAGCTCATTTTTTACATATTCAACTTTAAATCTATTTTAACTTAAAATTTTTTAAAATGAGCTTAGAACCTCTATAGTCCAAGTCCAAAATGTTGGATGCCTAAAGTGGCCCTGATGAACCTGAACATGAAGACCAAAACTAGGAAAATGAGAAGCCCAACACTAGAAATTGCTGCCTGAAGCCACCTAGCACGATGCCGGTGTCAATTTGCATGTCTTCCATCCTAAAACTCACTAGCCAATTGCCGACTGATATCAACATGATGCTCATAGACCAAAGTGCACTAGGTGCATCCATCGACACCATTTGAAACATATGTGGCTCCTCTGCCGCCCGATCAGCTACCTTTACTACCTATGTTGACTTCTGACCTTGGATTTTTGAACATCAAAAGACACAAAATTGAACCCTATGAAAATACTTTAGTGTTATTCAAATTCTTGAGATTATCATACACTTGCACTAAAGACTCGCTGAAAGCTAGACTGGGGTTCACCATAAATTACCAAGAAATTGCCCAAAATGAGAATAATTGAGCCATCTCTTTTTCCGGAGTTAAAAAAAACCAAAAAACAAAAAATAAAAAAAATATATAAAATAAAAAATAAATAAAAATCAAAAAAAAAACAAAGACAGACAAAAAAAATACAAAAACAAACTAACAAGAACAAAGAACAAAAAAGAAAGACAAAAACAAAAACTAAACTAAAAAAAATCAAAACGAAAAAAACAAACAAAAAAAAAAAAAAACAAAAACAAATAAAAATTTAAAAACAATTAAATAAGATTATGACTCATATACAATTTTTTAATCTTTTTTAGAAAAAAAAATAAAAGACTACATTCTTAATTAGGTGAGAAAAAGTAAATAAATTTGTTATTTTATATTATATTATGTATTAAATAAGATAGTCGTATTTTATATTATAAGAAAATAAAAGAATATGATTTCTTTTAAAAAAAACTTTTTATAATATAAGATAATATAAACTATGACTAAATTAACAATGTAGTCTTTTTAAATTATACTATAAAATAAGACTACGGTATAATAAAAAAATAATCTTTTTATATTACATTACAAGCTAATATAAGATCATGATTTATAAAAAAATAGTCTTTTTTTCTTAAAAGATAATATAAGACAATATTTATAATTATAGATGTAGTTGTTTAATTTAAAAAATTATGAAAATAGTCTAAAATATTAGACTATATTTTTTACTATAAATATAGTATTTTTCCTAAAACCAACCATAGTCTATTTAACTTTTTGTAATTATCATCAGGCCCAAGTCATGGTAATTGTCAGCATAATAATTTTGTGTTACATAAAGATTAAGATGTAAAATATAGTTGTGAAAGTTTACTAGAGTTACTACCTCAGGAAAGAGAGAAGACAGAATTTCAGACATTCTTTTGAATGTTTCAACTTCATATATATAATAATACAAGGACTGCCAAATAAAAATATGGATGATACAAAAATTTTTAAATATATCTCATTTTGTTTTTCTTCTCCTTCACATAATACGTAAAGTCATGGAGATAAGCAAATCCAAGATGTGAAATTATTACTCCATAAAGTTCGTTTTGTAAAGCAAGGGGTGCAAGTTTAAAGTTAATAACTAGAGTTGTCATGCATAGCACTCAAACTTTTTTTCTCAATGGTGAATTTGAGAATTTCTACCAAAATAGTATGGTCTAGGATTTGTGTTTATTGAGATATGTGATGTGAATTTGATTTTTTATTAATAAATAATGTGTTTGATTTATTTTATCTTATAAATATTGATGGGTAGTGATTAAAAGAACTCGTCTAAGATTTTGACTATTAGTATGTTTGTAAAAGATTATCGTAGTAGATAGTGATAGGTAAACCATGAAACTCACTCGTAAATATGGTAGAAAAAAGTTATAGCCCTTCTTATGATAATGCATAAGATAAACCTATATGTACAAACTCAAAATTTGGAATATTGATCATCACAAGAATGTTAGTTACAAAGTGAAAGTACAAATAATTTTGCAAGTAAATCCATTGAACACATCTTAAATGAATTGATTCTCAATAACGATAGATATTATTAGAATATTCTTTTAATGAGTTCACCTTATTGTATGATTCAAATCAATATTATAAACGATGTAATATGAAAACCTTAGGATGTGCATGAATATGCTATGCCCCACAAGGTGGTAACAACTATTGTGTGTTATTTTTACTTGTATGGTTTAAACCAATGAAACTTAATAAAAAAATATTAATTATATTAGTATGATACGTATGAAGCCAAAAATATAAATACTTATAAACCAAATCAATGAAAATTAACAAAGTTGCCTGAAATGAATGAAATTATAAATGAATCTCAAGCAGCGATAAATTATTATATAGATGGTAACATATTGAGGTAAAAATATAAATGGACCAATATTGAGAATGGCTTAATAATTATAGCCATCATGTATAATATTAGGAAAATGAATCTTTATTCAACACCCCTCCATTCATCTTATGTCCAACATGTTTTAAGTCAAGAAATTATACATCATCACATAGATAAATAATAAAACTATGGACCTATGATTATCTAATAATCAGAATATTCAATTTGCTAAAAATTGGTTGTCTTATCATTGAATAACCAAACTACTAATACAATCTTTGTGGGATTGATATCTAAGTGAAAGTCTGCTTTACTACTCTTGTACCATGTATTTATGGATCTCTATTAATGAAAAACTCTCATTATATAATTTTGGGAATCGTTATCTTATAAAATTAGGATGTATACCAAAGTCATAATTTTACTACTCAACAATCATTTCCTCAAAACATCGACATTACAATGTGCTCAAATTTAGGATCAAACAAATAAAGTATCTTCACTATTATTATGATATCTTCTAAATTTTCAAAATTTCCTTTCAATTGATAGGAAATAATATGAATAAGCTCTGAAACATTCATTTGTAAGGATTCAAATTCACATCTTAAAATTTGGAATGGATTCTCTTCACTTATTGAAATCCTTTAAAAATAGTTGCACATTCCTCCAACCTATTTAGTAGATTTGCCACTTGAAATTTTTTCATAACAATTATTATTAAATGTTGATAGATGAACCATAAAACTTTCTTATCTCTTTTTCTCATCTTTAAAACTAATCCTTTGGGTCGTGGTTAGCAAAGCATCATTATCTGGCTCGCTAAAAGTATTTTCTATGATATTCCAAATATTATGCTTGCCAAGGTGAACATTCATCTTGATTCTCCAATTATAATACATGTTAATGTTAAGCATTCGACTTGGAAGGATGACATTCTATTCATCATATGACTCTCAAATAAAATAATAATTAACAAAAACGTACGTACAAATGAATTTGTAACACCATAAAATGTTTGAAGACATTGGAAACACTTTGTGGTTTTTTAAAACATTGATGGGAATATTCTAATGTCATTGGATTCCTTTTGATTATAAATTCGATTTGATGATACACTCTCAACGTACCTTTGATAACACTTCATTCAAATAAAAAAGCACTCAAACAAAGAAATTTATTGTAACTAAAAACAAATATTATAATACAATTCATACTTAGATAGTTATTGTTCTTCCTTTTATTTTTTGATGTTAATATAAATAGTAAGATTGGTATTTATATTTATTCTAGGCAAATCTAAATCACAGAGATTGTAACTTAAATTTAATTTTAATATGAGAATTAATATAAAAATTAATGACATTTAAAATTGATAGGATATTCTATAAAAAAATTGAATTTTAATCAGGATTTCACATGAAGTTTGTGATCCAACATTCAACTTGGAATTGTTGGACAAGAATATTCTATCACCTTCTCCTATGTAATGGAATGGGTTAGAAAGAGTCAC